>CM071595.1:122907579-123537079 GCA_036435485.1 Saposhnikovia divaricata
CGATCAAAATCCCCGAACCCTCAACTATAATTTCAAAATCCTATCAAGAAACAGCCTATAAACTGAAGAAGCAAGGACTACTCTTCTCTCTCTTATTAAACAAACACTATATGCTCACAAAATTCTTGAAAAACTAACAACCCTATCGAAATCCCATGAATATATAACTAGTTAAAGCATATAATTAAAGAGATTATAGCACTACAACTAATTACATTAATATTAACAAATGAAGAATGTACAAGAGTAAGACTAATTCAGTGGAAAATCAAGTTAAACTTCGAAATATGTTAATACTAACATGCACATGTAGTGTTTGTATGTAAATGCGTGTGTATATAATTACCAGGAAAGGGGAAGACCGAAGAGTCAGAGAGTGTAAGAGAAGACTTGGTGGGGGAGACAAAGACCATGTCGTCTTGTTCATCAAACCGCGTTTGGCAAAAGAATTTACCAGGAAAATCTTGACAAAAAAAATAACATTAATTATTAAAATATACTTGTTGTGCAAGTAAGACATGATTAAATATTGGATCATCCACTTGTCAAAAATAAAAAATTATTGGATCATCCAAACATATCGAATGCTATCTTTTTCATTGCCCAAAATAACTCAACTTGTATCTTGTGGCCCATTATTCCACAGTTCGCAATATCCTGTATGCTTTATGGTTTTATGAAATATACAAAATAGATATGACAAATTTTTGTCCAAAACTTTTTAAATGTTAACTATCACAGGTATATTTGGACTTTTTAATAACAAAATAGGATTTTGCGCATATTCATACATTCATAAATCAAAATTTATTATAAATCATGTTGCGCCATTCGATAAAAATAATTTTAGTACAAGTTTATATTAATTTTTTTAATCAATGAAGATTGCGTGCCTTAATCTAAGGCCTTCCATCTACAATCCATTAACCCTTAATTGTAGGTACCGTTTGCCCCCTTATAAGTATCTTATAAGTTATTTATTTTGAAAAAAAAATTCATATTTACATATTTTTTTATAGAAAAAATGTGTATGGAGAGTTTAACCTTCGTTATCTTATTAAAATAAGTTTCTTATTTCCGAAAAAAAAGTGCATATTTATATGTGCCTTTTTCAAAATAAGTAACTTATTTATTAAAAATAAGATTTTCCGAACGGGGCCATAATTGATTCCTTCATTGGTAGATATTATGAAGAATTTCTAGAGATAGTGATTAATTAAGTGTATTATATATGATATATTTTATTTCGTATGTCATAAGTATATAAGACTTTTCTTTTACTATTATTATTATATGTTAAATGGGATCATATTAGTCATCCACTTACTTACTTTCCTAATTTACATATAAAATAAAATAAATGTTAAGTAATATTTAACAATAAATAATTAAATTTATTTATATACTTGTATTCTATTATAGTCTCAATAAAAGTATGTGAGGCTAACCTTAAAATTCGTATTTAGTTTTTGAGACCAATAGCATCCATTTTTTTACACTTTTTATTTTTAATGTTATCTCAATTTTTTACATTTCAAAACTAATAAAGTTTATACTATAAAAATAAATTAAATCCACATTTTTCCTCAATTAATTTTATATATTAAATGTTAATCAATATCATCACTTTCCTCAATTTTTTTAATTTTTTTCATTATTTTATACAATTTTTTACTTTCATACTATTCTCATACAAAAAAAAAAGAGAAGAAACAAGGACTTCTCGGCCACGAAAGTGGTCCTTGCCAAGACCGTCTCTAATCTGCTAATAATCTCTTAACGATTGTATTAGGGTTCTAACAAATAATGTATCAAAGTAAATTTTACAGAGTTACATAAATAAAAAAACATAAAAAGTTATAAATGAATCAAGAAACAAATTAACGGGTAACCAGATATATTAGTATAATGAAAACTGATAAAAGAAAAGGTTGCAATTATGTTACATTAAATTGTATATCTTGCAAGAGTATTTGTGATTAAATAATAATAAATAATTTTAAAAATTTTCTTGTAGGATATTGTGAACTCATAATATTGTAATTAACATCAATTTAAATTGGTAAGCAAGTAGGAGTATTTAATTATATAGTTGATTATTGATACAATGAATAATTATATCTATTAATTAGTGTAGACATTTGAATATATAAAATAAGGTAAAAAAATGATAAAAAAGTAAAATAAATATTATATATAATTTTTCTTTTTTTTTTAGGCCATAAAAATTATGTAGTTGTGAATACTTGAACTCGAAAAAAGTGGTGAAAAAACTAGGTTTGGTATGAAATGTGATGCAATTTAAATTAATTTAAAAAATTTATCATGCACAACAAATTATAAATTATTGTTGTGGAATAAAAACTAGGTTATGAATATTGTGGCTAGGGTTTGTGTGTATTTAATGCAAAGGGGTTGGTGAGCTTCGAGATATAATGGTATTTCCGTGTTCGAGACTGATCGGTCCTCACGGAGTGCCTACGTATCTCGTTATTGAGAATCAAGCCGAGACGTAGTTCTTGGTGTTCGCCCTCGGGGCTATGGCGGCGAGGGCACACCAAGGACGTAGTGGCTTGTATGTCCTTATTCGAGGATTAAGCCAAAACGTAGTTCTGAGAATGATGGATCAGACCCTTATATATAGCCTGAGAAGCCTTAGAATTATGGTAGGATTCGGAGACTTGGCGGGCAAGTCACCTCCTTGAGGAAGGTTCTAGACTCCTTCCTTGTAGGAATCAGTTTCCATGTTAAATTGAATGCCTTGGAGGCTAAGTCTAGCAGGAGTAGTATCCTTATTTGACTCTTATTTGCTGAGCTGTTTATTACCATTAATATTAATTACGAAATTAATATTTAATTAGGGTTTTGGGCCCCGTAAATGGGCCCCACATTTGGACCATATTGGGTCTAATTAATGCCACATTAAATGTGTCTTTAGGGCTTACTTTTAGCCCATATCATTTGCCCCCCAAATTCTAGGAAAACTGATCAGGTTTTCCTGGAAGTTTTAACGGCCTTTTTCGAGACTCGGGTCAGGGTTTATTGTTGTACACTAGTGTTTCACGAGTATCGTCTTTTAATGTAAAGCGTGGAGCGACCGACACTAAACGGTGTTAAACGACACTAAACAGTGCTAATCAGCCGTAAACGACGTTTAAACAGCGTTAAACGACGTTGAACGGCATAAAATGACAATAAACGGCGCTAAATGACGCTAATCGGCGCTAAACAGCACTAATCGGCGTTAATCGGCACTAAACGGTGCTAAAACGACACTAAACGGTGCTAATCGGCGCTAAACGGCGGTAAACGGCGCTAACGGCACTAAACGGCGCTAAAGGCGCTAAGTATGAAATCTGAAAACTTTCGCTTTTAGACCAAAAAATATTGATCATTGAATCATCAATGTCATGTTTGAATCATCAACATCATGTTTCAATGTTCTAGACCACTTCAGTGAAGCCTTCCCTGAAAACTAAGTGAGTCAGGGGTGTTCTGAATATCATTGGACACGTTCGAATATCGTCGGACACGTTTGAATATCGTCGAACACGTTAAAATATCGTCGAACACATTGGAATCACCCATTGGCTAGCCGGCCGCTAGGGGGTCGGCTGAAGCCTTCCCCGACACCTGATCAGCTGACGAGAGGTCGCCTAGGCCCTTCCAAGATTGTAGAAAATCCAATGGGCTTCGCGTGGACTGTAAGATCGTCCAAACTTGATATCTGGAACTCAAGATATGACCGAAATAGCGTGAGGGCCTCTTGGGCGGCCACTTAGCTGGAATCTGCTCGGATAAGGGCCTCTTGGGCAGCTGGTCGGCTGACACTTGCTCGGATGGGACCTTTCAAGGTTGTATAAAATTCAGTGAGCTTCGCGTGGGCTGTAAGTGTTTGCACTAAATCACGCAAGCGTACGTGGTCACAAGTAATACAGATAGAAGTCAAGTTCGTTCCCACAGAGATCTTAGGTTTCAATTCAGTTTTGTACCTATGCAACAATGTATGGTTATTATGCACTGCTAAGACAATTAACAATATTAAGTTTTTGCTAACTATAATTAACTAAGATACAAATTAACAAACTAAAAATTACTAACTACTTATATGCGAGAAAACATGGAATCCTAACTTCATTATCTACATCACTTAGAGTTGATGCCTTTAATCAATACATACGATGGTTTTGATATCTGATCGGATAACACAAAACAAGTAAAAGCTACCTCTCGGTATACTAATACCAAACTACGCATGCATCCACAAAAGAGATAGAAGATGGGTAGACACCAATTATGTTTAGACCCTATATCTCTATAGAATTTGAAAACATAAAGGTTTAAGCACAAGTTATCCACTTAGATCACATAGGGTAACATCATATCTCTATATATGCCACAAATCATGATAATAATATCAACCTATCCTATGCTAGCATGGCAAGTTCTAAATCTCAAGATCCACTATCGTTTCGCAAGAGATTAACAAATTAGATGTTCATGACGCATCTAAACACATGAAACACAACCATACGAGGATATCAAGAATTCACCACACATAAATCTTTAAAGCAATCAAACTACTAAGCTACATAGATAAATCCGTTAGAATCCCATGACAACGATTAGCTCATATCGAACCGCTCGTCATCATGGGATCTGATGAAACCATGATAGAAGACAAGATGTGAAAGAAAGTATTAATATTAATAAAACAAGAGTTGAGAAAACAAATCTATGATACAAAAGATGAAGTAGATCTAGATCCGTTGCTTGTCACGAGCGTTGAATCTTTCTCCCCTTTTCTCCCTTGCAGATCTAAGCTATATTATGTACAAGATATGATGATACAATTTACAAGGGTTGGATGTGTTTATATAGGCACTCCAAGTCTTGCCCAATAAGCAATTACCTTCTATTACAATTAGAATTCGATTAAGGTACTAAAAACTGCCCAAAATACAATTAGAACTTGAAAAGGGCAAAACTGTAAATTTTCTACTCCCATCAGTCTGCTTGTCACGCAGATTGCGCCCACCACACGCAACTTGCGCGCGCGAATCCTGTCCTAAGTTGTAGAAAATCTTCCAAGATTCGCGTGGACAGCTTACGGACCTCAAACGGACTTATAGAACTCCATATATGGCCAAAACAGTGTAGACTACGCAACCTTCCCGGAAAATCCGAATTATAATCAATTAATCCTCCAAACACGATAGAAGCATCAACCATAATCGATATTCTTGCAAATATGCACAACTAAGCAAAACACATCAAAACTACAATAAACTTGAGTCCAAGACAATCAATTTAAGCCGAATTAAAGCGATCCAAGTGGATATAAATCCACTTATCACACCCCCAAACTTAAACCGATGCTTGTCCTCAAGCATAAACAATTACAACTAACTAACTAGTACCACTTCCGTAGGTGATCACGGTTTCATTTGGCATATGCAACAAGCCCTTTAAACCCCTAGGCAGCCCCAGTGGACGAGTAAGGTCTCGTGAGGGCCTATAGCGAATGTACCCACAAAATCCATTTAACCTAATGCAATGCAATGCATGAATGCAACTAATATGAAAAATGCAACGATCCCCTTCAAACTAACCAAAACCAACTAGCAAGCAAATATCTTAGAGAATGCAACTAAATACAAATAGAGCTCGATTAAGTTCCCGTATACTAACAATACATGAACAGAAACGTGCGTGTGTGCAATGCTCATCAGAAATACTCCCAAAACTAGGTCAAAAATCATACATGCTCTTCGTCAAGACAATCACATGTTTATAAATAGAATAGACTGTAGATACTTCATAACCTAGAAACACCTCCATCCTTATCCAAGGTAGACAGAATTCATGCTTTATTACTAACTACTACGACACATATATACAATCATGCTTATTTAACCGTGCAATGGATGAGACCCCAAAAGGCTTATACAATAATACCCAAGTAGCGAGCGTTGGGTTAGTGGATCCCAGACTATAAAAACCTTAGATCACTAGGCACAAAGTCCCCGCGAACTTAATAGCTCGAGTATTAAAGAGCTCACCCTAGTTAATTTTGCATATAAATAATTGACACTTTTGACCCTTTTTCTTTTCTTTTTTTTTCTGCTTTTTTTTTCTTTTTTTTTTCTATGCAATCTGGAATGAGAATTCTCAATTCCAACCCTAGACTACTCATATAAATATGAGCCGGCTACTAGCCATTTGACATCTAGCAATTATTGACAATTATTTATAATTTAGCATGAAATCCCTGTTTTCCCCCAAACTTAGACTTAAGTGTTCCTACGCTATGAAGGGAATAACGAAAATTCTAAATATAAACAAGTGATTAAATCTCAAAACATCCAAACAAGCATGACCTCAACCTAGCCCAAAAGCACCCAATGAGACTATGTAATTAGTTTTGTTTCTGAAACACATAAGTCAATTTCATAGAAACTATAAGTCAACCCTCTATTCATCATTACCACACTCAATTAGACACCTACCTACCAATCAGAATTAGCTCGTCTTAAGGGATCATGAAATATGCATGCCATGCAAATGCAACTAATATGAACTCACATGGTATTCGAAAGATAAAAACAGAATGTCCTATATGAAACAAACATAAATATTACGAACATACATGCATGAATTTACTACTACTAATATGCAAAGCATGAAATCCTACATGAACACATAATACAACAACAACTAGTAATTGCTCAAACCACCCCAAAACTTAAAATATTCAATGTCCGCATTGAAAGGAAGTAAATACTAGGGAAAGTAGAAACATACCTAACCAGCTGAGTCATCACCCTCCTCGAATGAATCTGGTGGAGGATAATGCGTACGAGCTCCATAGATTGGCCACTTCCCAAATAACAAGAATACTACAAAACCCACAATTACAAGAACACAAATTCGTAATAAAAATAATATTAGAGAAGAGATAAACCAATTACGAATCAAAGAGGTGAACTTGTAATTAATTCCTCTTTAGAATTGAATTTAAATAAATAGAAGAGGAATTGGATTTGTATATATGGGTGTGTATATATAATGGAGTGATAGGATGAATATAAAATTGAATGTGTATAGGAGAAATTTTGAGTGGGTAAGAATTTGAGGTAAGATAGAAAAAGAATTTAATAATTTAGAGAAAAAGAATTTGAATTGATAAAGGATTAGAGATTTCAATAGGAGATGTGGAATTGTTATGAAATTAGGAATAGGTTAGGGATGAAAGAATAGGAGTAGAAAGCGGCGCCAAAAACTTGTTTGCACTAAATCACGCAAGCGTACGTGGTCACAAGTAATACAGATAGAAGTCAAGTTCGTTCCCACAGAGATCTTAGGTTTCAATTCAGTTTTGTACCTATGCAATAATGTATGGTTTTTATGTACTGCTAAGACAATTAACAATATTAAGTTTTTACTAACTATAATTAACTAAGATACAAATTAACAAACTAAAAATTACTAACTACTTATATGCGAGAAAACATGGAATCGTAACTTCATTATCTACTTCACTTAGAGTTGATGCCTTTAATCAATACATACGATGGTTTTGATATCTGATCGGATAACACGAAACAAGTAAAAGCTACCTCTCGATATACTAATACCAAACTACGCATGCATCCACAAAAGAGATAGAAGATGGTAGACACCAATTATGTTTAGACCCTATATCTCTATAGAATTTGAAAACATAAAGGTTTAAGCACAAGTTATCCACTTAGATCACATAGGGTAGCATCATATCTCTATATATGCCACAAATCATGATAATAATATCAACCTATCCTATGCTAGCATGGCAAGTTCTAAATCTCAAGATCCACTCTCGTTTCGCAAGAGATTAACAAATTAGATGTTCATGACGCATCTAAACACATGAAACACAACCATACGAGGATATCAAGAATTCACCACACATAAATCTTTAAAGCAATCAAACTACTAAGCTACATAGATAAATCCGTTAGAATCCCATGACAACGATTAGCTCATATCGAACCGCTCGTCATCATGGGATCTGATGAAACCATGATAGAAGACAAGATAAGAAAGACAGTAATAATATTAATAAAACAAGAGTTGAGAAAACAAATCTATGATACAAAAGATGAAGTAGATCTAGATCCGTTGCTTGTCACGAGCGTTGAATCTTTCTCCCCTTTTCTCCCTTGCAGATCTAAGCTATATTATGTACAAGATATGATGATACAATTTACAAGGGTTGGATGTGTTTATATAGGCACTCCAAGTCTTGCCCAATAAGCAATTACCTTCTATTACAATTAGAATTCGATTAAGGTACTAAAAACTTCCCAAAATACAATTAAAACTTGAAAAGGGCAAAACAGTAAATTCTCTGCTCCCATCAGTCTGCTTGTCACGCAGACTGCGCCTACCACACGCAACTTACGCACGCGTATCCTGTCCTAAGTTGTAGAAAATCTTCCAAGCTTCGCGTGGATAGCTTACGGGCCTCAAACGGACTTATAGAACTCCAGATATGGCCAAAACAGTGTAGACTGCGCAACCTTCCCGAAAAATCCGAATTTTAATCAATTAATCCTCCAAACACGATAGAAGCATCAACCATAATCGATATTCTTGCAAATCTGCACAGCTAAGCAAAACACATCAAAACTACAATAAACTTGAGTCCAAGACAATCAATTTAAGCCGAATTAAAGCGATGCAAGTGGATATAAATCCACTTATCAGTAAGATCGTCCAAATCTGATACCCGGAGCTCAAGATATGGTCCAAACAGCCCTGACAGCAGGTTGGCTGCCAAGAGGTCGGCCAAGGCCTCCCCTGACAGCTGGTCGGCTGCCAAGCGGTCGGCCAAGGCCTCCCCTGACAACTGGTTGGCTTCCAAGCGGTCATCCAAGGGTCTCCATGACTATATAAAACTCCGTGAGCTTCGCGTGGACTATAAGATCGTCCAAATCTGATACGCGGAGCTCAAGATATGGCCCAAACAGCGTTAAAAGGTCCTATTTCGGCTTTTGCCCCGGCCTCAGCTCCGGCTTCGTTTTCTCCTTTCAAATATCAAGGTGAGGCTACGAACATCAACCTTAAGACTTGATAATCAAGCTCAGGACTCGATCATCAACCTCAGCCGGCCAATGGCCTCATCGGGAGATTGGTCGGCCGGTTCTTGATTGAACATCACGTTTTAAACATCAACTTCAAAACCTGATCATCGCCCTCACTCGACCAAGGCTTCAAGAGGATCCTTAGTTGATTGTTAAGGGTCTCATACCTTCCATGAGGTAGCTTCAAACTCCTTTCAAGGGTTTCACGCTTGCCTGATCTTAAATAGAATTACTTCAAACTTTTAAATCACCATGTTGGAATGTTGATTGAGTGGCTCGCTCTTGAGCTATGCTTGAATCTCTTGATCCAAGGTTGGTTCTAGTAGCTTTCCTGGCCTTCCACGGCTTCAACTTAGTTCCTTAGTCCTTGATTCAAGACTAGAACTCCAAGCTTCTTAACTTATACTTGACCATCTAGGCTTACATTCAGCATCGTCAACCTAGAATCCAAAGTTTAGGTTCAAATGTTAAACGGTGCTAAACGGATCCAAGTCGGTCATGTTTCAAACATCAGGAGTGACGTCTGAAGGCTGACAGAGATGTTGAAAAGCTGACGGGAGGTTGGCTTTGCCTCCTGAGGTTTCCATGAGATGTTTGAATATTATTCAACAATATTCGAACATTAGATGTCAATATCTGGACGTTGATAAACAAATATTCTTGACTTTAAATTGGCTTTCATAGATTTCGTGAGCTTATGGGCCTTAACTCCCTTGTTGAATCCTTGGTTTAAAACCTTGAACTCATTCATGGTTGTCGGTTATAACAAACCATTAATTCTCATTCTAAGATGTAAAAATGATGAAGTCCCTTAGTTCTTGCCCCCCTTGCTACATATGGTGGAGGTCTTGCTTCTTGGTTGATCGTTCAAGAAGTTCCCCTGCCACTCAGCACTTGACTTCAAGTCTGGTGTGCCTTGGCTGGTTATTAACCCTTTATCTTGATTCTAGGTTTCCAACCTTCTTCTTATTCTCACAGGACCTTGCTTTGGTTTGAATTTGATTGACGGCTCTTGATTCAAGTCCTTAAACTCAAACAACAAACTCGATTGGAGGCAGACAGCCTTTTTGGCCATCAAGGCTAAAATTTTGTGTCGGGATTTGAGATTCAAGATTTGAAGTATGGAATGACAAAGAACCTCTTATCACTAACAGTTTCTGTGCCTTCAAGGTATTATGAGGAAGCCAACCAATCTCAAAAGGAGCTTTAAGAGGGTCTATCCTTCAGCTTACATCAACTGGTGCTACCAATTTCGAATTGATGGTGGGGTCATTAGGACCTGGAAGTAAAAACTCCCTGCGTAGTTCTCTATCTCAGAAGAAGCAAACTTTGAAAGGGCATTGCCTTAACATTAACGGCACTAAAAGGTGCATACTTCCCACATCTAACTTGACATTCAGAGGTTGTTGATCATGTTCCAAGGTTGAAGATCACCCTGGAATCACCACCTGACCAACCAACTGACAAGAGGTCGGTCGCAGCCTTCCCCTGACAGCTGGTCGGCTGCCAGGAGGTCGGCCAGGCCTTCCCCTTACAGTTGGTCAGCTTCCAGGAGGTCGGTTGGGCCTCCCTCTGGCTCCTGGTCGGTTGCCAGGAAGTTGGCTGGCCTGGCGCCTTGTCGTGCCTCTCGGAGCTTCTTCGTGCCTCTTGGAGCTTATTCGTGACGCTTGAATCTTTTCATCAACCTTGAACTATGATCTTCTTTATCAACCTTGAATCATGTTCGTCAACATTCAGTCATGTTCATCAATATTTGGTTGTTGACTATCAACCTTTCTCTTTTTCAAGTACAATTAATCTCTTTATTAACACTGCTAATCTCTGGTAACCTATCTTCCTTAAGCGTAATTAGCTCTTAAAGCTCAGTTAAGCGCTTTGTCGTAACTTGACGCTGCATATTCGATTAAATCCTTCTTTTCATCTTCAGAATCATATATACTCGACTATGAACCCGTCAGGGCTTTGCAAGACCAAACCTACACCACTAGATTTTGTTTTTGATGCCCCATCAAAATAAAGCACCCAATATTCAGGTACAAGTTCTTCATCTTTACCTTCGGCTCCGGGGGTGGGTACTATCTCCTACCCCCCGACTTCTTGGTTGTCGATGGTACATTCAACCACGAAGTTAGCTAATGCCTGAGCCTTAATGGCTGTTCGAGGCTTGTATGTGATGTCAAATTCTTCAAGTTCGATTGCCAACTTGATCAGCCTTCCACTGGCCTTCGGGATGTGCAAAATAGTTCTCAACTGATGGTCCATCAAGACTTCAATCTTGCGTGATTTAAAGTATGGTTGCAGCTTCCTTGAAGCTGTTATCAATGCCAAAGCAAAATTCTCGATGGTAGAGTAATTAAATTCAGATCCATGCAACACCTTGCTCATATAGTAGATAGGCTTTTGAACCTTGCTCTCTTCTCGAATGAGAACGACACTCAATGCTTGTTCAGATACTGCCAGGTATAAATACAGTGTCTCTCCAGGACTAGGTTTGGCCAACAGCGGGGCTTCAATCATGTACTTCTTCAGCTGTTCAAAGGCCTCTTGGCTTTCAGGTGTCCATTCAAAGTTCTTCACCTTCTTCAATGCTTGAAAGAAAGGCAAGCACTTATCACCAGATTTGGAGATAAATCTCCTAAGGCTGTAACTCGGCCTATCAACTTCTGTACATCTCGTATAGAGCGGGGTGATTCCATATCCAAAATCGCTTTGATCTTATCAGGGTTGGCCTCTATGCTTCTTTTTGAAACCATCAGTCCTATTTTTTTTTTATCCAATCCCAAAAGGAAACTTTGCTGGATTCAACATCATCTTATGGTGCCTCCGCACTTCGAATGCCTTTTTGAGGTGCTTAATATGGCCTGCCTTGAATAGGCTCTTGACTAACATGTCATCTACGTAGACCTCCATGGTTAATCCGGTCAAGGGTGCAAAAATCTTGCTTATTAGCCTTTGGTAAGTGGCTCCTGCAGACTCCTCATCTTGGGTAGACATCAACCTAGAGTTTCTAAAAGAACCTTTCTCAGCTTGCTTGGCCGTCATGGCTTCAATGTTTGTCTTGGTCTTGGGCTTCTCAGGCGGCCTCTCGGCTAGCATGTGTTCGACTTTTAGAGTTGAACGTCGATGTTCGAAGGTTGAACGCCAATGTTTGTAATCAAGGGTTTTCAATCTCAAGGGTGTTTTAAATCACCGAAATATCTATCAGAGCTGCCGGTCCAAGGCCAGGGGGTTTCTAGTTAGCCCCACGAGGTCTTGAACCTTCCCTAGGAGGTTTTCAATTTCCACTTCAGGGTTAATATTCAAGTGTTGAACGCTGGTGTTCAGATATTCAATGTCGGCGTTCTGGATCGAGAATCCAAAATTACATATTGGTTTTCAAGTTTCAACATGAAGTTTCAACCTTTGGATCTTAATTGGAGGTTCATGACCCCCTCAAGTTTGGCCTTCATAACTAATCTTGGCCTTCATGGCTAATCTTTGCCTTCATGGCTAACAACTTGTGTTTTTCAACCTAGGATTCGGGGTTGATTCCTCGATTTAGATTTCGATAAATGCAATCCCGTGGGCTTCTTGCCTTTTAAACTTCTGAGACGAGAACTTGCTTGAACTTCTTAATCATTGTTTAAGGACCCTTGATAATGCAACGTTCTATATTGGTCTTTAACCTCGGATTCTCAACCCAAGTGCTTAGAAAATTATATTGAAGAATATCTAGTCCTTAGCCTCCACAGCTTTGCATGGCTTCGATTGTCGGATGTGGCTTTTTATCAGCTTGTCTTTTATCCCGGGTCCTTCAAGGACTTAAACTCTTATTTGGTTGTGTTGTAACCTAACTCTCGACCCTTCAGGGTTTTACTTATGCGTTTGTTTGTTTCCATTTGTGTATTCTTTTATTTTCGGTACTTGGTCATCTTTAACTTACACACATCAGGTGCTTGGCACATAAATAGAATCATAGAGTGAAAAGCAAACTTGCATTAATAACTTAAAATGGGTTCAACCCTTACATGGAATACTACTATCCTACTCGGAGCAACATGCTCTGCAATGGTTTCAACGAACCTTATTTCTACTTCTACTAGATAAATATGAAGCTAAGTCTTACTAGGATAACTTGAGCCTATCGGGGCTTTGCAAGACTAGGCCTGCACCACTTGATTTTGTTTTTTATGCTCCATCAAAATAGATCGCCCACCATTCCTTCTGGTCTCCTCATTCTTATTCTGAAGTTCACTTCATGCTTGGGGTACTACCTCCTGCCCCCCGACTTCTTGGTTACCAATGGTACATTCAACCATGAAGTCAGTTAACGCCTTAGCCTCAATGGCTATCCGAGGCTTCTGTGTGATGTCCTCTATTGGCCTTTCTTGGTGTTCCTTACCACTGCGGACATCCATGTCTTCAATCGGAAGGACCTGCCCCCCGACTCCATCAGGCCTTAACGAGGCTACATAACAGCTTTGTGCCATCTTTTGATCACCTTTATGTTCTCCAACACCATTCCTGGTTGGGAACTTGATCTTCATGTGATAGGTAGAGGCCACAGCATTAAAAGCGTGGAGTCCAGTCCTTCCAAGGATGGCATTGTAAGTAGAAGATGCTTTGATAACCAAAAAGTTCAGCATCTGAGTGGCCTCTATCAGTTTCTGTCCGATGGTGGCGGGCAACTAAATAGTTCCCTCAACTTTAGATTCTACTCCATTAAAGCTGTATATAGGCGTGTTAGAGGGGGTCAGTTGAGATTCGTTATACCCCATCTTCATAAATGCATCATGAAACAAGATATCCACGGAAGCACTATTATTTATCAAGACTCGCTTCACCTCTGAGTTTCCAATCACATGAGTTATGACCAGCGGGTCATCGTGGGGGAACTTCACCCCTTCAAGGTCTGAATCATCAAATCCGATTGTTACCTCGGTTCTTGCACGCTTTGGTGCCTCTCCAACAATATGCATCACCTCTTGGGCATAAGCCTTCCGAGATTTCCTAGTTATCCCGGTCGCAGTCGGGTCTCCTGAGATCATGTTGATTACTGGCCCTCGGGGCTGTGGGTTGTGATCTTGATCGTCATCCCTTCTATTATACTCTCTTCTTTGATCACCACGATCTTCACCCTTAGTGAAGTGGCTCAGTTTTCCTCTACGGATCAAAAACTCGATCTCATCTTTGAGTTGCTTGCAGTCATCAGTGTCATGTCCTACATCCTTGTGGAATCTGCAATACTGATTCTTGTTTCTCTTTTCGGGATCACCCCTAAGTGGCTTCGACCATCGAAAATCCTTATCCTTCTCAATGTCCAACAAGATTCAACTCCTAGGAGTATTCAACCTTGCATACTTAGTGAACTTTGATCCTTGGTTCTTCCTAGGGGCAGAGTCGGAGTCCTTGCTAGTTCGGGGATATTTGTCCCTAGCATCATACTCCTAGTCATCATACTCCTAGTCTTGTTTTCGCTTCTTGGAGTTCCCGTTGCCTCCACCTACGGTGGCCTCTTTCTTTATGCTATCCTCAGCTTTAATATACTTATTAGCCCTTCGTTGGAGCTCAGCCATGTTCTCGGGGGGATGCTTCGCTAATGACCTTTTAAAGAATAGGTCAGTGGTTCCATGCTCTAGGGCTACCATGGCCACCTTATTTTCCAAGTCAGTAATATTTAGTGTCTCCTTAGTGAATCGCTTGAGGTAATCCCTCAGATTTTCATTCTTTCCTTGTACCACATACATAAGAGATGCGGAGCTTTTCTCATGAACTTTTCCGCTAATGAATTGGGTGACAAAAGCGGCACTTAACTCCTTAAAAGAGCCAATCGAATTTGCAGGCAACCGCCTATACCATCTTTGAGCCATGCGCGCCTGGGTTTGAGGGAATGCCCTACACTTTAGAGCGTCACTAGCAGGCTACAACAGTAGTGCGTTCGAGAATGTTCTCACATGGTTTGCAGGATCACCCCTTCATTCATAAGCCTTTATAGTAGGCACCTTAAACTTCCTAGAGATGTGAGCATTCATCACCTCCTCGGTGAATGGTGGTGTAGGATCATCAGGATCTCCTAGCTGCATCAACTCTTTGGGGTCACCCTTGGGGGCCTCTGCCCTTGTAGTTCCACCTCTTGGGGCCTCAACCCTTCTCTGCCTCTTAGAAGGCCTTTCCAAATCAACAAAGGGAATCTCTCCTCCTGACCTCGGAGGGGGTCGGTTTTGATTCTGTCTTTGCTGCTCCCTTTCTATATCGTCCTTCAGCTTTTGGATCTCGGCTTCATAAGCCTTGATTCTCTCAGCGGCTGTCATAGGGGGTCCATCATGGATTCGTCGAGTATGCCTTATAGGCTCCTTGCATGGATGTCGCCTCCTCGGGGCTTGATCACGATCGTCATCCTCAAATGAAGAATCATCAGTATAAGGACCAGAGTAGTCATAATGTCCTGGATCAGGGCCCAAGCCTCTAATGTAAGGAGGGTGATACGGCTCATGTATCTGCAGGGCATGGCCGCTTGGCCCAATACCTCGAGTATTCGGGGGGTAGTTAGGCAAACCATATGTCGGATTCGTACTTCTAGGGAGATCCGTAGTGGAGATCCGCACCCCCGGAGGTAGTTAATGATTAACAAGGGGAGAGACCACCATCTGAAGAGGGTTGGTATCCTGGCTTGGATGGACAACCACGGGTAAAGTTCTTTCAACATGGGGAATCGTCCCTGGAGGTTGAGAAACTTGAGGTTGGGTGATCGCCCCTGTTGATGGGGGTACATACCCTTGTTCAGGTGGAGTTGAGGTGACGGGTGGTCGCCTCGGTTGTGACTGGTGTCCTTCGTGTTGCACCATGGTTGATGTTGTCGTCCCACAGAAGGCACCAAATGTTGTGGAATAAAAACTAGGTTATGAATATTACGGCTAGGGTTTGTGTGTATTTAACGCAAAGGGGTTGGTGAGCTTCGAGCTTTAATGGCTGTTTCCGTGTTCGAGACTGATCGGTCCTCACGGAGTGCCTACGTATCTCGTTATTGAGAATCAAGCCAAGACGTAGTTCTTGGTGTTCGCCCTCGGGTCTATGGCGGCGAGGGCACACCAAGGACGTAGTGGCTTGTATGTCCTTATTCGAGGATTAAGCCAAAACGTAGTTCTGAGAATGAGGGATCAGACCCTTATATATAGGCTGAGAAGCCTTAGAATTATGGTAGGATTCGGAGACTTGGCGGGCAAGTCACCTCCTTGAGGAATGTTCTAGACTCCTTCCTTGTAGGAATCAGTTTCCATGTTAAATTGGATGTCTTGGAGGCTAAATCTAGGAGGAGTAGTATCCTTATTTGACTCTTATTTGCTGAGCTGTTTATTACCCTTAATATAAATTACGAAATTAATATTTAATTAGGGTTTTGGGCCCTGTAAATGGGCTCCACGTTTGGACCAGGGTCTAATTAATGTCACATTAAATGAGTCTTTAGAATTTACTTTTAGCCCATATCAATTATGTTTTATGAACTGAACATACGAAATATAGAATAATTTTTCAAAAATATACTTTTATGATTACAAAGACTTGGCGGGGGAAGATCGAAGAGTGAGAGAGTGTAAGAAAAAATATACTTTTATGAATTATAAAGACTTGGTGGGGTAATTAGACATATTATTAAAATAAAATATTGATAAAAAAAAGGTTATAATTATGTTACATTAATTTGTATATTTTAAAAGAGTATTTATGACTAAATAATAATAAATAATTTGAAAAAATATTCTTGTAGAATGTTGTGAACTGATAATACTGTAATTAACATCAATTTATATTGTTAAGCAAGTAGTAGTATTTAATTATGTAGCTGATTATTGATATAATGAATAAATCTATGATTTAGTATAGACATTTGAATATATAAAATTAAGGTAAGAAAATATGGTTGAAAAAGAAAATAAATAATATATAGAAAAAATTATATATAAATTAGGTTTGAGAAGTGATGCAATTTAAATTATTTTAAAAATTTTATGATACACAACAAATTATATAAAAATTATGTTTTATGAACTGACAAACGAAATATAAAATAATTTGTCAAAAATATACTTTTATGAATTAACAAAAAGTTAAGTAATAAATATTTTTCACCAAAGTTCAAAAAGTTCCTACAACAAATTTACAAAGAAAATATGCAAGTCATGTCTAGCTAGAAAAATGCATGCACCGGCCAAATAATAAAACTATTGATATACATTTTCCTACACTCTCCAAACTTTAATAGACTTGTCCAAACTCCCACTATACAATCTCCACCGTTGATCATTTACCCCATCTTCATCACCACCGTCTTCCTCCACCTCCACCGCTAAACACTTCACCGGACCACCGTGCCCCGTTAAAACCGTCAACCAAAAATGCTCTCCATCCTCCTCTCTCCTCCACACACATATACTCTTATCTGCCGACCCACTAATCACCAACTTCCCAGCCGTGGCCAAACACAAAACAGCCATTTTGTGCCCTCTCAACCCCCCACCGTACTCCAAATTCCCCCTCACGCGCCACCAATAACTAACCATCCCATCCGACGCGCCACCGTACACGGCCCTACCCTCGTCCGCAACCACAACCGAGGTAACCGCATTTTCTCCCTTGAACAAAATTTCCACCAACACATGTCTGGTAGTTTTCCCTACAAGCTCCTTCCTCCACATTTTCACCGCCCCATCGGCTCCCCCGGAGAAAAGAAAACCACCATAACATGCCGCCACGGCATTCACCGCATCATCATGAGCATTAAATGATTCCATGCATTTGTAATCGGATAATCTCCAAACCTTAATTGTTTTATCCCAAGAACCCGAGTATAAAATTCCATGTTCTTCGTCCAAACTCATGCATGAAACGACGTCGAAGTGTCTAATCCACGGCACCTTCTTATGTCTTCGAATTTCGACATATTTTTTCATGTTCATTGAACATACTATATAATCTTTAGTACTAGGTAAACTTCCAATACGTTTGTACACATTATTTCTATGTAATTTCCAAACCCTAATCTTACCATCTTGATGAGCTGTGAAAACTATTCGTTGTTTCGATACAACAATTGCTTTAACTAATCCACTAGCGTTTGATTTAAACCCTGAAAATTGTTGCATGTTTTTCCACACGTGAATGTTCTTGCTATCTGATCCCGTGTACAACAAGTTACACGAGACCGCTAATGAATAAATGTGACCTTGTTCACGAACTAGCGAGCCAATAAGTCCGGTTTGATTCGAGTTTAAAGGTGATGGTTGAAGCCATGGAGAATTAATGAAAGGTGAGATGGGTTGGTTCCATGGCGAAAATGAAGTGTAAGGTGAGGCATTGGGGGTAGTATTGTATGATGAAGGGCTCGGTGTTGCCGAGGGGCGATCGAGGTGGTGATGGTGATGGTTATATAATTCGACATCACTGTCTTCGTTGCAGTGTAAACTATTTATGTCGAACTTGATTAGGTTTCCGAATTTGGTTCTTGGGAGAGTAGGAGAACTTGTTGATGTCATGTATTTTAGGTTTGAAAATTTAAAAATATTGTGTTTTGTAAAAAGTTAGGATGAGCTAAAAAAATGGTCAAGATTATATATAAGCAAGCGTTGTATTTTTGAGTGTGGATATTGGGGAGAGGAAGAAGATGGGGAAGGTAGTTAAGGTAGGTATATAGAAGGTGAGGATATGGGAAATATTGTATGTAGTGTGTGTAAATGAGCCTTGAAAAAAGTTTGGATTTTTGAACAAGTGTCTAGAAATATACACTTTTGCAGATTCATAAATATTCAACCATTTGATGGGCTGTCTTGCTCTCATGAAAAGCGTACAAATGAAGTTTAATATTTTAATTGATCTGTGTACAGATTTTCAAGTAATTTAGGTACAATGTCGAAAAGTAGTTTACGTTAATGTGGTATGTAACATATGGGGGAAAGAAAGTGAAGCTGGGGGAGTTTGCACGCTACATTTTTTAAGCAAGTTGGAGATATATATGTAACGGATAAAAATGGTTGAAAATTTGGGGGAGAATTAAATGAGAGGGGTTTCGACTTTTGACATCTCTGTCGTAAAAGTGATCATGGTGGCGTTGAAGCTGAACTCGAAGGGGAATTTTCTTAATTCAATACTTTCTTAATTTATTTTAATTTTTGATACATATTTGGTTTTTCTAAAAAATTAAAATTTATATGAAATGAAAATTTATAATTTAAACTATATATCTTAATTTTACACAACAAGTGTAATTTTGTTTTTGTATTGAAATTTAATTATTAAAATTTGGATGACAATTATTTAAAAAGTTGGTGAATACCTAATTATTGACCGGTTGCCTTAACATAAAACGTGGATTACTGTTTAAGTGTTACTCCCTACGTCCGTTTTTATTTCACATTTGAAGAATATAATATATTAATAAAAATCTAATGTTATAAATTATTTTCATGTATTGTCCCAAATTATTATATTAAATGATGAGATTAGTTGTAAAGTCAAACATTGAAATTAGGAATTGAGGGATAGATATGAAAAACAAAATTTTTTTGAAATAATAATGAGATAATTATTTATGAACAAATTTTTTTCCCAAATATGATAACTAAAAAGAGACGAAAAGGAGTAGGATTTATGTATAGATGTAACTTGTACTTGCTTTTTAGATTATACTTAAATTCGTATGAATCATGGAATTCATATCCAGTTAATAGGAATAAAAATAAAATTTCAGTACAAAAATATATTAGATTCTCCTTTCCACCTTTAATTGGATTGAAATTTCATGGGTGTTTGGAAGAACTTGAATAAGTCAAATTATTTTAAGATAAATTAGAGATTCCTAACTTTTTTTAAAAAAAAGTTAAATCTTTTGCAATTTAAAGAATTTCAAAATTACATTAAATACTTGTATAAAAAATTATCAAAATATAAAATTTTTATCCAAATCATATAAACTTATTTTAAGGAGTTTCAGAAACCCACAATTGAAGAGTTAGATGTAAATTTAATATTTAATTAAATCGAGGTTGTTGATTGATTGTATAACTAATCAATTTTCTTGTACTATAGAAGAATGCGAGGGCATGGAGGGGTGAAACGGATCACAAGTTCTGGTGTGTCGATTGCAAAACTCCAATTTTAGGCCAGCTTGATGTATTGTATAGTGTAAAGTAACTTTGTTTTGGATCAACTTGATCTTTCTTTATTGGTAAGTGCTCAAATACAAACCATTTTTAAAATACAAACCTACAAATCAACACTAAATTAATTATATTTCATTTATTCTAAGGTTCCTACCAAGGGTATCTTCACAAAAAATACTTAAAATAATTGGCTCTATCCATAAAAAAAAAAAAAAAAAAAAAAAAAAAAAAAAAAAAACTTGCCGTGGAAATGCGAAGCATTTAAGACAGTAAACGGATGAGTTAGGTAGTCATGAGGGCCGAAGGCTCTCGACACACCCGTCAATCGTCTATTGCCTTTACCATTGATTGTCATTCCTTATAACTTTAGAATGATAAAGGCGCGAAGCGCCGTACAAGAAGGTGCGAAGCACCGTTAACCAGTGAAATCCACTGCCACGTCATCACGTGAACAGTGACTTTTTTTTATTTTTTTATTTTTTTGTTGGATAGAGCCAATTATTTTAAGCATTTTTTGTATTGGGTACCCTAGTTTGGTCATTAGATTAGCTTGAAATATTAGATTATGCTTGGTTTGTAGGTTTGTATTTTAAAGAGGTTTGTATAGGAGTAGCCCCTATATATATATAGGGTCTTGTTCTAATAGAAACTAACTTAGAATAGAAACTAGAAACTAAACCTAAATTAAATATTTCAAGCTAATCTAATGACCAAATTAGGGGTACTCCAATAGAAAAAACGTTTAAAATTATTGTCTCTATTCAACAAAAATATAAAAAATAAAAAAAAATTTTAAAAAAAAGTTACTGTTCACGTGGCACGTGAACAGTAACTTTTTTTTAAAATTTTTTTTATTTTTTTTATATTTTTGTTGAATAAAGCCAAGAATTTTAAACGTTTTTTGTGAAGGTGCCCCTAGCGGGACCATTAAAATAAATGAAATATAATTTATTTAGTGTAGGTTTCTAGTTTCTATTGTAAGGTTGGTTTCTATTTGAACGCTAGCCTATATATATATATATATATATATATATATATATATATATATGCTGCTGACTTTTTTTAACGTCAATAATGTATCGAGCTTTTCATGGGAGAAGCTGTTGCATACACGTCCTAGTTTAAATTATTTCTTCTTCGCTAGTCATTTTGCACGTCATCATTACAACTCTATTTCATATCTCTCGCATGCATACTGGCTGAGAAAAAAGTTGAAACGAAATGAAATCAGAATCGATGAAAATCAAATTGTGTGATACTATAAAGCCAGGGCCGTTCTATTATATTCGAGAATTGAGGACGAAATCGAAAAATTGTGCCCTCGTTGCTTTTACTAATTAAACGTAAACTATAATAATTCAAGTAAATATAGTATCATGTGTTTATTGTTGTCTAAGGTCAAGAAATTTGTCAATACATGTACAAGGATATTTATGTAAGTTAAAGTAAGTAAAATGTAAAATTTACTAAAATGTCATCCATAATCTATATTAGAAACCTTTTTCTATAAATAGTAATGTAATCAATATAAGATAAAATAAGAAAGTAAAAAGTAACCACTTAATTTTTTTTATTTTCACCAAGAAAAAACATGATCATACAAACTAAAATTCAAGTGAAATAATAATTATGCGTAAATTTATAAAGAAAATCACAAACCCTAAACTTAATTACATCACAATTTCACAAAATTAAGATGAATGTAAAGCATTTAAAACTAAGAGAAATAACGGTAAAGTTGAATAAATAGACTCTTAATTATATTATTAATTTAAGAGTAAATTTTAAAGTGATGGGCGTAATTGAGATTCCATTTCAAAAAAAGTTGTCAAATTTTCGTGTTCGCAAATTAATGAACAATTTTTGTCTCCATCTTTTAAAAGAATGGATCCCGTTAATTTGTAAACTTGAAAATGAGTCATTCTTTTGTAAAGGATCATAATTTATAAGATTGGATAATCACTAAAACATCACAATCACAAAGTAACACATGACTCACAAATTTTGTATTTTCATATAAAATATCGATATATATTATTACTATTATGAAAGTCGATAAAATTTTGAGCCCTTTAAAATGTTTAGTCCAGGGCGGTCGTCCTTGTCATCCTTCCCAGGCCGGGCCTGTACTAAACCCAAACGAAATTGAAATTTAAATCGTTTCAAGTAATCTAGCAAAGTAACGTATAAATAATTTTGGGATAATACAAATTTTTTTATATAGGCTAATAGGTATTTTGGGCTTTTATCTCGTGATGGGACCGACTTTGCCAATTTACTTAAACGTAGTCTGTTGTGCTTGGATCATTTTGGGCTTACACTGTTACCGTTAAACCTCGATAAAATAATACACCATAAAGTAATAACCTCGCTTAAGTAATATATTTTTCCTGTTCCGACTTGGGCCAATTGGATGAAGTAATAATTTCGTTAAATGCATAAAAAAATAATTTTAAAAAAATTCTTAAGGGCCCAATGAAAATATAAAGTAATATTTACTAAATTGTATAACCAAACCAAACATACCCAGTATATCCCGTTTAGAACGGGGTCTGGAGAAGGTAGGTTGTACGCGGACCCTGTCCCTACCCTGAAAGTAGGGAGGCTGTTTCCGTGCAGACCCCCGGCTTAGTGCATAGTGCATAAAAACGAGTGATGTTTGGTACAATACCTTAGCCCGTGGCATTATACACACGGGACGTACCTCAAGTTCAGTGTTTTTACTAAGTTTTATGTCCATACATATTATACAATGTTCATTTCTTTTCTAAATGTGAATTTTATATTCATTTTTATTTAAATTCCCACCAAATTTAAAATAAATCTCATTCTTAATATTTCATAGAACATGTACAATTTTTATCTCTTATATATATTTTTCGTAATATAGTAAATAATCGTGTGTGGTATTTATCATCGAACTTTTTTACTGTAATCACTTAAGATGGCAACTAATGACATAACTCTGTTATGATCCACTAAACATTTTTACCTTATGAGTGATTTTACAATCACAACAACTTATATATTATAATAAATACAATGTATCTAATATTTATTCGTGATTAATACTTAACTGATTAAAATTTCTTTATCTTGTTGGTGTATGTTGATTATCCTAATATAAATATATTTCAATTTACACCAAAATCTCTACCAACTATAAAATATAATAACAAATTATACATATATATATATATATATATATATATATATATATATATCTTTATAATAATAAAATATTATTTTATCGATAAAGTAATATTTTATTATTATATCGATATAGTAATAAATCCGATAAAGTAATATTTTTTCCAGGTCCCAAGGATATTACTTTAAAGAGGTTTAACTGTATGTATCTTGGTGGAATAATACTGTTCTGAATTTTGATTGTAAGAATGAGCTCTACTGTAACTAGAGATGTTCAAAAAGCCTGAAACCCAAAATCTAGCCCGATCCAATTTGCAAAAAAGTTCGAAAAGACCGGCCCGGTTCGGTCCGGCCTGAGGGCCTAAGATGGGCCTCCTATTTTTCATCAAGCCCGGCCCGGCCTGAAGCCCGAAAAGCCATGTTAAAAGCCCGGGCTTTTGAAAAGCCCGGGTTTTTGAAAAGCCCAAATAAAGCCCGGGCTTTTAAAAAGCCCAGATAAAGTCCGGTTTGGCCCGGATAAAAGCCCGGACTTTTTAAGAATTCTGGATAAAAATTCGTTTTTCTATAGATAAAATCTAAAAATATTTAATATTTTTAATAAATATCAAAAATATTAAACTTAGCAATAGAGGGGATGTGAAGTATCACGAAGCTAGGAATAATAAAAAATATACATGACAAACTCTTTTTCCAAGAAGATTACTTATATCCTATTATATAACAAGAGTAAGAGGGATAATAAGCTAGTACTACCATTGGTCAAGGGTTCGACTCTCACTAACAACATAATTAAATTTAATATTTATAACTCTAAATATACTAATAAAACATATGATAAAATTCACTTTTCAACATAATTAAATTTAATATTTATAACTCTAAATATAATAATAGAACATATGATAAAATTCACTTTTTTAAACTCAGTAATCATCTATTAAATTTAATATTAAAACTCAATAATCACCTATTAAATTTGATATTAGTACACGCTAAAAATTTAATTTACAAAATAGCATTGAAAAATTGCGAGTACATAAGCACGAAGCAGCCTCATATATTCTATAGAAAAATACTACGCCCTGGCTTTCAGGAAATAATCCAAAATAAAACATATGATAAAATTCACTTTTCAAAACTCATTAATCATCTATTAAATTTAATATTAAAAACTCATTAATCATTTATTAAATTTGATAATGGTACACGCCAAAAATTTAATTTACAAGATAGCATTGAAAATTGCGAATACATAAGAACGAAGCAACCCTCATCTCTTTTATAGAAAACTATTACGCCCTGGCTTCCCTGGCTTTCGGGAAACAATCAAAATCAAACATGACTTTAACTACTATATAGTTCCGGTTCAAAACAAAAATTCATGTTTGTTTTCTATACTTCATATGTGCATATAATTTATGTCAATATTGAAAAAAAAATCAGGTAATAATAAGATGTAACAACAAAGTCAAAAAACAACTTATTATTAGTTACATATATAATTTTTTTACAAAATCTATACTATAAAATACTATAATATAATAAGCAAAATGAGATATATTTTGTATTTTGGTTTTGGTTATCCCTTTCTTTCACAACTATTAGATCGGTAGCTTAAATAGATGATGATCGTTGAATGCAATACTAAAAGTTGTTATATACAAAGGTCTAAGGTTCGAATCCCATCAACAACATTTTAATTAAAAATTAATATTAAAAGATGCTACATAGAAAGGTTGAAGATTCGATTCCCGTCAACAACATATTAGTTTAGATTTAATAGTAAAACTTGTTATGTACAAAAGTGAAATATGTATAATATTATGTCACTACACTATAAGTAAATTAAAAAAAAGTTAAAAATAACCCGTGCTTTGCACGGGCTATAAGCTAGTTGAGTGTAGAGGATGTACTTCAAGAAATGGTCATATGCGAGGAGATTTATATGGATTACGGTCGCCTTAAGTCATAACGCAGATTATTAGTAAAAAGTTCTTGAGTTGCAATGTTGTTTTATGACAAAAACAAGTATTATGTTAGTAGTTTTTAGTATTAGGTTTCGTAGTGTCTCTTCTTATGTATTTTGGATTATAGAAGTTCAACGGCGTAGCTCTTTAGAGGTTGTTTCTTTTGTAAGATTATCTTTTTTTTTATAGTAATATTTTAGCTTTTCAAAAAAAGACAAAAATTATATATATTAAAATTTTAAAAAAAAGCCCGAAAAAAGTCCGGTCCGGCCCGGCCCGGCCCGATCTAGCCCGACCCGAAGGCCTAAAACGGGCCTCATATTTAGAGAAAGCCCGACCCGACCCGATTTTTGAAAAAGCCCGGCCGGCCCGATTCTTAAAAAGCTTGGGCTTTTTAAAGCCGGCCCGAAGGACTTTTTGTGCATCTCTAACTATACAGCATAGCGCAACAACACAGGTTGCCCTTTTAAGCAGTTATTTACTATACTACTGATCACTAATTTATCATTAAAATTTTATATGCTATTTTGAAAAAAAATGAATTTCATAATTATCATCAAAATAATTGTGTTTGTTTTGTTATTCTTTGTTTGATGTTGTTAGGTAGCAAAAACCGAATCAACAATTTTAAATTAAAATCGAACTATATGTTTGATTGTAGTTTTGATTTTGCAATTTTAAAAATCGAAAGTATACAATTTCGATTTTGATTTATCATAAAATTGCATCAAATTGATGTCTCCCCCTAATACAAACATCTTTTCAAATTGAGATGTATCCCATTCCTGTCTTAGTTTCTTCGAACTTATTCTCACATCCTACTCACAGTGAAACTAAATCTTCTTGTCATTTTATTTGCAGCCTGCAGATATCCACCAACTATTATTATACCGCAACCTGAATTCGAGGGCTCCTTTACTTTTCTGGTATACTTGAACATAATGTTTGAAAACTGGTATAGCTGAACACAAGATTACAAAAATGGTATAGGGCGCCATTTGAAGTGGCGACCCAGGGGAAGTTCGCCACTTGAAGTGGCGTCCAACCCCTAGTTGCCACTTCAAGTGGCGACCAGTGTTATTTTTTTTTCTTTCTTTTTTTCCTTTTTCCCTTACTTCCTGCCTTTCTTTTTTGCCACTTAAAAATGCATTAATCACAATTTAAAGTGCCATTTTTACGTTAAAGAATGAAAGTTTTGAAATTAAATTTTTTATGTTTTTTTTTGTTTTGTATTAAAATTTTGACATTCTACTTTTACATAATCCAAATATCTCGAAAAAATAAATTATGTAACTATGTTAAAATTTGGTCCGAATATGACAGTTTAGATGTTCAAGAAACAGATTTGTTGCATTTTGTCAAAGATTGTAGCATACCTGCAAGACTATGATCGAAGCTTGAGAGATCACAAGATGAAGCTCGACAATTCAAGAGTATGACAAGTCTACATCTACTAGAATTGTTTTAGCTAGTTTTAGGAAGAACCCAGACTGCTTTATGCTTGATGATAGTCTGTTTGTATAGCATTTTGGGAAAGTCACATGGGTGTGAAATTTATAAGGAGCTGCCACTTGAAAATGACAGCGGCTCCACAACCCATGTGATAGAGATGTTAGAGAAGATTAGTCTTAATAGATAAACATCTCTCATTCTTTCTGTAATCGATTCAAGAAGTCGAAGCTTGAGAAAATACTTTTTCTCGAGGTTGTAGCAACACTTCACAAAATAAATAAAACATTTATTTTGTGAGAACATCTTGAGTTACTACTCGTGTTTGCATTTCTTGTATAGATAGTTTACAATATTTATCATTGTTGTTGAGGTAAAGATTTGAAATTATCTATATTGCATTCAACCCCCCCTTCTGCAATATACTCCGGGACCAACAACTGGTATCAGAGCAACAGATTGACATACAAATCTGAGATCATGACGAGTATACAAAAGACAAGTGGTATCAAGATTTCAGTATTTGATAAAGAGAACTACAATTTTTGGAAAAGAAAAATCTTGTTATTTATCAAAGCTGCACATCCACTGTATTTGGGAATTCTCGAGAATGGCCCCTTCGTTCTGAAGAAAGAAGTAGCTGCTGCCACGGTGAATGGTGAAGTAATTCCAGCTCACTGGGTTGCTAAGAGACCCTCAGAATACACAGAATCTGAGAAAGAAAAGGTAGCCTTGGATGACTACTTACACCTCATATTGCTTGACTCTCTCACACTGGACAAAGCCATGTGTGGAAATGTTTTGGGATGCTCATCTGCTAAAGAGATGTGTAGCAAGATAGAGTTGCTGTGTGAAGGAAGTGAAGAGGTCAGAGAAAACCAAAGACAAATTCTTGTATCACAATATTAAGCTTTTATGGCCAAGCCTGGTGAAGAGCTCACTCACATGTTTGAAAGATTCAGTAAGCTAATAGGTGAGTTACAAATTCATGGAAAGTTCTATGACAAAAAGGAGATTAATGTCAAGTTTCTGCTCACTCTTCCTGAGCACCTTGAGCACAAAATCACTGCCATAAGAGAAGGGAGAAACTTGAATGATGTTTCTCTTGAGACCCTCTATGGTGTACTTAAGTCATATGAACATGAACTCTTTTAGAAGAGAGTTATTCAAACTGGAGCCAAAGGAAAGATGGCAAACATGTCTGGTGCCCTTGTAGCTCAAGAGCCACTTGTTTCTCTGCCAAGTGAACCCTCACAAAGTTCAACACCAACACCAGTACCATCTCTGAAGATTGAGGAGGTGTTGGATAATGAGGAGAAAGTGCTTCTACAGCTCAAAGAAGTTGAAGATGAAGACTTCTATTCATTAGAAGAGATTGAAAGCATGGATAATCCAACCATGGCATATATGGCTAAAAGGTTTAAAAATATAAAGTTCAGAAGAGATAAGCCATATAAGCCACAGGGTCAGACATCTAAGTTCAACAAGGGAAACTTTTCAAAAGCTGATGGTGGTGCCACAAGAGGAGGATACAAGACAGGAATGGTAGATAGGTCAAAGTTCAGATGCTACAACTGCAATGAGCTAGGTCATCTTGCCACAGAGTGCAGAAGGCCAAAACAGAATCAAAGAATGGATAAAGGGTCTGGAAGTCAGTTTAAAAGAAATCAAGGAATAGATTATGTAGCTGAAGGAAAATGTTAGGATGACTCTGATGATGAGGAAGAAGAAGAATATGTAAATCTAGCTCTCATGGCTAGATCTGATGATGAAGCATCAAGCTCCTCAAATCAGGTACCATCTCTCATTTTACTTGATATGTGTAAAACTAAGTATAAGCAAACTATTCAAGAATTAAGTGCTCAGATGTTTAACATTCATGTTAGTTTATCTGCTGCTAATGAAGAAATTGTTAAGTTAACTGAACAGAATGAAACACTCAAATCTGAGAATGAAATGCTTTTTCTTAAAACCAGTCCATTAGATTCACTAGCTCAAGAAAATGATCGATTAAAAAATGATATTGTCTGTGCTAAGGAGATAGAAGAATTCTTAAGAAATTAAATTGCTGAAAATGAATTTAAGCTTAAGGCATTTAGAAATTCTTCTAAATTAGTTCAGGAATATCATGAGAATCACACTGAGAACCAAAAAGTTGGAATAGGTTTCGACTATGGTAGGAGGCCTGGTAAGGCAACTGTGATTGATGATTGTTCAGATGGTGATGTTGTTAAACCTCATATTCTCAAGAGAGTTTGTAAACCCATTTTCAAACTGTTCAAGTTGATTTTGATGAGAATTCCTTGCTCATCAAACAAGAGCTTCGAGATGCAGATGAGTGTATTGACAGCACACCTACTGAAAGGAAAGCAACTGTCAAAATCCCCATAACAAAAACTTTACCAAGCAATCAGACAGAATGTTCTAAAGAAGCTGTCAACAAGGATAAGAAAGAAACTTTCAAAGATACTGCCAAGAGAGTACCTAGGACAGCAACTTCCAAATCTACTGTCAAGACAACAGGTATGAAAGGTACTGACAAGGGTAACTCGACAGCAACTTCAGGACATACTGTCAGCACAGATGCTTACAAGCCTAGGAATAGGAATGGTAAGTTAGGAATAGATAAGAAAAATGGCTATGCTTATGTCAAGAATGCCCCTAGGAAGCTTTGCAATAATTGTGGATCCTCTCAACACGTAACACATGTTTTTAAGAAACCAAATGATAACAAGGTTAATGCAACCAAGGTTAAAGGTAACTTACACAGAACCCCCAGTATGCAAAGAACTATGAATGTTTGTAGTAACATTGACTGCATGCCATGCAAAATCACTGCCATGAGTACATGTTTTAATCTTCCTATTCTATCTACTGAACCATGTTCCTATATGCAAACTGTTGAGACTTTTGAGCCTGCCAATGATGGTAAAAAGGCTGCTTTGTGATATTCCCTAATTTTTGTGATGCTACAGTGTCTCAATGAATAGTAATTTTGTGGATTTATGGAAAAAGATATGTAATTACTCTATGTGCGAATCGGAAAATGAATAAGCTGAAATCATATTATTGTTGTACTATGAAAATGAGTGACTGGAAATGATCACGGATTTTAAAGATTCTGGACTCTAAAAGTTTTCGATTTAAATTGAGTCCCTATCATAATGGATATTAAGGAATATGAAAATTTTAAAAGGATTTATATTATAAGAAATTTGACGGAATTAGATTAAACCCTAGAAATGAGCAGAGTAAAGGATTACCACAGGAACTTGGATTGATAAACGAATCGTGATTAAACGAGTATGAAAAACCAAACAACCGAGATTAATATCATAACAAGGATATATATATATATATATATATATATATATATATATATATATATATAAATCATTAATACATTATTTAGAAATCCAAAAACAAGATTATATGATCATACCATATGACATCATGCATGACCACACAAGTTAGGCAATCTCCACTAGCTATTAATCAAGGATTATCAAGAGAATTACTTGATAAATATATATATGAATCATCAATTATCTACCAAACACTAGAATCTCCAAGCTAACACAAAAATCATCTTCATCTACCTATAAAATAAGCCATTCGGCTTTTCTACTATTCATATGGAAAAAGAAAAAATTCAAGCCCTTTACAAGCTACTACAAATCAAGGGAAAATTCTTGGAGCTTGTTCAAGTATAGGATAAGGTATGTACAAAGTTTAAGAGCCAACAAACATCATTTACATAGGTAATAAATTCATCAAAGTTGATGGATGAATAATAGTGAATAGTAACTAACTTGAGTTTTGTGTTTGTTTTGGAAGATTAAGGTATCTTAAGGCTATATCAAGGTTTCTCAAGTGCCACAAGCCTTTGTTAAGATTGTTACAACATCAAGGGAGGTATAAACATCCTTACTCTTTTGATTTTATGGTTTCTTGAAAGTGCGGTTTATTTGTTTTTAGGTAAGTACGTAACTCAACAAGAAATTTCCTTACATGTCCAATTTCTAATGAATCGAGATAACCATTTGTTCCGGATTATGATTGGTTTTAGGCTAAACTTGTATAAAGTATGGAATCATGGTTATATAGGTGTTTATAAGTGTTATGATTGAATATGGAAGTGTTTTGTGCTTGTAACCATGGCTGGTATGATGACCACATGGTGAATAGAATGAGATATGTGTTGGATGATGAGTTTGGAGGAGAAAATTTGGAAAGTATGAAAGTATAGCTGTTATAATGCCCGATTTTTGTTAAAATAGAAACTACCTTGTTTAAGGAAGAAAATTTCGAACTGGTCTAGGTTAGTAAGATGTACCAACTGGTAATAATAAGATAGAGCTTGGTTCATAGATCGTTTTGATATAAAGAACGTAAAAATCCGATGAACGGTTTAGGAGAAAAGTGAGTTTTAGTGAAAGGCATTCGGGAAACCGAGAATCCCTAAATGTGATAACCTTAAACTCATGATAGTTATATTTAAATGTCTTTGCTATAATTATACAATGATTATGGGATTAAGTGAGCTAAGTGGTTAAGGTAATTGTTGTAATATTAAGTTATAATGGGATATATTTCTAACGGTAATTCTTTTCGTTTTTATAGAGACTCGAAACGAACCTCGGATTGTTTCTACTCGACTTAGAGACCAATGCAAGATTTCTTATATCTTTACTTTGATAAATTGTAAGGTTCTTGGAAAATGGTTTTGCTAGATATATATGTGGTTCTGTGAGTATTATACTGCTAAGGACATGTTTCCCTGATTCCTGTTATTACTTGATATGGATATGGATAGTGCAAGATACTTTATGGACAAAAAGGGTTATGTTATATAAAGACACGATAATAAGTGGTATTTATGAGCGACTGGGAGCCATAAGGATAGAGTATATATTTGATAATATTATGAATAGAAAACAAGTATCTACTAGCATAAATATTAACAGGAAATATATATTATAAAGAATATTTCTTCTAATTGTTTTAAAGAATATTAAAAGTACTAAATATGATTTTAAAAGTCAAGGGTTTCTTCAATATGCAAGGCTTCCTGATCGAACTATGTTAAAACAGATTCTTTGCTCTGAAGTTTATTCAGAATTTATAAAAGGGTAAAGTGGGAAATGGAAAATGGAAATTATAAAGGGATATCCTTCAGAATAAAATGGAATAACAACTTTTATAATGGGGATTCTAACATTTTGGGCTGAGTTTAATACAGTTCAGCATTCAACACTTTATTCCGGCCCATGTGTTGCCGAAGGAGGATTGTGGTGAACTTTCCTCAAGGGATAATGACCGGAGTGGATCATTCCTTCTACTAGTAGTAAACAGGGAACAGGTACGAATAGGGCGATTGATCATCTGGCTACAGGGAAGATCCCCGAAATTCTTAAAGGAATTGTTGACAATTATATTATATTGATAACTTGAAAAGAAGGAACTGACATGGAACAATGGAATATATTAAATGATTAGAAGAGAAATGATATTATATTTTTATAAATAAAAGGGAAGTAATGTAACAATGAATAACAAGCAAGTTTATGTTGGTGTATTACTCCGCAAACAAGATATAACTACTTATGGAAATAATCTATTTAATTACCTTGTAACTTCATCTTTTATATTATATTGAAACATTGTTCGTTTTATGGATAACAAATGTTTCCGGGATTGTTATGAAATGATTATATGTTATACTTCATAATGGTTTAAAAACTTTGTCTTGTTGAGCTATTATAGCTCACTCTTGCTTATGTTTATATAACAGCTATATCAGATGCTGCCGATACCTTGCACAACACCCCAGAAGAGGGTAAGGGCAGGACTATATGATAGAGAGTTGTCACCCATTCCTGAGGTAGCTTATCTATATATGTTTAGGGTATGAGTAGACGCATGTAAGTTAATTAAGACGGTTGATTTAATATACTTTTGGTTGTTGATATGCTTCCTGTAGAAGTATTATTCAGCAACACTACTTAAATAGTATTCTTGGTTTGTAATAATAACTTTATCTTAACTATTATTATTGATGGATGTTGTTCTCTGAGCATATGACTAGTGTGTAATGTTATAAGTGTGGGGTCAGTGGTGTGAGTATAAAGTGTTATTATAATATTCAGAGTGTCAATGGTATAATAAGATTAAATGGAAATTGGACCGTGATGACCTCGATTCCTTACCCCGGATCTAGGGCTATCAGAAGCTTCCACTGAGAAAAAGACCAAGTCTTATTCTAAAACTGAGTGGGTAGCAAAAAAAGTCAAACAGGATGATTCAAGTGTTGATTTGAATGTGATAAACTATGATATAAAATGTGATACTGTAACTGCAGGACCCAACAAGGATTGGGTACCAGATGCAAATTAAATATCATCAATTTTGCAGGGCAAGAAAAAGAAACAAGTCATGTGGATCATCGATAGTGGATGTTCTAGACACATGATAGGTGATAAAGCCTTGCTATCACACTATGTTGAGAAAGCTGGCTCAATCATAACTTTTGGAGACAACAGCAAAGGTTACACTGTGGGATATGGCTGTTTGAAAACTGGAAATATTGTCATTGAAGATATTGCTCTTGTGGATGGATTGAAGCACAACCTGCTCAATGTTAGCCAATTCAGTGACAGAGGATTTAAGGTTGACTTTGATATGATGGTCTGCAATATCTATCACAAGAAGGATGGAAGCCTTTCTCTGAAAGGGGTCATAAAAGGAAGCTTATTCGTGGCAGACTTAAACTCTGCTAAGAAAGACAAGGTTTACTGTTTCTACAGTAAGGCAACAGTTGGTGATAGTATGCTTTGGCACAAGAAGCTCTCCCACCTCAACTTCAAGACCATGAATATTCTAATGAAGAAGGAGCTGGTGAAAGGACTACCTCAACAAGAATTCTGCCAAGAAGGATTGTGTGAGGACTATCAATGGGACAACTAACAAGATCAGTGCACAAGTCAAAGCAACTAAACACCAATACTGAATCACTCAAACTGATTCATATTGATCTCTTTGGACCAGTTAATGTGCAATCATTAGCAAGAAAGAGATATGCCTTAGTCATGGTAGATGACTATTCTAGGTACACTTGGGTAAAGTTCCTAGAATAAAAAGATGAAGCTGCTCAGAAGATCATTGATCACATCAGGGTTCTTGATAGAATTCCTAATGCAAAAGTTCAAATTCTAAGGAATGACAATGGAACTAAGTTCAGAAATGCTACTCTTGGAAACTTCTACAAAGATGAAGGAATTGTTCAACAATTCTCTACTGCTAGGACACCACAGCAAAATGGTGTAGTAGAAAGGAAGAACAGAACTCTCATTGAAGCTGCAAGAACTATGTTGAATGATGCAAAATTACCAACATATTTCTGGGCAGAAGCTATCAACACAGCTTGTTACACACAGAACAGAACCTTAATCAACAAGACTCATGGGAACACTCCTTACTATCTATTGACTGGAAAGAAACCTACAGTCAAATACTTTCATGTATTTGGAAAGGAAAGTTTGATGCTAAAGCATATGAAGGCATTTTCAGGGGATATGGATTAGAAAGGACTGCCTATAGAGTCTATGTCATAGAACACAAAGTCGTTGAAGAAAGTGTGAATGTCACATTTGATGAAACCAAGTTTCCTGGACTACAAGAAGATGGTCAGATGCAGCCTCTGAGATTTGAGAATCAAGGATACTTGGAAGAAGAAGAAATTGTTACTGAAGAACCATCTTGTACTCAAACTCTTGAGTTTGGAGGAGATGTTGTCAACACAAATAACTTTAATCAAGCTCTAGCTCAGTCACAAACAATAACATCTAATCATGAAGCTGATGGTGACTCTAGAGATCTTGAAGAACATGGAGAAGACAACAATGTGGAAGAATCAATTCCTCAAGAAGGAACTGATCAAGTAGAACTGAATAGAAGCTTGCCCAGATCCACTAAATGGAACAAGGATCGCACCTCCGATTTAATCATTGGCAATCCTTCCACTGGAGTAAGGACTAGAAGAAATGTCTCTCCAGACAGCATGCTCTCCTGTTTTCTATCACAAATTGAGCCAAAGACAATTGATGAAGCATTGTTAGATTCTGATTGGGTGATAGCTATGCAAGAGGAGCTCAACCAATTCGAAAGAAACAATGTGTGGAAACAAGTACAAAGACCTAAAGGGAAATCAGTTGTTGACACAAAATGGATCTTCAGAAACAAGTTGGATGAAAGTGGAAATATGACAAGAAACAAAGCAAGGCTAGTGGCCAAAGGATACTGTCAACAGGAGGGAATAGATTAGGATGAGACATTTACACCTATTGCCAGACTTGAAGCTATCAGAATATTTCTAGTCTATGCTGCACATTGCAACTTCAAGGTATTTCAAATGGATGTCAAAAGTGCATTTCTTAATGGAGAGCTAGATGAGGAAGTGTATGTTGAACAACCACCTGGATTTGAGGATTCTGAGTTGTATGACTTTGTTTACAAGCAGTTCAAGGCACTTTATGGTTTGAAGAAAGCCCCTAGAGCTTGGTATGATACACTCTCTACCTTTTTGTTGGAGAATCAATTTATAAGAGGTGTTATGGATAAAACAGTATTCTACAAACATCATGGTAAGGACATCATTCTGGTACAGATCTATGTTGATGACATAATCTTTGGTTCTACAAATGAAAGGTTGTGTGAGAAGTTTTCATCTCTTATGAGGAACAAATATGAGATGAGTATGATGGGAGAACTATCATTCTTTCTTGGTCTGCAGATTTACCAAAAGCGTGATGACATTTTCATTTGTCAAGCAAAATATGTCAAGGAGCTGCTCAAGAAGTTCAACTTGGAAGATGCATCACCTGCCAAGACACATATCTCTACTGCAACCAAACTGGATCTAGATCCTAAAGGAAAGAAAGTGGAATCTAGTACTTATAGAGGCATGGTTGGATCACTGCTATATCTAACTGCTAGCAGACCAGACATAATGTTTGCTACATGTCTCTGTGCAAGGTTTCAAGCTGATCCAAAAGAGTCACACTTGATTGCTATTAAGAGAATCTTTAGATACTTGAAAGGCACTCCAAAATTAGGCCTTTGGTATCCTAAAGACACTAGATTTGATCTAGTTGGATATTCCGATTCAGACTATGCTGGATGCAAGATTGACAGAAAAAGCACAACAGGAAGCTGTCAATTTCTTGGTGGAAGATTAGTGTCATGCTTTAGCAAGAAGCAGCACTCTATATCTACCTCAACTGCATAAGCTGAATACATTGCAGCTGGAAGTTGTTGTGCTCAAATTCTTTGGATGAAGAATCAGCTTTTGGACTACAGTTTAGAGTTATCAAACATTCCTATCTACTGTGATAACACTAGTGCCATAGCCATTTTCAGACAATCCAGTTCAATATTCTAGGACAAAGCACATTGATATAAGGCATCATTTCATTAGGGAACATGTTGAAAAAGGAACTGTGAAGCTATTCTACATTCCTACGGAAAAGCAACTTCAAGACATTTTTACCAAGCCATTGGATGAAGCAACCTTCAACAGGTTGGTAAGTGAATTGGGAATGTTAAATCTGGTATGTTAACTTACTAGTTTTTACATTTTCAAGGTGTTAAATTCCAGCTCGTGACAGCAGCATTCAATGTTGCTATCATGAGAAGTTACTGTCTTATGTGCTACTTGTTATTGACAACATGTCTGCTATGACTATGCTAAATTGTAATTACATGTGTATTTTAACTTATATAATGAGTAGTCACGTGACATTAACTTAAATCACATGCGTGCCAGTGATAATTAGTCGTGTCATTTGAAATGACCCGGGGTAATTGTTAGTTCTTTTTCTTTTAAAGTTAAATACTTTATTAAAAGGAAGTGTGTGGGAAACTGTAGCATCTCCTAGTGTGCTATAAATGAACCCGAAGCCAAATCCCTATTTTCTCATTACACACTTTAGAGACTCTAGAGAATTAGTATGAGGAAATCTTCGGAGATCTCAACTTCAGAGAGCCCCGTCTCCAACAAGACGGAAGAGATGCCCAAGGAAGTGCCGATGAAGACCGAGGAAGCTGTTGTTGCTGAGAACCCATGGGATCCATGGCTGGATAAGCTTCAGGCTTATCTAGACATGCAAGGGATCACCAAGGAGGAAGATGTGGAGAAGGTCATCGAGGACCTGCTGGAGGAAGCTTTTTCTGAGCTTAATAAAAATTGATGTTTTTTTGAACTTTTTATGTATTTTTTTGTTTTTTTAATGAAAAGTTCATCGTTTCATCTTCTTCAGTGTTCTTGCTTGTCTCCTTACTTTATTCTCTTACCTTGGTTATCTGTTGGGTAAGTGCATGTATTCGTGTATGTATATGTGAATGTGTGTATGTGTGCCTGAAACGAATATGCGCTCTAATTGATTAAAATGCTAATTAGTAATTTTAATTGAGTAATAGACAAATATCATTTAAAACCCATGACGTTTGGAATTTTTGCACAACTTGCTATCAACAAGGAAAGGTGTTTTCATGAGATTTTTTTAAAAGGAAATTGTCTATAAATTACTTAATGGTGACAGCATGTTCTCGCACCAATGTTACTGTCAAGTGAAACATACTATCACCACTCCAAAATTACTAAATATTTGTTCCAGCGCACAGCTTACTGTCAAGAGTTAGTGGACCGTTGAAATTTGGATTTTTACCTTCACGATTTACAGCCACTAAAAAGTAACTACCCACTACACCACGTGAACATTTAATGGGTTAAGACAAAGTTAGTTTTCCCTCTTCAGTAAAACAGTTGCTATTCTCATATAAGCAATTGTCAAATACACAAACACATAACTCTCAACAGAACATCTCTCTCTCAAAAGCTTAAATCTCTCTCTCCCAAATCTCAAAGCAAAAATGGCACCCAAACAATCCTCTTCTCAAACAAACTTTGCTGGTATTCTCTCTGCTGGTGAAGGTTTCAAAGGACTTGTATCCTTCATGAACAAGTCCTATCTAGGTCATGTTATAACCTCTACCCCTTCTTTAGACCTAGACAGACTTGAACAATTCTGGAAAACAGCCTCTGTTCAAGGAAATGCTGGTAGTGAGTCCATAAATTTTGAAATCAACAACACTACCTACATTCTCACAATCAAGGGCATCAATGAAGCTCTAGGAATTTGATTGCAAGGAAATGAATCATACCAGGAGCTTGCAAGTGATGAAACCCTAAAGAAATTCTTCTTGAAAATTGGGTATTCTGGCCATGTTCTTGAAGAAGGAACTTCAAGCTGGTACCCAACTAGAGAAATGGACAGGAAATATCTAAGAAAAGAGTGGAGCACGATTATTGATGCAATGGTAAAGGTTTTCTCAACAAAGACCTCTGGGTGGAATGGAATCCCTACCTACATCAAGAAACTCACTCACTCACTTGTTCATGGGTACAAAGTGGATGTTGGAAAGCTACTCATGGGATAGTTCAAATCTGCCCTAGACAAAAAGGTACATATCTATCCTTGCTTTCTTATGATGTATATAAATTCTTTGTGTGGAATTGAGGAATGCATCTCTCACAATGGAGTGCAATGTTTTTAAAAGAAATACACACATTACACTCAATTCACAGAATTTAAATGCACGTATTCCACTCTGTTTTACACAACACATGGTTGATCAAGTGCCCAACAATGATTTTCCACTGCCCTCTGGGTATACTGTTTTCTCTCTTGAGAATGAAGTTGAATTAAGCCCAAATTCAGTCAACCCTCATTCTACTCAATTTACACAAGTCAGACATTCTAGACTACCAAAAGCCACAAAAATAGTCCTGCAAGAATCCAAGAAAAGACCCTTGGAAACTGGTGTTGAAGGTAGCTCTAAGAGTGTTGAGGGAGAAAATGCACTTGATGCAGCAAATAAGGATGTTAATGAAAGTGAACCCACAGTGGTTCCTCTTGAGCCTAAGAAAAAGAGAGCTTAGAGGGCCAAAGCGACTGTCAGCCACCCCATAGTCTCACAAAAGGCTGTGGAAGATAAAAGGGAATCAAACACATCCCTAGATGCTTCTTCTCAACAAGGAGTATCTATTGAAATTGGCCTGTCTCCCAGGGCATCTTGTAAAGAGTCTGCACAAACTCATGAACTCACTCATGAGAAGGCCACACTTGCAGAAACACATATGGAGATAGGGCACAGTGAGGATCAAAATCCTACTATTGATGTTCCACAAGTTACCCCTGTGGAACAACAAATATTCTCTTCTACACCGTCACCTTCTTTATTCTCTAATCCATCAATTGTTTCTTCTCAACAACCTAGAGAAGGGGACAATACCAACCCTTCAAGTTTTGATCATCCATCTATTATCATGTATGAGCCCCCATCAAGTGGTCTACAAGAACCCATTGCTCAAAGTGTGATGGACATCACTCTCTCAAACACTGAGTTAGATCATGATGAAATTTTGCCAGATATTGAAACAACCAGCATCATGATTGATCTCCAGAAAGCAACTTACCCTCAGGAAGTTACTGTCACAGCCTCAGTTGCTGTCAAAGACACAGCCAAAGTTGCTGTCACCCCACCTACTGACAGTAAACTTTTGGATAAAGATGTTGTCGCCTCTAAACAGCTTGATCAAGATGCAGTCATTTTTGAAGATGCTTCTGATGAAGATCATGTGCCAATATCCTCTTTCAAAAAGGTAAAATCTAAACCTTCTCTTTCAATGCATGTTAATACTGCTCATACCCATGCATATAGGTTGAGTGAGGGTATGAAAAAGAAAAGAAAGATAAAAGAAAAGAGAGGTGAGCATAAAAATGAGAGGCAGTCAAATGAGCTGGCAAAAGGAGAGGGACTTGAGCATGTCCATAGTGAAAAAGAGAGAAACCCCAGCAAACAGGCTCTAGGCCTTGAGTGTTCAACTATGAGGAGTGATGAGATCACTCAAAAAAATAATGAGAGTGTGAGAACCCCAACAACCTCCTTGCCCCAATCTTTTCCTTTGCCTCCAAAAGGTTAAGGGTCCTTCTAAACAAGCTGATTCAAGGTTGAAATCCCTTGAGGACAAATGTACATCTATGGAAGCTAAAATTGATAGTTTGTCCACTGTGATAGCTACTGGTTTTGCTGAGATTCAACAGACTCTGCTATCATTCTCTGCTACTCTTAGTGCTGTCAACTTAACTAAAGGGGAGAAAATGGTAGATCAGAATAGGGTGGTAGATCCAAATACCTCAGCCAAAGTGGTAGAGAAGGAGAAACAAGGGGAAACAGCAAGCAAGGGGTAGGAGGTACAAGTTGAAGATGGAGAAGAGAGTGAGGGGGAGCTGATAAGTGGATTATATATCCACTTGGAGCATTCCATATCGGCTTAAATTGATTGACTGGGCCTCAAGTTTGTTATAGTTTTGATGTGTTTTGCGTAGTTGTGCAGATTTACAAGAATGTCGATTATGGTTGATGCTTCTATCGTTTTTGGAGGATAAATTGATTAAAATTCGGATTTCTGAGAAGGTTGCGCAGTCAACACTGCTTTGGCAATATCTGGAGTTCTAGAACTCCGTTTTCAGCGATCTTACTGTCCACACGAAGCCTGGGAGATTTTCTACAACTTAGGATAGGAATACCACGTGCAGGCTGCACGTGGTGGGCGCAGGCAGCACGATAAGCAGACTGATGGGAGCAGGGAAATTACTGTCACTACAAGAAAACAGTCAATAGACATCATACTTTAGACATCGGTCGTAAATACCACTGATGTTAAAAGATGTAATAACATCATCCCGCATTAAACTGATATCTTTATGTTTTGTAGACATCACTGTTTTTAAAATCGATGTCTAAAGTCAGGCTTTAAAAAATGAAATTGCGCGCCCTTGCATTTGTTTTCCCCCTTAACCAAAATTTCACCCCATAAATCAAAATTCCCCCTAACCAAATATTCTCCCCCCTATTTGCCCCCGTTTCAAACAAAACTAAATAAACTAAAAATCTAAAACAAAAAACAAAAAAACTCTCTCGACTCTCACTCTCATCTCTCTCGCGTCTCTCACCACCACTCACCTCCACCACCACTCAAATCCGCTCTATCTCTCACACCCGAACCCCGAAGAGCTCTCTCTCTCTCTCATAGTCGACCTCCGAAACTCACTCTTTCTCATATTCAAATCGAAATCGATTTGTTCGAAGGTCAAAGCTCGAAGGTTTAAAGTTCGAATTAGTTTGATTTATCAGTGGGTAAGCATAAGTTTGATATGTTCAAACTTACAGGTTTGATTAATTAAATTTTATTACAAATTGGAGGTTTAAAATTGAAACCCTAAGTTTTAATTTGGGGTTAATTTAATTTATATGTAATTTATGTATATATGTATGTGTATAATTATTTTATATGTAATTTCTGTATATACTAGTAGTGATATCTGTGTGATGTGCCTGACTATAGTAACAAGTGTTGCAACTGACTTTTGCTCCAATAATTATAGTCGAGTCCAACAAGTGTTCTTAATTTCTTGTTTATGCTGTTCTCTGGATTAATTTTTTCTAATTTATATATATGTATGCTGTTTTCTTCTATTAGCTTGTGGTTATTTTGTTATAATTAGTTTCGGCAGTTAGTTTAATTGATAAAGGGATTGGAATTGTGTTTTTTACTTGTTTGTTATTAGTATGGCTCAGGAGTTCTTATTAATTGTACCCTTGTGAATCAATATGTATCCTAGAAATACACAATCTGTTACAACACTTATGCTGTTTCGGATGGTAAAGTATGTATTTGGATATGTTTGGTGTTTTAGGTATAAAAAATAGTAACTGTAAGCATACACGGGAAGTGAGAGTTCTATGTTGGTGATATTAGAACTGGTTCATTTTGTTGTGCACTCTCCAGAAGTATGGTCTTGTTTGGTGGGAAGTTTGATATCCTTGGATTATATAAGTAAAGGCTGCCTTCATATCTACTTATTGGTTTTGATACTTGAATTATTATTGTTATTTGGGTATTTAAATATCAGCAAAGTATAAAATCATTTTGAATTTTATTGTTGCAACAGTAAAATTGTTGATTAGTACCAATTGCTAGTAGATTGTCTACAATTCACATGGCTTCTACAATTCACATGGTTTGCATTTGTCTAACATGTATTTTTCTTCTTTCTTGCTATGTGTGCATCTCTTTGTGGATATTTCTTACCTCATTTTGTCAACTGCAGTTTGTCGTTGGGCTGGGCGACAAAGTTTCGATGATGGTGTGGGTGGAGATAATAAAGTCCAACGCACCATGCTTGAAATTGTAAATCAGCTTGATGGTTTTGATGCTCGTGGAAATATCTACTTCTTGATGGCAACAAACAGGTTAAATTTTGCTATTTGTAACTTCTTGATGGTTTTAAACCAGAACATATAATGGTGTAACTGCTACTTTGCTATTTTAGAACATATTTGTTATGACTTTGCTGATACCCAAATGATGGAGTTATTGAGGCCTTCCTTAGAGGAAGCTTTTGTTATTCAAAATCAACAGGTACTGGGTAATTTTACTATCTTATCAATTTGACTGGTTTAGGTACAGGCATTGCTATTTCTAATTTTGCAGTACAGCCGGATTTTGTAACAAATAGTTTATAGACTTGTGGAGTCCAGACGGTAAAGGATTTTAATCGAAACTCTACTCGGGAAAACAGGATCTGAAATCTGGGAAAAGGGTTGAAGCAATAGAGTTTTGACTATAAATACATGTAACATAAATCTTTATACAGTAGTCTATCAAGCGTGTAAAGTGATTGCTTCCAAAAATTAGGCCAGGGTTATTGTTTTCTTTTTTGGGCTTGCCTTTTTGGAAAATGATCAGTAGCAATAATAATGGTAACAAGAACAGTACATTAGAGACTGTTAAAATAAGTAAATAGAATTAAGATATGTTTTCAAATTATGTGACAATATGATGCTAGTTTGTTTGATTATTTCAAATTGGATTATTAAAAAAACATAATCAACTAAATTCAGTAAATGTTTATCTAATATATTAATATGAAACATATTTTGAACGGCTTGTTAATTTGAAAAGACTTGTTGTCTTGACAGTACGCCACGACTTGGAGTTGTAATAACATTATTTCTGTGGAGTGGTCGTCTCGTTTATTTCTTAAATTTTTATCTAATATGTTTATTTAATATGAATCACCGCATACCTTTAAACATTCCTTCTGTTTTCTTTTTGTGTCTATATTATTTAGGTGGCACTCGATTACATTGGAAAAAGAGGAGCTACTGTTGGTGTAACAAGTGAAAAGCGAATTAAGTATGTATTTGTCTGTAGTTTTACATAAGCAGGGCTGATTGGGGACAAATCTAATGTTTATTTCCCCAACAGGTATGCTAAGGAAATTCTTGAAAAAGAGATGCTTCCTCATGTTGGGGTTGGGGAGTACTGTGAAACAAAGAAGGCGTACTACTTTGGGTATGTTACGGTTACGGTTACAGTTATGGTTACAGTTGCTTCTAATTATGTTTCAAGAAAACTAAATGCCGTCTTACCAGGTATATCATTCACCGCCTTCTACTTTGTGCCCTTGGCCGAAGAGCGGGACCGTTGCTGGGTGGTCTTTTTCGGATGGTATGTCTTTGGTTATATGTGGATTATAACTCTCCATTTTCTGATTTTTATTTTCATTTTTTGGATCAGATGCTAAGCCTGTGCTAATTATTGTAATGCAGTTGTTCAGAAAGTTGACGAGGGATGTTTGAGGTTATGTGCAAAAGGTTTGAATCAATACTCAAACTTCGATACAGTTTATATATTTGTTTGTCATAATTAGTTTGTGGATGTAACGCCTGAATCTGGTCACTGAAGGGAGATCATCAGCAATTCCTCTGCTGCATCAGATTGTCAATGGAGAAGATGGCTTATCCGAAGAGGTTATTCTTATTATGTTATACATGTTTTGGAATATAACTGCCAGTGTTTATTAATTGAGTGTCCATATTCGTATGTCAATAAAATTTTAATGTATCAGTTGTCTCTAATGGAACATACATTTTTAAAGTTGGAACAGATTTGCAACCTTTTGTATGCTTGCATTTGGTTGACATTTTAGGTTTTTTTGGTCTTGGAATGTTAGTTAAAACTACTTGCATTTTTAATTATGGAACGATATCTTAAATGCGGGCAGAAGAGGCTGGGGTATGGGGAAGCAAACAAAGTTTTTTTAGCTAAGTATGCTACTAAACTTGGTAAAGTTTCTGAGTTTTTGTAATTTGGTTATCCCGGGCTTCATTTCGATGCTATGCACCACAGATTCTCTGTCAGTTGTCTTATAGCACTTCATGTGTAGGATCACTTGTCAAACTACAATAAGCACTGGTAATGTGATACCGTAAATGGGCCATCTATGCAGACTAACAAATAATGGGTTGCCCTCTTGCTGACGAAGAAGAGTGATGATTATACTGGGAGCATTATTAGTTCCATAAGAAACTAATATGTGGACCTATTGCTATAACTTGTGTTGGTTGTTATATATATAAAACTGCAACATACCCTTAGATTGAATCTTTTTATTCCATTTCAGCTGCTTAAAACTCCTGTGTCTCTTTAATTACCAATATATACACAGACATCCTTGTAGCGCCTTTTTGTGCCTTTCCCACATGACAACGAAAACTTTAAACTTTTAACCTGAAGTATATCTCAAAAATAGCGGCATATAGAAATATATATAGTGCATAGTAGCTACTTTCGAAACCTCAATCAGGTGATGTAAGAACCCAGATTTTTTATGGAATTAAAACTTTTTATTATGTAATGAATAGTGGTTATGATTGCAATGTAACGAATGTCTATTAAATGAATGGGATGGATTTAAATTCAAATATTTATATGTCATGAAGAATGCTTCTGGTTGATAGCATAGATAAGAATGATCTATCTTCTAGGGTTATAAGTTATATTATTCCAAGAGAGATTATTCTTGTGTCATCCAAATCAATATCTGTTATTAGTCCAGCGGTTCCGTAAAAAGGTTAAGGAACACCCGAGAGTAAACCAGGTTCATTTTCCTAATTATAGGAATTAAGTAAAAAATGAGTTATGAATAGTGTTTTGGTGGAAATTGGAATATTATTAGACGACGCTATATAGAAGCAGTCTGAATGGATTTCCGAGTTCGTATTAATAATCAGTGGATGAAATAAGTGTATGTAAATGATATCGGAATCAGAAAAATAACACTTTTATTTTCTCTGAGATTTCCCGAGACCTTAAAGGATTTAAGAATCTACTATTGAGATTTAAGGGATTTAAATACAAAGGTTACAAATGAGTATTGAGAATATTAGTAAAGTTATCAAGAAAGTTTCCAGTAAATCCATAACTAGAAATCCATGAGATATTCCTCTGAATGAACAAGGAAATTGAGTAATACCCGGACAAAGGAACGAATAAATAACCAAGAGACCAACAAGTGCAATTGGTGGGAAAAGGAGAAACCAAAGTATCATCCTTATAAGTCAACTACAAGATGAGTGGTGTAATTGCATTCTTGCAAAAATGGAGTTGTTTGTTGTAGTGCCAACACTTGGTTCAATAAGAAGGCAACAAGTGGACCAATAGATGGTTGACAACACAAAAAGAAGAGATGCATCCAAGTATATACATAAAGATACATGCATTAAGCCATTTTACACATCAAAAAAACACAAAACTCTCTCTCATTTCCTCTCCATTCTGCTGCTCACGGTTTAAGTTAAAAAGGGGGGTTCCCACCATCATTTGATCTTGAAATTTTTATGGTGAGTACTTCATATCATAGTTTAGATCCCCTAAAAATTTCAGCTCCAAATTCATCTTTTTCCAAAGATGATGAATAGTTCTTTTGATTTCTTTCATGAAACCGTGAATAGCAGTAGTATTACCTTACTGTCCAGTCCCGGATTTTGCTATTTTTAGTTAGTTCATGTTACGAGCTTCGTTTTGATATAAAGATCGAGTGAAATGGATATACGGTTTAGGAGTTATGGTCGAATTAAGATAAGTGGTTCGTAAACGAGAGCACCAGTTCGTAATCAGAATTGAACCTGTATAAATTCGGTAATGCAGTAGCGAACCATCGTAATTAAATACTAGAGATGAGAAGGAAGGTGTGAGAGAAAACCTTGCGTTAAAAGGATCGTTTTACGATTTTATAAAAATGTTCGAATCAAGGTTAAACGCGAACGAACCCCTAGAAGCATGCTTGAATATGACCTTGGTTAATAACTTAGAAAACGGACGATAAAACTCGTAGTACAATCTTGATTCGTAAATGATCGATATTAAAACTTACATGGCTTAAGTACGTATTAAGTGTGGGTACAATGACGGGTCATAATAACGAACGTATGTCGAACCGCATCGGTGATAAAAAGAGTTACACTAAGATGTGTATAACGAGATAATTCGAAAACGTGTTTCGACTTAAGTGAAGTCTATATTTAATCTTGTAAAGTGTTAAGTGATTAATCCCGAATGCCTTGGCTATTTATAGATCGTCAGGCTGACCCGGGACACGCTACCACCACCCTTACCCGCACTCGCTTTCCAGGCAAGTTTCAAATCCTTCTTTAAGGCTGTTGTTGTGAATATAAATATGTTTTTTTTTGTTACATTACATATGCCATAGCATGCATGCCTACTTTTAAAGTCATATTGTTATACTTGTTCCCTGAATTGTTGTTGGCTTATGAGCTAGATAGCTATTATATCAGTTATAAGCCGGAAATTTCTAAAACCCTTAAGCGAAGGGTAGTTGAATCTCATTCTTTGGTTATAGACCGGGAGTCGTTATTTCTTGATATATTAATATTATTCTCGGAGAAAAATATTTAAGTAAATTTTTTCAGTTATTATTTGGCGAATAATATTGGAATATCCTTTGAGATTATTTTGTAAGTATTATTCGGATTAATCATCAGATATTTATTTACTCGATGAACATTATCTTTAATAATCATCTAAGGTCGATTTAATATTCGAATATTATTTCGAACTCTCAGCTAAGTTAATTACTTAGGGAATGTTCATTCTTATTTCTTCGATAAATATTATTTTGAATATTCATTAGAGTTTATTTATTTAATGAATATTATTTTAATATTCAGTCGGGCCTTATTTATTTAAATGAATATTATTCGGAATATTCATTCAATCCCTATTTATTTTATAAATATTAGTTGAACGTTGATTCGAACTCCAGACATTCGATAAATATTATTTCAAATATTTATTCGATAATCAATTCTTCTATAAATATTATTAAGTGAATATTCATTAGTTGTTCAATGAATATTGTCTCAATTATTCAGTTGATCATTATTTCATCAATAAGTATCATTCTTAAATATAATATTCATTATTGATTCAATGATTATTATTTCAATTATCCGTTTGAGGATTATTTCATCAACAAATATTATTATTAATTTGAATATTCATTATTTGTTCAATGAATATTATTCAGAGTATTTACTCAAAGATTATTCCAAGCAACCCTTTTTCAATGTCTGCGACTAATAAATATTCTTGGAATATTTATTTAATTCTTCTAACTCGTTTCATAAATGATTTACTTCATTCGCATAGTATCGTCGACCTTCGAATTTTATATGAATTATTCCAAAGTCTTATTATTATTATAATATTATCAAGGAAGGTCTTCAGTAATTCCATTCTTCCTTCGATTCGAATATAAGGGAACCTGACTTGAAGAATGTTATTTATCTTGTGACTGCCCGGTCATAAATTATTCATTTCGTTCGCAACTTGGTTGCTATTATTCATGGAATTGTGTATACCCACTCATTATTCGAGGGGTAAGAATGTTGGAACAAGTTGGTATCCATTAACAAGCAGCGGCTTGGGAAATATTGGTGAATTTTTCTTTCCAATTAGATACGATTACTTTTTGGAGTCTTATCAACAAGTATTATACTTGGGGAAAGGGAGACGAACTTTACGTTTCAAGTTATGGATGTGAAATGAACTAGGAGATGCGTAAGTGACCCAGTGGCGCCGGTCCAGCAAATGGCCCAACCGTTGGCCGAGGGGGTTCCAGAGGGCGGTAGACAAGTAAATCCGTCGGTGCTTCCTTCTATATGTAGTAAACAAGAGGTGGGGAGCATAACATGCGACTGATCATCGTGTAAATGCTATGTCTCCTGGCGCGTCAAACTCCAGTATTAGTTCATCATTCAATGTTGGAAATTTTCTGCAACATCATCATGGTTGGCAGAGTTGAAAAGTATTTCAAACTGGAATATCAATATCTTTCTTGCAAGTTCCTATCTTTTATAAAAATGATGCTATCCTGCTTATTTTGGCATAGCATATGCTTCTACGAAATATATATCTGTTGAGTTACCTTGTAACTTCATCCTTTATATTAAACTGGCACTATTTTCGCAAATGCATGGCATATGATTTCGAAACATATCTTTGAACTGTCTTATATTACTGCACAGTTATATATTGTTGGTGGGCTATTGCTCACCCTTGCTTATTTATTATGTCACAACAACAGCTAGGTCTCATGGCCCGCGTAAGGCGCACTCGGCGCAAGCAGGTTACCCGTCCCACAGGACTCCCCGCTGATATTGTTGCTGCCATTGCTGAGGTAGCACAGATAGTCAGCTTTTGCTTCCAGTTTAATTATATATATCAATAATGTTAATCAACGGCAAGAACTTTAAACTTATGATGTTATCCTTTTGGCTTGTAATAACTTTTATTCGTAAACCCGTAATGTGAGACTTATTTCAATTTCATCTCTGGGACTATAACTATGTGTGTGTGTGAGTGGTTATTATTGCGGGGTCACAGCATGTGATTTATTTATTATGGACTCAAGTAAAGTATTAATCATGGAAAATAAGACCGTGACAACCCGATCCCGGACCCCGGATTTGGGGGTGTTACAGAAATGGTATCAGAGCGAGAGTTATAAATCCCAAGAGATGATGCGACGTTATACAATAATAAATTCACTAACATAATAAGAACTCTTGCCAAGTTCATCTAAAACCCTTATGGGAACTTTTAATTATCATGATAGTAATATAATTCGTCATTGTGTAGGCGAGCGACATCTCCGATCCGGAGGAGTATGAGAGGTAGCACGATGAGGCGATCCAGGCCGCCGAGGGCTCGGCGATGGTAGATTCAGATGCTGATACTGATTTTGTTGAGTCAGAGGAGGAGGACCCTGAGGTCCAAGTTGATGCTGATACCGATGTCATTGAGTCCGAGGAGGAGGAGGACCCGGAGGATGTCCAGGCAGGGCAGGACGTTGAGTTAGCTGATGAGGGGGAGGATTTCTGGGTGGTGACTCAGATTAGGACTTTGGGGGAGGATACTGAGGTAGTTGCTGAGGATGTTGATGTGGAGGACCCTGAGGAGGCCCAGCTTGTTCATGATGTTAGGGTGATGGAGGAGGATACTGACATGACTACAGAGCAGGTGATGGCTGCTGTTCTAGGCCATGATGTAGATGAGGGTGCCGAGGGAGATGTTGATGAGCCCGTGGCTGATGTTGTAGGGAGTTCTGGACTACATGTGCCACCCCTCTCTGATGAGAGAGCCCCTACCCCGCCACCACTACCTGTGAGCCCATTATCAGATGAGTTTGAGGCATTGACCCCAGAGCCGCAGCAGGCAGAGGCTGCCCTTCCAGCAGATCCAGCCCATCCACCCCATGTTCCGACTGAGGGAGTTCCAGCATGTTTTCACCACTACGTTGTGGCCAGACTTACTACTGAGATAGCCGTGGCTGAGGCCAGGCTGGCAGAGTCCCGCAGAGAGCTAGCAGCGGAGAGAGAGGCCCGGTTGAGGCACCTGGGTGGTAGGCGTGCCAGGGCTAGAGAGATGTATAAGCAGGTGACCGGCATAGAGCTGAGGACCCATGTGAGGGTGCGACAGTTACCTAGTGATGGGCAGGGCAGGGTATCCAGGGCTGATGCAGAGGAGATTTTCCGCCTTGCTATGAGGAGGGTTCGAGCTTTGGCCCGCCGTCGTGGCTGATTGCAGTGTTAGTGATGTATTGGTCTAGTTGTCTAGTCTTGTACGGTCATAGTAGTGCCGACTTTTGGTAGGGGTAGTTTTAGCTTGTAGTTCCCTGTTACAGACTAGACAGATAGACAACTTATCTCACTTTTGACTAGTTACTATTCGGATGGTTGTATTTCTTTTAAAACTGTTGTTGTATGTCGGATATTGTACCGTTTGGTACTTGGTATATATTTATTTCCCTTTTCAGTCATTTCAGTTTCCTTGTGACGCGATCACTAGTTTATTATCTTATATCTGCCTGTACTGCTTTCGATTAAAAACTGCCATGATATATAGAACTGTGGGATCCTAAATCCATTTATGCAATGATATTATGAGGAAAACCCTCTGAAATAAGTAAATAAACTTAATGTATATTGTCCAAATTTTCAGTAAAATGCCTCCGAGGAGAATGGGTACTAGGGCTAACCCTCATGAGTCTACTGACCAAGAAAGTCGCAATCAACCTGAGGAAGACCTTGAGTATAATGAAGAACAGGACCAGGATTACAATGAACAAGAAGATTCCCAGTATGGGATGGGGGATGAAACTTTTTATACTGCAGATTTTGAAGATGAAGTAGAAGAAGGGGAAACCGAAGTCGAGCATCAGGGGGAGAACCAGGGCGGAAACCCCATGGGACAATTTATGGATCTGCTAAGGCAAAATTTGAACCAATATCCCCAACCACCCCATGGAAACAATACCACTGTGGCCAATTCCTTTAGGGCCTTCAAGTTCCTCAAACCCCCAGAGTATCACGGATCGGCTGATCCCGTTGAGGCAAGAGCCTGGGTCAAGGAAATGGAGAAATCTTTCGAGATTCTGAGTATTGAGGAGGCCCAAAAGACTGTCTTTGCTACCTACTTGCTAAAAGGAGAGGCCAATTATTGGTGGGAAGCTAAGAAGAATATGGAGACCGATGCTATTGTAACCTGGGATAGGTTTAAACAGTTGTTTCTAGAGAAGTATTTCCCAAAGTTTATGAAAACCCAGATGGAGCTTAAGTTTCTAGAGTTAAAGCAGAATAACTTGTCGGTGGCCGATTATGAAGCCAAGTTTACTGAGTTATCAAGGTTTGTGCCGGAATTTGTGGATACTGAGGAGAAGAAGGCTAACAGGTTTCAGCAGGGGTTGAAACAATGGATTCAGAATCGAGTGGCGGTTTTAGAGATTAATGATTATGCCACCTTGGTGCAAAAGGCGACCATTGTGGAAGCAGGTAGTGATCAGGCATATAGAGAAAGAGAAAAAGGGGGATTAAAGAGAAAGCATGCCAGTATGGGCGGAGGTTCCGCAGGAGAAAGACCCCCGAATAGGTTCAATCGAGGAGCAGTATCCCTACCTGGGAGGAGTGGTGGGTTTAAACCATCTGTGAGTGCAACTGTGAGCCAGGGCGGCCAGCAGTTAGGAATGTCCCGTTCTCACCTTTCCAGACCTCCACTACCAGCATTCATAACTTGTAGGAAAAGGCACCCTGGAGTATGCAATCAGAAGCAGTCCGTCTGTTATAAGTGTGGACGAGTGGGTCACTACTCCAACAGGTGTACCGCGGTTAATCCTACTGCTAGTAAGAGCAATACCTGTTTCCAGTGTGGACGTCCAGGGCACATGAGGAAGGACTGCCCAATGAACAAACCAGCGGTTTCAGGGGCAAGCAAGGCTACCTCTAACCGACCACCAACTGCTAGGACTTTTAACATGACAGTACAAGATGCCGTGAGAGACACGGATGTGATAGCAGGTACATTTTCCCTCAATTCAGTCAATGCAAATGTTTTGTTTGATTCTGGAGCAACTAAGTCTTTTATATCTAGAGATTTTCCGCATAAATTGAAACTTAAAACTCAACCGCTAAGGGAGTCTTTGCAAGTAGAGATAGTTAATCAGGAAGTCGTTCCAGTTAATCAGATTCACCCCGATTGCAAAATAGAAATAGGAGGACGATCCTTCTGTGTTGATTTGATCCCTTTTAAGCTAGGGGAATTCGATGTTATTTTGGGTATGGACTGGTTGTCTCGTAATAATGCGCAAATAGATTGTAAAGGGAAAAAGGTTAAGTTGAAAACCCCAGGAAAGAAGGAAATAGTGTTTAAAGGGCTACGACAGACCCAGACCATTCTAACCATGGCGCAAACCAAGAGACTGCTACGAAAAGGGAATGAAGCTTATTTAGCTTACGTTATAGACACCCAGAAAGAGGCGCCCAAGATACAAGATATTCCGGTAGTTAACGAATTTGAAGACGTGTTTCCTCAAGATCTTCCCGGATTACCACCAGATAGAGTGATTGAGTTTGCTATCGAGTTAGCCCCGGGGACGGCGCCAGTCTCAAAGGCCCCGTATCGATTAGCACCAGTGGAAATGAAAGAGCTAGTAAAACAATTACAGGAATTGTTGGATAAAGGTATGATAAGACCCAGTGTGTCGCCTTGGGGCGCACCAGTGTTGTTTGTTAAGAAAAAGGACGGGAGTATGAGGTTATGCATCGACTATCGAGAGTTGAACAAGCTAACCATAAAGAACAAGTACCCGTTACCCAGAATTGATGACTTGTTTGACCAGCTAAGAGGAGCTGTGTATTTCTCCAAGATTGACTTGAGAACCGGATATCACCAGCTGAAGATTAAACCTGAAGATATTCCAAAGACTGCCTTCCGTACTAGGTATGGGCATTATGAATTCTTGGTAATGTCGTTTGGACTGACCAACGCCCCAACAGCTTTCATGGATTTAATGAATAGAGTGTTCAAGGAGTATTTGGACCAATTTGTTATAGTCTTTATTGATGATATTCTGATCTACTCAAAGACAGAGGAAGAACACGCTGAACATTTGAGGATAACCTTAGAGACACTCCGGAAGGAGCAGTTATGTGCCAAATTCTTAAAGTGTGAGTTCTGGAAAAATGAGGTGCAATTTTTAGGGCACGTAATCAACAAAGAAGGAGTGCTAGTTGACCCCTCCAAAATAGAGGAAGTTTCAAATTGGGAACGACCAACCACTCCAACAGAGGTAAGGAGTTTCATAGGGTTAGTAGGATATTATAGACGATTTGTCCAAGATTTTGCAAAGATTGCAGCCCCGTTAACTCGACTTACCCGTAAAACTGAGAAATTTGAATGGACTGAAAAATGCGAAAAGAGTTTTCAAGAGCTGAAGAAGAGGTTGGTAACGGGCCCAGTGTTGGCGTTGCCTGATGGAAAAGGAGATTTCGTAATTTACAGCGATGCTTCGCATAAAGGATTGGGATGCGTGCTTATGCAGCACGGTAAGGTGATACATATACGTGAAGGCAATTGAAGGATTACGAGATCCGATACCCCACCCATGATCTGGAATTGGCAGCAATTGTTTTTGCCTTAAAGATTTGGAGGCACTACTTGTATGGAGAGAAGTGTGAGATTTACACTGACCATAAGAGCCTCAAGTACATTTTTACACAAAAAGAGCTTAACATGCGCCAGAGGAGATGGCTAGAACTAATCAAGGATTACGACTGTGAGATTCGTTATCACCCGGGCAAAGCCAATGTGGTGGCTGACGCCCTTAGTAGGAAAGAAAAACTCAAAATAATAACTACAGAGGAAGAATTGATAAAAGACTTGGAAAAGTTGGAAATTGAGGTTAAGATACCTGAAGAAGGTCAAGAAAAATTGATGGAAATTCGAATCCAGCCTCCATTGTTGGAAAAGATTAGGCTATGCCAGGAAAGGGTAATGGAAGCAGAAAAGAACTCAGCTAAGGAGTTAATGACTGGTGAAGAAATCAAGTGTGAAAAAGATAAATAAGGGATCATGAGATACATGTGGAGGATATGGATCCCAAAGGATCAGGAACTCAAGGAGGAAATTTTATATGGGCACACAGCTCAAGGTACTCAGTGCACCCCGGTATCACCAAGATGTACAGGGATTTGAAAGAGTACTACTGGTGGCCCAACATGAAAAAGGACGTGGTAGAGTGGGTAAGCAAGTGCTTGACCTGCCAGAAAGTAAAAGCAGAGCACCAGAGGCCTAGTGGACTTCTACATCCCTTGGAGATTCCCGAATGGAAATGGGAACATATAGCTATGGATTTCGTAGTAGGTTTACCAAGGACCAAAGCAAATCATGACGCCATATGGGTGATTATAGACCGACTAACAAAGACAGCTCAATTTCTTCCTATTAATGAAAGGTACACGGTCGATAGGCTAGTAGATATCTACCTCAAAGAGATAGTGGCGCGACATGGAGTCCCAGTCGCCATAGTATCCGACAGCGATCCCAGATTTAACTCCAGGTTTTGGAGGAGCTTTCAGGAATGTGTGGGAACCAGGCTAAACATGAGTACAGCTTACCATCCCCAGATAGATGGGCAAAGTGAAAGGACCATCCAGACACTAGAAGATATGTTGAGAGTCTGTGCTATAGACTTTAAAGGGAATTGGGATGATCACATGCCATTGATTGAGTTCTCCTACAACAATAGCTTTCATTCAAGCATAGGAATGCTGCCTTACGAGGCCCTTTATAGAAGGAAATGCCGATCTCCCCTATATTGGGATGAAGTTGGAGAGCGAAAGATGCTCGGACCTGAGATGGTCCAACGGACGAAGGATGCAGTGGATCTAATCAGAGGTCGGCTGGTAGCAGCCCAAGATCGACAAAAGAAATATGCCGACCTAGCTCGGAAAGGAAAAGAATATGAAGTGGGAGACCTAGTGTTCTTGAAGGTATCTCCTTGGAAGGGTTTAATGAGGTTTGGAAAGAAAGGGAAGCTAAGCCCTAGATATATTGGACCATTTGAGATCTTAAGACGTATTGGGGAGCTAGCTTATGAACTGGCATTACCCCCGAACCTGCAGCAAGTGCACAATGTGTTCCATGTCTCAATGCTAAGGAAGTATAACCCAGATGCCAAGCACATAGTGGAATATGAGCACGTGGACATGCAACCAGACTTGACCTATGTAGAGCAACCTGTGGAAATCATAGACAGAAAAGATCAAGTGCTCCGAAACAAGGTCATCAAGCTTGTCAGAGTTTTATGGCAGAACCACAACATAGAGGAATCAACCTGGGAGCTAGAAAGTGCAATGATGGAAAAGTACACCCATTTGTTTTCAAACTGATTCCGGGACGGAATCCTTTTAAGGAGGGGAGACTGTAAGAACCCAGATTTTTGATAGAATTAAAACTTTTTATTATGTAATGAATAGTGGTTATGACTGCAATGTAACGAATGTCTATTAAATGAATGGGATGGATTTAAATTCAAATATTTATATGTCATGAAGAATGCTTCTGGTTGATAGCATAGATAAGAATGATCTATCTTCTAGGGTTATAAGTTATATTATTCCAAGAGAGATTATTCTTGTGTCATCCAAATCAATATCTGTTATTAGTCCAGCGGTTCCGTAAAAAGGTTAAGGAACACCCGAGAGTAAACCAGGTTCATTTTCCTAATTATAGGAATTAAGTAAAAAATGAGTTATGAATAGTGTTTTGGTGGAAATTGGAATATTATTAGACGACGCTATATAGAAGCAGTCTGAATGGATTTCCAAGTTCGTATTAATAATCAGTGGATGAAATAAGTGTATGTAAATGATATCGGAATCAGAAAAATAACACTTTTATTTTCTCTGAGATTTCCCGAGACCTTAAAGGATTTAAGAATTTACTATTGAGATTTAAGGGATTTAAATACAAAGGTTACAAATGAGTATTGAGAATATTAGTAAAGTTATCAAGAAAGTTTCCAGTAAATCCATAACTAGAAATCCTTGAGATATTCCTCTGAATGAACAAGGAAATTGAGTAATACCCGGACAAAGGAACGAATAAATAACCAAGAGACCAACAAGTGCAATTGGTGGGAAAAGGAGAAACCAAAGTATCATCCTTATAAGTCAACTACAAGATGAGTGGTGTAATTGCATTCTTGCAAAAATGAAGTTGTTTGTTGTAGTGCCAACACTTGGTTCAATAAGAAGGCAACAAGTGGACCAATAGATGGTTGACAACACAAAAAGAAGAGATGCATCCAAGTATATACATAAAGATACATGCATTAAGCCATTTTACACATCAAAAAAACACAAAACTCTCTCTCATTTCCTCTCCATTCTGCTGCTCACGGTTTAAGCTAAAAAGGGGGGTTCCCACCATCATTTGATCTTGAAATTTTTATGGTGTGTACTTCATATCATAGTTTAGATCCCCTAAAAATTTCAGCTCCAAATTCATCTTTTTCCATTTTCAAATAAATCATCAAAGTGATGATGAATAGTGCTTTCATGAAACTAACTTTTATTTCTTGATTTCTTTTGATCATCCAAGCTATACTAAGGCTAGATAAGGGCTAAACAAGGCTTGATAAGTTCATACATACACCAAGGAAGGTATACCACTCTTGAAAACCTAGCTCTTAGTTTAAGTTTTGGTATTTTAGATGAGTTATATGGATTTAATGCATGTTTAGGACCTTAAGATTATGATTGAGCTTTGTTAAATGTTAAATTAGTTTAGATGAATGGAAAGACATTGCTTGGTCTTAGTTCATGGATAAATAGCATGTATGTGTTGTTTGGAGTGTAAACCATGATCATTGAATGGTTTGAAATTTGGAAATCATGTAAACATAGCCGTCGTAATGCCCGATTGTCGTTAACCTTAAGAAACCGTGAATAGCAGTAGTATTACCTTACTGTCCAGTCCCGGATTTTGCTATTTTTAGTTAGTTCATGTTACTAGCTTCGTTTTGATATAAAGATCGAGTGAAATGGATATACGGTTTAGGAGTTATGGTCGAATTAAGATAAGTGGTTCGTAAACGAGAGCACCAGTTCGTAATCAGAATTGAACCTGTATAAATTCGGTAATGCAGTAGCGAACCATTGTAATTAAATACTAGAGATGATAAGGAAGGTGTGAGAGAAAACCTTGCGTTAAAAGGATCGTTTTACGATTTTATAAAAATGTTCGAATCAAGGTTAAACGCGAATGAACCCCTAGAAGCATGCTTGATTATGACCTTGGTTAATAACTTAGAAAACGGACGATAAAACTCGTAGTACAATCTTGATTCGTAAATGATCGATATTAAAACTTACATGGCTTAAGTACGTATTAAGTGTGGGTACAATGACGGGTCATAATAGCGAACGTATGTCGAACCGCATCGGTGATAAAAAGAGTTACACTAAGAGGTGTATAACGAGATAATTCGAAAACGTGTTTCGACTTAAGTGAAGTCTATATTTAATCTTGTAAAGTGTTAAGTGATTAATCCCGAATGCCTTGGCAATTTATAGATCGTCATGCTGACCCGGGACACGCTACCACCACCCTTACCCGCACTCGCTTTCCAGGCAAGTTTCAAATCCTTCTTTAAGGCTGTTGTTGTGAATATAAATATGTTTTTTTTTGTTACATTACATATGCCATAGCATGCATGCCTACTTTTAAAGTCATATTGTTATACTTGTTCCCTGAATTGTTGTTGGCTTATGAGCTAGATAGCTATTATATCAGTTATAAGCCGGAAATTTCTAAAACACTTAAGCGAAGGGTAGTTGAATCTCATTCTTTGGTTATAGACCGGGAGTCGTTATTTCTTGATATATTAATATTATTCTCGGAGAAAAATATTTAAGTAAATATTTTCCAGTTATTATTTGGCGAATAATATTGGAATATCCTTTGAGATTATTTTGTAAGTATTATTCGGATTAATCATCAGATATTTATTTACTCGATGAACATTATCTTTAATAATCATCTAAGGTCGATTTAATATTCGAATATTATTTCGAACTCTCAGCTAAGTTAATTACTTAGGGAATGTTCATTCTTATTTCTTCGATAAATATTATTTTGAATATTCATTCGAGTTTATTTATTTAATGAATATTATTTTAATATTCAGTCGGGCCTTATATATTTAAATGAATATTATTCCGAATATTCATTCAATCCCTATTTATTTTATAAATATTAGTTGAACGTTGATTCGAACTCCAGACATTCGATAAATATTATTTCAAATATTCATTCGATAATCAATTCTTCTATAAATATTATTAAGTGAATATTCATTAGTTGTTCAATGAATATTGTCTCAATTATTCGGTTGATCATTATTTCATCAATAAGTATCATTCTTAAATATAATATTCATTATTGATTCAATGAATATTATTTCAATTATCCGTTTGAGGATTATTTCATCAACAAATATTATTATTAATTTGAATATTCATTATTTGTTCAATGAATATTATTCAGAGTATTTACTCAAAGATTATTCCAAGCAACCCTTTTTCAATGTCTGCGACTAATAAATATTCTTGGAATATTTATTTAATTCTTCTAACTCGTTTCAAAAATGATTTACTTCATTCGCATAGTATCATCGACCTTCGAATATTATATGAATTATTCCAAAGTCTTATTATTATTATAATATTATCAAGGAAGGTTCTCAGTAATTCCATTCTTCCTTCGATTCGAATATAAGGGAACCTGACTTGAAGAATGTTATTTATCTTGTGACTGCCTGGTCATAAATTATTCATTTTGTTCGCAACTTGGTTGCTATTATTCATGGAATTGTGTATACCCACTCATTATTCGAGGGGTAAGAATGTTGGAACAAGTTGGTATCCATTAACAAGCAGCGGCTTGGGAAATATTGGTGAATTTTCCTTTCCAATTAGATACGATTACTTTGTGGAGTCTTATCAACAAGTATTATACTTGGGGAAAGGGAGACGAACTTTACGTTTCAAGTTATGGATGTGAAATGAACTAGGAGATGCGTAAGTGACCCAGTGGCGCCGGTCCAGCAAATGGCCCAACCGTTGGCCGAGGGGGTTCCAGAGGGCGGTAGACAAGTAAATCCGTCGGTGCTTCCTTCTACATGTAGTAAACAAGAGGTGAGGAGCATAACATGCGACTGATCATCGTGTAAATGTTATGTCTCCTGGCGCGTCAAACTCCAGTATTAGTTCATCACTCAATGTTGGAAATTTTCTGCAACATCATCATGGTTGGCAGAGTTGAAAAGTATTTCAAACTGGAATAGCAATATCTTTCTTGCAAGTTCCTATCTTTTATAAAAATGATGCTATCCTGCTTATTTTGGCATAGCATATTCTTTGACGAAATATATATTTGTTGAGTTACCTTGTAACTTCATCCTTTATATTAAACTGGCACTATTTTCGCAAATGCATGGCATATGATTTCGAAACATATCTTTGAACTGTCTTATATATTACTGCACAGTTATATATTGTTGGTGGGCTATTGCTCACCCTTGCTTATTTATTATGTCACAACAACAGCTAGGTCTCATGGCCCGCGTAAGGCGCACTCGGCGCAAGCAGGTTACCCGTCCCACAGGACTCCCCGCTGATATTGTTGCTGCCATTGCTGAGGTAGCACAGATAATTAGCTTTTGCTTCCAGTTTAATTATATGTATCAATAATGTTAATCAACGGCAAGAACTTTAAACTTATGATGTTATCCTTTTGGCTTATAATAACTTTTATTCGTAAACCCGTAATGTGAGACTTATTTCAATTTCATCTCTGGGACTATAACTGTGTGTGTGTGTGTGAGTGGTTATTATTACGGGGTCACGGCATGTGATTTATTTATTATGGACTCAAGTAAAGTATTAATCATGGAAAATAAGACCGTTACAACCCGATCCCGGACCCCGGATTTGGGGGTGTTACAGGTGAGTATGTCTGTATCTGTTCTGATTGTAAGAACCCTAATTTTTGTAATATTTTTTTTTAATATCATATGACATTGTGAATTTGGAACCTTTTGAGTCACCCATGTTGTTTAATGGAATTGATTATCTGAGAAATTTATGTTGTTACATTAACTATGTAAGAAAAAGGGAAGATTGCTGAAGGCAAGAGTCTTATTGGCAAGAGTCTTATTGCTAGTAAGATTTATAAACTTGGGATTTGAGAGCTATTAGAGTGTTGAAAGATTTTAAGGGATTATGACAAGGAGTTATGGATATTTAAGGAATTTATACAATTTAGTACTTAATGAATTACAAAGGAAATCTCTACGTGACAAAATATTATTACGAGGAGTTTAATTAAGATACGTTATGAAATGAGGATTAAGTGACAAGCATTGGTGGAGGAATAATAATACAAGGAAGGATATTACATGCAAGCCTAATGTAACTAGATTGTTAGAAAAGCAAACTAGAAATGCAAAAGCAACCAATGAATAGTAACTAGTTGGTGCATTATTCTAGGAGACAAAGGAGTATGGTGTATGCCTAGCCTACTACCTAGGGTGTCAACATGTGACACACTACATATACATATCAATACATAACACAATAATACATGTCAAAACCCATCACCCAACCAAAACAACTCCCCCCCCCCTTTGTTCAAGAAACTCTCGGCCAAGCTCATTCAAGGGAGGAAGAAGAAAATTTTCTTCAACTTCCCCTCACTTACAAATCAAGGCAAAATTCCTAGGTCTCCTATACACTATAAAGAAGGTATGTTAAGAATTTCAAACCATTTTGTCCATCCAATCTTGAGATATTAATTGTTGAAGGTAGAATGAATAGTAACCAAGTGTGTTCATCTTTTAGATCTTGAAGGATTAAGGGTTGTAGGAGCTCATCTAAGTGTTCTTAGAGACTATAAAGCTCATCCAAGGTTCCTAGGCACTCAAGAAGGTATACAATCCTCACCCCTCTTAGCCATGGATTATTTATGATGTATATTGTTAGATCCATGAATCTTAGTGTAAATCTCGGTTATAAGAGTTATGGATGATGAAAATCTTGTGGTTATATGTTGTTGATGTGATTTTAAAGCTTTTACTTAGTGTATATAACCCCATGTGTGCTATAGAGAATAATCTTGGTGGTTTAGATGATGGTTGTGGTGTATACATAGAATTCTTGAATGATTAAGAAAGATTGCAAGCTGTGTAAATTTCTGGGAGCATGTACTGTCTTGTAGGAGGGTTTTGAACCCCTAAAATTTGTCTCCCGAGGTCCTAATGCATATGGTTAGAAAGGTATTTGAATGTAGTTTCCAGAAATGTAAAGTTCATGACTAGGTGATGTATAGATTTTGAGTTATGACCCGAGAAGTGAAGAGTGGTTCTGGAATCCGAACTGAACTATATGGTTCACTTGTGAGCCCTCTTTATACCCCTAAATATTTATGTAGGACCATGGAAAAATTAGGAGAGCTAGTAATTGCAGTGGTGAAGGCTACCCAAAAAGAATTAGATTAAAATATGTATTTTTCAATTTTATAAAAATGTTAGAGTAAAGTTTGCGCAAGTGAAAAAGTCGTAAGAGGAGTTATTTGGGTATGATTTTAAGGAGGAATCAATACGCTTCGAATGTGGTAGCCAAACTAAGTCAAATAAGTGACGAGCATAATCGAGTGATGGCATGAACCTATAGTGGGGCTAGAGAGTCATAGGACGAAGTCATTAAGTTAGTTGTGTGTCCTCTAAAACCTTGTAATTAAAAGGTATTGTTAAGGTACTAACGAACGACTATTGGTTATGTATAGATCTTTATTCCACTCCGCAAGCTCGACCACCCCAACCTCACCAAGGCAAGTTTACTTTTCAAAACTTACATATATAAGGACTTTCACTGTTGTGGTTGTAGCTTTCAATCGTATTATATGCTTATACTTATTGAGGTTATGATGAAGTTTGAGATATATGCACATATATGTTTGTGCCCCTTTGAACTTAGAATGAAATGTTTTCTTCGGACAACGACTCTAGCAATAGAGGTCGTAGCGGTCCAAATATACCATTGACCGGGAAGCGGTATATTATTGTATCGTGATTAAATTGCGAAAACCCGAAGGGTCATTTGGGAAGTATCGTATACTTAAGTATTTATTATTTTTATATTATCATAAATACTCAAAAATACCTATCTTGGATTAAAAGCTTATTTAATTAAATAATTATTTTATTAATTATTTATATTAAATCTTAAAATATCATTTATCAATTATGGTTCGTTATTTTAAAGACAAAACTAATCCAAGATACCTTTAGCGTTTTCAAACTCGAAATCTTTCGAACCCAAAACATTTTCGAAAACCCCCGGTCAGGTTTTACTTCTTGTACGATTTCAAGAATTATCGGTCGACTGATGTCGGACCTCAACTACTCAGTTTTCAATCAAAATAAAGTTTTTGAAAGAAAAAGAAAAAGGGGACTCAGGCAGGTGTGGGAATCGTTGACGAACGATTCCCGGGATGTGTAAGCGGCCGTGAGCCAGGCGGTCCATCAATTATTATTCCGGCCCAGGTGTTGCCGAAGGATGATTACGGATGTAGTTTTCATCGAGGGTGATTACGGATGTAGTTTTCACCCGAGGATAGTTACGGATGTAGTTTCTATCCTTCCACCGGTAGAGAAGACCCTCGGATTATTGGACTTGGATGTGGCGACTGATCATCGTCAATCCCTGTCATGTTTTATGTTTTCTTTAAGTCCCATTCCTCCACTTTGGAAAAATGCTCTGAAACTGCTTCTTAGGCCTAAGTGCCAAGTTGCCGATAGTGTTCTATTTTGATGAAAAAAATGTTGACTTCATGCAGTATCTAGAACTGCAAATTTACTTTGAAAAAAAGGGCACGTATTGGTGCACCTTTGAAATTTATCAACTATGGCAAATGATTTTATAACCGATTGATATAAACGAGTTTAATAACTGCTAACTACATATAATGTTTATATTGCTTACCTTATACATATATTTCTTGCTGAGCTATAGTTGCTCACTCTTGCTTGTTTTTAAATTTACAAACACACCAGTTAAGAGAAATGGCAAGACCCAGACAGACTGTCCGAAAGCAGGTGACTAGGCCCCAGGCTACAGTTGAGATCCCACCGGTAGGCCCCATTAGCCGGATTGGTTGGCAACTTTTGTTAGTACATTTTATTTATAAGTATGACCTGTGCAAGGCAGTGTACCGTAACAAACATTCAAGCCGCTAACACCGCTTCATATCGAAGTGTTGTTGGTAGCATAAATGCTATTTAATTCGGTCTGTAATAACTCTGAAGCTTTTACTTTTGTTCAATCAAGTGTACGACGTTTCTGAGACTCTAACCTCTGTGTGTGTGTGTGTGTGCGGTGAGAGTTTTATTGCGGGGTCGATGGCTGTTATATATATTATGTGCAAGAACAGGTATGTTATTAATGGAAAATGGACCGTGAGCGCCTAGATCTCCGACCCCGGATCTGGGGGCGTCACAGAAATGGTATCAGAGCGAGGTTACAGTTCTCAGAAACGATAGTAATTTAAGAAAGCAACCCTAATAATAATAATAATAATAATAATAATAATAATAATAATAATAATAATAATAATAATAATAATAATAATAATAATAATAATAATAACCCTAATAACAACCCTAATAATACCTAGAACTCTCATCGAGTTTGCAGTCGGGTTATCGGATATATCCCTGACTTTAAGGCCCGTGAGGGAACTACTCCTTAAACTTTTCTTTATGGTTAGTGACCCACCTTATTTCCCTTGTGTAGATGGCGGAGATACCAGACCCTGAGGCCTATGAGAGAGAGCATGATGAGGCACTAATGCGAGATACCGAGGATCCTGAGGAGGACATGGGTGCTGACCCTGAGCTTAGCCCCTGGATTACGCTGATAGGAGATACTGATGATGAGGATCCTGATGAGGAGCCCTTTGAGCTTGAGCCTGAGCTTGTTACCCCATCCCCTGTAGCTACTGACGAGGAGAGTGTGCGATCTGGTGAGGGCCGTGTTGCGTCACCCCCACCCTCTCCGCAGTCATCGAGCCCTATTTCATCGGATGATGACTTCGAGGATGATACTTCTGGCGAGGAGGAGCTTGACCCTACCCCTGCTCCTGCTCCTACTCCTGTCCCTGCCATACCACCCCCACCGCTGGACCTACCCCCAGTGTCGGGCGCTGAGCACGCCTATGTTGTGCAGTTCCTGACCCGAGACCTACTTTCTGCCGAGGCCAGACTTAATGAGGTGAGGCGGGCACTAGTGGAGGAGCGCGAGGCGGGCACTAGTGGAGGAGCGCGAGGCGCGACTGAGGATTCAGGCTGAGATGAGGACTGCTTTTGCTAAGAGGACTAGAGCTCGACTCCATAGGATTAAGAGGAGGAGTCGCACGATGATTATTGGTTTGGGAGTCCGCGGGGGCGGAGTGGTCCGGGCCAGGGATGCTAGGCGTGTGGTGCGTCGTGCTTTCTCCCGAGTGAGGGCCTTGCTCCATCGCGGGGCGGCACCATGATGTGTTATGGATAGCCCAGTCCTCTAGGTTCAGATGACATTAGTGTGTCGATTTTACGGGATAGTTGACTTGTGCAGTGGTATCCTTTCTGACCAGTGGATGAGTAGACTGACCTACAGATATGTAGATGTGACTTCGGATAGTATGTACGGATGTAGCCCTATTTTTGTGTAGCCCTAACTATTCAGATGATGTACTTGTTATTGTTCCACTTTTGTTAGACCTTGATATTGGAACCATGTGTTAGGCTTTAACATCCAAACTATGTGATGACACTGTATCGTATTTATCTAGTTCAGTTTCCCTGATATTGTCTCAACTGCCTTACTTTCCGATGCCATGCTTTACTATTTTGATATACAACTGTGAATATACAATTTCAACAAGCCACAAATACCACCATACTGTTTTAAATTTACGACGTGCTATTTCAAATTATTATCTACAAATTTCCAAAATGTTCCTACAAATTTTAAAATAAATTTTCAAAAAAGAAAAAAAAAAAAATATATATATATATATATATATATATATATATATATATATATATTCCTATTAGTCGAAGTTTTGAAATCTCGAAAACTCCTGGTAATGTTTTCGAACCACATAGCGATTTTCCCCAAAAATGTTTTGACGTTTTATCACCATCAACAGGTTATTAAAAACTTTTGCAATTTCCACCCTTATGAGGAGGAACGATACGTTCCTGACTCCTGTAAACGCTGTCAAGTAATTGGAAAACCCTAACCCATTTCTTGTTTCATTATCAGAATCATGCCACCCAGAAGAATGAACACTCGAGCTCACCCGGTCAGTTCTGAAGGCCAGGGTAGCCACCATGGGACCGGAGGCCACCAGAACCATGAGAGGGAGGACTTGAGCCTGAGCGAGGATGAGGGCAACGATTATAACTTGTTTGATAATTCTGAGTATGACGAAGAAGAAGCTGGTGATGACACCCGAGAGGTAGAACATCCAAGGGGAGGCCCTATGGAACAATTCATGGAACTACTTAGGCAGAACTTGGACCGTCCCCCGGTTCAGTAACCACCTAGTAACGCGAATGCAAATGCCTTCCGGAATTTCAAATCCCTAAAACCCCCGGAATTCAAGGGAACTGCAGACCCGGTTGAGGCAAGAGCCTGGTTGAAGGAAATGGAAAAATCTTTCGAGATACTAGGAGTCGTTGAGGGGCAGAAGACTATTTTCGCCACCTACCTCCTGAAGGGTGAGGCAAACTACTGGTGGAAAGCTAAGAGGAATTTGGAGGGAAGAGGTGTGGTGACCTGGGAGAGGTTTAGCGAACTGTTCTTGGAAAAGTACTTCCCTAAGTTCATGGAGACCCAAATGGAGCTGAAGTTCTTGGAACTAAAGCAAGGTAACATGACGGTGGCCGAGTATGAGGCCAAATTTACTGAGTTGTCAAGGTTTGTATCCGAATATGTGAACACTGAGGCAAAGAGGGCCCGAAGGTTCCAACTGGGGCTAAAGCAATGGATTCAGAATCATGTGGCGGTCCTTGAGCTGACAGACTATGCCACCCTTATACAGAAAGCATCAATTGTAGAGGCTGGGAGTGAACAGATGCAGAAGGAGAGGGAAGGAAAGAAGAGGAAGTTTGATAATCGAAAGGGAAACTCTGCGGGTGGGAGCTTTCCGAGCAAATTTAAGCGAGGGGCGATATCCCAGCCCAGCGGAAACTTTGGAACCAAGAGAGCTGAAAGTTGGAGTGTGGGACAGGGTGGCCGACCACAGGGATCGTCTTACTCTACCCCATCTCGAGCCCTACCCCCGGATTGCAATAAGTGGGGAAGGAAACATGCGGGCGTGTGTAACCTACAGGATGTGAAGTGCTTCAAGTGCGGGTTGACAGGACATTATGCTAACTCCTGTCGAGGAACTAGTAACAACACCAATGTCGGAGGCAATTGCTTCAAGTGTGGGAAACCAGCGCATCGAATGAGGGAATGTTTGTCCTCTGGGCCAGCTGCGTCAAGAGTGAGTGGAACTGCTTCTAACAAGCCCCTACTGCAAGAACTTTTAACATGATGGTGCAAGATGCCGTGAGGAACACGGATGTGATTGCAGGTACCCTACTACACAACTCAGTTAAGGCAAATGTTTTATTTGATTCGGGAGCTACCAAGTCTTTCATATCCCTAGATTTTGTATGTCAGTTAGACCTTAAGGCTGAACCATTGAAAGACAGACTACAAGTAGAGATAGCTAATCATGAAATTATCCCTGTTAGCCAAGTATATCCAGGTTGTGACCTAGAAATAGGAGGGCGACACTTTCGGGTAGATTTAATACCTTTTAAACTAGGAGAGTTCGACGTAATAGTAGGTATGGATTGGTTGACAACCCACGGAGCCCAGATTGATTGTGTAAAGAAGAAAGTGAGTTTGAGACTGCCAGGGGACGAGGAAGTAGTGTTTAGTGGAAAACGGCAAAACCAAAAGTTCCTGACTGTGATTCAAACTAAGAAGTTGTTACGTAAAGGATGTGAAGCCTACTTAGCCTATGTGAAGGATACCAAGAAGGAGGCACCAAATCTACAGGAAATCCCTGTCGTTAATGAGTTCGCAGACGTATTTCCGGATGATCTTCCAGGAATACCACCTGATAGAGACATTGAGTTTGCTATAGACTTAGTTCCTGGCACGGCCCCAATTTCGAAAGCCCCATATAGGCTAGCCCCAGTGGAGATGAAAGAGTTGGCCACTCAGTTACAGGAGTTGTTGGATAAAGGGATGATAAGACCTAGTGTGTCACCATGGGGAGCCCCGGTGTTATTCGTGAAAAAGAAGGATGGTAGTATGAGATTATGTATAGACTACAGAGAGTTGAATAAGGTGACTATAAAGAATAAATATCCCTTGCCCAGGATAGATGACCTGTTTGATCAACTAAAGGACGCAGTTTATTTTTCCAAAATTGATTTGAGGACCGGGTATCACCAGTTAAGGATTAAGCCAGAAGATATACCAAAGACGGCCTTTCGCACCCGGTACGGACAGTATGAGTTTCTAGTGATGTCGTTTGGGTTATTGAATGCCCCCGCAGCTTTCATGGACTTAATGAACCGAGTCTTCAAGAAGTACTTGGACAAGTGTGTTATAGTCTTCATCGATGACATCTTGATTTATTCCAAGACGAAGGATGAGCATGTAGAGCACTTGAGGATTGTGTTGGGAGCATTGAGAAAAGAAAAGTTGTACGCTAAGTTCTCGAAGTGTGAATTTTGGTTGAGGGAAGTTCAGTTTTTAGGGCATGTGATTAGCGATCAAGGAATCCTAGTGGACCCAGCCAAAATAGAGGCTGTATCAAATTGGGAGAGACCAACCACTCCGACAGAGGTGAGAAGTTTTATAGGATTGGCTACTATAGGAGGTTTGTCCAAGACTTTGCCAAGATAGCAGCCCCTCTGACCCGACTAACTCGCAAGACCGAGAAGTTTGTGTGGACTGAAAAATACGAAGAGAGCTTTCAAGAGTTGAAGAAGAGGTTGGTGACAGCACCAGTACTAGCCCTACCTGATGATAAGGGAGATTTTGTGATTTATAGCGACGCATCCCATAAAGGTTTAGGGTGTGTGCTTATGCAGCACGGTAAAGTGATTGCGTATGCGTCCAGACAACTTAAGGAGTACGAGATAAGATACCCCACCCATGATTTGGAATTAGCGGCGATAGTCTTCGCTTTGAAGATCTGGAGGCATTATCTTTACGGAGAAAAGTGTGAAATCTACACGGACCACAAGAGCTTAAAGTACATATTCACTCAGAAAGAGTTAAACATGAGACAGAGGAGATGGCTAGAGCTAATCAAGGATTATGATTGTGAGATTCATTATCACCTAGGGAAGGCCAACGTGGTGGCCGATGCACTTAGCCGAAAGGAGAAACTCAAGATGATAACGTCAGCGGACGAGTTGATCAAGGACTTTGAGAAACTGGAGATTGAAGTGAGGTTACCAGGAACTGGACAAGAGAGTCTAAGGGAAATAAGAGTCCAACCACCGCTATTGGAAAAAATTAAGTTATGCCAGGAAAAGAAGATAGAAGAAGAAAAGAATTCGATGGAGAAAATTTTGATTGGCGAGGAAATTAAGTGTGAAAAGGACGGGAATGGAGTTATGAGGTATGCATCTAGGATATGGATCCCGAATGTTCAGGAATTGAAAGACGAGATTTTGCAAGAGGCTCATAGTTCAAGGTACTCAATTCACCCTGGAGGCACTAAGATGTAGAGAGATCTGAGAGAATACTATTGGTGGCCAAATATGAAGAAGGACGTGGCAGAGTGGGTAAGTAAATGCTTGACATGTCAAAGAGTGAAGGCTGAACACCAGAGGCCCAGTGGATTGTTGCAACCCTTAGAGATACCCGAGTGGAAGTGGGAGCATATTGCGATGGACTTTGTGGTCGGACTACCAAGGACCAAGACTGATCATGACACCATTTGGGTAATTATCGATAGATTGACCAAATCAGCACATTTTCTTCCAATTAACGAGAAATACACTGACGACAGGCTAGTGGATATTTACTTAAAGGAGATCGTGGTTAGGCATGGGGTTCCTGTGAGCATTGTATCAGATAGAGACCCAAGATTCAACTCCAGGTTCTGGAGGAGCTTTCAGGATTGTGTGGGGACCAAGTTAAACATGAGTACTGCATACCACCCCCAATCAGACGGACAGAGCGAGAGAACCATCCAGACTATAGAGGACATGTTGAGGGTATGTGCCATAGATTTTAAGGGGAGTTGGGATGACCACTTGCCGTTGATCGAATTTTCCTACAACAACAGTTACCATGCGAGTATAGGAATGCCCCCATATGAAGCCTTATGCGGACGAAGATGTCGATCTCCCTTGTGTTGGGAAGAGGTTGGAGAGCGGAAGATTTTAGGGCCCGAACTGGTCCAACAGACAAGAGAAACTATCGAACTTATACGAGGACGGCTGGCAGCAGCCCATGATAGATAGAAGAAATATGCAGACCAGAACCGCAAGGACAAAGAATATGAGGTAGGAGAGTTCGTGATGCTAAAAGTATCACCGTGGAAGGGATTGATGAGATTTGGAAAGAAAGGGAAGCTAAGTCCGAGGTTTATAGGACCTTTCGAGATTTTGAGGCATGTTGGAAAGTTAGCCTATGAACTAGCCTTGCCCCCGAGATTGCAGCAAGTGCATAATGTGTTTCATGTGTCCATGCTACGACCCAACCACACGGACTTTCGGCATGTGATAGAATACGACCAGATAGACCTACAGCTAGATTTGACTTTTGTGGAGAAACCAGTGGAAATCATGGATAGAAAAGAACAAGTGCTGAGGAAAAAGGTTGTCAAACTAGTGAGAGTTTTGTGGAGGAACCAGAATGTCGAAGAATCAACATAGGAACTAGAGAGCACGATGCGTGACAAGTACCCCCCAACTGTTTTCAACCTGATTCCGGGACGGAATCCTTTTAAGGAGGGGAGGCTGTAAGAACCCTAATTTTTGTAATATTTTTTTTAATATCATATGACATTGTGAATTTGGAACCTTTTGAATCACCCATGTTGTTTAATGGAATTGATTATCTGAGAAATTTATGTTGTTACATTCACTATGTAAGAAAAAGGGAAGATTGCTGAAGGCAAGAGTCTTATTGCTAGTAAGATTTATAAAACTTGGGATTTGAGAGCTACTAGAGTGTTGAAAGATTTTAAGGGATTATGACAAGGAGGTATGGATATTTAAGGAATTTATACAATTTAGTACTTAGTGAATTACAAAGGAAATCTCTACGTTACAAAATATTATTACGAGGAGTTTAATTAAGATACGTTATGAAATGAGGATTAAGTGACAAGCATTGGTGGAGGAATAATAATACAAGGAAGGATATTACATGCAAGCCTCATGTAACTAGATTGTTAGAAAAGCAAACTAGAAATGCAAAAGTAACCAATGAATAGTAACTAGTTGGTGCATTATTCTAGGAGACAAAGGAGTATGGTGTATGCCTAGCCTACTACCTAGGGTGTCAACAGGTGACACACTACATATACATATCAATACATAACACAATAATACATGTCATAACCCATCACCCAACCAAAACAACTCCCCCCCCCTTTGTTCAAGAAACTCTCGGCCAAGCTCATTCAAGGGAGGAAGAAGAAAATTTTCTTCAACTTCCCCTTACTTACAAATCAAGGCAAAATTCCTAGGTCTCTTATACACTATAAAGAAGGTATGTTAAGAATTTCAAACCATTTTGTCCATCCAATCTTGAGATATTAATTGTTGAAGGTAGAATGAATGGTAACCAAGTGTGTTCATCTTTTAGATCTTGAAGGATTAAGGGTTGTAGGAGCTCATCTAAGTGTTCTTAGAGAGTGTAAAGCTCATCCAAGGTTCCTAGGCACTCAAGAAGGTATACAATCCTCACCCCTCTTAGCCATGGATTATTTATGATGTATATTGTTAGATCCATGAATCTAAGTGTAAATCTCGGTTATAAGAGTTATGGATAATGAAAATCTTGAGGTTATATGTTGTTGATGTGATTTTAAAGCTTGTACTTAGTGTATATAACCCCATGTGTGCTATAGAGAATAATCTTGGTGGTTTAGATGATGGTTGTGGTGTATACATAGAATTCTTGAATGATTAAGAAAGATTGCAAGCTGTGTAAATTTCTGGGAGCATGTACTATCTTGTAGGAGGGTTTTGAACCCCTAAATCTTGTCTCCCGTGGTCCTAATGCATATGGTTAGAAAGGTATTTGAATTTAGTTTCCAGAAATGTAAAGTTCATGACTAGGTGATGTATAGATTTTGAGTTATGACCCGAGAAGTGAAGAGTGGTACTGGAATCCGAACTGCACTATATGGTCCACTTCTGAGCCCTCTTTAAACCCCTAAAAATTTATGTAGGATCATGGAAAAATTAGGAGAGCTAGTAATTGCAGTGGTGAAGGCTACCCAAAAAGAATTGGATTAAAAAATGTATTTTTCAATTTTGTAAAAATGTTAGAGTAAAGTTCGCGTAAGTGAAAAAGTCGTAAGAGGAGTTATTTGGGTATGATTTTAAGGAGGAATCAATACGCTTCGAATGTGGTAACCAAACTAAGTCAAATAAGTGACGAGCATAATCGAGTGATGGCATGAACCTATAGTGGGGCTAGAGAGTCATAGGACGAAGTCATTAAGTTAGTTGTGTGTCCTCTAAAACCTTGTGATTAAAAGGTATTGTTAAGGTACTAACGAACGACTATTGGTTATGTATAGATCTTCATTCCACTCCGCAAGCTCGACCACCCCAACCTCACCAAGGCAAGTTTACTTTTCAAAACTTACATATATAAGGACTTTCACAGTTGTGTTTGTAGCTTTCAATCGTATTATATGCTTATGCAGATTGAGGTTATGATGAAGTTTGAGATATATGCACATATATGTTTGTACCCCCTTGAACTTAGAATGAAATGTTTTCTTCGGACAACGACTCTAGAAATAGAGGTCGTAGCGGTCCAAATATACCATTGATCGGGAAGCGGTATATTATTGTATCGTGATTAAATTGCGAAAACCCGAAGGGTCATTCGGGAAGTATCGTATACTTAAGTATTTATTATTTTTATATTATCATAAATACTCAAAAATACCTATATTGGATTAAAAGCTTATTTAATTAAATAATTATTTTATTAATTATTTATATTAAATCTTAAAATATCATTTATTAATTATGGTTCATTATTTTAAAGACAAAATTAATCCAAGATACCTTTAGCGTTTTCAAACTCGAACTCTTTCGAACCCAAAACATTTTCGAAAACCCTCGGTCAGGTTTTGCTTCTTGTACGATTTCAAGAATTATCGGTTGATTGATGTCGGACCTCAACTACTCAGTTTTCAATCAAAATAAAGTTTTTAAAAGAAAAAGAAAAACTGGACTCTGGCAGGTGTGGGAATCGTTGACGAACGATTCCCGGGATGTGTAAGCGGCCGTGAGCAAGGCGGTCCATTAATTATTATTCCGGCCCAGGTGTTGCCGAAGGATGATTACGGATGTAGTTTTCATCGAGGGTGATTACGGATGTAGTTTTCACCCAAGGATAGTTACGGATGTAGTTTCTATCCTTCTACCGGTAGAGAAGACCCTTGGATTATTGGACTTGGATGTGGCGACTGATCATCGTCAATCCCTGTCATGTTTTATGTTTTCTTTAAGTCCCATTCCTCCACTTTGGAAAAATGCTCTGACACTGCTTCTTAGGCCTAAGTGCCAAGTTGCCGATAGTGTTCAATTTTAATGAAAAAGATGTTGATTTCATGTAGTATCTAGAACTGCAAGTTTACTTTGAAAACAAGGGCACGTATTGGTGCGTCTTTGAAATTTATCAACTATGGCAAATGATTTTATAACCGATTGATATAAACGAGTTTAATAACTGCTAACTACATATAATGTTTATATTGCTTACCTTATACATATATTTCTTGCTGAGCTATAGTTGCTCACTCTTGTTTGTTTTCAAATTTACAAACACAACAGTTAAGAGAAATGGCAAGACCCAGACAGACTGTCCGAAAGCAGGTGACTAGGCCCCAGGCTACAGTTGAGATCCCACCGGTAGGCCCCATTAGCCGGATTGGTTGGCAACTTTTGTTAGTACGTTTTATTTATAAGTATGACCTGTGCAAGGCAGTGTACCGTAACAAACATTCAAGCCGCTAACACCGCTTCATATCGAAGTGTTGTTGGTAGCATAAATGCTATTTAATTCGGTCTGTAATAACTCTGAAGCTTTTACTTTTGTTCAATCAAGTGTACGACGTTTCTGAGACTCTAACCTGTGTGTGTGTGTGTGTGTGTGTGTGTGTGCGGTGAGAGTTTTATTGCGGGGTCGATGGCTGTTATATATATTATGTGCAAGAACAGGTATGTTATTAATGGAAAATGGACCGTGAGCGCCTAGATCTCGACCCCGGATATGGGGGCGTCACACTGATTATAATTTCTCTTTTGACCACCTTCAACCTCTGAACAAAACCAGAATGTGCTAACAACTGGTGCTTCAGAATATGTGAATTGGTGCTTATTGGACCCAAAATATACTGACTAGTGCTGCTTTTTCTTACGAGAAATGTGTAATTTATTATTTTTACATGTCCAGTGCTTGGACAGGTACCTAATTTTACCTGAAGGAATTTTCATTTCTACCTCTCAGGCTTCTGCAATTCAAGACCAGGTATTGCCTTCTTTCTGTCTTATGAATACAAGAGTTTTGCAAGGGGAATAAGGAATTAAATTATGCTGCATATTATTTTGCGATATGGTAATAGGTGATACAAAAATAATGATGACTTATCACAATTTAGAGTGCATCCATTGACCTTCCCAATGAAGATTGCTCTTGGAGCCCCTAAAGGTCTAACAATTTTTCGTAAAACAAAAACCTGTTATTTATCGCACTTTAAACTAATTTTTAGTTGATTTTGAATTTTAGCTTTTTCGTATTGATTACTAAGTTACTCTGTGTGTCTATATGTGGTAGTGTTTTTGTCATGGCTAGCTTCGGAAATAATCATTATGGAGCAAAACATTGAATTACAATTCAAGTGCGCATAATGAGCTTATAATACTACATTACAAACGTGGTAGGTTTCCTTTGATGTTATTTTTTTATTTGTGTAATGATATTTTTTTTCCTAAATTCACCTATTATTTTACTCTACTAATATTACTTTTAATTTATTAATTATTATTTAATATTCAATATTACTAGACATTATATTAAAATATTGTAATGTTGTTATCCATTATATGTTGTATTATTGTATTTTTATTTTAAGTTATATCAAATAATATTGTTACTTATTTATCTCCTCTCCTCTGACTTTCATAAGCAGCTATTTATGGTACACTTACCAATGTCGCAGTAGTTGTTTTTCAGGGGTTCGAATCAACTTGTTATAATGCAAATCCCGCACGCACATTGAAATGTCCGCTCTTGACAAGAAAGGGTTTTGGAATCATGCTTATGGAAACAATGGCTGAGTTATGTAATTTACTTGGCAATTTACATGTAGTCATGTTTACTTGTTTTGGATTTGGTACATTGGATATGCAGTTTATGTAATTTGGATGTTGATGACATTGATTTTTATTTTGTCAATAGCCACATAATGACAATTGTCACATCTATTATTAGCAAATAAAGTGATTTTACCAAATAATGATGTCTAAAACAAAGATATACATCACAAATTTCTACAATGTCCAATGTCTAAAAAACAAATAGAAATCACTTTTTATTTATAAAATCTGATGTCTAAGAGACAAATATAAATGACTTTTTTCAGAAAAAACTGATGTTTATACCTACATTAGACATCAGTATAGGATGATGTCTAAGATAGCTATACACATCGCTTTTTTTTAAAAGAAAATAATGTTTATAAGAACATTAGACATCAGTCTAGGATGATGTCTAAGATAACTATAGACATCACTTTATCTGCTAAAATTATGATGTCTAATATCCAAATAGACATCTTTTCCAAAAAAAGAAAGTGATATGTATGTGAAAAATAACTTAGTTTATTATATGTTTTCTAGAATATAAGGCATGCAAGTTGTTTATAAAATTAATTATATGCAACCTATTTTGTAGAACTAATTGATGTGTATTGAAGCAAATACCGATGTCTACGTTAGCACAGACATTAGTTTCTGGCCGATGTCTAGAATAGACATCTCCGACCTAGACATCACATGCAAAATAACATAGACATCGGCCATAAACTGATGTCTATTGACCCTTTTCTTGTAGTGTGTTTTGCCTTTTTCAAGTTCTAATTGTATTTTGGGCAGTTTTTAGTACCTTAATCGAATTCTAATTGTAATAGAAGGTAATTTCTTGCTGGGCAAGAAATCTAGAGCCTATTTAAACACATCTTAGCATTGTAATTCGGATGGTTTTTTATTATTGTATCATAGCTTAGATCTGCAAGGGAGAAAAGGAGAGAAGGATTCAACGCTCGTGACAAGCAACGGATCTAGATCTACTTCATCTTTTTTGTTATTCTGGATTCTAGATTTGTTTTCTTAACTTTTTGTTTTATTAATATTATTACTTCTTTCATTCATATCTTGTTTTATATCATGGTTTCATCAGATCCCATGATGACGAGTGGTTCGATTATGAACTAATCGTTGTCATGGGATTCTAATGGATTTATCTACGTAACTTAGTAGTTTGATTGCTTTAAAGATATGTGTGTGGTGAATTCTTGATATCCTCGTATGGTTAATCTTAATGCTTTTAGATGCGTAGCTAACATCTAAATTGAATTGTTAATCTCTTGCGAAACGAGAGTGGATCTTGAGATTTAGAACTTGCCATTCTAGCATAGGATAGGTTGATGTTTTAACATCATGATTTGTGGCGTAAATAGAGATATTATGCTGCCCTATGTGATCTTAATAGACAACTTGTTCTTCAACCGTTATGTTTTCAAATCTTATAGAGATATAGGGTCTAAACATAATTGGTGTCTACCCATCTTCTATCTATTTTGTGGATGTATGCGTAGTTTGGTCACTACACCATATATTGCCTATTGCAACCATATTTCTAAAGGTTTGTCAAAAAACGTTGCTATTGAGAAACCAAATCACATAAATAGCAATGCTTTTGAAAAACATTGCAATAGCATTGAAAAAATTCAAGAGAGTTAAAAACATTCAACCTATTGCAATGTTTTTCTTAAATCGTTGCAATAAATATGATTTTTGGGCCAAAAAAATTGGTGGGCTTCTAAAATGTGTTAAGCGGGCTCGTAAAATTGCTTTAATATTTTGAGCGGCTGTCGGGCAAACATTTATCACACTAAAAGAAAAAGAAAAAAAAAGACAAAACTATTTCCCAAGTCAAAATCACAGAACACAACAGAGCTCAATCGAAGAACACAAATTCAATCCAAGAACAAATAAGACGACTCAGGCGAAGAACAAAGAGGAAGACCCAGGCAAAGCTCAAAGAAGACTCTATCAATCAATTTCTTGAAGAAGACTCTCGAAGAAAACTCAATCGAAGCTCGGATAAGGTATGTTCCCTGATAAGTGGATTTATATCTACTTGGAACGCTTTTGTATCAGCTTAAATTGATCGCTTGAACTCAAGTATGTGGTGTTATTGATGTGTTTGTGTTTAGTTGTGCAGGTTTGCGAAATATCATTTAGGGTTGGTGTTTTCGTTAATTTTTGAAGATGATTTGCGCAATGGAATGAAGGATGACGTATTTCCCTAGGCTACCATGAAGATCAGAACGCTTAAGAATTGAAGAACGGGAAGTGGCGAAAGAATCGGAAGAGAAAACGGAAGAGAAATGAGCAAATTGTGGAAAATTCGGATTTCTGAGAAGGGTTGCGCAGTCTATAATGTTTTGGCCATATCTGAAGTTCTAAAAGTCTGTTTTAGGCCCGTAAGCTGTCCACGCGAAGCCCACGAGATTTTCTACAATCTTGGACAGAAGGCACGACACGGCAGTGCCGTGTTATAGCCTGAAATGGCGCGGCAGCGCCGGGCAAAAATCAGCACAACAATTCTGTGGCGCGACAGCGCCGTTTTCCTTCACAAAAGTGGCGCGGCAGCGCCGGTTGGTCTGACGAAAATTCCTGTTTAGATATGATTTGTTGATTTTTCGAGTTGGAGTGAAAATAAAAATTCCTTACGAACTCCTTGCACCGGGAGGCCTATATAAAGAAAGAAAAACCCTAGAATAAAGAAGAGGGAAGAGACCGTATAGTTATCTACGAAGTTTTGAAGCACGAAGAAGCGAAGAAGAAGATAGTTTTCAATTTATTCTTTTATTCTTCCTAGTTTGTGGATGCTTGGTTTGGGTGTATTCTTTAGAACCCTTGTTATTTATTTAAATCATTATTCGTTTTCTTCTACCATGTTTACATTGAAACCCATGGTGACGATTAGTTTGATTATGAACTAATTCGTTGTCATGGGATTTTAGCGGATTTATTCATGAAGTTTATTTGTCGAATTTTCTCGATGCCTATAGTGTGATTGATGTGATATCCTATCATGGTTGATTTAATTCGTTATAGGAGAGTAGCTAACTCCTGTAATTGTGTGTTAATTCTTGTTGAAGCGAAAGTGGATATAAGAGTTTAGAACTTGCCATGCTAGCATAGGTTTATGCGTGAGAATATCATTCGTAATTAGTGTCGTAACTCTAACCGTTTTATGACGACTATGTGATCAATTGAATGCTTGTACTTCAACCATTATGTTTCAATCTTTATAGACATATAGGGACTGAGCATAATTGGGAGACTAAGTGATTTCTATCTTTATTGTGGATATTATTTAGGATGGTATTTGTACAACAAAGGTTGGCTTATATCAGTTTTGTGTGTTCGATCAGGTATTAATAAATCACATGAAAAGGCTAGAGAATTGGAGACTATAGATGGATTGTTTAATGAAGTTAAAATCCCATGTTTATTCTCATATAAGTAATTCGTTTTAATTCTTGTCAATTAGTTAATTCTTAATTTTATAATTTGCATTTTAGTTCAGTTTAGGTAATCAAAACCAATTTGTTATTTGTCTTAGCAGTGGATAAAAACCATACATTGTTGCATAAGCACATTAATTGAATTGAACACCCTATTAGATCTCTGTGGGAACGAACTAGACTTATTCATATATTACTTGTGACCACGTACGCTTGCGTGTATTTATAGTGTTAACAAGTTTTTGGCGCCGCTGTCGGGGATCATCGGTGTTTTATTTTAGTTTATGTGCTTGTCAATATTGGTCGTTAGAGTTCACTGACTCGGATTACTTCTTTTCTTTTCTTATCTACTCTTGTATAGTCTGTGTGTTTCAGGTAGTTATGGGAGACGCACCAGCAGCAGCAGCAGCAGCTAAGGCTTTGATGGACTACTCTCAGCTAAAAATTAATGATATACAATCGAGCATTGTCAGACCAGCCATTACAGCTGTCACTTTTGAGATCAAGCCTAGCACGATTCAGATGGTGCAAAATTATGTTCAGTTTGGGGGTGCTCCGACTGAAGATCCTAACATGCACATCCGTAATTTCATCGAGATCTGCGACACTTTCAGATTCGACGGGGTGTCTGAGGATGTTGTCAAATTGAGGCTTTTTCCATTCTCTCTTAGGGATAAGGCCAAGGGTTGGTTACACTCTCTACCAGCTGGATCCATTACAACATGGGAAGATCTTGCTCAAAAGTTTCTCACCAAATTCTTTCCCATGGCAAAAACAGCAGCGATCAGGAACGCTATTACTCAATTCTCACAGCAATCAGGGGAGTCTTTATGTGAAGCTTGGGAGCGCTATAAGGAGATGCTCAGAAGATGCCCACATCATGGAATGCCAGACTGGATGGTAATCAATTGTTTTTACAATGGGCTGGGAGCACAATCTAGGCCAATGGTAGACGCAGCATCAGGAGGAGCCTTATGGGCTAAGAGTTACAAGGAAGCTTACGATCTAATTGAGATGATGGCTGCTAATGAATATCAAAATCCAACTCAAAGACTACCACAAGGCACGGTTGCAGGAATTCTGGGAGTTGACACAGTTACAGCTCTAGCAGCCCAGCTAGAGGCACTTAATATGAAATTAGATTTAATGACAAAGCATGGGGTGCCTCAGGTTGCGAGAGTGTGTGAACTATGTGCTGGCACACATGAGACGAGTCAATGCGCCATCTCCAGTGAATCGGTGCAATTTGTGAGCAATTTTCAAAGGCAACAGCAACTAGCTCCAGATTATCAACATCCACAGCAACCTTATCACCAGTTTCAGGGTCAGCAGTATGGAGATAAGCCATTTAATTCTTCATGTTTTCAGCAACTTTATGCTCCAAGGCAACAGTTTCAACCTCCTGGTTTTCAGCAGTCGAATGAAAATTTTGAATTAGAAGAGTTGAGATTAATGTGCAAGAGTCAGGCAGCGAATCTCAAGAGTCAGGAAGCATCTCTCAAGACATTGGAGAGCCAGGTCGGACTAATTGCAAGTGCCTTACTCAATAGGCCACAAGGAACTCTTCCTAGCGATACAGCGGCTAATACAGGTAGAAAGGAAAGCAAAGAACAGGTCAACGCAATCACCATGACATCTGGAAAAGTTACAAGTGAGCAGAATTCAGCAACAGAAGAAGAAGATTTTCAGGATAAGCCAGTGGAGCCTGCACATTCCCCAGAAATTCAGATTGAAGGAGTTCCTGAAAAATCAGCCGATCAGTTGGTTAGTGAAGTGGAAACAAGCAAAAATTCTGCCAAAAAGTCTACTTCGGAGCAGACTATTTATCCACCTCCTCCATATCCGAAGAGGCTCCAGAAGAAGACTACCGAGAGTAATCAGATCTATCCACCTCCTCCTTATCCAAAGAGACTACAGAAGCAGAAGCTTGATTCGAAATTCGCCAAATTTCTTGAGGTTTTCAAAAAGTTTCAAATCAATATACCTTTTGCGGAAGCTTTAGAACAGATGCCGAGCTATGTTAAGTTCATGAAGGGCATTCTCTCTCATAAATTGAAGCTGGAAGAGTTAGAGACCGTTGCTTTAACAGAGGAGTGTAGTGCAGTTCTGCAGCAGAAGTTGCCTCCTAAACTTAAAGATCCAGGGAGTTTCACAATTCCGTGCACCATTGGCAACTTATCTTTCAGCAAGTGCTTGTGTGACTTGGGGGCTAGCATAAATCTCATGCCTTTGTCAGTTTATATGCAACTTGGTCTATCGGAGCCAAAGCCAACTAACATCTCTTTGCAGTTGGCTGATCGTTCTATCACATATCCTAGAGGCATAGTGGAGGATGTTTTGGTGAAAGTTGATAAGCTCATCTTCCCTGCTGATTTTGTTATCTTGGACTTTGAAGAGGATAAGAAGATTCCCATAATCTTGGGAAGACCGTTCTCGGCTACGGGTAGAACCTTGATCGATGTGCAAAAAGGAGAGCTCACAATGAGAGTGCAAGATCAGACTGTCTCTTTTAATGTGTTCAAAGCAATGAAGCTCCCATCGGATGAAGAGTGTTTTAGGGTGGAATTGGTTGATAAAGGACAAAGTAAGGAGTTTGATCAGCTGTTGAAGAAAGACTCTTTAGAAGATGTTTTGCTGATGGATCTTGAGGATAATGAAATTGATACTTTTCTTGAGGAAGATGTTTTGTTAGAAAATAGAAGCAATAAAGAACTTCGTATTCTTGAAGATAGTGAAATTGATTCTTTTCTTGAGGAAGATGTTTTGTTCGTGTGTGAGATGTTAGATGAGTTGAACGTTATTTGTTCGAAGTCCATTGTTCATACTTCTGTTGACTTTGATAGTCCTATTCTTACGAGAGTGGAGGAATGGCCTGGCGGCATGTCTCATCACAGAAATTTGGGTTACATCAGTGAGATTGCGGAGGGTGATAGTTCACATGAGTCGCTTGGTTTGGTCGATCTTTGGGATTCTCGGGTGCGGCCTAAATCTTCTTTTGAAGAAGCTCCTTCTTTTGAGCTTAACCCCTTGATGGATCACTGGAGGTGGGATTATGACGAGCAGATTCGGCCACCTAATGTAGATTTTGTTAGAGCTACTTTTGAGAGATTGGAGGAATGGTCAGGCGGCGTTCCTCATTATAAAGGTTTGATTGATTGGCCAGTGTTTGGATCTCATTATTTACCACCCGAGGAAGGTGATCTTGCCGTTAATTAGGTATGTTCTCTATACTATTCTTTACCTTCAATGGGGGCATTGAATATTCTAAGTTGGGGGTGGTTGAGTATTAGTAGTGTTTGTGGTATCAATTGTTCATGTAGGAATTATATATCATATATTGCATGTGTTAGTTTAGTTGCGTTCATAATATTGTTGCATAATTGTATCATGTAGGACATTTTGTTTATGTTTTTATTATATGTGTCATATTAGTTGCATTTTCATGGCATGCATTTTTCATGATCCCTTAGGACGAGCTAATTCTGATTGGTAGGTAGATGTCTAATTGAGTGTGGTAATGATGAATAGAGGGTTGATTTATAGTTCCTATGAAATTGACTTGCATGCTTCAGAAACAAAACGTTTACACAGTCTCATCGTTTGCTTTTAGGCTAGGTTGAGGTCATGCTTGTTTGGTTGTTTTAGATTTAATCACTTGATTATATTTAAAATTTTCGTTATTCCCTTGATGGCGTAGGAGTACTAAAGTCTAAGTTTGGGGGAAACCAGGGATTTCATGCTAGATGTTTATTAGTTGTCAATAATGGCTAGGTGTCAAATGGCTAGTAGCCGGCTCATATTCATATGAGTAGTCTAGGGTTGGAATTGAGAATTATCATTCCAGATTGCATATAAAAAAGAAAAAAAAAGAGAAAAAAAAGAAAAAGAAAAAAAAGAAAAAAAAAAGAGAAAAAAAAGAAAAAGAAAAAAAAAAAGTTGTGTAAATAGTTGTTAATGCATAATTGATCACGAGTGAGCTCTTTAATACTCGAGTAATTAAGTCTGAGGGGACTTAGTTCTAGTGACCTAAGGCTTTTATAGTCTGGGATCCACTGACCTAACACTCGCTACATGGGTATTATTGTATAAGCCTTTAGGGGTCTCATTCATTGCACGGTCAAATAAGCATGTTTGTTGTGTTCTATATTGTTGTTTGTCGTTAATAAAGCATGAATTCCTTTCTAACTTGAATGAGGATGGAGGTGTTCCTAGGTTATGAAGTGTCTACAGTCTATTCTATTTATAAACCTGTGATTGTCTAGGCGAAGAATATGTATGATTTTTGACCTAGTGTTGGGAGTATTTCTGATGAGCATCGCACACACGCACTTTTCTGTCATGTATTGTTAGTATACGGGGACTTAGTCGAGCTCTATTTGGATTTAGTTGCATTCTTTGAGGTATTTGTTTGCTAGTTGGTTTTGGTTAGTTTAAAAGGGATCGTTGCATTTTCATATAGTTGCATACATGTAGTTAGTTGCATTGTAGTTGCATTATTAGATGGATTTTGTGGGTACATTTGCTATAGGCCCTCACGAGACCTTACTCGTCCACTAGGGCTGCCTAGGGGTTTAAAGGGCTTGTTGCATATGCCAAATGCAACCGTGATCACCTACGGAAGTGGTACTAGTTAGTTGTATATAGTTATAATTGTTATGCTTGAGGACAAGCATCGGTTTAAGTTTGGGGGTGTGATAAGTGGATTTATATCCACTTGGAACGCTTTGTATCAGCTTAAATTGATCGCTTGAACTCAAGTATGTGGTGTTATTGATGTGTTTGTGTTTAGTTGTGCAGGTTTGCGCAATATCATTTAGGGTTGGTGTTTTCGTCAATTTTTGAAGATGATTTGCGCAATGGAATGAAGGATGACGTATTTCCCTAGGCTACCATGAAGATCAGAACGCTTAAGAATTGAAGAACGGGAAGTGGCGAAAGAATCGGAAGAGAAAACGGAAGAGAAATGAGCAAATTGTGGAAAATTCGGATTTCTGAGAAGGGTTGCGTAGTCTATAATGTTTTGGCCATATCTGAAGTTCGAAAAGTCCGTTTTAGGCCCGTAAGCTGTCCACGCGAAGCCCACGAGATTTTCTACAATCTTGGACAGAAGGCACGGCGCGGCAGCGCCGTGTTATAGCTTGAAATGGCGCGGCAGCGCCGGGAAAAAATCAGCACAACAATTCTGTGGCGCGGCAGCGCCGTTTTCCTTCACAAAAGTGGCGCGACAGCGCCGGTTGGTCTGACGAAAATTCCTGTTTAGATATGATTTGTTGATTTTTCGAGTTGGAGTGAAAATAAAAATTCCTTACGAACTCCTTGCACCGGGAGGCCTATATAAAGAAAGAAAAACCCTAGAATAAAGAAGAGGGAAGAGACCGTATAGTTATCTACGAAGTTTTGAAGCACGAAGAAGCGAAGAAGAAGATAGTTTTCAATTTATTCTTTTATTCTTCCTAGTTTGTGGATGCTTGGTTTGGGTGTATTCTTTAGAACCCTTGTTATTTATTTAAATCATTATTCGTTTTCTTCTACCATGTTTACATTGAAACCCATGGTGACGATTAGTTTGATTATGAACTAATTCGTTGTCATGGGATTTTAGCGGATTTATTCATGAAGTTTATTTGTTGAATTTTCTCGATGCCTATATTGTGATTGATGTGATATCCTATCATGGTTGATTTAATTCGTTATAGGAGAGTAGCTAACTCCTGTAATTGTGTGTTAATTCTTGTTGAAGCGAAAGTGGATATAAGAGTTTAGAACTTGCCATGCTAGCATAGGTTTATGCGTGAGAATATCATTCGTAATTAGTGTCGTAACTCTAACCGTTTTATGACGACTATGTGATCAATTGAATGCTTGTACTTCAACCATTATGTTTCAATCTTTATAGACATATAGGGACTGAGCATAATTGGGAGACTAAGTGATTTCTATCTTTATTGTGGATATTATTTAGGATGGTATTTGTACAACGAAGGTTGGCTTATATCAGTTTTGTGTGTTCGATCAGGTATTAATAAATCACATGAAAAGGCTAGAGAATTGGAGACTATAGATGGATTGTTTAATGAAGTTAAAATCCCATGTTTATTCTCATATAAGTAATTCGTTTTAATTCTTGTCAATTAGTTAATTCTTAATTTATAATTTGCATTTTAGTTCAGTTTAGGTAATCAAAACCAATTTGTTATTTGTCTTAGCAGTGGATAAAAACCATACATTGTTGCATAGGCACATTAATTGAATTGAACACCCTATTAGATCTCTGTGGGAACGAACTTGACTTATTCATATATTACTTGTGACCACGTACGCTTGCGTGTATTTATAGTGTTAACATTCCCCAAATCAATTTTGTATCAAAAAATTAGGTATATATATGCTTAAATTTGTATATATATATATATATATATATATATATATGTTAATATCAGTGTGAATTTGGTATATATAGGTTTAAATTTGTATCAATGTTAGTTGGCCACTTCTTAATTAGGGTTTATATTTATGGTGTTAGTGTTATAATTTGGGGTTTTTATAAGCTCTGTATCTTAATTAGGATTACTATGGTTGTTCAAATATGTTCATACGTTTTTCCTTATATTTATAATTTTTCTTATTCCAAATCTTTGTCCTACATTGATATCAGTATCCTCTATTTTAATCACTTTTTTCTTAAATTGATGGTTCTCAGATATCAGATTTTGGGCTTGCAAAGTTCATGCCAGATGGCCATGAAAACCATGTTACTGCTATAGTTCTCCTTGATATAATTGCGATCATTTGTTCAACTAAGTGCTTGGAGGATATACATTGGTTTAGAGCTCTGATATATTTCAACAATTGTTAACTTATATGAGATTATCTTGTAGCCTCTAATTTTCAGATTTGTAGTGGATAGAGGGCTGCACTGACTTTGATGTTTTTTTGTAATGCCTACAATAGTTTATTACTGGTGGACCTTGATTTTTATATGCTGCCAATGGTGCTGGTGTGGTATTGGCAGAAAAAGGTCATTATGATGTTGCAAAGGAACTTCTTACACAGGTCAGCTAGATTATGTCTTACAGTTTTGGATGCTTTAAGTGTTGCTGCAGAAAAAGCTGCACCATTGCTATTGTCTTACACAAGTTTGTACTTCTAAATTCTAGGTTCAAGAGGCTGCAAGTGGAAGAATTTTTGTCCATATGCCGGTGTGTGGATAAATTTAGCACATATTCATTTTGCTCAAGGAGATCTTGTGCTAGCCATTAAGATGGTTGGTTCCTCGTCAATAACCACTCTATCCTGAAATACTCAATAGTAAATATTTATTAAGTATTTCATATATTTTTCTGCTTCAGTTGGTGGTTATATTCTCATACACACACACTTACACTCAGTGTGCTCTAAGTCCCCAGTTGAGCTGATTAGTTTTTGCAGGAGTTATACTGTTTATTCAAGTGTCGGTGCTTCATCTTTGTTACAGTGTCATTTTTTAACCTATGCTGCGTGTCAATGGCCGCTCTTCCTCTGATCAACACTCCACTTTGAAGTGGTATAAATTGTACTACTACTTCTTAATGTATCACCCAGACTCTCCTTCCAGTTCTGTTATGTAAGCAAATTTTGAGTTAAATTTTTACTGTTTATTCCTCGGGTAGCAATTTTAAGAAACTGGCTGAAATATGTGAAAATTAGTTTGTGGACTTTGCTCAGATGGAGATTATTGTTGCCTCTAGCTCCGAATTTTGTTTAATTTTCTTAGGTAATAATGATTTATAGTAAGATCATGGATTATAAATTGATATCCCGATTGTTCAATTTTTCATGTACCAAGCTTTACATTGCGCAAACTGAAGCTTAGTAAAATCACAGATCCATAATGATCGTCTAGCTACTATTTTTGTTACTCTTCATTTTTTCAAGATCACAACATTTTTATATGCTTGAGCTTACTTCTAGTAAGGAACTGCAGATGCAAAACTACATACGAGCAATTCAGATATTTTAAGTTATCATAAATGTTGAACTACTTACCTGATTAAACGAACTTGCTCAATGTTGTAAGAGTCCATTAGTCATAGTACATTAGTAAAATACTCGGTCTCAGTGTAAGTAAATGGCTGAGCCTTATGCTTCCTATTGCTTTAATCTTTGTCCGATGTAGTCTTCTGCAGAACTGTTGAACGAAATCATTACTATTAAGGATGAAATTACTTATTTAGAACGTTACCTTCTTTCTTTCTACCGTGAAGCTTTCAACCAGAGTTCTCATTCCTTCTCTAGGAAGTGTGAAACTGATTTACAGAATAAGATATTATCAGAACCCAGAATTATTACTGATCAAGCATGCTCGACTCTGGAGTCTAACTTCTCTAAAGATGTACCTTCTCATCACCCTTGCATTTCCTCTGTGTGTGCTTCTACTGATTTAGATGATTGGAATCGTGTTGGCATGCTTAAGCCATCAACTCAAAGGGTCAGTAAACTTATGCACCTTAATAAATTAACACCAAGTTGCTTACGGAGGTCAACTTTATCTGCATAATGTTTGTTTTAAGGCCAAGGAGCATATCTTGTTATGCACTTCCTGAAAACTTATTCTTAATAAATATTAACTATTGAGTATTTCAGGATAGGGTGGTTTTTGAGCATGGCCATCGAAGTCTTGCAGATTACCTTGAGCATGGCCATTAAGAAGTATTTCAGGATTTTGAAATCTCTTTTTTGAAATTAAAAGGATCTTTTTGATCAACTCTAATCACATTTCCTTGGCACATTCCATTAAATCTGTTGTAAATATGCATTACAGGTGAATAAGGTATATAGTGGAGATAATAAAGATGCATTTTCAGGTAATCAGTTATACAGTAACTATTAAGCATGCTTTCATTAAAGTCAGCAGAACAGAACACACAGCACACCGGTGGGAATGGAATGAATAATGGGCAAAGTGATGTTTATACTTTTATTTACCTGTGTTTGAAGTGTATATAGGGTAAGTTGAACAAGGAAGATTTTATAAAACAATATAAGACCTCTTCCCTGTTTCAGTCCCATCCTAGTGTCTGCATTCCCATCTCTGTGTCAAAAGATGGAATCTAATCTGCCATTTATTAGATATTCAGTATTCCTTCACAAATATTTACTTTGCTGCAAACTCTCATAGTTTGAGTGTCTCACTGGTGCATTCAAATTTACCTAATACTTGCAGGTGATAGCAGATAGAGGACTTGAACTTCTGTAAACGACTTTTATGTTCAGTGTTCTTGTGAGTATCGATTCACTACGATTACTTGTCCATGCGTAATCAGTGTTCTTCTGCATTGTCTTAATTTTTATTATTTTTTAATTCCAGGTGACATCATTATACTTTGTGCAGTCGGTAGCAAGTCTTCTGGTCAGAGTTCATCGAAACCTTACGTCACAAGCAATTGGCATATGTAGTTTTTAACTAATTTATTTTGGTTTTCCAATGTATAATTGTTGAAAAAAAATTGATGTATAAGAATTGTAACTTTATTTAACTTTGAACAAACATATGTACTTGGATTTTTGGCAGAAAGTTTCCTTGGTTTATGAAATATTGATGATGTTTGGATTGTGGCTATAAATGGCCTGGTTTAGTATATTTTCAGCATGATTCTGCTAATTTTTTTTAAAAAAAATGTTACAATAGGGTCCAAATATGTTGCATTAATCTATAAAAAATCATTGCAATTGGTCTGAAAAATGTTGCCTTTAAGTGTCAATAAACTACCTTCTTATGCTACTGCAATAGTTTTTAATTGTTGCTATAGAGTCTAAAATGTTGCTACTGAAATTTATTGCAATGATTTAATTATGTTGCTGTATGGTATCAAAAACGTTGCTAAATCGACATATTGCAAGGCAACCGGATGCAACGCCCAAATTTTGTAAATTTGTTGCCATAGACTCTACTGCAACTAATATAGGACTTAAGGCAATGTTTTCCTGTCGTTGCAATATGCAATATATGGTGTAGTGGGTGTTAGTATACCGAGAGGTAGCTTATACTTGTTTCGTGTTGTCTGGTCAGATATCAAAACCATCACATGCATTGATTAAAGGCGTCGACTCTAAGTGAAGTAGATAATGAAGTTAGGATCCCATGTTTATTCTCATATAAGTAAATCAGTTTTAATCTCATTAGTTAATTAATTCATAGTTTAATAATTTGCTTCTTAGTTTAATTTAGATAATTAAAAACCCCAATTTGTTATTTGTCTTAGCAGTGAATTAAAACCATACATTGTTGCATAGGTACATTTACTGAATTGAAACCTAAACCTGATCTCTGTGGAACGAACTTGATTTTATCTATATTACTTGTGACCACGTATACTTGCGTGATATTGTGTAAACAAGTTTTTGGCACCGCTGTCAGGGATCATCGGTGTTTTGTTTTTGGTTTATGTGCTTGTCATCAGTGGTCGTACGCATTCACTGACTCGGATTTCTTATTTAGTTTGTGTGTTTCGTGGTGTTTTCAGGTACTTGAACGTGTATGCGAACACGTTTGCAGGCTCGTAAGGAAAAACTGGCGGAAGACGGTCTTGTAGTAGATAATAAGGAAGAGGAACTTGAAACTGCTGTAGAGATGGGTGATGCAGCAGCAGTTAAGGATTTGAAGGATTATTCTCAGCCGAGGATCAATGACATCCAGTCTAGCATTGTCACGCCGGCTATTGCAGTGAATAACTTTGAAATCAAGCCTAGCACGATTCAGATGGTGCAGAATTCGGTTCAGTTTGGGGGTGCTTCTACGGAGGATCCTAACATGCATATCAGGGACTTCATTGAGATCTGCGACACTTTCAAGTTTAATGGTGTGCCGGATGATGCGATCAAATTGATACTATTCCCATTCTCTCTGAGGGATAAGGTTAAGGGCTGGTTACACTCTTTATCAGCCGGTTCCATTACTACATGGGAGGATCTTGCTCACAAATTTCTTATTAAATTCTTCCCTATGGCGAAAACTGTAGCAATAAGGAACCAGCTAACTCAATTTCAGCAGCAATCAGGTGAATCTTTGTGTGAGGCTTGGGAACGTTATAAGGAGATGATTCGTAGGTGTCCACATCATCGCATGCCTGATTGGATGGTTATCAACGGTTTTTACAATGGGTTGGGAGCACAGTCTAGACCTTTGCTAGATGCAGCATCAGGTGGAGCTCTGTAGGCTAAGAGCTATGAGGAGGCTTATGATCTTATTGAGACGATGGCTGCTAATGAATATCAAAATTCAACCCAGAGGCTTTCTCAAGGCAAGGTAGCAGGTGTTCTTGAAGTTGATGCAGCTACAGCCATTGCAGCTCAGTTGAAGGCTCTTACGATGAAGGTGGATTCTCTTGCTAATTATGGAGTTCAGCAGGTTGCTAGTATTTGTGAGCTATATGCAGGCGCACATGAGACGAATCAGTGTGCTATCTCGTCTGAATCAGCACAGTTTGTGAGTAATTTTCAGAGACCTGCTGCACCAGTTCCAGCCGCTTATCATCCGAATAACAGTAATCATCCCAATTTCAGCTGGAGCAATAATCAAGGTGCTCAACAACAGCAGCCTTATCAGCAGTTTCAGGGTCAGCAAACGAGGCCATTCAATCAAGGTTTTGAGCAACAATATGCTCCAAGGTAACCATATTAAGCTCCAGGTTTTCAACAGCAGTCTCAGGTTAATGTGGGTCAACCTTCTAATGAAAAATCAGAAATAGAGGAGTTGAGGTTGATGGTTAAAAGTCAGGTAGTTTCTCTCAAGACCTTGGAGAATCAGATGGGGCAGCTTGCAAGTGCTTTACTTAATAGGCCACAAGGAACTCTTCCTAGCGATACGGAGGCTAATCCAGGCAGAAGGGAAAGCAAAGAACATGTCTATGCAGTTACTTTGAGATCTGGAAAAGTCACGAGGGATCCTAAATCAGCAGCTAAGGAAGATGAAGATGTTCAGAATCAGCAGGTTGAAAAATCTGCATTGCCAGAAATTGAGAAATCTGATTTAGTGGCTGATCAGCTTGATGGTGAGAAGAGCAAGAAACCTGTTGAACAGTCTACTCCAGAGAAATCTTCAAAGAATAATCAGATCTATCCTCCTCCTCCATATCCTGGATGCTTGCAGAAAAGTCAAGAGAAACAGTTTCAGAAGTTTATGGATGTCTTCAAGAAATTGTCCATTAACATTCCTTTTGTTGAAGCATTGGAGCAGATGCCGAGATATGCAAAGTTCATGAAGGATATTTTGTCACAAAAGAGAAGGTTGGAAGAATTTGAAACAGTGGCTTTGACAAAGGAGTGCAGTGCGGTGTTGCAACAGAAATTGCCTCCTAAACTTAAAGATCCGGGAAGTTTCACCATCCCTTGCACTATTGGCAACCTTTCTTTCAGCAAGTGCTTGTGTGACTTGGGAGCTAGCATCAATCTCATGCCTTTATCTGTTTTCAAGCAACTTGGTATGCCGGAGCCAAAGCCAACCAACATCTCTTTGTAGTTGGCTGACAGGTCGATCACGTATCCGAGGGGTATAGTGGAGGATGTCTTAATGAAAGTTGATAAGCTCATATTTCCAGCCGATTTTGTGATTCTAGATTTTGAAGAAGACAAGAAGATTCCCATTATCTTGGGAAGGCCTTTTCTAGCTACGGGCCGTACTTTGATCGATGTGCAAAAAGGAGAGCTTACAATGAGGGTGCAAGATCAGAATGTCACCTTTAATGTGTTCAAGGCCATGAAATTTTCGACAGAGGATGAAGAGTGTTCCAGTGTGGAAATAGTTGATACGGGTCAGAGAAAGAAGTTTGAGCAGTTGTTGAGCGAAAAGTCGGACACACACGTGCTAAAGCATCACATCAGTGATTCCATTGACGGTTCTTCAATTCGAGATCTCTCGAGTGTAAAGCTTGGGCAACTTCCACCACATTTGAGGTATGTCCTTTTGAATAACGAGCTAGTGATTTTTGAAGAGGGGCATGATAACGTGTTGCGAAGGTGGAAAATCGATGATAAGGAAGAAGAAAGTTTTGTTCAGCCGTTCGAGTCGGAGAAGCACCTTAGAGGTGTGAAGAAAAAAAAAAGAAGATTATTCTGTTGGGTAGTAAAATCAGGTTGAAGTCTGACGGGAGAGATTTGTGGAAAGCAAGAAAATAAGAGTTCAACGTTCGTATGAATGGTCTTTCTGTTGAGGACGGGTCAGTTATTCTTTTGAAACCGCCATGAGTTGAGGAAGTAACGTCAAGCTATTGACGTTTAAAAAGCGCTTCGTGGGAGGCAACCCACACATTAGTGTAGAAAAAAAAATTCAAGCAGGCAGCACCCCTGACATGCAGGCTGCGCCTGCGTTACTGCTTCTCGCGTAGAGAGCACGTCTGTCACGCAGGCTGCTCCTGCGTTACACGCTTCGCGCGCTGGCTGCCCCCTCTAAGACGCAGGCTGCGCCTGCGTTACTGCCTCTCGCGCAGGCTGCGCATGGGAAACGCAGGCTGCGCCTGCGTTATTACTTCCAGAATTTTTTCTCCCCGATTTTTGGTGTTTTAACCTACAAAATTTCCCCCAAATTCTATCCTAACTCAAATTCCTTCAATCCCTAATTCTTATTTCTATTCTAGATCAATTCCATACCATCCCAAATCTCTCCTACGCACTTAAACCTTTATCAATCCTAATTTCTACATTATATATACACACCTATACATACAAATCCAATTCCTCTTCTACTTCTTTAAATCTCTAAAAATTCAATTCTAAAGTGGAATTAATTGCAAGTTCACCTCTTTGATTCGTAGTTGGTTTATCTCTTCTCTAATCTTATTTTTATTACGAATTTGTGTTCTTGTAAATTGGGGATTTTGTATTATTCTTGGTATCTGGGCTATTTTTGGTGTGATATTGCTTGGTGATTATTGGTTGAGCTTCTTGTGAGTTGGGTATTGACTCTTATGGCTCCTTAGCGTGGGAGAGGTGGTGCTAGTGTTGAAAAATTTTTGTCTTCGACGGCGGAGGTTGAATTTAATCGGTTGTTGTTGAGGCCAATTGCTAAGGAAAGGGGATTTTTTCCAAACAAGCATGTTGAGTTGCGATGGGGAAGGATATGTAAGGCACCTTGTAGGTATGTTTTCTGCTATCCATCGTATTTACTTTCATTCAATGCGGACATTGAATATTTTAAGTTTGGGGGTGGTTTGAGGGATTAGTAGTTGTTGTTATATTATGTGTTCATATAGGATATCATGCTTTGCATATTAGTAGTAGTAAATTATGCATTTATGATCGTGTTATATACGTTTGTTTCATATAGGACGTTCTATTTTTATGTTCGTATATCATGTGAGTTCATAATAGTTTACATTTGCACCCATGCTTGATAGGAATTTTGTGTTGTTGACGCTTTTGATTGAGAAGTGATATGCTTTGTTCTTGTGCACACACATACACTAGTAAGTTGAAACTAGTAGACTTATTGAATGTTATAAGTGATTAGAAGGACATGAATATGTGCAAGTTGATTTAGTTTGCATGCTTTGAATACAAGTAGGTGCATTAGAGAGATTTTTGCTTGGGATTGAGTATGTTTTTCCACCAAGTGAGTTTTTTAGCCTTATTGCATATTTGTTGCAATTTATTCGTTTGCTTTAGTGTCCACAGATTGTTTGCATTGCTAGTAGTTGTTTGAGGTCTTTCTTGAAACGCATGACATTATTTGACGATTAAAATGATAAAGGCATTTAGGAATAACCGTATATTTTCCCATATTACCACACCATATTTACATGATCAATTAGTGAACCCATTGAGCTTAATCTTATTTTCTCGGTGACATACCACATTACTTGCCTAGACCTTTTCTTGTATTTGCCTTGCATTAATTTGAACCCACATTGTCAAAGGCTAGTAGAGTGCTTAAGGGAGTAATAATGTGTGTAAGGAGGGGTTTATTGTTGGTCTTACTTTTGGGGGAAATATTTGAAAATTGGGTTTGGTTGTGTACTTGATAGTCGGCATGTGTAATAAAATTGTGGGATCATTGTTATTGTTTATATTATTGTTTGTGTTATATTTAGCTCTCGAAAAAAAAGGAAAAAAGAGAAAAAAAAAATAAAATAAAAATAAAATAAAAGATGTATATTATGAGAGCATGTTTGTATTTGTTGTGATCCTATTTTAGTCGACTAGTCGAGTATTTGTTTTAGTAAAAATTATGTGGGGAAGGAAAGTAGGGTGTTGTGTATGGTTTTTTATGGTACTTACTAGCTTTTGACACTTCACCTGATTTGACTTATTTGTCATACCTTGTCCCTAATCCGTTACAACCCAAATAAAGACCTTTTGATTATCGTCATTGATGTATGTTGTGTTAAGAGTTAGATTGATACCAAATGTCAAGCATGCTTATGATTTTGTTGGAATTGAGTGATACACTTACCCTTGTTCTTGAGAGATTACTCTTTTGTGAGTGTATTGTGAGTGTTTACTTGTTTTTGCGTATTAGATCCCGAGTTTTGTCTCAAAGATGTACTCTTGTAGGCTTAGCATGTTTACTAACTTATTCTTACATTTGACATGGACTTTTGAGAGCTTATGCATGTTCATTAAGTAGACTATGTAAATACTTGCACTTTCAACACCAAGACATTGCGTTATTACTTTGATTCTTAAGTTGACATGGCATGAGAGGATTTGAAGGTATCGTAGGATATTAGTACTAGATTATTTGTATTTTCATAATAGTTGCATTCATGCATTGCACTGTATTGGATTTTGTGGGTACATTCGCTATAGGCCCTCACGAGACCTTACTCGTCCACTAGGGCTGCCTAGGGATTTAAAGGGCTTGTTGCATATGCCAAATGCAACCATGATCACCTACGGAAGTGGTACTAGTTAGATAGTTAGTTAGTTATAATTGTTTATGCTTGAGGACAAGCATCGGTTTAAGTTTGGGGTGTGATAAGTGGATTTTATATCCACTTGGAGCATTCCATATCGGCTTAAATTGATTAACTTGGCCTCAAGTTTGTTGTAGTTTTGATTTGTTTTGCTTAGTTGTGCAGATTTACAAGAATGTCGATTATGGTTGATGCTTCTATCGTTTTTGGAGGATAAATTTATTAAAATTCGGATTTCTGAGAAGGTTGCGCAGTCTACACTGTTTTGGCCATATCTGGAGTTCTAGAAGTCTGTTTTCAGCGATTTTACTGTCCACGCGAAGCCTGTCCACGCGAAGCCTGGGAGATTTTCTACAACTTAGGACAGGAATCCCACATGCACGCTGCGCGTGGTGGGCGCAGGCAGCACGATAAGTAGACTGATGGGAGCAGGGAAATTACTATTTTGCCCAACTCATTCAGTAGCTTATTGTATCTCTTAAAAACTTGAGTGATGCTTTCACCAGGAAAAGATTTAAAAGCTTCGTACTGAGACGTCAGAATATCCAGTCGATTTTCACGAACTTCATCAGGTCCCTCCATTATCATTCCAATCGTATCCCACATGTGTTTCGCTCTACTACAGTTCATAATATAATGATTCATTTCATCATCCATGGAGTCAACTATGATTAGTCTAAGATTGGTATCCAGTCCATCCTTTTCAGTTTCAGCAGGGTTATACTCCGATGGACGTTTTGGAATCATTCCTCCAACAACTGCACTACTTTCACCATCCTTAGTAGTTTCAGGAGCAGCTTTCATTGGTTTAGACCAACCCTCAGTCAACGTCTCCATGTATCTACGATTTGACGCTTGTATGAACAGTAACATCTTCATTTTCCACATGCTGTAATTATCACGCTTAAATGAAGGAACCTTAATACTGCTAACTTTTTGAGAACTCATGATTCTAGATGACGAACGCGAATCTGATCTGTATATCGATCAACTCGCTCTGATACCAATTGTTAAGTCCCGAAGTATCGTAGAAGGGGGGGTTGAATACGATACTACAAAAATAATAAATAATTCCGAGAATATATCTTTATTGATAATAAACCCGAAGGGGTGCTACACACTAACACGAGGTTAGCTACAATGATATTTGCTTACAAAATAAATACAGAGTGTTTATGTGTTTAACTTTCTAGCTCTCTCTCTGTGTGTATATTGAAGAAGAAAATACAGAAAAATAAATTATTCTGTTGCATTGTGTTGTGTAGACTGTCTACAGAGATGTAGCTATATTTATAACTGATGAAAACTGAAGCTGCTATATATTTTTCAAGCTGTAATGTTGAAATTTTGTTCTCTGTATGGTTGGTGAGCCGCCTCATTTGAACCGCTATATTTGAATTCAACTTTGCCAAATTCCACCACTTGGGCCCTACTTGATTTTAGTATATTAATTAAAAAGATGGCTCATAACAATTCACTTCACGTGAATTGTTAACTAACTTGGTAACTTTATTTAGATATCTTGACCAAGTTCTTTTCGGTGCCACTTTTAACTCCGCAAAATTGTTTTAGACACGCACAACTTGTAATCTTTAATTAATAAATATTTAAATTAATTCAGAAATTATATAAATAAATATCTAATATTATTTAGATATTTATAAACATAATTTTCTAAATTACTAAAATATTTAATAATACAAATAAATCCTTATTGTCTAAGCTACTGTCTCTGAGAGTCTGGAATCGGACTCCTTTTGCTTAGAAAAATATAAATCAATTCCAACCGGGGTTCCAACTTTACGAAAATACCAACCTACATTTATTCTGAGTCAAATTCATTTCCGGCATTAGTCTCTGGTGCAATTTGCGATCTTTTGAGCGTCTGGAACCGGACTCCTCTTATCTTGGAAATAATATTTTAATTCCAACCTGGATTCCAACTTTACGAATATATCAAATTACATTCCTTCTGAGACAATTCTTTTTCCGCCTTTGGTTCCTAACAGCTTACTCCTTCACATAAACCACTCAACAGAGTACCTGTAAAAAATACTTAGTTTCCTTTGTAAAATGCTGACGCCTAATGCAACTGGTCTGGGTCACAGAAGACTAGCATTCACTCACGGTCTTCGTATCATGTCTTTATGTTCATTGTTGAGCTTACAGGAAAATACGAGAACTTACAGAAATCTTCCGGTCTTCACTTGAATCACAACCACTGCTTCAAATATCTTCAACGACTTATTCCACCGATGCTTGAACATATTAATGAACTTCATCAAGTGCCCTGTTAAAGGCTTCTTCACTGTAGACAATCGTGATCCCTGTATATACCAAATCTTCATATAGGATAGATTCCTGTGAATGTAGTATTATTTGCAAGTCTGTTCTATTGTTAAGTTATCATCCAGATATTATTCTATGTCCAACAGTTCCAACAATGAGGTATTTTAGGGATATGCGGGCGGTTCTTGTAGCCAGGAAGTCCAACATAGGCAACCGGGTGAGTTTTCTCAGATGCAAGAATATTATACTACTATAGATGATGTGGAACTATCTCCATCTCGACATACAATGACGGGTAGAGAGTTGGCCCTCATAGATGAAAATCTTAAATATAATGGTGATAGTTCAAGCACTGAGGATTTAGACGAGTTTGACAGTGACGATTCAGATTCAGAAGAACTATCAGAAGAGGAGGCTAAAGAGGTTACAAGAACTTGTGTACTTCCGGGAGGGCATGCTCCGAGAGCACCTTGCCTTCAGACCGAGGATTATACACCGGTAGTATAAGCAACCAAGCTGGTAACTACATTGCTTTTGTTGAGGATACAGAAGATCTATCAATTGGTCAGATTTTTTTCTGACAAAAAATTATTAATTGATGTTGTGCGACAGATGCACATTACTAGTAAGCGGATGTACGTCGTGGCTAGGAGCAATCCCGAATAATCTATTGCAAAGTGGGTCATGGAAAATTTTCCTTGGAGATTGAGAGCTGCGAAGAAAAAGAGCCATGAATTATTTGGAATCACAAAGTGCACAGAGCACAAGTGCTTGGTTGATCTACCTACGCAGGATCACAGAAAGATTTCTACAAAATTTATTGCAAATCTTACTAAACCACATGTAAGTTATCTATGTTCAAACATCTTCTACTTTTGTAAAAGTCATATATTATAAACATTTGGTTGATCTGTTTTTGTATAATGTGTGACAGATTATGGAATCACTAAATCTCCCCGTCAAGACCATTATAACAATGGTTAACAAAGAATTCAACCATAATGTGAAATACTATAAAGCATGGAGAGGAAAGCAGTGTGCCATTGAGCAGGTCTACGGTAATTGGATACAACATATGACACACTACCACAATTTATGATGGCCATGACACATGCCAATCCCGGGAGTGTTGTTGTGATCGATGCTTTGTGTGATTTAACTTCCTACATGTACTTCGTTATTTTCATTTGAATTCGTGTGATTTTAATATCATTCGTGTGCAATATGATTATATTCTACTACCGTATGCAAGATTTAATATGAAATTAAATTTTTTAAATCCTTGTGTGTTTCTGCCATAGTTAAACAAATATGTGTTATGTAGTCGTTTTACAAATTTGTGTTATGTAGTCATTTTCGGCAATAACAAAACTTTTATTATTTACACCTTGTCTGAATTTAATTTTTCAAGATTTTTAGTTTACGCAAAAGTAGAACGTAAATGCTTTCATAAGGAACAAAAAAATGGAAAAAAAAAACATGTGATGATATGTTTTTTAGGTCCCTAAACAAGTCTCCATAAAGAAATTGTTACAAATTTGATGTGGACTATCTATATTCGGACCAAATTTTAACAGAGTTACATAATTTATTTTTTCAACATTTTTGGATTATTTAAAAGTAGAATGTCATAATTTTAATACGGAACAAAAAAACATAAAAAATTTAATTTCAAAACTTTCATTTTCTTAACGTAATGGAAAAAGGAAAAAAGGAAAAAAAATAACATTGGTCGCCACTTGAAGTGGCAAACTTAATCATTATCTATTCACCTATTCCAATTTTACAAATATTACAAATATTATGTTCAGCTATACTAAAAAAATAAAGGAGCCGAATTCGAGGAAGTAGAAGAAAGACTAACTACTATGGATTAATTTTTATGATAATTTACAATTATGATGTTTTTGTGTGAACCTGTTACTATAGAAAGTTTGACTAAAACAATAAATAGTCCTACAGTTAAACTTCGATAAATGAATATGTTCGGGACCGGAATTTTTTATTCATTAATCGAGATTATTCATTTATCGAGATAAAAAAATATACTGTCTTTATTGTGTCGGGACCCAAAAAAATTATTCATTTGATGAGATTATTCGTTTATCAAATATTCATTTATCGAGGTTCTACTGTAGTTAGTTGCAATAAGGTAGAAACTTGACAATAATCATAATAGTGATAGTTTTTATTTTTTATTAGTAAAAGCTAGTAATATAAGTTTTGAAACATGTTTTAACATTTCTCGCTAATTTTCTAAAGAAACTTCAAAATATTCCTACAGAAATAAACAAGAAAATTTGAACATATGAAATTTTATTTGGACAATTACAGAAAAAAAAAAGATTGGGAAACCTGAGATGTATCTTAGATAATGTTATAACCGGATTTCTGCCAAGCCTTGGTTCGGCCCCACCTGCAAAACGAGAAGAATGCGAGGGATTGGTCCCCCGATTCACCTCCGGTGTGAGAATCAGTAAATCGGTTTTTAGAGAGGAATAAGGTAAAACGTATAGTATTTGTGTGTGTTTTTGTTGTGTCCTGAAGTTTAATTATACTTCTCCTTTTATAGACTTGGTTTCACCTTTTTCTTCTTGGATCCGATCTAGATCGGTATGATGAGGAGACATCATTATTCCTTATTGTCCCCAATACTCAAGTAAAGTAACTATGTGATCTGTAAAAGAGGAGAGATCCATGTGACCATTGAAGAAAGATGACTGGGCCGAACATGGGCCGAATGATCGTGGGCCGACCGTATGGCCTGTTTTGATATTGGGCCTTAAGTTCGGCCCGATGGGATGATGGGCTTCCAACATGTCCCCGAGCTTCGTTCGGAGATATCCTTAGGACGAAGGTCAAACCCTAGATCCATCTTCAGAATATGCTCTTCGGACGCCTTAGTGGGATAAATTGGCCGATGGACAAGGTCGAGACATTTCTTGGGGAGTCGTGTCTATTTATGGTTGACAGCTGTCTAATCTCGAGATTCACGCACCAATCTTGACCGTTGAATTTGAAACGGCTCTCGATCCAAGCGTCGTGCCCTTTTATTTGAACCCTGTAATTCATTCTTCTTTTTCATACAATTCTTTTCTCAGAGATTAAAAAACAAAAACCTTTTCAGAAAACCTCTACCAACGATTGGGAACGTCACTTTATCGTCGGAAAGTCTTGGTTCTCCGGTTCTGGTATCAGCCCATCTCCGAAATACATATCCCCTAGAACTCGATCTTATTTCTTCAAGTAAGTTCCTTTTCCCTTTCTTCTCAGGCACGATAATTTGCATATTTTTGTTTCTTCATAGTTTATATCGCGTGTATAGGTATGTATAACTGTATGTATATGTGTGAATCCTTCTGCATTTCTTGAGCAAAACATTTGTGTAATTGCGCCCCTTTTCTGCTTTTAGTTTTCTTAATTTTGTCCGGGGAAAAAACTTTTCCGGGGTTCTTGGGGTTCATCTAAAAATGATCTAGGACAAGAACTGCCGTCGGGATGTCCCAATCTTTTGACCGTAGGTTTTAGGCTTTTCGATTTTCTTTGCCTTAGGTTATGGATTTCTTCCCGACCGATCTCGGCCCACTGTACTCGGTCGGTTAATTTTTATCATCTTTTATTGCTGTTCGAGTACATGGCTAATGTCTCTTCATTTCCGAATGCAGGGACATGGATCGACCGAACGAAGACGGGGGTCAGACAAATCCCTTTAGTAATGTCGAGTTATATCCGGCCGCCAATTTACGTTCTAGATTGACCGAAGATGATATTGGGTCATACCCATCGTATTACCTTATAGATAAGTACACATGGTATTTTTATGCTCCTAGGAGGAACGATAGGATCTGGCATAACCCCGAGGTTCCTGCGTCTTATGGAGGAGGTCGAGCAACGGGCATATCTAAAGCTGCGTTTAGATACGGCTTTAGGTTGCCCATGCTTCATATTCTCAAAAGCGTATTGAAGCAGACCAGGGTCGCTATAGGACAACTAGATCCGAATAGTTTTATACACATAAACACCTTCCAGGCTCGATGTTTGGCGTGTGAGATAGTACCCCGAACGAGTCTCTTTTGGCTTCACTATGAGTTACGTAGGAACCCGAAGAGTAAGGGTTTCTATTCCATCGCTCGTAGGAATAACCGAGCCAACTGGGCAAAGACAAATTCGAGTAACAAAGAAACTCACCTTAAGTGAGTGTCTGTTTCGAGTCGGAGGATGGAGAAGTTCGGCATATGGAGAGAGTTCGATCCACACAAATTGAGATTTACAGATCCCTCGGAGGCGGACAAGCATGATTATAGGCTTCTCTGCGAGCTCAAAATGGACAAAGTTCCTCTAGCGGACAGTCGGGATAATGTCTTTGGGGTAGTGGTAACCTTCTTTCGTTTTTTATTTTTATCTCTCTGAAGGCATGATTATTCCTGTTTTTGCACATCTTCGGCTTCAGCCTAGTATAATCCTGCATATTTGCCTTAACATGTCTAATTGTATTTGTCTATGCAGTGGCTTCTCGAGAGGAGATTCTGGAATGAAAAAGGAGGAAGGCGGCCGAACTTGCTGCTGCTGCTATGGCTGCTGAAGAGGCTGCCGCTGATTTGGCCGAAAGAGTGGAACAATCGGCTCCCGACCAGGGGGAAAAGAGTTTGGTCGTTAATCAACCTGCTTCTTTACCTCTTCAGGATTCGGGATCGAAAGAAGCGAATCTGAACCCTGCAGTTGAACCAAGAAAGAGGCTTCGGTCGGGGGATCAGGAGCCGAAGGTATATTCTCCTCAATGGGGAGTTTTGGAGAACGATCAAATAATTGTTCTAGTTCCTCCTTCATCCCCGAATGTGGCTCCCGATCTTTGTCGGGGTCTCATTCTTCCGGCTGATCGACCGACAATCGCTAAGGTCGATGATCTTCAAGCTTTTACCGAAATGATGACCCTTTTGTCTATGGTAAGTTTCTTCGTTTTTCAGTCATATTTACTTGCCTTGAGAGTTTTAATTTTTCCATGTTTGTTTTCAGGGCGCTGCCTGGTCGGCTGTTGTGACCGAACTGGTAGAACAAATGCAAACCCGGTTGAAGCAAGTAGACCAGTTGGAGGCTCGGGCGGTTAAGGCAGAAGAGGACCGTCGAAACTCGGTGATTGAGTTGGAGCGAGTGACTGGTCAAGCTGAAGCTTTGAAGGAAGACAATGATGATCTCCGGGAGAAACTGAAAGAGGTGGATACTTTGAAGAAGCGTATTGACTGGAGGAATCAGCAGCTCAAGGCTAGCAGGAAGAACGTCCGGAAGCTGCAGAAGAAGCTTGACTTGACCGAAGAGAGATGCTACCAGATGGGTTATGAAGATGCAGTGTTGAAGGCACATACTCTCGGTTTCGATCATACTCAGCTGCTTGATGCCGAGCTTGGTATATCGGATCCTGTTGGTAGGGAAAAATCCGATGAACCCCTGGTAGTCTCTTCCGGCGAAGATGAAGCTCTTTCCGACTAGTTGCTTTGTAACTTTTCTTTGAACTGTTTAGTTTTGGTAGCCTTCGGGCTTGTAATTCTTAACTTTGCCTTCGGGCTTTTTATCTATGACTTGGTCTATTTTTATGCATCTTTTTTGTTACCTAAGCATCCTTTTATTTATGCATCTTCGGCATTATTTTGCCTTGCATAATTTTTTCTTTGTTATGCATCTTCGGCCTTCGGCCCAGCATAATTTCTGTATTTTATGCATCTTTGGCATTATTTTGCCTTAGCATAATTTTTGCTTGTTATGCATCTTCGGCCTTCGGCCTAGCATAATTTCTGTATTTTATGCATCTTTGGCATTATTTTGCCTTAGCATAATTTTTGCTTGTTATGCATCTTCGGCCTTCGGCCTAGCATAATTTTTGGTTTGTTATGCATCTTCAGCCTAGCATAATTTTTGGTTTGTTATGCATCTTCGGCCTTCGGTGTGACATCCCTAGATCCGGGGTCAAGGATCCAGGTCATCACGGTCCAATTTCCGATCAATATCAATATCTCTTGAGTCTTTTTTTTTATGACTTAATACTTATGCAATTGACCCCATGCTAATACACACACACACACACATACCAGTCATATGCTCATAGAACAACATTCACAATATTAAAAGTTTAAAGTTAACAGTTATTACAAACCCAGAATTCTACTAAGTACATTGTTGAATAATACTTCTACAGGAAGCATATCAACAACCAAAAGTTTATTACACACTTAATTTACATAAGTCTACTAAGCCCCTTTCGCTTGTCACTACCTCGGGGATGGTCGCCAGCACTCACTCAAAAGGTCGCCTTTCCCTTACCCTCCTGCGGGGTGTAGTGCGTAGTATCGGCATGGGACCTAGCTGCTATATACATAAGTAACAAGAGTGATCTATAATAGCTCAACAAGATAATATTGTAAACTAGAATTTAGAATGTGAACAGGTATACATATATATACATATATAAGCAGAAACCAATTATAATCCTTAAGGAAGAATAAAGCTCTTATTTAATAATACATCATCCACTTACTATTATAAGAAAGAAATCCAAAATAATATAATATCAGTTTTTCTTCATCTGTAACCATAATTCCATCATCTCATATCATTATTCTGTTTTCAGTATAGAAATCTGAAAACCATTTTCAATTCTTTCTTTCAAGTTTTTGGGGATTTTCACTGTTGTCGAATACGTAAGGACGATGATCAGTCGCCCTCCGTACCCGTCCTTTTTACTACCGGTAGAAGGAGGAAGGTACACCACTACACCCCCCTGAAGGAAGGTACACCACTACATCCTCCTTCGGCAACTCTTGGGCCGAGATAAAATATTGATTGCTGGACTGTGCCGCACACAGCCTCCTACGCTTTTTGTTGCTATCCCCCTTTTATCAAATCATTATTCCATTTATAAAATATCATTCCACATTTCCATTTTCTCGCTTTCATTTCCACATATCATCCACTCATATCATTTCCATTCTCGCACATTACTTCTATAAAATATATATATATATATAACATAATGCTTTGATTATGATCCAGACATCTCTTTCATATTCAAAAATCAAATATACTTTTATATTCATAAAATATTCCGTCTATTTTAAGAGTAGTAAATAATAATCAAATAATATTTATTAAACCACTGATACTCAAAAAGAATATTTTTAATATAGTATTATAAACCATATAACCCTAGATAACAACTGATACCATTCCCTTTCATATCTCTTTTACCATAGAGCATATTCGCTCCATTCGTAATCATCTCTATATCCATATTTCATAAATCATATCCATCTCTCTTTAATTTCCAAAAATCAAGGAAATATATTCTTTGCAACATAGCAACAATAGCATCACACACACACCATGATATCATTTTTATTCCAAAGATAAATAATTTTCAAAGTAGGGATAGAAGGATCTTGCCTCGATCTCTGTAAGTCGGAAGTATAGCTCGTGGCTCTCCCGAAGTCTCTATAAACACAAAAAGGATCATTATCAGAACATATTCCACTTAACCACCTACGCTCATATAATAACACCCTTATAATATCCCATTACTATCTCAAAAGGTCTTGAGGACTTAACCATTCTTATTCCCGATTAAAGTTCTTAACGATTTACATTCTTTCCTTAACAACCACTCTCGACTATAAAAATCCTCATAATTCATAAATTCCACAATTTGACACAAGGTTAGTTGGTAAGGGTTCTTTGATCACCCTATTATAACATCCCAAAGTTTCATAATTTTTAAAAATGTCTTAGTATGGTAGTTATAGCCTCAAAGTTGGTACAACTACGTTTTCTCGGTTCTCGAACGTCTTTCACTAAAACTGACTTTTCTCCTAAATCGTTCATCAGATTTTAACGTACTTTATATCAAAACGATCTATGAACTAAGCTCTATCATCTCATGGTCAATTAGTACCCTAGGCAGAATGCTACCGTACGGGCATGGTTGTCCAAAACAGGGCAGTTTTTGTCCTAACGAAAATCGGGCATTATAACGGCTATACTTTCATACTCTCCAAAATTTTCTCATCTCCAAACTCATCCTCCAACACATACATCATCACCTACACCATGTGGTCATCATACCAGCCATGGTTACAAGTCCACACCACTTCCATATTCAATTAATCACTTATAAACATACATATAACCATGATTTCATGGTAATATACACTTAATCACTAAACTAACCATAAATCATCATAACCTCAAGATAATACTAAGGGTTCATGAACTCTATACCTTCCTTGAAGCTTTAACAACACTTAATAATCCATGGCTAGTCCTTAAACAACCTTAAAGTAGCTTGGATAGTCTAAAGAAACCATAAAACACAAGTTAGTTCTTAGAGTTACTAAATTGAAGCTGGAAGAAGATGAAAAACGAGGTCCTTACCTTGGTTTTCTGGACAAGGCTCCTAAAGAAGAGTTGTAGGGCATCTCAATACCTTTCCAAAAAGCTAAAGAACACAAAATTCCATTGAGAAACGAGGGAGATATGCCAATTTTACTCAGCTCTTGGAAATCTGGCCGAATTGAAGAAGATGATGATGGGGAGAGTTCTTTTGCTTTTTGTTTAATTTTATCTCATCTTGTCTTAATCTCTTGAGAATTCTAGAGTTTTGTGGATAAATCCCATGGTTAATGACTAATTTGCCCTTAAATAAGTGTTAGTGGAATGTGATGTCATTGCTTATGTCACTTGGATGATCCTTTAATCCTTTTCTTGTATTTTCTAAGTAAAATGCTCCTAATTTTGGTAAATGATAATGTGGTATGTATCCTTGTTATGTTACTAATCTTGGTTGTTTTGTTTCCATACTCGTATTCGTTTCGAATATACTTTGTTATCCCAGTGATTTTGAAATCGTTTAACAATCCAAATTCCCTTGACATTTCCTTGACTTGCTCTCGCCTTGGTTTAACCTAATTTCACTAATTCCTCAAAATATAAATCCTTTAATATTTCTATGCTCCTTAATATCCAATTAAATAGAAGCTCGCTCGAACTCAAAATCCTCAAAAATTCATATTCAGGAATTTCTGAAATCCGTTATCATTTCGAGTCACTTATTTTCATAGTACATCACTAATACGGTTTCTGTTTACTCATTTTCCATTTCCAATATAGAGCACCTACACACCATTTTCCTAAAATCCTCGAGATCACTATTCATTTAATCACTGTAGCCTTTCTAAAGTTAGGGTTATTACATTCGGCCTAGCAAAAGTTCTGTATTTTTATGCATCTTCGGCCTTCGGCCTAGCATGTTTAGTTATATTAGGTCATAACATCCCTAGTGTTTGGGTATTTTGTAAATGATTAAGGTTTTATTCTGTCGGTGAAAAATATTTCCTCCCTGCCTTAATCATGTCAAAATAACTAAATACTGAAACAAATAAGAGAACACATGCTTTATTCGATCGTTCCCGAATATGGGTTCGTTAAGCATAACTCATTTGATTTTCATTGTGCTCTAGTTAACACATGCTTTATTCGATCGTTCCCGAATATGGGTTCGTTAAGCATAACTCATTTGATTTTCATTGTGCTCTAGTTAACAATCGTAGGCATAAACACGTATTAGGGAGCTTACTGATAGAAGCGACGAAGGCGTGCTGCGTGCCACGTGTTTTTAATGAGACTTCCGTCCGAATGGGCTAGCTTATATGTCCCCGGGCGAACTATTTCCACCACTGTATAGGGTCCTTCCCAGATCGGCATGAGTTTTCACTGTTTTGTGGGCATGGAAGTAGCTAGTTCTCGAAGTACTAAGTCTCCCACTTGGAAGGATCTCTTTTTTATTCCCGAATCGTAATACTGAGCTGCCTGAAGCTGGTATCTTAAGTTCCTTCGGTAGGCCGCCTCCCTTTCTTCTTCAAGTAGATCAACATTCGCTCGGAGCCCGTGTTCATTTGTTTCAATATTGAATACTTGTGTTCGATACGACCCCAGACCGACTTCCGTTGGCATTAAGGCGTCAGTTCCGAAGGCTAGTCTGAATGGCGTTTCTCCGATTGATGATCTTGGGGTTGTTCGGTAGGCCCATAGGACGTATGGCAGTTCTTCGGCCCATAGTCCCTTTGAATCTCCGAGTCTTTTCTTAATTCCATCGAAGATGATTTTGTTAGCGGCTTCGATCGCTCCATTCTCTTGAGGATGATCGACTAAACTAAACTTTCGTTGAATCGCAAATTCGGCTAAGAATTTTCTGAATTTGCTTCTAATGAATTGTGTTCCGTTATCTGATACGCAGATCATCGGGATGCCGAATCTTAATATTATCTGTTCTAATACGAACTTTTTTGCCGCTTCCTCGGTGATAGCTGAGAGGGGTTTGGCTTCCACCCATTTGGTCATGTAATCAATGGCTACAATACAGTATTTTGCTTGTTTAGTGCTGGTCGGGAGGATACCAACAATGTCTACAGCCCACATTGCGAAGGGAATGGGGTTTAGCACTGATGTCATTTCCTCTGGGGGTTGCTTCGGCACACTGCTGAACAACTAACACTGTTTGCACTTTTTGACATATTCCGATGCATCCTCCCTTATTGTTGGCCAAAAGAACCCTTGTCTTAGGATTTTGAAGGCTAGTGATCATCCGGCGAGGTGCTCTCCGCAAATGCCTTCGTGGACACTTTCTAGAACCATTCTCTGTTCTTCGGAATCTAGGCATCGAAGCAGAGGTTGAGTGACTGACCTCCTGAACAACCTTCCTTCAATAATGGAGTAACTGGCTGATCGATATTTGATTGTTTGGGCGTCTTTTTTGTCAAGTGGTAGGGTACCTTTCTCCAAGAAGGCTCTGATCGGAGTCATCCAATTAATTTCTTGGTGTATTTCCAGGCAACGATTTTTGTCTATCGATGGTGTCTTTACTTCGGTCAGATAAATTGAACCTGTGAGGTTCTGCGTTTTCGCTGAAGCTAACCTTGATAGGGCATCGGCTCGGCTGTTATTCTCCCTAGCTACTTGGCTTAATTCAAATGATTCAAATAGCTCCGAGCTTTGGCGTACCTTCGTAGCGTAGGCCTTCGTTCGTGGATCCTTTTGCCCATACTCTCCCGAGAACTGCTTGACGACTAGCATTGGGTCACTAAAGGCTCTTAGGTGTTTTACTTCCAAGATTTTTGCCAGATCGAATCCTGCTATCAGTGCTTCGTATTCCGCTTCGATGTTGGTCAAAGGGAAAGTGAATCTGATGGCTTGGCAAATCTCGAAGCCTTCGGGACTAGTTAGAATGAGTCCTGCTCCATACTTCAATCCGGCTACCGACTCATCAACAAAGAGTTTCCACTTTCCTGGTGGCCGAATTGATTTTTCTTCGAGTTCCAAATCCTTCGAATTAGAGAAAGAGCATTCCACTATAAAGTCGGCTAGGGCTTGTGCTTTAATCGCTTTTCTTGGGACGAATTCTAGGTCAAATTCTCTTAATTCGACCGACCAAGCGACCACCCTACCCGAAGCCTTGGGTCGTTGCATAATTTTCTTCAATGGTTGATCGGTTACCACTTGCACCGTTCGGCCTTGGAAGTAATGTCGTAACTTTCTTGAGGCGATCACCACCCCATAAGCAAATTTTTCTGCATTGGGGTATCTTGTTTCTGCATCTTTTAGTATGTGAGAGACGTAGAACACTGGATATTGATTCCCTTCGTGTTGTTTGATCAGGACTGCCCCCAGTGTGCGGTCGTTCACTGCTAAATATAGCTGTAGAGTTTCGTTCGGGCTTGGTTTCATTAAGAGGGGGGTTTTTACCAGATATTCTTTAAGTTCTTCAAACGCTTTTTGACAATTTGGACCCCATTCAAAGGTCTTTGTCCCCCGAAGTACTTCAAAGAATGGTAGAGCTTTTTCGGCTGATCTAGAGATAAATCTCCTTAGAGCTGCTATTCGTCCAATCAGCTTTTGGATTTCCCTAATTGTCTTCGGCGCTTTCATGTCGATTACAACTTGTATTTTTTCAGGATTTGCCTCGATTCCTCGTGCATTGACCATGTAGCCTAGAAACTTGCCACTGCCCATTCCGAACGTACACTTGTTCGGATTAATCTTCATATTGTTTTTCCTTAATGTTTCGAAACATTCTTTAAGGTCTTCGGCATGATCTTTGTTCAATGATTTGACGATCATATCATCTACGCAGCATTCCATATTTCAGCCGATCTGATATTTGAAAACCTTGTTGATCATTTTTTGGAATGTTGCCCCTGCGTTCTTCAAACCGAAGGGCATTTTTACGTAGGCATATGTGCCGTTCAGTGTGATGAATGCTGTCTTCGGTATGTCCTCGACATTCATCGCTATTTGGTGGTATCCTGAGAAAGCATCCAAGAAACTGAGTATTTGATGCCCCGAAGTAGCGTCTATCAGTTGATCGATGTTCGGCAAGGGATAATGATCCTTCGGACAGTTTTTGTTCAAATCAGTGTAATCCACGCAGATTCTCCATTTGTCGTTCGATTTTTTGACTACCACACGTTTGCCAGCCAATCGGGGTAATCAATTTCTTCTATGAATTTTGCCTCCAGCAATTTTTCTACTTCGGCCTGAATGACTTGCTGCCTTTCCATGGCGAAGTTTCTTTTCTTTTGTTTTATAGGTTGTGCATCGGCCTTGACGTTGAGACATTGTTTGGCTATTGATGGATCTAATCCAGGCATATCTTCAGGCCCCTAGGCAAACACGTCATGGTACTGTCTAATGATTTTGATGACCTTCTCCTTTAATTCAGGCTCCATGTCTTTGCCTATTTGGATAATTTTTCCTGATTGTCCCACAAACAATTCGACCTCTTCGGTTTCGGCTGCTGGTTCGGCAATCGGGTTGGATAGGTCGGCTCCAAACTTCTCCAACTCGATGTTTAATAGTTGGTGACTGCCTCCGGCCTCATTTTCGGCCTTTTTTCTTTTTCTAACTTCGGTCATTTTCACGTCTTTGTCTTTTTCCAGGTCCTCCAGCATAATTATCCGTGCGGCCTTCTGGTCGCCTCTCATTTCTCCGATCCCATGTTCGGTCGGGAATTTTAACTTTAAATGAGGGATCGATGATATAGCCTGGAACAGTGATAAGACTGGCCTCCCGAGAATTCCATTGTATGGGTTGTCTACTCGAACAACATAGAACTTGGCTTCCTTTATTGCTGTATACGGTGCTTTTCCCATTAGGACAGAGAGTGTGATAGTTCCTTCGATGGGTACGGGTTGATTACCGAAGCCGTAAAGCGGTGCCTCGTGGCATGGCTCCAACTGTTCGCCTCCCAAGTTCATTTTGCAGTATGTTCGGTAGTATAAAATGTTTACCGAACTCCCTTCATCGACCAGCACTTTCCAAATCTTGTTTTCCCCGATGACAGGGTTGATGACGAGTGGGTCTTCATGTGGCCAAATTACATCCTCATAGTCATCTTCTGTGAAGGAGATAGGCAATGGTGCTTCACTGCGCTTGACTGATATAAGTTGTAGATTTGTCTGGCGTATTTCTTATGGGCTGTTTTATTGTCCCGATCCAATATCGTCCCCCCAAAAATGGTTCTCACTTCACCTCGAAATTTTTTCGATCCTTCGGTCTCCTTCTTCTTTTCCTTGTTATCTAACTTCTCCCTCAGATCTCCGATGAATTGTGTTAAGTCTCCATCCTTGATCATTTTTTCTATTAATCTCTTCAGATGGAAGCATTCGTCGGTGTTGTGCCCTTTATCTTGATGGTATTCACAATACTTGTTCTCGTTCCTTCTGTGTTCGGGGGTTCTCAGCCTGGCCGGCCGAACGAATCCTGGCTTACCTTTAATCTCGTGGAGAATCTTCGAGATAGGGGTATTTAAGGGTGTAAACACCACGCTATCTCTATCTCGTCTTCGTTTGGGCTCTTTGTCTGGCCTGAGGTCTTTCAATCGGCTTTTGATATCCCCTCGGCTTCTTCGATCTTCTCGTCGATCGTCCTTTCTTTCGTCCCCGCCGGAACCGCTCCTTTTTTCATCTTTATACCCTCCTATTGACTCCATTTTTCTTCTAATGGCTTCCCCCCGAAGGTATATATCGTTTAATGATTTCGGTGGTACGTCATATAATGAAGACCGAAGCTTTTTCCCTTTCACGGGGTCGAGGCCTGCGGAGAGGAATCCTGCGGCTTTAACTTTATCTAAGTTTGTCACCATTCCTGCTTCTTCTTTAAACCAGGCCAGATAATCGCCAAGCTCTTCGTTCGGTTTTTGTCTACAGTGGATTAGAGCTTCGGTATCCTTTTCTCTTCGGCACAGGTGAGAGTAGTGCCTTAAAAATTTTCTTTTGATTTGTCCGTATGATCCGATCGACCTTGGTCTTAGCGAACGGTACCACATAGACGCCGTTCCCTTTAAGTAAATTTTGAACATCTTGTATAGCATGACATCACAGTGCCCCATACCAGTCATGAGAGACTCGTATTTTTCGCAATGGTCTTCAGGATCACCCTTTCCGTTGAACTCGTGCATCTTCGGGAATTGTCTTCCGGGTGGTGGTCGGTACTGCTCGATGTCTTCGGTCACCACAGGTTCGTGACTGACCTTCCTATCCCCGAACATTACCTTTTCAATCCTTTTTATTCTGTCACCTACATGTGAGTCATCCTCGTCTGAATCCGAGGTATAAACTACCTTCGATCGGGATCGTATGGAGCATGGCTCGAAATTTTCTGAGTCGTCTTCGTCATCTCTGGTCCTTTTTTCTCTTCGGCTTTCGGTTTCGTGACCTTCGATTTCCAGGGCTTCTCGTAGCAATTTCTCTTGGAGTTCTATTTCCTCCCTTTGGAGCTTTAAGGATTGTAATTTCAACTGATCGGCCAGTTTTTGTTTGGCCAATCTTTCTGCATCCTTGTCGCTTTTTTCTTTTTGTTTCCCTTTAGTTTTTTGCTCCTCTCTCCACTTTTGGAGCATTTGTTGCTGTTCTTCGGGGGTTGGCATTTCTCCTTCCTTTTTGAAGTTTAAATTTCTTGGTGTAACAGGAAGTGGACGGCTGCCTCCTGCCTGGGTATTTATTGGAGTTTATTCGTTAGCCATAGCAGTTGGTAGGTGGTGATTTTCAACACAAATCGTATCTCTACGTTCCCACAGACGGCGCCAAATGTTATAACCGGATTTCTGCCAAGCCTTGGTTCGGCCCCACCTGCAAAACGAGAAGAATGCGAGGGATTGGTCCCCCGATTCACCTCCGGTGTGAGAATCAGTAAATCGGTTTTTAAAGAGGAATAAGGTAAAACGTAGAGTATTTGTGTGTGTTTTTGTTGTGTCCTCAAGTTTAATTATACTTCTCCTTTTATAGACTTGGTTTCACCTTTTTCTTCTTGGATCCGATCTAGATCGGTATGATGAGGAGACATCATTATTCCTCATTGTCCCCAATACTCAAGTAAAGTAACTATGTGATCTGTAAAAGAGAAGAGATCCATGTGACCATTGAAGAAAGATGACTGGACCGAACATGGGCCGAATGATCGTGGGCCGACCGTATGGCCTGTTTTGATATTGGGCCTTAAGTTCGACCCGATGAAAAGATGGGCATCCAACAGATAAATTTCGCGAATATTTCAAAAAAAATTCCCTAAAATTTATCTCACATCAAATTCCTTCCGAAATCTGCTTAAAAATTCAAGTCCCCGTTCTAATACGGACCAGACCTTTTATAGGATTAAATCATCTACTTTTTGGAGCTCTCAATCTGTAACAGCTAATATATCCAATTATCCACAGGTCGGTACGAAGGATATGATCTCCTGTATGCAACCCCTACACAAACGTAACTACGACTCCACGAGGCAGGTAGGGGACAGACAGGGGAGGCCATGTTCAATCTTTATATTATAATTTGAATTTATTATAATTTGAATTTATGTATGGATACTAATTATGCAGATAATCAATGTTTAAAACATGTATGTACGGTTGTAAAAATCAGTCTAAATCGTTTGAGGTATCGATTTAAGATTAATTGGGAAATTGGTTGTAAAAATCAGTCTAAATCATTTGAGGTACCGATTTAAGATTAATTGGAAAATCGGATATTAATCCGAAAGATTAATTGGAATATTAATTGGATATTATAATAATATTTAATTGGATATTTAATATATTAATCTAATTTACAATTAAACATAGCATTTTATATAAATTCACAAGATTAATCGGATTTCAAAAATCGAATCAGTTGGTTATCTTACAGAGAAATAATCGAGAATTAATCGGCTGAATCGAGAAATTTTAGAATAATCGAGAATTAGAGCATCTCCAATGTACAAGACCCCTTAGCTAAAATCAAAAATATAATACCATAAATAAAATTTATAGAGATTTTGTAAAAAAATACTCACTCCAATGGGACATTACCCTTAGCAAAAAATTTAGATAATATGTTTTCGTTGGCTATATTTGGCCAACCTCTAGAGGTCTGTAAAGAAGATTTTATATGATCTATTACCTTACAGAAGTATATTCTATTTATAATAACCTGAAATAATAATAACATACTATATTTACAATAAAATCAACATTATAGCTAATATACCATTGGAGCACAACATCTTACAGGTTCAACAAATTTTACATAATCAATATTTTATTCGATTTAGCCAACCATTTTTAGATAATACCATTGGAGATGCTCTTAATCAACTGAATCGGGAATTTTTAGAATTATGCATGTACGCTATGAACGTGAAACAATTTAAGTAGTAAGGATTTATTTTTTTATCGTCTTAGGTTCTAGACTTCCTAGAACAATTAGTCATTTCTATAACATATAAATTTATTAATTTTATTTATATTTCCTTACTAATCAAAATTCACGAGCATTCGAATGTAAAAGAATAACGAAGTGATATAGATTTATAAGTCAAATTAATAAAAAAAAAGTGATAAAGACATACAGGTGGAACATAATTTAGGTGTTGTTTGGTAACCGTTTAAAATAAGTTATTATGAACTTAATTTCGGTTAAAAATTTCATATTTTGATTAAAAAAATTTATATAAGTATTTCTTTTACATTTGAGATTTGATAAGTTACAAAAAAATGATTTTTTGAGGAAAAAAAATTAGGAATCTTAGCTTATTTCTTAAATTAAATTCTTATTTCTGAAAAATAAATTTAGTCAAACACCCTTAGTGATAAAAAGTTAAACAAATATTTAAGAGAGATTTAATAAATTTTTTAAAGGCAAAAAATAAGTAACTTATTTTAAAAAAAATATAATTTAACGTACCCTTTTTGGAAATAATTTACTTATTTATGATAAATAACATTTACCAAATGGGTACATAATCGGTTGACTCATGATTGTGGTTAATGACTTATTAAGAAGTCGACAGGAATTTCACTCCACAAAAATTATAAAATGTGTGTGTTTTATGTCGGCACGGCAGAGATGGAATAAAGGATGCGATCCTATATAGAGTACGTAGGTAACTGAATTCCACGAGTATGAACATGCAGAGTATTTAGTCAAATTAATGGTTGCGTTTCTTTTATGTGAAATAATTTAATTGTATAATAAAATTATAATATAACTTAAATCTGAGTTACATTTATATTATTTAATTTTAGTTTTTGATTGAGAATAAAAATTAACACAATTTCACTGACACACGACATAGGATTATTAATAAATAGAAGTACTAAAATAATATCTCCAGATGAGCGCATTTTGGATAGCCCAAGTGGTAAAGAGTGAATTATTTGTCTTCCCAAGTTATGGGTTCGACTCTCACTCACCCCATCTCACTCCCCCCAAGAATTATCTTAGAACTGATACTTAATTATAAGGCATATAACCATATATACTCAAAAAAAAATAAAAAAAAAATATCTCCAGATATGAGTCATTTAGATCCGATCAGTTCTTAGTACACGTGGCACCATTGTAATCACAGAAACTACTAGCATTTTTTTTATACTAGTAATGAATACAGCTCAATTGATCTGGCCAATGTACAAAATTTGCAAGTATTTAATGGCCAACTGCATTACATAACAAGCAAGCACACAGATAGTAAAGATTTGAGTAGAAGAAGTTACAAAATTTGTTCAAAGTTTTTTGTGAAAGTTAAAGGCAAGAAAAGATCATGTGGAAGGGAAGTTTGTTAAAAATGAAAACTGATGACATGGCTAGTTCAGTGCTAAGTTCTGATTTTAAGGAACTTGGTGAAGCTGCTAAAAGACTTGCTGATCATGCCATCAAGCTTGGTGGCACTGGTGGATTTTTCACTTCTATTTTTGCTTGGGTTGCCTTTATTGCCGCTATGTAAGATTATCAACATAGTAGTACATGTTATATCTATACCTGCAGTAGTGTCATTCTTCCTTTACATAATCATTTGTGTGGCTATGATTTTCAAGTGATTAAACTAATAACTTTGTCAATTTATTTTGTAGTTATCTGTTGGTCCTGGATAAAACCAACTGGAGAACCAAGATGCTGACGGCACTTCTAGTTCCTTATATCTTCCTGACTGTTCCTTCGATAATCTTTGACTTGCTCAGGTGATTATCCTACTATTTTCTTTGATTTGTGATGTATAGTTCTTCCATTGGAAATATTTCATAAACTTAATCTGCTTTGAAATGCAGGGGAGAAATCGGTAAATGGATTGCTTTTATTGCTGTGATAATGCGTCTGTTCTTCCCCCAAAACATCAAGAGTATGATCCTACTTAAAAATATTGCACAGCGTTTTGTTATAAATAATTACTTTTTGTTTAGATGTTATGCAAGTATGCAACCACTTCGATTGCTGATCATTTAAAAAAAAAAAAAATATTATTTTGCAGGTTATCTAGAACTGCCAGGCGCTATGATCCTTATCTGTGTAGTGGCACCTAGCCTGGTTTCAGACTCCATAAGGAATAGCTGGATTGGCGTAGTGATATGTCTTGCCATCGGATGTTACTTGCTCCAGGAACACATACGCGCCTCAGGAGGATTTAAAAATTCATTTACAAAGAGCAATGGCATTTCAAACTCAGTTGGGATTGTTCTTTTAGTGGTGTATCCAGTCTGGGCTCTACTATTTATATTGTTTTAGATGTTATGTTGCATCTGCTTGCGAGTTCCTCGTACATTTTGGACTTATTATACACACATATAGATGTGTGTATTCGTACATGTAACTATGCTTTCATTTCAGTTGGTCTTTATGTTTGTCTCCAGTTTTATGTTGCTGGTGATTGTTACTGTCATTTGCTTGAGCTGAATAAATTAATAGCTAGAGCTGGTTTCAGTTTGAAAAATATGTTTAAGTTTCTCTGCTCATTCCTAAATTGTCTACAATTAATAGATGTTGGACCTGCACAATTAGCCTAATTTGGCTTGGAGGACCATACTTTGTAAGTAAAGGGAGTTCCAATTTGCTGAGAAAACAACACCCCGATATCATATTGTAAAGGGATAATTAAGTCAAAGGTCCTTGCCTTTTATTGTCTAGGTTCCTGAACTACTTTTTTCAACATTGCAATCCCTGAACTTTTAACTTTTCTAATTCGCATCCTTCCGTCCGAATTTGACTAACGGACATTAGTCAGTGCTGACGTGGTAGTGACGTGGCATGACATGGCAGTGATGTGGCATGACGTGGCATGACTGCCACGTCAGCATTGACTAACGTCCGTTAGTCAAATTCAGACGGAAGGATGCGAATTAGAAAAGTTAAAAGTTTAGGGATTGCAATGTTGGAAAAAATAGTTCAAGGACCTAGACAATAAAAGACATATAGTTCAGGGACCTTTGAATTAATTTTTCATATTGTAAAACTATAATTACGGTTTCATGAATGATGCATCATATAGGTGGATACATTTATATCTGAATTTAGCGACCTCAGTGTTCTGTTGGACTTGTTAAACTCCATATTACTATGATATTATCCGTTTTGGATAAAGATCACACGAATTTGTTTTTGGGCACATTCCATGGCCACATACTAATTAAATTAACTAGCTGCTTATTAGTTAACAATCTGTCCCGTTCACAAATGATGTGAGACAACTCCCAACATATTTTCTGCAAACAGGGCGTTCACAAATGATGTGAGACAACTCCCAACATATTTTCTGCAAACAGGGCGTGACACACTGAATTCACATTGGTGATTGATAGTATAGTACTATATATGCGATGACGGATATACTCTCCATTTTCCAGCCATAACCAACTGCTAGATCCTCATTGCCAGAAATGCACATGCATGCCGAAATCAAATATTTATATCTACACATTTTTATTTGCTATAACCTTCTTCATCATTACCAGTTATTATGCCGGTGGAGTTGCACGTTTACCACAATCAGGCTGTCATCGTTTCAGAAAAACCTTCTTTTCACCAACACAATCATCAGAGGAGGATTGTGATTTAGTCGTATCAGTTAGTAAAAATTATGAGTGATTAGTTAGTATATATACGCAGAAATGAGAAGATATGTATCTTTAGTTGGCTATACCTAGCAGATGTTTGTTGCAACTTACCAGCAAGACTTTGCTTCACTTCACTTTGAAAGAACACTACAACAAAATCAGCCATTTCTGACGGAAAACTTCTGACGGAGCTCATTTCAGCACTTAACTAAAGACTATATAGCAACAGCTGCTTTAGCAAATGTTACATCAACTATACGTAATAAGCTAAAAGTAGCATTTAGCCAAACAACACCTTATGTCTTGTAACTAATTCTGTTATATCTTCACAGTTGTAAAATAGTATAAATAGACTCTGTATCTTCAGATTAGACTTAATGAAAATAACACAGAACTTTCTACCTAATTCATCTCTTCTCTACATACATGTTTTGTATATACATTTCATCGTCTCTTGTTGTTATGGTATCAGAGCTTAGATCCACGGATATTCCGCATCATAATCTTTACAGAAACGTTGAATTACGATCTTAGCTTTAGAGAATCAGAATTGCAAGCTTTCTTACAAGTTTCGGTTATCAATCTTTTAAGCTTTCTTCTTCGTAATCGTTAATTCGAGTTGTTTTTGATCTCAATTGATCATGATATCATGTTCTCAATTCGAGTTGTTAATTGATCGTTAATTTCATTTTAGTGATGATTTGTGGTTGTAATCTTCTCTATTAGGTTTAAGAGATTACTTGGATTTAATAGTGTTTGTTTATAATCATGAAGAGAACAAGCTATGCTAATGTTGTTCTTAATAATGAGAATGTTATTAGTGAGACTTCCGGTGGAAATAGTGTTGATTTAGAAGCTTTAGCCCCAAAATCTGCAGAAAGTGATGATTCGAGTGTTGTTAGTTCTAATCTGCATCCATTATATCTTCAAAACATTGATCATCCTGGACTTGTGTTAATTTCTAAGAAACTAACAGGGACAGAAAATTATGGTCCTTGGAAAAGGTCTTTGACTATAGCTTTATCAGCAAAAAATAAGCTAGGGTTGATCAATGGTACTTATCCTAAACCAGATGAAACTTCACCACTTAGGGCTCAGTGGGAGAGAGTAAACGATATGGTGATAAGTTGGATACTTAATACTGTGTCTGAAGAAATAAGTAATGGTATGGATTTTGTTAACACTGCACAAGAGGTTTGGGAAGAGCTTCTTGATCAGTTTTCAAGTATTGATGGGCATAGAGTGTTTCATAACTTAAAGGATTTACATGCTCTTGAACATGGAGACAGATCAGTAGAGTTTTATTATCATAAGATGAAGAACTTGTGGGATGAATACACAGCCTTGGAACCTGCTATTACTTGTAAATGCAATTGCAAATGTGATTCTCATAAGTTGCTAGAAGACAGAGAACAACGAAAAAGGCTTTTGCAGTTTTTAATGGGTTTAAATGATAGCTTTTCAGCGGCCAGGGGTCAGATTCTAATGATGAACCCCTTGCCTACAATTGCTCAGGCATTTTCACTCATTAAACAAGAAGAAAAACAACGACAGGGTCATGTTGTGCCAACCTCTTTTGTAGGAAATGCTAAATTTGCTGGTCAGAATGCTAAGTCTGTTACCATTGGTTCTACTTTAGGTGACAACAGTTCATCCCTTAAGAGATTAAATTTGAAGTGTGCTTATTGTCATAAGGAAGGTCACACTAAAGAAACCTGTTTCAAGCTTGTTGGTTATCCTCTAAAGGGTCGTGGGAGGGGCAAACCACCTTATTCTAATAACAGTTCTCAGGGTTTCAGATCACATCCTCAAACTGTGCAGGCCTCTTGTGTTGGTTTGTCAAATTCTAATGATCAAAGTAATGTTTCTCCTGTTATTACTGGTAATTCACAGGTTTCTCTAGAACAACTTCAGCAACAAATGGCAAAGATTTCTCAGATGGTATCTACTCTGTCTCATTCTAATTCTACATGCTCTACACCTGAAGATCACATAAACAATCTTGCAGGTTTGGCTTATTCCATGTTGTCATATGTTCCTACACATGTTAATCAGTTATGGATTATAGATAGTGGAGCTTCAAACCATATGTGCTGCAATAAGGATTTGATGAGTGATTTACATACTCTGACTTCACCTTTCAATATTGCATTACCTAATAGTCAAACCATTATGGTGCATCAAATTGGTTCAGTTGTTTTAAGTCCTACTATGACTTTGACAGAAGTTTTATTAGTTCCTTCTTTTCATTGTAATTTGCTTTCTATTAGCAAGTTTACATATCAATCAAATGTCAAAGTTTCCTTCACTTCTACTCATTGTTACTTCCAGGTTCAGGACCAGCTGCAACCTTTGGCAACTGGTGTTGAATATGGAGGACTTTATTACTTTCCTCATGCTCCTGTTACTGGTGCTCCTTTGCTTCCTTCTGCTCATGTCAATTCGGCCATTAAATCTACTCAAGATGCTTCAAAGTTGTGGCATCTTAGATTAGGTCATGCTTCAAATAGTGTCTTGAATCATATTTCTTCTGTTACATCAGTGGATTCTTGTAATTCAGATTGCCCTGTTTGTCCTTCTTCAAAGAAAACTATGCTTGTATTTCCTTTATGTAGTTTTTCTCATGCTAAAACTATGTTTGAACTTTTACATATGGATGTATGGGGCCCCTATCAAGTAGAAACTGTTCAAGGTTGTAAATACTTTCTTACTATAGTTGATGATTTTTCAAGAGCTACATGGACTTTTCTTATGCCTAGTAAACAGGAGGTTTTTCAAAAATTCAAAGCTTTTGTGTCTTATGTTCAAAATCATTTCCATTCAACCATTAAAACTGTGAGAACAGATAATGGTAGTGAATTTGTTAATAATCAGATGCATCATTTCTTCTCTACTCTTGGTATTTTACATCAAACCTCTTGTACACATACTCCTCAATAGAATGCCAGAGTTGAGAGAAAGCATAAACACCTTCTTGAAATGGCCAGAGCTTTTCGATTTCAATCTGGACTACCTTATAAATATTGGGGAGATTGTTTACTTGCTGCTACATACATTATTAATCTTCTACCAACTCCTATTCTTAATCATAAGAGTCCTTATGAAATGCTCTATAATAAACTTCCTGATTATAATACTCTCAAATGCTTTGGGTGTTTGTGTAAGAACCCTAATTTTTGGTAATATTTTCTTTTATTTAATATCATGTGACATTGTCAATTTGAAACCTTTCTAGTCATCCCTGTTGTTTAATGGAATTGATTGTCTGAGAGACTATGTTGTTACATTCACTATGTAAGATAAAGAGAAGATTGTTGAGGGCAAGAGTCTTATTGTTAGTAAGATTTATAAAACTTGGGATTTGATAATGATTAGAGTATTAAAAGATTTATTAAGAATTATGACGAGGAATTATGGACATTCGAGGAATTTACACAATTAAGTACTTAAGGAATTACTAGAGAAATCTCTACGCAACAAAATATTATTACGAGTGATTAATTAAGATACAATACGAATTAAAGATTAAGTGACAAGCATTGGTGGAAGAATAATGATACAAGGAGTAGTATTGCATGCAAGTCCCATGCAACCAAGTAGTTAGGAAAAGCAAGCTAGTTAAACCAAATGGCAAGAGGAATAGTAACTAGTTACATTTCTTTTTCCAAGGAGGAGACAATAGTACAAGGAGGCCATACCTAGGTTGTACCATGCTTATACATACACTAATATGTATCACCCAACCCCTTTAACACAATTATTTCAACCAAACACAAAAATCAAAAACACAAAACATCACCCCCCCTGAAAGAGAAGCTCTCGGCCAAGACCAAAAAAGGGAAGAAAAATTCTTCCTTCTTCCATTTCTCCTCACTCATAATTCAAGGCATAATTCCTAGGCTCTCTACATCATCTAAGAAAGGTATACTAAGAGTTTCAAGCCCTTTCATCCATTAACTTTCAAGATATTAATTGTTAAAGATATTGTGAATAGTAACAATGTTAAGTTTTTCTTTTAGATCTTGGATTATAAGGGTTGTAGGAGATCATTCAAGGTGTTCTTGAGTTTTGTAAGTCTTACCCAAGGCTCCTAGGTACTGAAGAAGGTATAAAAACCCTAACCCCTCTTGGCCATGTAGTGTTTATGATGTTCAATGATAGATCCATGTATATTTGTGTTGATCTTGGATGTTCAAGTGATGGATGATATGGATCTTGAGTTTTGGTGTTGTGGTTGTGATTTTTATGATTGTGGTTAGTATATGTATCTCCTTGAATGTTATAAAGCATGAACTAGGTGAATTAGATGTTGGTTGTGTTGTGGAAGTAAGAATCTTGGTTGATTTAAGTGAAACATGCATGCTGAATTTTTCCAGAAACTTGACCTGTCTTGTAACATGGTTTTGAACTCCCAAATCTTGTCCCCTGAGGTCCTACCATATATTGTTGGAAAGATATTTGAATGTAGTTTCTGGAAATATAAGGTTCATGACTAGGTGATGTATATATTTTAATTTATGGCCGGAGAAGTAAAATGTGTTTCTGGATTCCGGACTGCACTAAGTGACCCCCTTGTGAACCTTGTTTAAACCCCTAAAAATTTATGTGGGATCATGGAAAAATTTGAGAAGCTAGGAAATGCAGTGGTGAAGGCTACCCAGAAAGAATTGGATTAAAATATGAATTTTTCAATTTTATAAAAATGCTAGAGTAAAATTCGCGCAAGGGAAAAAGTCGTTAAGTGGATTATAATGCTAGGGGTAATGGTCATGACTCGGATATGGTAACTAAATTAAGTCGAATAAGTGACGAGCGTAATCGAGTGATGAAATGAACCTATAGTGGGGCTAGAAAGTCATAAGACGAAGTCATTAAGTTAATTTTGTACCCCCTAAAACCCCGTAATTAAAGAGATATTGTTAAGGTACTAACGAGCGGTTATTTCTTATGTATAGATCATTCCACTCCGCACGTTCGACCACCCCAACCAAACCAAGGCAAGTTTACTTTTCAAAACTTATACATATACAAGGACTTTCACTGTTGTGTTTGTAGTTTTCAATCATATCAAATGTTATGTTTATCGAAGTATTGATGCAATTGAGATTGTATAAGTACATATATGTTTGTACCCCTTGAACTTAGATTGAAATGTTTTCCTCGGACAACGACTCTAGCAATAGAGGTCGTAGCGGTCCGTATATACTATTGACCGGGGAGCGGTATATTATTATATCGTAACTAGATTGCGAAAACCCGAAGGGTCATTCGGGGAGTATCGTATACTCAAGTAATTATTTTCATATCTTCGTAAATACTCGAAACCCTATCTTGGATTAAAAGTTTATTTTATCGAATAATTATTTTATTAATTATTAATATTAAATCTTAAAATATTATTTATTAATTATTGTTCATTATTTTAAAGATGAAGTCAATCCAAGATACATTTAGTACTTTCAAACTCGAACTCTTTCGAATTCAAAACATTTTCGAAAACCCCGGGTAAGGTTCTGTTTCTTGTATGATTTCAAGAATCATCGGTCGACTGATGTCGGACCTCAATTACTCTGTTTTCAATCAAAATCAAGTTTTCAAAAGAAAAAGAAAAAGGGACTCTGGCAGGTGTGGGAACCGTTGACGAACGATTCCCAGGATGTGTAAGCGGCCGTGAGCCAGGCGGTCCATCAATTATTATTCCGTCCCAGGTGTTGCCGAAGGATGATTACGGATGTAGTTTTCATCGAGGGTGATTACGGATGTAGTTTTCACCCGGGGATAGTTACGGATGTAGTTTCTATCCTTCTACTGGTAGAGAAGACCCGCGGATTATTGGACTTGGATGTGGCGACTGATCATCGTCAATCCCTGTCAGGTTTTGTGTTTTCTTTAAGTCCCATTCCTCCATTTTGGAAAAATGCTTTGACACTGCTTCTTAGGCTTTTGTGCCAAGTTGCTGATAGTGTTCTATTTTGATGAGAAAGATGTTGACTCTATGCAGTATCTAGAACTGCAAGTTTATTTTGAAAACAAGGGCACATATTGTTGCACCTTCGGAATTTACCAACAATGACAAGTGATTTTATATCTGATTGATACAAACGAGTTTAATAACTGCTAATCATATGAAATGTTATATTGCTTACCTTATACATATATTTCTTGTTGAGCTATAGTTGCTCACTCTTGCTTGTTTTCAAATTTACAAACACAACAGCTAAGCGAAATGGCAAGACCCAGACAGACTGCCCGAAAGCAGGTGACTAGACCCGAGCCAGCAGTTGAGATTCCACCGGTAGGCCCCATTAGCCAGATTGGTTGGCAACTTTTGTTAGTTCGTTTTATTTATCAGTATGACCTGTGCAAGGCAGTGTACCGTAACAAACTTTCAAGCCGCCAACTTCGCTTCATATCGAAGTGTTGCTGGTAGCATAAATACTATTTAATTTGGTCTGTAATAACTCTTATACTTTTATTTTTGCTTAATCAATGTTGTGACGTTTCTGAGACTCTAACCTCTGTGTGTGTGCGGTGTGAGTTTATTGTGGGGTCGATGGCTGTTTTATATATTATGTGCAAGAACAGGTATGTTATTAATGGAAAATGGACCGTGAGCGCCTAGATCTCCGACCCCGGATCTGGGGGCGTCACAGAAATGGTATTAGAGCGAGGTTACAGTTCTCAGAAACGATAGTAATTTAAGAAAGCAACCCTAATAATAATAACAATAACGATAACCCTAATAACAACCCTAATAATACTTAGAACTCTCATCGAGTTTGTAGTCGGGTTATCGGATATAGCCCTGACTTTAAGGCCCGTGAGGGAACTACTCCTTAAACCTTTCTTTTTGGTTAGTGACCCTCCTTATTTCCCTTGTGTAGATGGAGGAGATACCAGACCCTGAGGCTTTCGAGAGAGAGCATGATGAGGCATTGATGCGAGATACCGAGGATCCTGAGGAGGATATGGGTGCTGACTCCGAGCTTGGCCCCTGGATTACGCTGATAGGAGATACTGATGATGAGGATCCCGTTGAGGAGCCCTTTGAGCCTGGGCCTGAGCTAGAGCCTGTTACCCCATCTCCTGTAGCTACTGATGAGGAGAGTGTGAGGTCCGGTGAGGGTCGTGTTGTGTCACCCCCACCTTCTTCGCAGTCATCGAGCCCTGTTTCATCGGACGGTGACTCCGAGGATGATGCATCTGGAGAGGAGGAGCTTGACCCTACCCCTGCTACTGCACCTGCTCCTGCTACTGCTACTGCACCTGCTCCTGTTCCTGTCATACCACCTCCACCGATGGACCTACCCCCAGTGTCGGGAACTGAGCACGCTTACGTGGTGCAGTTCCTGACCCGAGACTTACTTTCTGCGGAGGCCCGACTTAACGAGGCGAGGCGGGCACTAGTGGAGGAGCGCGAGGCGCGCTTGAGGATCCAGGCTGAGATGAGGACCGCTGTTGCTAGGAGGACTAGGGCTCGACTCCATAGGATTGAGAGGATGAGTCGCGAGAGGATTCTTGGTTTAGGGATCCATAGGGGCGGAGTGATCCAGGCTAGGGATGCTAGGCGTGTTGTGCGTCGTGCATTTTCTCGAGTGAGGACCTTGCTCCGTCGCGGTGCGGCCCCATGATGTGTTACGGATAGATCAGTCCCCTATGTTAGGTCCAAATGTGTTGTAGAGGGGGGGTGAATACAACTTTTCGAATATGAGAAGCAATAAATACGATGCAATAAATGAACACACAGATTCAAGGAATATATGTCTTATATATAACTTGAAAGGGTTGCTACAACATTCATTACAAAGTATAACAGAAGTTCAGAGAGAAGTGAATGATACTAAGCTCTGTGAATGCACTCTCTCTTTTTCTCTTGTGTTTTTCTCAAGAATTGCTCACTAACTGAAAACATTACACAAGTACTTCTATTTATACTACATGTAATCTATGTCCTGTAGACTTCAAAGACTAAGATGTACGTGGCCCAATGATGTCCACATAAATCTTGCCTTATCTTGAAAGCTTGGAAATCTGCCAATCAGAAGATGCCATGTGTCATGTTGAAGCTGCACTCTAAGTAGAACTTCTACTTGAGAATTTCTACTTAGCCATCTCGAATTTCTAAGTAGAACTTCTACTTAGAAACTTCTACTTGGTCATCTAGAATATTTAGTACTTAGAAAATATTCTGGTCTTCAACTTGAAACTTCAATGAACATCTTGAACTTGTGATATCTTCATGTCTTCTTTGTTCTTCACTAAGCTCTTGAATATGGATCTTTATTACTGACATAAACTTGCTATCAATGTCCTGACACTTGATGCAACGGTCTGGTTCATAAGTGACTAGTCTTGATAGGGTTTTTGCTTCTTGAATAAATTACCATATCCAATTAGTAATGTGGCTTTCCAATATTTGCTTTCCTTCTTGTTCACTTGAAATCAATTGGTCTTATTGATACTGATAGTTATGATCTTGATTCTTGGCTTTCCAAATCACTGAGGCATGAACAACTTTGACTTGAACTTCTCTCAATGATTTCTTCTTGGATTGATCATAGTTAACATGTTGAATTGTATCAATTACCTTGTCTTCATTTAGTGTTGATTTCTTGTGACTTCTTGTTCTTGATTGTCTTCTGGTTAAGTATCTTTTCCTTTAGTTTGAGTTACATTAGTTATAGTGTTACAAGTTTACACACTCTGCCTTTCAATCTCCCCCAATTTGATTGTCTAACAATGACATTCAAATTAATGAAGGATAACTCAACTAAACAATGAGACGAGAAAAGATAATTAACATTACAGTCTTGAATAATTTACAATTGAAATTTACATGAAAACAATACAAAGAACTTAAACTAGAAACAGAATTCGAACTTCGAATTAAAGATCATTTGAGTGATTCCTATCACCTGGATTATTTCATACCTTTTAGTCAAACTTGTATCACCTTATTGGATTCACTCTAAGGTGAATTTTCCTCAAGTGAGTTAAAGCAACCGAAAGACATGAAGTTTTTCCAACTTCAAGTTCACACCACTCTGACCTTTAACCCTAATTCCGTTTCCTCTTTCTAGCTTCAGCAGCTTGGTCTCTCTCTTCTTTCTGCCTTTTGCGCTTCTCCTTCTGCTGCTGTTCTTTCTTGTACACTGGATCTTTAAGCTGCTTCCACCTAGCATTCAACAGACTTACAGCTTCCATTTCTAGAGGATTCTTGGGCTCTGGATAAGGATGTTTGAAAAGCCTTCTGAGTTTGTCCACCTCCTGAGTAGTCCTGATCTTTGGAATATCCTCAAAGTTCTTCATTATGAGCTGAGATTTCCAATGTGTTTTATCAGCTTTAAACTGACAATAGATCATCTTGGGGTAGCCCTTGACACGGTTAGTATTGTGGACATTAGCCGCATCTCGCTCCATTCGCTTCTTTTCCACCACTATCTCAGACAGGTAACTCATGAGTCTCTGCTTTTCTTCAACAAACTTATCTTCCACTTCGCCCCATTTGAATACATATAATACTCTCTCCAGAAATGCAGCATCTTGAGTCCGTAGCAGCCATTGTCTACTCATATGCAAGATTGCTTGATTCTGGTCTGCATCTATGAATACTAAGGCATCAGCTGTATCTTCAACATAAGCGTGTATCCAGTATACACTATCACTTCCTGGAACACCAATAGCCTCCCTTATTTCTACTTCTTCTAGTGCTCCAGAAGGAAGAGTCAGAGCTTCATCTACATTCTTTAAGTCCCATTCCTCCATCAAGAGGGTTTGGAGCAATGACATCACACTTCCACACCTCATTGCTCTTCTTGAATATAACTCTTTCAATGATCTTCACGGATTTATCTTTAAGCTCAGAAGCGAATCCCTTACTCATCATTTGTCTACAGACAGCTTTGAGAGATTCTACTGAAAGCTCCATTAGATCATTTTCCTCCATGCTAACCCTCTTCATCTTTCCGTCAACTACCATCCGGACAAAATTTGGATATGCTGAGAATTCTGGACCCTTGTCCTCTGCTAGCTGCATTAACTGATCCCTGTACAGAATGCTTAGCTCCTCAGATTGAGAGTATTGAATTTTAGTCGCTAGCAAGAACAACTCTGACGCAGATCTTCTCATTATGAATTGGTCATCCACATATAGGAAAGATGTTGGGACTCCTTCTACCAAAGACAAGATAACCTGCCACTCCTTAAGATTTGCATTGTATCCAACCCTGACTTTAGAAATTAATCTCTTCAAAGCATTTATATAGTCCCCAGTCATTGGATTATGCAAATTCAAGTTGTAGAACAGATCATCTGCATCCTTGTTATGAACTCCTTTCGCACAGGGTCCCATCATTATCTTCCTTGCTTCATCCCATTTCTGCACTATCCTTCGTTTGTCCAGATCAACTTGAGGATCAACTAGCCTTACAAGCTCATGATCATACTGCTTCCCTTGTAGCTCCACCTTCTTTTCTAGGAACGCAGCATGTTCTTGCATCATCTTCATTTTATAGAACTGAGCTTGTTCCAAGGCTAACTGTTGAGCTTTAAGGGTTTCCTCATCAACAGGAAATTCTTCAGGCATTCCGGAAGACATCCCAGCACCTCCACCTTGTTCCTTCAAAGATCTTTTTATAGCATGTGCCAACGGTACGTCTTCCATGTCAGAATCTGAGTCAAGTACCTCCTGTACTGTTTCCTGATGACTCATATCAACAAATGGTTCATCAACCATTACTGCCTTACCCTTTCTCATCCTCAGAGCCTCTTCATCAACAGACGGCTCAACTTCTGGTTCCTTGACAAGATCAGCGGGTTCTTCAATTTCTTCGATGTGAACTGCCTGCTGTCTCGTCTCCTTTCCACTCTCCCCCTTAGGTGAGTTATCCTGAGCTCCACCTTGGTCTTCAGATCCACCAGCTGCATAAGAACCTCCAAAACCAGAACCAGAGGCTCCCGCTCCACTAGCACCACCTGCACCAGCATCGGGGGGAGGTTGTTGCGACTCGAAGCACTCCGTGGGCACAAAACTCCTGACTTCGAACATCATTCTACTGATCTCCACAGCCATTGTATGCATTGTAGACTCCAATGCCCCCATCCTCTCATTGAGAGTGCTTCCCAAGACACCACCAGCATGGCCCAAGTCATTGACCTTATTTGTCAAATCATCAAAAGCTGTAGCTTGACTTGCCATTCTTGCTGCGTAGTCGTCTAGAACCCTTTGGTTGTTTCCAATGTTCATCCCAAACTGCCCCATCGTCTGTCCGAACTGCCTCAGCTGATTTTCCATAGAAGTCATACGCGTATCAAGATTTTCAATGTTAAGGGACGGTGTTTGGTTTAGGTGACCTCGCTCTAATACTCGTTCTGTTGGTATTTGGCGCTCGGTTTCGGGCCTTGAAAATGAAGGTCCCTCTCTCCCTAACCTCTCACACACACTCCCTGTCTCACGCTCGTGTATGTCTTCAATTATTGATCCGAAATATGAGGAAGTACCTGCAGAAATTTGATAAGCAAAATAATTGGCAGTTATGGGATCTATGTCTGTTATGTCCTGAGTTGGAATCTCAGGCTGAGCGGCTGCAAAGTGTTCTTGTACAACATTAGAACCGATCCTCTTTGCAGCATCAGTACGTACCGGTGAAGGTACGGCTGAAGTTGTTAAAACTCCATGTCCTTTTGAAGCAACAGGATCATCAAAAGGTACAAAACTGTCATCAAAATCCCTATGTGTAGACTGTTTAAAGGGAGAACCACTCTCGTGAGGTGGAGTGGTTGCGTGTGACACACTAGGGTTTGACTGTGGTTGTGAAGTAGCAGCGTGGAAAAGTTTGGCTTTCTTTCGAATAAGTTGCTGCTCTTCGGGTTCATTCTCCTCATCACTTTCTACATATACACGTGCTGGCTTTCTGACTTCCGTTAACAAGGGTGAAAGAGAATAAGAATGTGTATTGGACTCAGAAATGTAGCTCTCACCCTGGGATAGATCCTGCGGGTTAGCAGTCTCTTGGGTCGTGGAATCAGATACATAGGAGGAGGAATGAATAGTATGCAGGGAGAGATTACCTGATTGATTACCTTGTGCATCATTGCTTTCCTCATCAGGAATCTCATCAAATGCCTCAGCATGAACAGATGGATTTTGAGCATGTGATGAAACTTGTGATGATGCCTCCAAATTGGTAACTCCTGCATCATATCTAAGCCACATTTGAATATTTTCAGGAATTGACATAGGTTTACCTTGATGTTTATCCTGATTAGCAATGGTTGAAAGTGACTTAGTGCCCATCCCTAGCGATGCAGATGTTGGGCTTCCGGCAAATCTCTGTCTAACAGCAAGAGCATCCTTCGGTATTAAGTCATTAATCAGCATTTGAAGAAACCGAGGAAACCAGCAGACAACATCATTTGTAGTGAGGTCTCTGCTTGCAGGAGATCCCATTGAGCCCACTATTTCAGAGAGAACTATGCGTCCATAATTTATATCCAGTTCTCTTGCTAGGGCAACTGCAAAGGTTTGCATTGGAATTGGAATTTGATGAAAGTCTTTTTCGCGTGCCCGAAAACATCTTGTGATGGCCTCGAAAAAGTAATTCCATTCCACATGGAAGAATTGCTTTTGGATATTTCCTGTGATTGGGCCTTTCGGAGGATAACATCCAATTTCTTCAAAGAATCTGAGGCGTTCTGTAGCTGTAGGTTCTGGATCATAAGCATCTTTAATTGGGAATCCCAGAACTCTGTTGACAATCTCTTCAGTCACCTCATATTCCTGACCCGCTAAGGTAAACCTGAAACCTAAGGGGGTTGATTTGCTCCCAAAAGTAACCGCACTAGTCCATAATTGCTGTAAAGCATCATGTACTAGTGTAGGTTTAGCAGTAAAAGCATGGCTAGCTTTGGAGTACAAATTGAGAAATCGTATCCAAAACTTAAACCGCGGGAGTTGATCACCAATTTCCGTAGAAATATTATAAAAATTGTTTTTAGCAAGTGAAAATTGGTGAGCCATTTTAATTAAATGTTTTTCTTTGAAAGATGTGAATTTTTTATTTTAATTGAGAAAAACAAATAATTTACGAATTAATCAGTTTTATTCCTTTTAATTTTTCGAGAATATCAAAAGATAGTCTGAAAATTTAAACTACGGAATATGAACAGCCAATTACTAGATCTGAATATTCAACAAAGATGAATATTCGTGTGTTTATCAGTGAAATCGTGTGTATATGTGGAGAATATGAATTCGTGTTTTTGAACAGATACACAAAACTTGATGTTTGTGTGTATGTATATGCGCGTGTATATGCGGTTACAAAACACAGTATCACAATGATTAATGATAACACAGTGATTAACAGTCAAAAATTTGGCAGTAATTCGTGATTAGTATGAGTTTAATCACAAAAACACGGGTTAATTGTATGAAGTCTGTGAAATCGCACTGTTTTTGTGAAATGGCTGCTGTGAAAATGAAATTAGGTAAAGTGAATTAGGCATCGAGTTAGAGATGTATACAGGGAACATCTAAGTCGAACTCTATCTCGAACATTTCTATCTCGAACATTTCTATCTCGAACATCAAGTCGAACTTCGAGATAAAGTTCGAGATAGAGGTTAACTCGAACAATGAAGCACAAATAAGCACTTTAACCAATTTTACAGCAAAAACTATAGGGAAAACCTATCTTGAACAATACTGATTTGTAGTAAACTTGGAAAATTCCCTTCTAAGAAAGACAAGGAAATTCAAGATACTTTTCGAGTTAGAAGTCTATCTCGAACATCAAGTCGAAATTCGAGTTGAGTTTCGAGATAGACTAAGAGCTCTATCTCGAACATCAAGTCGAAATTCGAGTTGAGTTTTGAGATAGACTAAGAGCTCTATCTCGAACATCAAGTCGAAATTCGAGTTGAGATTCGAGATAGACTAACTCGAAGTTAATCTCAAATTCTTTCCAAAATACCCCCTTGAACCAAAAAGTACAGGGTAATTCAAGATATGTTTCGAGTTAGGAGTGTAACTCGAAAAATTCCCTTCAGCTTAACTGAGAACTCTATCTCGAACATCAAGTCGAAATTCGAGTTGAGTTTCGAGATAGACTAAGAACTCTATCTCGAACATCAAGTCGAAATTCGAGTTGAGTTTCGAGATAGACTAACTCGAAGTTAATACTCAGTTCTTTTCAAAATATTCCCTTAAATGGAAACCTCATCTCAAATTTTGAGATAAAATTCGAGATAGACTTTATCTCGAAGATTTTGAAGATAGAACTAGGCACACTGGTAACTCGAACTCGAACCCGAAGTCGAATTTCGAGATGAATTTCGAGATAGCCAACTCGAAATTCTTCCCAGACTTAGAATTTTTCAAAAACTTCACTCTGACAGCTTAAGTCGAAATTCAAGTCGAATTTCTAGATGAGTTTCGAGATAGAACCTAACTCGAAATTATGAAGTTTTTTAATTCTAAGGCCTCTAATTACATGAAAATCATAGGTAAATTCATCTAAAAATCATGCAATATTCAGAATATTATGAATTTAACTCCCCCTATGATCATGCAATCTAACAAGCATAAATTCACAGATTTGTGCTATAAAAGACACTTAAAACACAATGAATTCATGCAAAATCACACTATATGCAAACTATAACAATCATTAATTAGGCATTTTAAAGTCTAAGCACATAATGATTGATTAGCTTGCACATACAAACATAAACATGGATTTTACAGATAGAAGGCTTTACTAACTTGTGTTAAGCATTCCCAATTCACCAACCAACCTATTGAATGTTACTTCATCAAGAGGTTTGGTGAATATATCTGCAATTTGTTGCATTGTGGGCACAAAATGTAGCTCCACAGTCCCCTCCTCGACATGTTCTCTTATGAAATGATACCTGATGTCAATATGCTTGGTTCTTGAGTGATCTACAGGATTGTTGGTTATGGCAATGGCACTTGTGTTGTCACACATGATTGGAATTTTCTTGTGCTCCATGCCATAATCCTTTAATTGGTTCCTCATCCACAGTATTTGAGCTACACAGCTTCCAGCAGCAATGTACTCAGCTTCAGCAGTAGAAGTAGATACTGTATGTTGTTTTTTACTTTGCCAGGACACCAATCTTCTGCCAAGAAATTGGCAAGCACCAGATGTGCTTTTCCTATCAATCCTGCAACCTGCATAGTTTGAATCCGAATAGCCAATAAGATTAAAACCTGTATCTCTTGGGTACCAAATCCCTAGATTTGGTGTGCCCTTGAGATACCTAAAAATTCTTTTGGCGGCTACGAGATGTGATTCTCTAGGATCCGCTTGGAACCTTGCACATAAACAAGTTGCGAACATTATATCGGGTCTACTTGCAGTTAAATAGAGGAGTGAGCCAATCATACCTCGATAGCTTGTGATGTCAACTGATTTACCTGATTTGTCTTCATCAAGCTTCGTGGCTGTTGCCATGGGAGTCTTAGCTGCTGATGCATCTTCTAGATTATACTTCTTGAGTAAATCTCTGACGTACTTGGATTGACAGATAAAGATACCATCTTTTCTTTGACTGATCTGTAATCCAAGGAAGAAGGACAGCTCTCCCATCATGCTCATCTCATATTTTTCCTGCATTAGCTTGGCAAATTTCTCGCACAAGCGCTCATTTGATGACCCAAAAATAATATCGTCCACATATACTTGAACAAGTATTAAGTCATTTCTCACAACTTTATAGAACAATGTTTTATCAATTACTCCCCTAACAAAACCATTTTCAATTAAGAATAGGGATAGGGTTTCATACCATCGCCTTGGGGATTTCTTGAGGCCATAGACAGATTTGAAGAGTAGATACACAAAATCTGCATGTTCTGGATCAACGAAGCCAAGCGGCTGTTCCAGATACACTTCTTCTTCTAACTCTCCATTCAGGAAGGCACTTTTCACATCTATCTGGAAAACCTTGAAGTTCTTGTGTGCTGCAAATGCCAAGAACATCCTGACTGCCTCAAGTCTTGCAACTGGTGCATAGGTTTCATCATAATCAATTCCTTCTCATTGAGAATAACCTTTTGCAACCAAACGAGCCTTGTTTCGTGTTACAAGTCCGTTTTCATCCAGTTTATTTCTGAATACCCACCTAGCTCCAATTACGGATATTTTCTTTGGTCGGGGTACCAGTTTCCAAACTTTCTGCCTTTCAAACTGATTGAGTTCCTCTTGCATTGCAATCACCCAATCAGCATCGCCAAGAGCTTCTTCTATTTCTTTAGGTTCAAGCTTGGATAAGAACTCAGAATATAAGGAGATATTTGCCATGTCAGCTCTTGCAGTTCTTCTAGTAGTCACACCAGCATCTGGATCACCAATAATTAACTCAAACGGATGGTCTCTATTCCATACCCGTTCACCTGGAAATTGTCTTGATGATTCAGCTTGACTTTCTGAGTTGGGGTGCTGACCACTTTGATTATTTTCACTAACCCCCCCTGAGTTAGTGCCAGCTCCTACAGAACTAGAGTCAACTCGACTCGAGCCTTGAACAGTAGTCCTTGAGCTGCTATTTACTCCCCCTGAGTTGTTGCCGGTTCGTACTGAAGAAGTCTCTCCTGATCTTGTAGAATTAGCTTGTTCACTAGACTCAGGTTCTTCATGTACACTTGGAACATTTAATGGAACAACCAACTCAGGTTCATCTTCAAGATCTTCTAAGTCCAGATTCTGAAATTTTAGGGACTCAGGTTCACTAGAATCTCTTGAAATTGATGAGAGTTTGGTATCGTCGAATCTGACGTTGTAACTTTCAGTCACTTTTCGATCATTCACTAAGAACACTCTATAAGCTGCCACCACGTCTGTAGAGTAACCAACAAAGATTCCTTCACGAGCTTTTGCTGCAAACTTGCCTAGATTTTCATCATCTATAAGCACATAGCATTTTGCTCCGAAGACATGAAAGTATTTGATTGTTGGTCTTCTGTTGTTCATTAGCTCACATGGTGTCTTTTCTTTATCTTTTATGATCAAGGTTCTATTTTGAGTGTAACAAGCGGTACTCACTACTTCGGCCCAGAAATACAAAGGAAGTTTTGAATCATACAACAAAGTTCTTGCTGCTTCAACCAAAGTTCTATTCTTCCTTTCAACTACTCCATTTTGCTGTGGAGTTCTCGGGGCTGAATACTGACGACGTATTCCCTTAGATACACAGAAGTCATTTAGCACTGCGTTTTTGAATTCAGTGCCATTGTCTGATCTAATCGTCTTCACAGTAAGTGTTGAAACATTCTCAATTTGAGTGATATGATCAATGATTAAGAAAGGTACTTCGTCTTTCGTCATTGCGAACAATACCCATGTATACTTGGAGAAGTCATCCACGATTACCAAAGCATATCTTTTCCTAGACAAAGATAGGACATTCACTGGGCCAAACAAATCCATATGAAGAAGTTGCAGAGGCTCAGTAATACTAGAAATTTCTTTGCTTTTATGCGATGCTCGCTTCTACTTTCCCATTTCACAAGCTTCACAGAGTCCTTTTGGAGCGAACTCCATTTGAGGTAGATCTCTCACCAATTCTCGCCTCGCGAGAGCATTCATCGTTTTGAAGTTTAAGTGAGATAACTTTTTGTGCCATAACCAGCTTTCATCATCCGAGGCTTTGCTGTAGAAACAGGTGACCTCATTCTGATTTGCTGAATCCATATCTGCAACAAAAAGATCTGCCTTTCGAACTCCTCTCAAAGCTAGTGAGCCTTCCTTGATGTGAGTGATTGATACACCTTTCTTGTTGAAGACAATTTCGTAACCTTTGTCACAGAATTGACTTATACTCAACAGATTGTGCTTTAGTCCCTCAACATAGGAAATATCTTCTATGATGACATTGCCAGTTTTCAGTTTGCCATATCCCTTTGTCACACCTATGCTGTCATCTCCAAAGGTAACATAAGGGCCAGCCTTCATAACCAATTCTGTAAGCAGGGACTTGTTTCCAGTCATATGCCTCGATGCTCCACTGTCTAGCACCCATATGACTTTATTTCTATTCTGCTTAACGCCCTGCAATGACAGATTGGTTTGACATTCTTCGGAACCCAACTTTGATTGGGCCCGGCTTTTCGATAAGATCGAGAATCAACAGATTTAACAACAGGAGATGCACTTTTCTTCACATTACTAGAGCTTTCGACTATCTCCTTTCCTTTCTCAGACTTGACAGATTTGTCAGTTTTAGGAGAAGGTTTGTCACTCCTAACTTTAGGAGGACTGACAGTCTTGGCTCTCCCATACTTTTTCTTGATGTTTGAACTAGCAACAGTATTTGAGCATGACTGGATAGATGCATTCATTAAATGCACAAAAGTTTGCATGATATTAAAAGTGCATGGCATACAATTAGGTTGACCACACTGTGCATGATTCTGATGCAGATTATTCATTGTATGTGTGGTAGGCATGGCATGTGCAGCAGAAACATTCATGTTTGCTTTGCATGCATAAGAAAGATGTTCAGTAGATTTACAATGATAACATGCTTTCTTTATTCGTTCAGCCTTAACCTCTTTTATGCCTTTCTCTTTCTTTCCTTGTTGTTTAACAGCCTTAGCTCCTAATCCCAGTCTAGATTCATCTCTAGGTTGTTCTTTCTGGTGATCTTCCATCTCAATCTCATATCTAGCTATCAATTCAGTCTCTTCTTCTTCTATTCTAGGAACAAGATGTTTGTAGATAGGTTTGACAGCCGATTTAAGAATTCTAGGTGTTTCCTTTTTAAGGTCACTGGAACTAGGGTCAATAGGTTTCTTTCCTTCTTTCTTAGGAAGGTCAGAATAATCAAGTCCTATACCTACTCCAGTTATTTTCTTAAATGTGTCATTATCTACATACACTTTACTAGCAGCTAGTTTGTAAGCTTCGCATTTAGTTTCTAACTCAGCTAGATTGTTCCTAAGACATGCTTCTACTTCTTCCTTAAGGACGAGCTTGTGTTCTAGAGATTTAATAAAGTCTCTTAGGGAAGTATCTACAGTGCAAGCAGCCTCTAGCTCTTCCACTTTTGCCTCAAGCATTCTGCATTTGGCAATAAGTGTTTTCTGTTCCTTTTGAGAAGAGTCTAGGCTTTTGCACAACATATAGATCTCTTCACTAAGAGCCCCGTTCTGTTCCTTATAATCATCAATAGACATTTCTACTTTAAGAGTCAGAACTGGTACCTCTGGTTCCTCTGATGTCTCAGCCATGAGGGCAAAGTTTGCTACATGAGTAACATCTTCCTCATCTGAATTATCCCAAGCTCTTCCTTCTGTCACCAATAATGCTCGTTTTCCATGTCTTTCCTTCAACAGTGCTTCATAGTTGTTTTTGAGAGCTTCAAATGTCTCTTTTGGATAAGTCTGTTTAGGCTTTTTGCAGTCCGAGGCAAAGTGTCCAGCTTCACCACAATTATAGCATTTGAACTTCATTTTGAAATCCAAAGGAGATTTGTAGCTGGTATTCTTGCCTTTTCCTTTGTAGCCTGACGAACTACCACCACCCCTAGCAGCCCGATAATAAGATGAAGAATTTCTCTGTGGTCGGTTGCTCTTTCTGAATCTCATGTTGCTGAACTTCCTTGCCATGTATGCCACGACACTATCGTCCATGTTGTCCAGCTCTTCTTGGGTGTATTAGTCATCATCACTGTCAGATGCGCACTCGTCATCATTATCAACTTGATGTGGTGCAAGTGATGATTTAGGCTTTGCTGCAACCATTGCCTTCTTAGACTCTTTCTCATCAGCAACTAATCCTGATGCACTTTCTTTTCCCTTTGAATCATTGTCCCATGCTTGATCTTGAAGTGTTTCCAGCTCATAGATCTTTAATATTCCATAATATTCTTCCAGAGAAGTTGTATGCAAATCTCTGGTTTCTCTTATTGCATAGACCCTATGTTCAATGCTTTTTGGCTGGTTCCTCAGATATCTCGTATTAGTCTCAACCATGGGGAGAGTTACACCTCTCAGATTCAAATCCAATACCAACTGACTGAATCGTAGGTAGACATCTGTTATGCCTTCTCCTTTCCTTATTCTAAAGGTGTCATACTCCATCTTGAGTATGAGTGTCTTGTTGCTTCTGACCTCTGCAGATCCTTCCATGACAACTTCTATCTTGTCCCAAATCTTCTTCGTTGTAGTCAGACCTTTGACTATATTAAACATTTCATGATCAAGAGATTCCATCAAGGTTTGTCGAACGGCAGTATCACAAGCTATTTGTTCCTTATCAGCATCCGAAAACTCCGAGACCTTTTTAGGCTCAGACCGAGGTGGTATAACCACTCCTCCTTCCGTATGTGAAGGAATAACCACCATTGGGACAAATTTACCCTTGTCAAGGACTTCCAGATATTCAGGGTTAACAGTCTCTAGATATAGTCTCATTCTGAAAACCCATTCTTCATAGTGATCTTTGTTGAACATTGGGATCTTGAATGCATTTTTAGGAGCCATCTCAATTCTGGTCACTAAAAGTTTCTAAGTACCCAAGACTAGGCTATGTAGAATTTATATGTAGAACTTTTGCCTAAGTCGAAATTTCTCTAAGTAGAAATTTTGCTCAAGTCGAAATTCACCAAGTAGAAATTGTCCAAGTCGAAATTCTATGTAGAAATTCTCAAGTAGAAATTCTATGTAGAACTTTTGTCCTTAGAATAATTTTTCTGCAGATTACTTTAATATTGAATAAACAATATTATCTCTTTAACACCTTTTGACTTTGAATGCTTTACTCACCTAACCCACCTAACCCACGTGCTAGGTAATGAATATGTTTTGTTCACTTACGGCCGTGAATAATGCAAATCACAAAGTCCAAAAACACCTTTTTATTCTTTTACTATTTTTCTGTTTGAAAAGGAGATCAAAAAGTTGTTGGGTTGTCTTCTTTGATAAGAACAGATGATGAACACTCAAGAACACCAAATATGAAAGTACCCAGATTAATTCACAAAAATTAATTAAAATACATCCAAGCTAAATAATCACACCTGGAGCATTTAAATAATTTTTCAGATGAGTTTTCAATACAAACGATTTAAGGCACACTTTTCAAGAAAATGAAAAGTAGATCTAGAAAATGAAAACTCACGATTCTTCTACTCAACACAAGGATCTATGTTTTGTATGTTAAACATATATCTCTGATACCAATTGTTAGGTCCAAATGTGTTGTAGAGGGGGGGTAAATACAACTTTTCGAATATGAGAAGCAATAAATACGATGCAATAAATGAACACATAGATTCAAGGAATATATGTCTTATATATAACTTGAAAGGGTTGCTACAACATTCATTACAAAGTATAACAGAAGTTCAGAGAGAAGTGAATGATACTAAGCTCTGTGAATGCACTCTCTCTTTTTCTCTTGTGTTTTTCTCAAGAATTGCTCACTAACTGAAAACATTACACAAGTACTTCTATTTATACTACATGTAATCTATGTCCTGTAGACTTCAAAGACTAAGATGTACGTGGCCCAATGATGTCCACATAAATCTTGCCTTATCTTGAAAGCTTGGAAATCTGCCAATCAGAAGATGTCATGTGTCATGTTGAAGCTGCACTCTAAGTAGAACTTCTACTTGAGAATTTCTACTTAGCCATCTCGAATTTCTAAGTAGAACTTCTACTTAGAAACTTCTACTTGGTCATCTAGAATATTTAGTACTTAGAAAATATTCTGGTCTTCAACTTGAAACTTCAATGAACATCTTGAACTTGTGATATCTTCATGTCTTCTTTGTTCTTCACTAAGCTCTTGAATATGGATCTTTATTACTGACATAAACTTGCTATCAATGTCCTGACACTTGATGCAACGGTCTGGTTCATAAGTGACTAGTCTTGATAGGGTTTTTGCTTCTTGAATAAATTACCATATCCAATTAGTAATGTGGCTTTCCAATATTTGCTTTCCTTCTTGTTCACTTGAAATCAATTGGTCTTATTGATACTGATAGTTATGATCTTGATTCTTGGCTTTCCAAATCACTGAGGCATGAACAACTTTGACTTGAACTTCTCTCAATGATTTCTTCTTGGATTGATCATAGTTAACATGTTGAATTGTATCAATTACCTTGTCTTCATTTAGTGTTGATTTCTTGTGACTTCTTGTTCTTGATTGTCTTCTGGTTAAGTATCTTTTCCTTTAGTTTGAGTTACATTAGTTATAGTGTTACAAGTTTACACACTCTGCCTTTCACCCTAGGTTCAGATGACTTTAGTGTGTCGATTTTGCGGGATAGTTGACTTGTGCAGTGGTATCCTTTCTGACCAGTGGATGAGTAGACTGACCTACAGATATGTAGATGTGACTTCGGGTAGTATGTATGGATGTAGCCCTACTTTTGTGTAGCCCTGACTATTCAGATGATGTACTTGTTATTGTTCCACTTTTGCTAGACTTTGACATCGGAACTATGTATTTGGCTCTAACATCCAAACTTTGTGATAACCCTTGCACCGTACTTATTTAGTTTCAGTTTCCTTGATATTGTCTCAACTGCCTTACTTTCCGATGCCATGCTTTACTGTTTTGATATACAACTATGATTATACAATTGCTACAAGCCACAAATACAACCATGCTGTTTCAAATTTACGATATGCGATTTCAAATTGTTCTCTACAAATTTCCAAAATGTTCCTACAATTTTTTTGTAAATAAAATTTTTCAAAAAAAAAAAAAATTTGAGGTTTCGAAATTCTGAAAACTCTTGCAAATGTTTTCGTATCCCATAGAGATTTTTCCCAAAAATGTTTTGACGTTTTATCTCCAGCATCGGGTTATTAAAACATTTGCAACTTCCACCCTTATGAGGAGGAACGATACGTTCCTGACCCGTGTAAACGCTGTCAGGTAATTGGAATACCCTAACCCATTTCTTGTTTTATTATCAGAATCATGCCACCCAGAAGAATGAACGCTCGAGCTCACCCGATCAGTTCTGAGGGCTAGGGTAGCCACCATGGGACCGGAGGCCACCAGAACCATGAAGGGGAGAATGTCAACCTGAGTGAGAATGAGGGCAACGATCATAACTTGTTTCATGACTCTGAGTATGACGAAGAAGAAGCTGGTGATGACACCCGAGAGGTGGAACATCCAAAGGGAGGCCCTATGGAACAGTTCATGGAACTACTTAAGCAGAACTTGGACCGTCCCCCGGTTCAGCAACCACCCAGCAATGCTAATGCAAATGCTTTCCGGAACTTCAAATCCCTGAAAGCCCCAGAATTTAAAGGAACTGCCGATCCGGTCGAGGCAAGAGCTTGGCTGAAGGAAATGGAAAAATCTTTCGAGATACTAGGTGTCGCTGAGGAGCAGAAGACTGTTTTCGCCACTTACCTTCTGAAGGGTGAGGCGAACTATTGGTGGGAAGCTAAGAAGAATTTGGAAGGAAGAGGTGTGGTGACCTGGGAGAGGTTTAGCGAGCTGTTCTTGGAGAAGTACTTTCCTAGGTTCATGGAGACACAAATGGAGCTGAAGTTTTTGGAACTAAAGCAAGGTAACATGACGGCGGCCAAGTATGAGGCCAAATTTACTGAGTTATCGAGGTTTGTACCGGAATATGTGAACTCTGAGGCAAAGAGGGCCCGAAGGTTTCAATTAGGGCTAAAGCAATGGATTCAGAATCGTGTGGCGGTTCTTGAGCTGACAGACTATGCCACCCTGGTACAGAAAGCATCAAATGTTGAGGCTGGGAGTGAACAGATACAGAAGGAGAGGGAAGGAAAGAAGAGGAAGTTTGATAGTAGGAAGGGAAATTCTGCGGGTGGGAGCTTTCCGAGCAAATTTAAGCGAGGAACGATGTCCCAACCCAGCGAAAACTTTGGAACCAAGAGAGCTGAAAGTTGGAGTGTGGGCAAGAGCGGCCGACCACAGGGATCGTCTTACTCTACCCCACCCCGAGCCCTACCCCCAGAATTCAATAAATGTGGAAGGGAACATGCGGGCGTGTGTAACCTACAGGATGTGAAGTGCTTCAAGTGTGGGCTGACAGGACATTATGCTAACGCCTGTCGAGGAACTAGTAACAACACCAGTGCCAGAGGTAATTGCTTCAAGTGTGGGAAACCAGGGCACCGAATGAGGGAATGTATGTCCTCTGGGCCAGCTGCATCAAGAGTGAGTGGAACTGCTTCTAACAAGGCCCCTACTGCAAGAACTTTTAACATGACGGTGCAAGATGCCGTGAGGAACACGGATGTGATCGCAGGTACTCTACTACTCAACTCAGTTAAGGCAAATGTTTTATTTGATTCGGGAGCTACCAAGTCTTTCATATCTCTAGACTTTGTAAGTCAGTTAGGCCTTAAGGCTGAACCATTGAAAGACAGACTGCAAATAGAGATAGCTAATCATGAAATTATCCCTGTTAGCCAAGTATGTCCAGGTTGCGACCTAGAAATAGAAGGGCGACACTTTCGGGTAGACTTAATACCTTTTAAACTAGGGGAGTTTGACGTAATAGTAGGTATGGATTGGTTAACAACCCACGGAGCCCAGATTGATTGTGTAAAGAAGAAAGTAAGTTTGAGACTGCCAGGGGACGAGGAAGTAGTGTTTAGCGGAAAACGGCAAAATCAAAAGTTCCTGACTATGATTCAAGCTAAGAAGCTGTTACGTAAAGGATGCGAAGCCTATTTAACCTATGTGAAGGATACCAAGAAGGAGGCACCAAACCTACAGGAAATCCATGTCGTTAATGAGTTCGCGGCCGTATTTCCGGACGATCTTCCCGGACTACCACCTGATAAAGACATCGAGTTCGCTATAGACTTAGTTCCGGGTACAGCCCCAATTTCGAAAGCCCCATATCGGCTAGCCCCGGTGGAGATGACAGAGCTAGCCACTCAGTTACAAGAGTTGTTGGATAAAGGGATGATAAGACCTAGTGTGTCACCGTGGGGAGCCCCGGTGTTATTCGTGAAAAAGAAGGATGGTAGTATGAGGTTATGTATAGACTACAGAGAGTTGAACAAGGTGACTATAAAGAATAAGTATCCCTTGCCCAGGATAGATGACCTGTTTGATCAATTAAAGGACGTAGTTTATTTTTCTAAAATCGATTTGAGGACCGGGTATCACTAGTTAAAGATTAAACCAGAAGATATACCAAAGACGGCCTTTCGCACCCGGTATGGACACTATGAGTTCCTAGTGATGTCATTTGGGTTAACGAATGCCCCTGTAGCTTTCATGGACTTGATGAATCGAGTCTTCAAGAAGTACTTGGACAAGTGTGTTATAGTCTTCATCGATGACCTCTTGATTTATTCCAAAACGAAGGAGGAACATGCAGAGCACTTGAGGATTGTATTAGGAGCATTGAAAGAAGAAAAGTTGTACGCTAAGTTCTCGAAGTGTGAATTTTGGTTGAAGGAAGTTCAGTTTTTGGGGCATGTCATTAGCGAACAAGGCATTCTCGTGGACCCATCCAAAATAGAGGCTGTATCAAATTGGGAGAGACCAACCACTCCGACAGAGGTGAGAAGTTTTATAGGATTGGCTGGCTACTATAGAAGGTTTGTCCAAGACTTTGCCAAGATAGCAGCCCCTCTGACCCGAATAACTCGCAAGACCGAGAAGTTTGTGTGGATTGAAAAATGTGAAGAGAGCTTCCAAGAGTTGAAGAAGAGGTTGGTGACAGCACCAGTACTAGCCCTACCTGATGATAAGGGAGATTTTGTGATTTATAGCGACGCATCCCATAAAGGTTTAGGGTGTGTGCTTATGTAGCACGGTAAGGTGATTGCGTATGCGTCTAGACAACTTAAGGAATATGAGATAAGATACCCCACCCACGATTTGGAGTTAGCAGCAATAGTTTTCGCTTTGAAGATCTGGAGACATTATCTTTACGGAGAAAAGTGTGAAATCTACACGGATCACAAGAGCTTAAAGTACATATTCACTCAGAAAGAGTTAAACATGAGGCAGAGGAGATGGCTAGAGCTAATCAAAGATTATGATTGTGAGATGCATTATCACCCAGGGAAGGCCAATGTGGTGACCGATGCACTTAGCCGAAAGGAGAAACTCAAGATGATAACGTCAGTGGACGAGTTGATCAAGGACCTCGAGAGACTGGAGATTGAGGTGAGGTTACCAGGAATTGGACAAGAGAGTCTAATGGAAATAAGAGTCCAACCACCGCTATTGGAAAAGATTAAGTTATGCCAGGAAAAGAAGATAGAAGAAGAAAAGAATTCGATGGAGAAAATTTTGACTGGCGAGGAAATTAAGTGTGAGAAGGACGGGAATGGAATTATGAGGTACGCATCTAGGATATGGATCCCGAACGTTCAAGAATTAAAAGACGAGATTTTGCAAGAGGCTCATAGTTCGAGGTACTCAATTCACCCTGGAGGCACTAAGATGTATAGAGATTTGAGAGAATACTATTGGTGGCCAAATATGAAGAAGGACGTGGCAGAGTGGGTAAGTAAATGCTTGGCATGTAAAAGAGTGAAGGCCGAACACCAGAGGCCCAGTGGATTGTTGCAACCCTTAGAGATACCCGAGTGGAAGTGGGAGCATATTGCGATGGACTTTGTGGTCGGACTACCAAGGACCAAGACTAATCATGACGCCATTTGGGTAATCATCGATAGATTGACCAAGTCAACACATTTTCTTCCAATCAACGAGAGATACACGGTCGACAAGCTGACAGATATTTACTTAAAGGAGATTGTGGTTAGACATGGGGTTCCTGTGAGCATTGTATCAGATAGAGACCCAAGATTCAACTCCAGGTTCTGGAGAAGTTTTCAGGATTGTGTGGGGACCAAGTTGAACATGAGTACTGCATACCATCCCCAATCAGACGGACAGAGTGAGAGAACCATCCAGACCATAGAGGACATGTTGAGAGTATGTGCCCTTGATTTTAAGGGAAGTTGGGATGACCACTTTCCGTTGATCGAATTTTCCTACAACAACAGTTACCATGCGAGTATAAGAATGCCCCCATATGAAGCTTTATACGGACGAAGATGTCGGTCTCCCTTGTGTTGGGAAGAAGTTGGAGAGCGGAAGATTTTAGGGCCTGAACTGGTCCAACAGACAAGAGAAACTATCGAACTCATAAGAGGACGGCTGGTAGCGGCCCAATATAGACAGAAGATGTAACGCCCCCAAATCCGGGGTCAGTAGATTCGGGTGTCACGCTAACAAACTCAATAATTCTCACAAAAAATGGCCATGATGTATTCGTAAATACAACATAAACCTGCTGAATACTAAACTAAAATCTGAAATCAAAATAAAACTGAAATAAAAAAAAAAAAAACTCAACTGAAAGTTCTTTGACCCCAACTCACCACTAAGGATCTTAGGTTACAGTTCTAGAAACAAGAAAACCCAAAACCAACTTAAATACAACTCGATATACAAAACTTATACAAACTTAAATCACTGGTATAACTTCGAACAGAAGTATACCAGGCCAACTAATCAAATACATACTATAACTACTAAAACTATATTTGCATACAACACATCAAACTATAAATCTGATACCCTGATCCACGTCAGCTTTCTTCACATCGTCTTGCTTCCTCTTTCTGAACTGCGCAGGTACTTCTACTGAAATATTAGATTTAAAAAAACAGCAAGGGTGAGCCAAAGAATGCTCAGCAAGTTATATATATACTGAACTGGATTAGATAAGAATGCAAGAATTGCAATTCAAGGAATAGGAACAATAAATATGAGCGAAGGAATGCTCACCAATTTATAATCAAAACTATAATTGAAATCTGGGTTCTTAACTTTAACAGATGATTAATATCATTTAAAACATTTATAACTCGAGATCAGAATTTAATAACTGAGAAGGGTCGTAATACTAGATTAAATACTTTTAATACTGCAAAATACTTTAACTACCTTTTTAACAAAAACTCCGAGAAATTCTCACTTATTCAAATCTCATTCATGTCACTAAGCGTTTGCATACCTAGTTGCCTAACCGGCCTGACAATCATGAGTTTAAATAAATAGAAGATCTCAATTCATTCTCGATTCTCACCGTCATTGCGCAACGAATGCTACAGCAACAATAATAACCGTGAATTAGTTTTCACCGTTCAAAATACTAATATAAATAACTTTCCATTTTCTTACTAACAGTACTTATTAACTCAAATCATAACTTTATATCCAACATACTTGGAAATAAAAAAATGTACTTTAACTCAAACATTCTATCATAAGAATATACTTGCATAAAACAACGTTCAATAGAATTGGAGTTTTAATCATACTCTGGACATTACGGGTGATCAGCCACGTAAAGTCCAGCCAAAAACAATACTCTCGGATCCCCTCACTAGGCACTTATTGACATTGGCCTTTACTACTCCGACCATGAAGCTGGTCAACATTTTATAAAAATTCTTCCAATTCCATTAAACTACTTTACTATCAAATAATCTCAGTGAAACTATATACTTTAAAACATTATACTAAACAAGGAATACGAATGCAATACTAGCAAAACTTGAACAGAATATTACTGGCAATAAAATTGAAATTCTACTTCCCACGTGATATAGGAATAAGATATATCCTTATCAATGATTCGAAGAAAATGATACTAGCAATAAGAATCTGAAAGGATTATTTATATTGAATAGAACATAATTATCTCGCTTGAACGATAAGCGAGGGTTAGTGCACTTGCCTCGTTTCCACGCGTCGATTCACTACTTACTTAACCTGGGTCTTTATTCGATCACGCATTCATCTTTCTTCCATAATCCGTCAACATGTTCGTTGGGTCCATATCGAATCCCTAATTATACTCGAAATAATAATAAAGTACTATTTAGTACATAACAGTCCAATTGATAACTAACTACTTATAACTCACAAAGCAATACATACATAAATATATATATCCACACCTCATTAGTCATCACATATGTACTTAAACACTTATACACATATATGCCTTTAAATCTTTAAATCAAATAATTTAATTAACTTAAAACGCAGGGGATCTTTAGAAAATTTCGGCATGTAGTATTCGTTTATCGAACTATGGGCACAGCCCCTCCAAAGCAATTCAACCCTGTTTTTCAATTCAACCAATCCAAGGAAATAACAAGTTGTTTCTATGACAGCAACATAAATAAACAAATAATGAAAAGTACCCGCCCGAACATGCGCAACTAAACACATAAGAAAAGTATCCGCCCAGACATGCGGCAACTAAACATGTAAAGAAATTTACCCGCACAGACATGCGGCACCTCAACACGTAAGAAAAGTAAATTGATAACTTAACTTTACTATAATTACATTTGAAAACTAAATTAAACAAACCACACAGCCTCTAGGGCCAGTGGTACTTTTCAAAAACCATTACTTAACATTTATACAAATATACAGTTTAAGCAATTATATAATTCTTAATCAAAACCATTTTGACCATATGTAAACAAATACCAAATAATTGAAAATTATGAAGTTCAGCAAATACTCTAACTTGACTTACAGCACTTAGCACGTAACCTTTACCGACACCATAAACAACTAGTAATTTATCCACTAAAACACTTTAACTTTAATCACTAAGATCATTGAGCACATAAACATTTACAATTAGTCAAACCATGTAACTCCACATATTATCCGACAACTCATAATTACTCACTAACGACCATTAAGCTCGAATATTAACGAGACCACAAATAATTCCTACAACCATAATTAACAATTAACAATTAGCAATTTAACAATTAGCAATCACTAACCCGAACCTTTAGTCGGACTCATAATTAAACTCAACAATTATAATTAACAAAACTCTCCGAATTAACAACGGAAATTACCACAATATCTCACAATTTAATCTCCACAATCACAATAAATCATATACTTTTCGAATTAAACTATGAAATAATTTAAAACAATTAACTCGAAATTTACAACTAATTAAATAATTAAATACGAAAATATAAAAATCATACCATTTCGATTTCCGCTTCGATTCGTCGGAAAAAGAATCCATTCCTCCATCTCTCTCCCTTCTCCCTCTCTCTCTCTCTCTCTCTCTCTCTCTCTCTCTCTCTCTCTCTCTCTCTCTCTCTCTCTCTCTCTCTCTCTTTCTCTACCATGGCAGCCTTCATCTCCACTGCCTCTCTACACGCCGACCACCACCTCCCCGCGGCGGCGCCGCCCCTGCCGCCGACCGGTCAGACCACCTGCTGCAACTCCGAGCTCAGTCGCGGCTCTCTTCACTCCCACCTGTGCACACACGAATTCACACACACACACACACACACACACACACTTATTATTTACACACACACATATATATACATCCATATCTATAATTAAACCCCAAATTTTCTTTCCCCCATCTCCAATTTCTTTTCACTCCTCGAGTTCTCTCGAACTCTCTCGGTTCTTCCTCCTAATGGGCTTAGGCCCAATATCCTTTTATTAACTGATAACACTACTACTCGACCCAATTATAACTAATAAACGACTAAAAAAATCACAATTAAATAAAACTTTCGGAAAATTACACTTTTCATTTTTAAAATAAAGAATATAAAATTACAAGCACGTACATATTTTCGAAATATTTTTCGGATCAAAAATGAATTAATATGAATTTTCAAAGTTTTGATCCTTTAAATACCATAAAACTCTTAAAATCATTTTAAAATACTTAAAACACCAAAAATAATTCTCCAATCAATTTTAAAAACTAGATAATATCGTAAAGATAATATCACAAAAGATTTCGTGATTTAATCCAACTCCGATAAATAAATAAAGATTTTTTTTTGAAGATCAATAATACTTGATTTAAATACTTTTAAATCACTAAAAATACAATTAAAAAAATACTGGGGCACACATTGGCACACATAACTCAATATATACTCATATAAACTCAATACTAAATATCGTTGAATTCCACAACGATATTCTCAAATCCAATTCCACCCTTTAAATAATAATTAACATAATTAAAACAATAATAATAATAATAATAATAATAATAATAATAATAATAAATCCTAAAATAATCCGGGATCTTACAGAAGAGGTATGTGGACCAGACCCGCAAGGATAAAGAATATGAGGTAGGAGAGTTTGTGATGTTAAAGGTATCACCGTGGAAGGGATTGATGAGATTTGGTAAGAATGGGAAACTAAGCCCAAGATTTATTGGACCTTTTGAGATCTTGAGACGAGTTGGAAAGTTAGCCTATGAATTGGCTTTACCCCCGAGCTTGAAGCAAGTACATAATGTGTTCCATGTGTCCATGCAAGGTTGTTGATAAGTGCATATTTTTTCATATTTTTACTACCTATTTATTGCTTGGAATCGTATTTTAATAAATTATTTTGTTGCATTTCAGGAAATTTCGAGAAAAATTGAAGAAATTGCAAAGTAAAGAAATAAAGGTCAAAGAAGAAGAAGAAGAAGGACCAAAATAGAAGAAAAGGAAAGAAGAGGGAGTTTGGTGCAAAAGCTGAATTTTTATTTAAAAACTAAAAAGAAAAAAAAATAAAAAAATAAATAAAAATGGAGGGCTAGGATTTAATTCCACCAAACAAAAATGAATGGTGGGGATTAATCCACACCAACCACAAATCTCAATCTATTTCCTATAAATAGATTCATTTTTTCTCTTGTAAACACACTTAGAATTAGGATTAGAACTCATTAGTATTAGGATTCTCCTAAATTTTTAGTTGTAATTTTTGCAGCTCTTAAAAACAATTTTTTTTTTTCGTATTTAATTTCTTTTTCTGCTGTAATTGTTAAAATTCGCCTGTTTTGGTTTTATTATTAAAGCATATAATTCCCTTTTCATTTGTTTTAATTCGAAGCATAGTATTAGCCCTGTTTTCTTCTCTATACAATCGTGACCCAGTGTTCTTGATCTCTTCACCTTATTTCCTTCTATCGAGCTCTATCTATTCCTCTCCTTCTTCGATTTGCTTTGAATTCAAAAGCCCAGCACTCTCCCTTTCCTTTCTTCTCTACGAATTACACGCCCCCTTCTCCTCTTCTTCTACCCACAAACTCCGCGCCCCCTTGCTTTGTTCTTAATTTTGTTTTCGATTATCAAGTCTAGTGTTTGTTTGAGTTTCATTATTAAGGGTTGCTGTTTCCGAGCTTTATTGAGTTGTTTGTCTATGAAATGTTTTACATAGTGTCCAGTCCTCCCTCTTTTGTTTCGTGATCCCTCTCAAACCCCACTCCCCTTTCCTTAATTTTCAATTTCATGTTTTTTTTAGTTGCCGAGTTCTGAGTTTAGTTTACGGTATCATGGTCTACTGTTTGTTAATTTCCACTTTTGTTCGAATCAATTTCGCTGTGAAGCCTGTGTAGTCGTGGTGATGTGTGGATCTTACCTATTTTACGTTTATTGAGTTGAATTCACTATTTCGATTGTAGAGTTGGTTTCTTTTTCCTGAGCATATTTCTGTTATTTGAGTCTGAATTTTGTTCGTTCTGCGTTGTTCTCGAATTTGTGGCTGAGTTTTATTTAATGTTGGTTCATTTCTTTTTCACAATGTTGTGTGGTGCTGCGTTGTTGCTGTCGAGTATTGTTTTTCTGCGAGTCTAAATTTTGTCTTGTTAGTGTTCAATAGTATCTGAGTCGATCGACTAGGTTCCTTGTTTTCTGTCCGAGTTTTCCAAGTTTTAGAGTGTCCGGGTAGTCGAGTTCAGATAGTAGAGTTCACGTTAGTCTGAATTTTCATGTTGGTTATTGCAAGAGTTCTAATCGATTGTATTCCTTGCCTGCATGTTTTTTCGAGTTTTATGTGTAGTACAAGTTCTGTGTTTTCGCTGGTTTAAGCTGTATTTGTGAAGTTCAGGGGTTGTTAATTGTTTTTATTGACTAATAGAGTTTGCGAGTTATTAATTCTTGTAATTTGCTGAGTTTAACTGCTGTTTCGTTGGTGTCCTTTTGCTGCGAATTAAGTTGGATGTCCGAGCTTTGTTTTGAATTTACAGTGTCAATGTTCTTCGTTCTCTTGTTTACGAGTTCTGTGAATCAAAATTTTGAGTTAAGTTTTTGGTTTGTTGTTAATTAGTAAAGCTGAAATTTGCTAAGTCACCGAGTCGCAAGTTTGGTTGTAGAGTTGCTGTTTTGGTTGATGTCCGAGTTTTGTGCCTTATTTGTCCTGTGCATTTGATTATTCTGTTTACTTGTGGTTTGTGTGCTAACTGGGTAATGTAGCATATCGATTTTGGTATCTAGTTTTTCAAACACCCTAAGTCGAATTTTCCTTTGTTTTTATTTTCTTTCATTATTAAAATCAGTTTTATTCTATTTTTTTTTTAAAGTAATTTAAATTTTCTTTAGGGATTAAAATAGAACATAAAATCTAATTTTTCTATTCTTTTGGATTTTAATTTGTTAAAATTAAAATTAGGTTAAAATGAATTCTATTTTTGTAATAGTTAAAATTTCCCTTTAGAAATTAAATAGAATAAATGTACAAAAATCCCAAAATTGCTCTAATTCGATTAAATTAAAATTTAAGGTTGCGAAAATATTTTAGTCCCTGTGGATCGAATCTCAAATACTAAACGATGATCGTGCGCTTGCGATATTTAATTGTCATGTTTTCGGCACATCAGTTGTCAAACTAGTAAGCGTTTTGTGGAGGAACCAGAATGTCGAAGAATCAACATGGGAACTAGAGAGCGCGATGCGTGAAAAGCACCCCCAACTGTTTTCAATCTGATTCCGGGACGGAATCCTTTTAAGGAGGGGAGGCTGTAAGAACCCTAATTTTTGGTAATATTTTCTTTTATTTAATATCATGTGACATTGTCAATTTGAAACCTTTCTAGTCATCCCTGTTGTTTAATGGAATTGATTGTCTGTGAGACTATGTTGTTACATTCACTATGTAAGATAAAGAGAAGATTGTTGAGGGCAAGAGTCTTATTGTTAGTAAGATTATAAAACTTGGGATTTGAGAATGATTAGAGTATTAAAAGATTTATTAAGGATTATGACGAGGAATTATGGACATTCGAGGAATTTACATAATTAAGTACTTAAGGAATTACTAGAGAAATCTCTATGCGACAAAATATTATTACGAGAGATTAATTAAGATACGATACGAGTTAAAGATTAAGTGACAAGCATTAGTGGAAGAATAATGATACAAGGACTAGTATTGCATGCAAGTCCAATGCAACCAAGTAGTTAGGAAAAGCAAGCTAGTTAAACCAAATGGCAAGAGGAATAGTAACTAGTTGCATTTCTTTTTCCAAGGAGGAGACAATAGTACAAGGAGGCCATACCTAGGTTGTACCATGCTTATACATACACTAATATGTATCACCCAACCCCTTTAACACAATTATTTCAACCAAACACAAAAATCAAAAACACAAAACATCACCCCCTTGAAAGAGAAGCTCTCGGCCAAGAACAAAAAAGGGAAGAAAAATTCTTCCTTCTTCCATTTCTCCTCACTCATAATTTTAAGGCATAATTCCTAGGCTCTCTACATCATCTAAGAAAGGTATACTAAGAGTTTCAAGCCCTTTCATCCATTAACTTTCAAGATATTAATTGTTAAAGATATTGTGAATAGTAACAATGTTAAGTTTTTCTTTTAGATCTTGGATTATAAGGGTTGTAGGAGATCATTCAAGGTGTTCTTGAGTTTTGTAAGGCTTACCCAAGGCTCCTAGGTACTCAAGAAGGTATAAAAACCCTAACTCCTCTTGGCCATGTAGTGTTTATGATGTTCAATGATAGATCCATGTATATTTGTGTTAATCTTGGATGTTCAAGTGATGGATGATATGGATCTTGAGTTTTGGTGTTGTGGTTGTGATTTTTATGATTGTGGTTAGTATATGTATCTCCTTGAATGTTATAAAGCATGAACTAGGTGAATTAGATGTTGGTTGTGTTGTGGAAGTAAGAATCTTGGTTGATTTAAGTGAAACATGCATGCTGAATTTTTCCAGAAACTTGACCTGTCTTGTAACATGGTTTTGGACCCCCAAATCTTGTCCCCTGAGGTCCTACCATATATTGTTGGAAAGATATTTGAATTTAGTTTCTGGAAATATAAGGTTCATGACTAGGTGATGTATAGATTTTAAGTTATGGCCGGAGAAGTAAAATGTATTTCTGGATTCCGGACTGCACTAAGTGACCCCCTTGTGAACCTTGTTTAAACCCCTAAAAATTTATGTGGGATCATGGAAAAATTTGAGAAGCTAGGAAATGCAGTGGTGAAGGCTACCCAAAAAGAATTGGATTAAAATATGAATTTTTCAATTTTATAAAAATGCTAGAGTAAAATTCGCGCAAGGGAAAAAGTCGTTAAGTGGAGTATAATGCTAGGGGTAATGGTCATGACTCGGATATGGTAACTAAATTAAGTCGAATAAGTGACGAGCGTAATCGAGTGATGACATGAACCTATAGTGGGGCTAGAGAGTCATAAGATGAAGTCATTAAGTTAATTTTGTACCCCCTAAAACCCCGTAATTAAAGAGATATTGTTAAGGTACTAACGAGCGGTTATTGCTTATGTATAGATCATTCCACTCCGCACGTTCGACCACCCCAACCAAACCACGGCAAGTTTACTTTTCAAAACTTATACATATACAAGGACTTTCACTGTTGTGTTTGTAGTTTTCAATCATATCAAATGTTATTTTTATCGAAGTATTGATGCAATTGAGATTGTATAAGTACATATATGTTTGTACCCCTTGAACTTAGATTGAAATGTTTTCCTCGGACAACGACTCTAGCAATAGAGGTCGTAGCGGTCCGAATATACTATTGATCGAGGAGCGGTATATTATTATATCGTAACTAGATTGCGAAAACCCGAAGGGTCATTCGGGGAGTATCGTATACTCAAGTAATTATTTTCATATCTTCGTAAATACTCGAAACCCTATCTTGGATTAAAAGTTTATTTTATCGAATAATTATTTTATTAATTATTAATATTAAATCTTAAAATATTATTTATTAATTATTGTTCATTATTTTAAAGATGAAGTCAATCCAAGATACATTTAGTACTTTCAAACTCGAACTCTTTCGAACTCAAAACATTTTCGAAAACCCCCGGTCAGGTTCTGTTTCTTGTATGATTTCAAGAATCATCGGTCGACTGATGTCGGACCTCAATTACTATGTTTTCAATCAAAATCAAGTTTTCAAAAGAAAAAGAAAAAGGGACTCTGGCAGGTGTGGGAACCGTTGACGAACGATTCCCGGGATGTGTAAGCGGCCGTGAGCCAGGCCGTCCATCAATTATTATTCCGGCCCAGGTGTTGCCGGAGGATGATTACGGATGTAGTTTTCATCGAGGGTGATTACGGATGTAGTTTTCACCCGGGGATAGTTACGGATGTAGTTTCTATCCTTCTACCGGTAGAGAAGACCCGCGGATTATTGGACTTGGATGTGGCGACTAATCATCGTCAATCCCTGTCAGGTTTTGTGTTTTCTTTAAGTCCCATTCCTCCATTTTGGAAAAATGCTTTGACACTGCTTCTTAGGCTTTTGTGCCAAGTTGCTGATAGTGTTCTATTTTGATGAGAAATATGTTGACTCTATGCGGTATCTAGAACTGCAAGTTTATTTTGAAAACAAGGGCACATATTGTTGCACCTTCGGAATTTACCAACAATGACAAGTGATTTTATATCTGATTGATACAAACGAGTTTTATAACTGCTAATCATATGAAATGTTATATTGCTTACCTTATACATATATTTCTTGCTGAGCTATAGTTGCTCACACTTGCTTATTTTCAAATTTACAAACACAACAGCTAAGCGAAATGGAAAGACCCAGACAGACTGCCCGAAAGCAGGTGACTAGACCCGAGCCAGCAGTTGAGATTCCACCGGTAGGCCCCATTAGCCAGATTGGTTGGCAACTTTTGTTAGTTCGTTTTATTTATCAGTATGACCTGTGCAAGGCAGTGTACCGTAACAAACTTTCAAGCCGCCAACTTCGCTTCATATCAAAGTGTTGCTGGTAGCATAAATACTATTTAATTCGGTCTGTAATAACTCTGATACTTTTATTTCTGCTTAATCAATGTTGTGACGTTTCTGAGACTCTAACCTGTGTGTGTGTGTGTGCGGTGTGAGTTTATTGTGGGGTCGATGGCTGTTTTATATATTATGTGCAAAAACAGGTATGTTATTAATGGAAAATGGACCGTGAGCGCCTAGATCTCCGACCCCGGATCTGGGGGCGTCACAGTTTGTGTTATGCTTCAATTCGTACTTCCAATAAATTTGATTCCAGGGCCATACAATGTCTTTTTTTAGGATATCCTCTTCATCAAAAAGGTTACAAATTGTTGAGATTAGATAATCATGCTACTTTGGTTAGTAGACATGTTAAATTCTTGGAACACATTTTTCCTTATCACACTATATCTTCACCTTCTTCAAAATTCACTGATGTTACTGTTGGTAATTCTTATAGTTTTCTTAACTGGTTAACACATTCTTCAGAGAAGAATTTTTCTAATATTTCTTCTCCAAGTAGTTGTCCTGTGACACAGTCTACTCCTTTAGAAACAACTATAGATACATCCTATTCCCCTGTTGAAAATTCTTTTCCTGTGACATCTGATTCTGTTCTTGATCCAACTGGTTCAACTAGTTCAACTGCATATATTGGTCCAGAGATAGACAGTATTCCTCAATAAGCAACTTTAAGTGTTCCTATTACTAATATTTCCTCCTCTAGAAAATCAGCTAGAGTAAAAAATCCTCCTACTTGGTGGCATGATTATCATGTTCCTACTAAAACTTTTGCTAATTTTGCACTTCTAGATCATGGTTCTTATGATTCCAATGATCAAGTTCTTTGTGCTTACTCAGCTACTGCTTCAGTTGAACCTTCTCATTATTACCAAGCAATTAAGAATCCTCTTTGGGTTTAAGCCATGGATAAGGAACTGATTGCTCTTGAATCCAATAATACATGGACTCTGACCACATTACCTCCTGGTAAAAAATGTGTAGATTGTAAGTGGGTATTCAGAATCAAGTATTTACCCAATGGAAATATTGACAAGTACAAAGCCAGGTCAGTAGCAAAAGGGTACACTCAATCTGCTGGAATTGATTATCATGATACGTTTGCTCCTGTGGTCAAGCTTGTTACAGTTCGATGTTTACTTGCTGTGGCTGCAGCCAAAAACTGGTTTGTCGAGCAATTGGATGTTAATAACGCTTTTTTACATGGAGACTTAACAGAAGATGTTTATATGCGTGTTCCATTAGGTTATAAAGGTATTTCTCCTAATTTGGTATGCAAATTAAACAAGTCCATTTATGGTCTAAAACAAGCCTCGAGAGAATGGTTTACCAAATTAACATCTTCTTTATTAGCTGCTGGGTATAAACAGTCTCTTTTGGATCATTCTTTGTTTACTCTGCATACTAGATCAGTTTATGTGGTAGTTGTTGTTTATGTTGACGATATTTTGATTGCTGGCACTGATATGCCTACTATTCAAGCACTCAAGGATCTCTTGCATCAACAGTTTACCATTAAAGATCTAGGTCCAGTGAAATATTACTTGGGTTTAGAAGTTCAGAGAAATAAAAATGGAATTTTTCTGAATCAGCAGAAGTTTATTACTAATCTGTTATCTGCAGCTAGTATGTCTCAGTCTTCTCCTTTATCTGTTCCAGTTGATCCCCACATAAAGCTATATGATGATGATAATTCAGGTCCACTTTTATCAGATGCTACTCCTTATAGAACTTTTGTTGGCAAATTACTTTATCTTACTACATCTCGTCCAGACATTGCCTATGTTGTTCAGTTATTGAGTCAATTTTTACATGCACCTCGAGTTAAACATATGGATGTTGTACACAGGGTTTTAAGGTACTTGAAGTTAACTATATCTCATGGGTTGTTTTTCCCTGCCAACAATTCTTTATTACTTCAAGGTTATTCAGACAGTGATTGGGGGGCTTGTCCTATTGATAGACGATCTGTTGGTGCTTATGCTTTCACTCTAGGTCCTGTTGTTGTTTCGTGGCGTTCTAAGAAACAGGCCCTTACTTCCAGAAGTTCAGCAGAGGTTGAATATAGAGCACTTGCTGATTCTTCTTGTGAAGTTATTTGGCTTCGACAACTTCTTGCTGAACTTACTGTCTCTTTTCAAGATCCAGTTTCATTATTCTGTGATAACAAGTCTGCACTTGATTTAGCTGCGAATCCTGTATACCATGCTCGTACCAAGCATATTGAGCTTGATTGTCATTTTCTTAGAGAAAAGATTAAGCTTGGTATAGTTCATCTTCTTCCTATTACTTCCAAGTTAAATCCAGCAGATGTTCTTACCAAAGGCATTGGAAAAGTTCCTCATTGGAGTTTGTGACGCCCCCAAATCCACCCTGACAGGGGACCCGGGTCGTCACATTGTCTCAATATGATAACGCAATAACAATACCAAATTTTTATTACAACGGAGCATAAATGTCCCACTCCGCAGGTCCAAGATCGTCTTCACAACATAATACAATCCAACTTGATACATCTCGAAATAATATGTTACAAAAGTTCACAACAGTAGAAATATAAAGATTCCATCTGGATCTTCTAATTATTGTCGCCATAGCCTTGCGCTTTCCCCTTGCCTTTATAGCCCTGGCTGGACGTCTCGCCTCTTTCCGTCTTGACAGCTGAACAAAATGTTGTAAAGCAAGAATGAGCAACTATAGTGCTCAGCAAGTTCTCTTCTCGCTCGGTATATAAATATAATAAATTTTACCGAAATAAATACTCAAAATTTTAATATCGGATATCACAATATGATTTGGCTCAAATTCATCTTGAAAATATCATACTCGAAAGGCTCAAAACTCATCTCAAAACAGAATACTCAAAAGACTCATTACTCATCTCGAGACAGAATACTCGATAACTCATTTGATATAACTCTGATAACTCATGATTTAAGAATGAACTGGTCTTCCACCTCTCCGTATCTCGGTGGGGCGATCAACTAACCAACCAAGAATACCGGCCTCCAATGACACCGCACTTCGCCCGATCACGGCTACAATACGATATCAACTATAATATATATGTATGAATGCTAGCATCATAATGGTTATCAATTCAACCAAGGCAACAAAGTGCCTAATTATTCTCGGGTCCGTAAAACGGTACACGAGTCTCTCTTTCTCTATAAAGGGCCTCTTGCCCAAAATTGACCAGTAGAATACAGAATTCCCGAATATTTGGGGTACAGATAACTTGAAATAGTTTTCCCAAAAAATATTTACGAATCTGGCGGACTGCCAGTATGACTCGATTTTACCACCAATCCGAACAATGGACTGATGTAAATAATAATAATTTATCGGTTGACACGAACAAAATGCCAAACCTTGGCAATAAAATCGACTATCTCGAATCTATGAGAATAGTCTTAAGATTGAAGTAATTGGGAGTCGTACTGAACAAATAGTACTTCTCAATATTTATAATACTCAACATTGATGAACGTTTAGATAGAATATTTTTCACTTGATCGACGAATAAAAATCTCTAACAATTATAATTTTAAACTCCTATCGATTAGTTCGAACGAGGAACTAACTAAAAGATAATCAATAAATAACGATTGAATTTGTACAATAAATTCAATCGAAAAGAATGAATTTAACAATCTCGGACGAATGAGATCGACCCGATAACAACGAAATTATTTCTACGCTTATAGGGATTATAATTCTCAAATAAACTATCTTGACAACATAATAAAATTTAACAAGAAATAATTCTCAAAAGAAATTATTGCATCATACAGAGCAACAGATAATCTCAACATATAATATCTCGAAAATAATTAAGGTATTAAATAACACGAACAGAAATTCACAGTTTCCAAAAGTTAGGGTAGGAATGAACTTGCCTCGATCTCGAAGTGCAAATGAATGCAGATAAAAATTATACTCTACCCGTGAACTTGGCGTCGATCTACGTCTCGAGAATTATTTTCTAAAAATGGCAACCAGAAATACGTGAGCGATTTTTCAGAATAAAATACTCCCGATCCGATAATCTAATTAATAATAATATAATATCTCATAAAATCTCCTGAATAAATAACGGAAATTAATTCCGGGATAAATAAATCTCTCTTCGAACTCAGGAATCAAATCTCGAAAATATATCCTATTTTTAATATCCGGAAATCTCAATTCATTCTTAAAATGAAAAAAAATTCAACAATCCATTTTTATTCAATTTAAATCCATAATTATTATTTTCATTTTTTTAAAAAATAATTCATCAAAGAATTCTACTTTTAAATAACCCCACAAATTCTAATTTATTTTACTTATTAATAATATAGATCAAATTTTAATCTCTAAATTAAATCTGACTCGATCCGGTTAATTAGAATAAACCGGAAACGCTAATTATAAATCTCCTAAAATAATATCGCTTTCTAATTCTATTTATTCACAATTATTCCTCTTTTATCGACAAATTAATAAATCTCTAATTTTCGTCCAAAATCACAAAATAATTCCTTTTTAATTAATTAATAATTTATTACACCATTTTTATCAAACTATTTTCATTTCTCTAAATTTTTAAAATAATAAACAAATTATTAAAAAAATAATTTTAAAACATTCACCTCTTTTATTTTATTTTATTAACTCATTATTTATTATATATATTTATATATATAACTATTATTTTTATCAATATTTTTATTTTCTCCGTTTAACAGCTTCACAGTAGACAAAAAAACACGACGGCGCGTGGGGCCCACGCGCCACCACCGCCGTCCGGAAAAACCCCTCCCATGCGTCTCTCTTTCTCTCTATTTCTTCCCCCCCAAATCTCTCATCTCTCCTGCAACACCCCCCCCGCTCTCTCTCTCTCTCTCTCTCTCTCTCTCTCTTTCTCTCTCCCGACGTCTCTCTCTCCCTCTTCTCCTTCTTCTCTCTCTCCGGCAAAACCTCCACCACCCAATCTCTCCTCTCCTCCCGTTTCTTCCTCACCGAATAAAACCAACACCACCACCACCACCACGGTGGTGGTCGCCTTTTATCCCCCTTATAACTCCGGCAAACCAAAACAACACAATCACCAACACATCTCTCTCCACCTCCATGAATCTCTCTGCCACCCTATGCAATACCCACCACCGAAATCTCGCCGCCCCCCTCTCGATTCTAACAATCACGCAAGACCACCCTCCCCCTGGAATCAATTCCGATTCAAACCCAACACAACCAAGTTCAAAACCTTTGTCCTCTCTCTCTGACTCCATCTCTCCCTGCCCCTTAACTTCGATTCATCTCACAACAAACTAAACACAAAATTGGAAACAAAAGGAAAGAAGAAAAGACAAAAAAAATTTCTTAACAGAAGAAAAAAAACATACTACCTGTGGTCACTCTGTTTTCCGCAGAGAGGAAAATAAGAAAATGTGGACTGTGGTTTTGTAACTTTGGACAAGAAAAAAAATGGTGTCTCAGTTCTGTCTCTGTATAGAATGAATATAAGGCTCGGTTTTTCTCTTTTAAAAACTAAAAAGGCAGCAGGAATTGGGGAATAAAATCATGAAAAGTGGATGGCGTGCTCCGTAAAATCTGTAATGCTGTCTCCTCCTCGTGCTGGTCAATTAAAACGAGATTTTCATTCCATTTTCTAAAATAAAACCGATCCAAAAATAAAATAAAAATCCTATTTTCCTAAATATTTTTCTAATTTTAGTAAACACTAAACAAATGTAACTATTTAAATATAAAACGAATATTTAAAAATTTCAAAAATTTTTAAAACGCGCTAATTAAAATATAATAACGAACCGTTCTTAAATAAAATTTAAATAACGATAGGAAACTTTATTCGAAATATTCGTGGTTATTACAGTCTTCCCCCCTTATAGGATTCCGTCCTCGGAATCAAAATTACGCACTAAACAATTCAGGATATTTATTCCGCATTTAGCTTTCTAATTCCCACGGGGCTTCCTCAATATGGTGGTTTCTCCAAAGTACTTTCACTAAATTTATTTTCTTAGTTCTTAACTCTTGCACTTTGTGATCTAGGATCTGTACTGGTTGTCCTTCGTATGTTAAATCAGGACAAATTTCCACTGGTTCGTAGGTTATAACATGACTGAAGTCAGAATGGTATTCTCTTAATGCAGAAACATGAAACACATCATGAATATGCTGGAGGTTTGGAGGTAGGGCCAACTAGTAAGCTAGGGGTCCTATCTTCTTGAGAATCTCAAAAGGTCCTATATATCTGGGACTCAACTTGCTTTTCCTTCTAAATCTCATATTTCCCTTCCAAGGTGAAATTTTCAGTATCGCTTTACCTTCCACTTCGAATGCCTCATATGGTGCCATACCTATGCTAGAGTGATAACTATTATTGTAAGAAAACTTAATTAGGGCAATTGATCATCCCAACTTTCTTTGAAATCAAGTGCACAAAATCTTAATATTACGAAGAGGAAAGAAATGAGGTTGCTCCCGTGCTTTTCCGAGGTTTAAATATTGTCCTTTCACTTTGTAACATTAGGAATCCATATTCTCGATGCAAATCGCTTAATTCCCTTTTCATCTTTTGAACTTAGAAATTCTTCTCCGGTCAACTCTGATCTTCTTTCTCCCATTACTTGTTCCTGCCAACGGCGAATCTTCTCGAGTAACTCTGGTTGAAACTGAATGTTGTAAACTCTTTCATTGTTTTGGACTGGGACCCTAATCTCTAATTCCATTTTCTCAAATTCTTTGACTAATTCTTCTGAGGTTGTCAACAGGTTGATTCTTTCCTTTCTACTTAAAGCATCAGCTACGACATTAGCCTTCCCTGGGTGGTAATTTATCGAACAATCATAGTCTTTAATCAGTTGTAACCATCTTCTCTGTCTCATGTTTAATTCCTTCTACGTGAATATATACTTTAAGCTCTTGTGATCTGTGTAAATTTCACATTTCTCTCCATAAAGGGAATGTCTCCAAATCTTGAGGGCAAAAACAATAGCAGCAAGTTCTAAATCGTGAGTAGGGTAACGGGACTCATATTCCTTCAGTTGTCGAGAGGCGTAAGCTATTACTTTACCGTGTTGCATCAGAACACATCCTAAACCTTTGTGAGAGGCATCGCTAAAAATCACGAAACCGCCTTTCTCATCAGGTAAGGTCAACACTGGGGCAGTAGTCAATCTCTTCCTCAATTCCTGAAAGCTATTTTCGCCCTTGGGGGTCCATTCAAACTTTTCACTCTTTCTGGTGAGTCGAGTCAGTGACGTAGCTACCCTTGAGAAATCCTTCACAAATCTACGATAGTATCCAGCCAATCCAAGAAACTTCTAACCACTGTTGGAGTCCTTGGTCTCTCCCAATTTGCTGCGGCTTCTATCTTTGCGGGGTCTATATAAATCCCTTCGTCGCTCACAATGTGTCCTAAAAATTGAACTCCTTTCAGCCAGAATTCACACTTCGAAAATTTTGCATATAACTTTTCCTTTCTCAACGCTTCCAAAACCAAACGGAGGTGTTCAACATGTTCCTCAGGAGACTTCGAGTATATTAAGATGTCATCAATAAATACAATCACGAACTTATCCAAGTACTTCTTGAACACACGATTCATTAAATCCATAAAAGCAGCTGGCGCATTCGTCAATCCAAAAGACATGACTAAGAATTCGTAATGTCCATATCGGGTCCTAAAGGCAGTCTTAGGAATATCTTCAGGCTTGATCTTTAGTTGATGATAGCCGGATCTCAAATCAATCTTTGAAAAATATCTAGCTCCCTTTAGTTGGTCAAACAGATCGTCGATTCGAGGTAGAGGGTACTTATTCTTGATGGTCATCTTGTTTAGTTCACGGTAATCAATACATAGTCGCGTAGTTCCGTCCTTCTTCTTCACGAACAATACTGGAGCTCCCCACGGGGATACACTTGGTCTAATTACACCTTTGTCAAGTAACTCTTGAAGCTATGTTGCCAATTCCTTCATTTCCACTGGTGCCATTTTGTACGGCGCCTTTGAGATTGGCGCGGTTCCTGGTTCTAAATAAATCGTAAACTCTATCTCTCGATCTAGTGGAATTCCAGGTAACTCGTTGGGAAAAACGTCTCTAAACTGGTTAACTACAGGGACCTCCTCGATCATGGGGGTATGTTTCTCGGTATCTATCACATAAGCTAGATAGGCTTGACATCCTTACCGAAGTAATCTTTTAGCTTGAATTATTGACAGGAAATCCTTAGTCGGTTTCCGTCCGTGAAACGAAATGCTTATACCGTTAGGTCCACTTAAGCTGACCTTCTTACGGCGACAATCTATTTGAGCATCATAACGTGATAACCAATCCATCCCCAGGATTACGTCAAACTCTCCTAACTTAAAAGGAATGAGGTCTACATCAAAACGTTGCCCATGTATCTCTATGGCATAATTCAGACACAATCGATTCACTGGTATAACTTCCTGATTAATTACTTCTATGTTCAAAATTTCCTCTAAGGGCACAGACTCAAGATTAAGCTTGTACATGAAGTTCTCAGAAATAAAAGATTTGGTAGCTCCAGAATCAACTAGAACACATGCATCCCCAGAATTTACTAAAAGCGTACCTGCGATCACATCGCTGTTATCAATGGCATCTCTCACTGTCATGTTGAATGTTCTTGCGGTCGGCTTGTTGTTCTGGTTGTCAAATCTCTTCATAAAATTACTCCCACTACTCTAAAACTTCCTCTTGTGCTATTCTTCGGTTACAACTCACTCCCACTTTCGACTATAGCCGCTTTCTAAGCCAAGATTGTATAACTGGTGATTTCAAACACGTCGACTCGATTCTATATCCAGGGCTTCAATCCTTGTTAGAAATGCTAAGCTCTTTTTCTTCGGTGTCTACTTAATAAGGTGCGAACCTTGAGAGTTCTAAAAACTTAGCTTCATAATCTGCAACAGTCATCGACCCTTGCTTGAGTTCGAACAACTTAATTTCTATCTGATTCTCTAAGTACTTAGGAAAATACCTTTCCAGGAACAACTCTGTAATTCTAGTCCAAGGTATAACCGTATTATCTTCCATTGCTCTCTTTGCTTCCCACCAATAATTTGATGCACTTTTCACTACATACATAGTAACGATAATAGTTCTAGCTTATGCCACACTGTATCCTGAAAATATATTCTTCATTTCTCTCAACAAATCTCTCATCTCTCATTTCTTTAGAATTAGTAATCCTTTTGATCTCAACAATCTCTTATTACCAAAAAGTCTTGATAGTGATGATATGGTTTGAGTTTCTCAATTGTAAGACACATTTCTTCTCATAGGGTCTTCTCATTTTAACGAAAATTAAGGGGTTTTGCTTCTACTTATGACCCAAATATTCTTACTTTTATTCTTAATTGAGGTGTGGTTCCTTAAAGAAATATTGTAGGTATATAGAGGTAAAATAATTGTCGTACTCGTGGTAGGAAAATTTTAGAAAATACGATAAGCCACGCCTTAAGGGTTCGAAGTATCACAACTAGTTATGTAGTGATATAAAACAGGTGTTAGGACAAGTATGCAACATAAATCATCGTGAAACCTTTAATGATTCAATAAAAATATCTCTAATTAATTCTATATATATCGCTTCTCATTCACTTCCAAAAGATACAATCTTGCCTTCAGGATTCCATGGCAAAGACATAATTCGTGTAGTAATCTACGAAATAGGTAAATGGTTGCATTTATAATAGTACCAGTCCCCTTATTAGGTCAGAGAAAGGTCGATTTAATCTAATTCATGGAACTTCCCACGAACTCCACTGGGAGAAAAGCTCACGGTCATGATAAAAAAAAAATTTCAACATTAATCTCAAAACTTCCAAAGTTTAAGTTGTCGTTCAACTACTAAATTTAGAAGAAAGATAGGGAAAACATGCATTACTATTCTCTTCCCCCTTTTTTTTTAATGAAAAAAAATCACTCTTTCACCAACGTGTAATATATCATTAATGTACAATAGGTATCGATTCGCTTCACTCTTTTAAAGGATGGAGTTCGATGATTGCTCCATAATCAAACCAATGTCTTAGAACCTTAATACACTCCCAGGAAACACCACGTAGGGTTTTGAAGATCTGACTAGCGAGTTTACGCAAAGGTCTATTTCTATTTAGATATTGTCACTCCGACTTGAGTTGTTGAAATTTCCATTTCTGGAAGAGAAGTTTCATCACTTTCAAATTTTCGTACACCACTTTTAGAATTCTTAGACCCCAATCATTATAGGATCCATAAGAACATTGAATAGAGATAACTCATAAGGAATAGATGTTAAACAACACATGTGCACACTCAATTCTTGATGGTGAGAATCTTTTATGAAAGGATTAGCTGAGAGATCATTATGATCATCGAACATTTGTTTTGTTGCATGTATCATTAGGACAACCGTCATAGTACACAAGGTGGCCAGCCTTTAGTACTCTAATTAACAAACAACAGTACAAATGGTGGCGTCCCACCAGACTTCTATCACAGAGACAGACAGTCTTCCCCTGTTTAAGTAGGGTTGTTCATCTCAGTATCACAAAGGGTGACAAATATAGTAAGGGATATAAAAGAGTTTTATATTTATAGAAGTACATGATGCTATGTAAATGAACCTTTGAACAATATAGGTCTTTTCAAACAGGATAGATATTGCCTGAGTAAATTCGAATGATAAAAATCACCGATAATCATTTTTAAGGAAGTTACTTAAGGAACGATTTCCTAGCACACAATAAGCTCTTAGGATCGACTATCGATTCTCGAATAAATGTGACACTCGTAGACTCCGGCAGCTCGTCAGGGAAGAAAATCTCTAAGAGTGGATGTACTAAAAACACAATATCATAGAGAACTATTTCAACCTCTATAAGTTATATCTCTGGTGCACGTAACTCACGCTATTACATTCTGACTCTGGTAAAGGTATTGACAACATTTACAAAATGTGGAAACTCTGTAAGGTATCATCCGATCTCATTTGTAATGGGAAATTAGGCATCCTATCTTAAATTAATTGGGAACTAGGGGTCCATGTGAATAAGGTGTAGGAAGTCTATCTCAAGTAGAACGAAAGTCAGTTGGTCTGGAAGTAGACATCTACAAAAGTACGAAAAACCTCGGTCAGGTTTCAATCGACTAGATATGCCTAAAAATATATATAAAAAGGCGTAAGGCGCTTAGTGACAAAATCTCAACATCGTATAATATATCTCTAAATTCTCACGTCGCGTTATAGTTCTAGGCTCGTATTATATCTCTAAATTCTCGCATCCGGTTATACTCCAAGGCTCGTACGATTCCTAAAAATATAACTAAGGCTCTGATACCAAAACTGTGACGCCCCCAAATCCACCCTGACAGGGGACCCGGGTCGTCACATTGTCTCAATATGATAACGCAATAACAATACCAAATTTTTATTACAACGGAGCATAAATGTCCCACTCCGCAGGTCCAAGATCGTCTTCACAACATAATACAATCCAACTTGATACATCTCGAAATAATATGTTACAAAAGTTCACAACAGTAGAAATATAAAGATTCCATCTGGATCTTCTAATTATTGTCGCCATAGCCTTGCGCTTTCCCCTTGCCTTTATAGCCCTGGCTGGACGTCTCGCCTCTTTCCGTCTTGACAGCTGAACAAAATGTTGTAAAGCAAGAATGAGCAACTATAGTGCTCAGCAAGTTCTCTTCTCGCTCGGTATATAAATATAATAAAGTTTACCGAAATAAATACTCAAAATTTTAATATCGGATATCACAATATGATTTGGCTCAAATTCATCTTGAAAATATCATACTCGAAAGGCTCAAAACTCATCTCAAAACAGAATACTCAAAAGACTCATTACTCATCTCGAGACAGAATACTCGATAACTCATTTGATATAACTCTGATAACTCATGATTTAAGAATGAACTGGTCTTCCACCTCTCCGTATCTCGGTGGGGCGATCAACTAACCAACCAAGAATACCGGCCTCCAATGACATCGCACTTCGCCCGATCACGGCTACAATACGATATCAACTATAATATATATGTATGAATGCTAGCATCATAATGGTTATCAATTCAACCAAGGCAACAAAGTGCCTAATTATTCTCGGGTCCGTAAAACGGTACACGAGTCTCTCTTTCTCTATAAAGGGCCTCTTGCCCAAAATTGACCAGTAGAATACAGAATTCCCGAATATTTGGGGTACAGATAACTTGAAATAGTTTTCCCAAAAAATATTTACGAATCTGGCGGACTGCCAGTATGACTCGATTTTACCACCATTCCGAACAATGGACTGATGTAAATAATAATAATTTATCGGTTGACACGAACAAAATGCCAAACCTTGGCAATAAAATCGACTATCTCGAATCTATGAGAATAGTCTTAAGATTGAAGTAATTGGGAGTCGTAGTGAACAAATAGTACTTCTCAATATTTATAATACTCAACATTGATGAACGTTTAGATAGAATATTTTTCACTTGATCGACGAATAAAAGAGAGAATTACCAAAATGCCTATTTTTCACAAGTTTTTTCCCAAAATACTGATTTTGAAAAAAATGGCCCGAAATACCGACGGGATACGGAGAATCGTCCTCCGTGTTAGCATAATACGGAACACCGTGTTCCGTATTATGCATGATACGGAACACCATCTTCCGTGTTATGCATGATACGGAACACGGTGTTCCGTATCCGTGCATGATACGGAACATGGTGTTCCGCAACACCTCATGATACGGAACACGGTGTTCCGCAACACCCCATGATACGGAACACGGTGTTCCGCAACACCCCTCATATCACGGTAGACGGTGTAGCGTTTTCAGTCAGTAAAAAGGGCCAGCATGGCTCCCATATGAATATTTTGGGCCATCACCCCGAATAAAAATCTCTAACAATTATAATTTTAAACTCCTATCGATTAGTTCGAACGAGGAACTAACTAAAAGATAATCAATAAATAACGATTGAATTTGTACAATAAATTCAATCGAAAAGAATGAATTTAACCATCTCGGACGAATGAGATTAGTTTCACTGAATCAAAATAATAGTCGTCTCGAATTAATGAGATCGACCCGATAACAACGAAATTATTTCTACGCTTATAGGGATTATAATTCTAAAATAAACTATCTTGACAACATAATAAAATTTAACAAGAAATAATTCTCAAAAGAAATTATTGCATCATACAGAGCAATAGATAATCTCAACATATAATATCTCGAAAATAATTAAGGTATTAAATAACACGAACAGAAATTCACAGTTTCCAAAAGTTAGGGTAGGAATGAACTTGCCTCGATCTCGAAGTGCAAATGAATGCAGATAAAAATTATACTCTACCCGTGAACTTGGCGTCGATCTACGTCTCGAGAATTATTTTCTAAAAATGGCAACCAGAAATACGTGAGCGATTCTTCAGAATAAAATACTCCTGATCCGATAATCTAATTAATAATAATATAATATCTCATAAAATCTCCTGAATAAATAACGGAAATTAATTCCGGGATAAATAAATCTCTCTTCGAACTCAGGAATCAAATCTCGAAAATATATCCTATTTTTAATATCTGGAAATCTCAATTCATTCTTAAAATGAAAAAAAAATTCAACAATCCATTTTTATTCAATTTAAATCCATAATTATTATTTTCATTTTTTTTTTAAAAATAATTCATCAAAGAATTCTACTTTTAAATAACCCCACAAATTCTAATTTATTTTACTTATTAATAATATAGATCAAATTTTAATCTCTAAATTAAATCTGACTCGATCCGGTTACTTAGAATAAACCGGAAACGCTAATTATAAATCTCCTAAAATAATACCGCTTTCTAATTCTATTTATTCACAATTATTCCTCTTTTATCGACAAATTAATAAATCTCTAATTTTCGTCCAAAATCACAAAATAATTCCTTTTTAATTAATTAATAATTTATTACACCATTTTTATCAAACTATTTTCATTTCTCTAAAATTTTAAAATAATAAACAAATTATTAAAAAAATAATTTTAAAACATTCACCTCTTTTATTTTATTTTATTAACTCATTATTTATTATATATATTTATATATATAACTATTATTTTTATCAATATTTTTATTTTCTCCGTTTAACAGCTTCACAGTAGACAAAAAAACACGACGGCGCGTGGGGCCCACGCGCCACCACCGCCGTCCGGAAAAACCCCTCCCCTGCGTCTCTCTTTCTCTCTATTTCTTCCCCCCCAAATCTCTCATCTCTCCTGCAACACCCCCCCCCCCGCTCTCTCTCTCTCTCTCTCTCTCTCTCTCTCTCTCTCTCTCTCTCTCTTTCTCTCTCCCGGCGTCTCTCTCTCCCTCTTCTCCTTCTTCTCTCTCTCCGGCAAAACCTCCACCACCCAATCTCTCCTCTCCTCCCGTTTCTTCCTCACCGAATAAAACCACCACCACCACCACGGTGGTGGTCGCCTTTTCTCCCCCTTATAACTCCGGCAAACCAAAACAACACAATCACCAACACATCTCTCTCCACCTCCATGAATCTCTCTGCCACCCTATGCAATACCCACCACCGAAATCTCGCCGCCCCCCTCTCGATTCTAACAATCACACAAGACCACCCTCCCCCTGTAATCAATTCCGATTCAAACCTCTGTCCTCTCTCTCTGACTCCATCTCTCCCTGCCCCTTAACTTCGATTCATCTCACAACAAACTAAACACAAAATTGGAAACAAAAGGAAAGAATAAAAGACAAAAAAAAATTCTTAACAGAAGAAAAAAAAAACATACTACCTATGGTCACTCTGTTTTCCGCAGAGAGGAAAATAAGAAAATGTGGACTGTGGTTTTGTAACTTTGGACAAGAAAAAAAATGGTGTCTCAGTTCTGTCTCTGTATAGAATGAATATAAGGCTCGGTTTTTCTCTTTTAAAAACTAAAAAGGCAGCAGGAATTGGGGAATAAAATCATGAAAAGTGGATGGCGTGCTCCGTAAAATCTGTAATGCTGTCTCCTCCTCGTGCTGGTCAATTAAAACGAGATTTTCATTCCGTTTTCTAAAATAAAACCGATCCAAAAATAAAATAAAAATCCTATTTTCCTAAATATTTTTTTAATTTTAGTAAACACTAGACAAATGTAACTATTTAAATATAAAACGAATATTTAAAAATTTCAAAAAATTTTAAAACGCGCTAATTAAAATATAATAACGAACCGTTCTTAAATAAAATTTAAATAACGATAGGAAACTTTATTCGAAATATTCGCGGTTATTACAGAGTTGCTGTTCCAAATTGGGACTTACCTTTTCTGATATGTCTCCAATTTGTGGGGGGGCTAAAGACTATATAGCAACAGCTGCTTTAGCAAATGTTACATCAACTATACGTAATAAGCTAAAAGTAGCATTTAGCCAAACAACACCTTATGTCTTGTAACTAATTCTGTTATATCTTGACAGTTGTAAAATAGTATAAATAGACTCTGTATCTTCAGATTAGACTTAATGAAAATAACACAGAACTTTCTACCTAATTCATCTCTTCTCTACATACATGTTTTGTATATACATTTCATCGTCTCTTGTTGTTATTAACTCCTTACCGACGGAACTTCTAACAGATAAAGGCTAGAAGGATCATGATCATGGTGATCGGGACGATGATGACGATGGTGATGGTGGTTCCCATCTAATGTCTGATGGCACTCTTAGAATCATGGGGTAGTTTACTTGGTTTTTATGTTATGTAAGGACTATTTGGTACTCCATCTGTCTCTAAAAACTTTTCTCATTTCCCTTGGACACGTTTGCCAACGCACATTTTTAATCGTTAATATCTTTAATTTTTTATTAGTTTTAAATATAAAAACTTCACTGTATTAAAGTACTCATAAATACGAATCCAACAAGATCACTCATGACTATATTTGGTCTTATAGATTAGACATAAATTAGTAATTTGTCTCATGTTATGAACAGTCCCGACATATCAAACGAGAGAAGCATTATGAGACGGAGGGAGTATTGTATTAAGTATGTTGTCCATGGTGACTTTTGCCACTCTTAGCTTGTTTTGTGTATGGTTGGTTAATTTCGGATGCTATTTGTTACGGTATTGGGATTGTAGTAGTTTTTGTTAATTTCAAGTTTTGCGGGTAATGTATATAATGAAAAAAATAGGGCAAGCATGTGATAACATATGACAACTTTAGCCGTCAGAAGATTTGTATTTTGGATTCAATAGAAAAACGTATTTATTTAATTTTACTTTTTTTTTAAAAAAAAATTTCTACTTCCCGACAGAAGGTTTGTTGGAATATAATATATGAATTTTTATTATTATCTAGTTTGTTTAGAGATAATAATCAAAAAACAAACTCCTAACAAACTTTTCTGTCAGATGTTTAGTTTAATAATATAATAAAGAGGAAGTGGATCCCTTATTATCTTCCGACGCAATTGATAACTTTCGACGCAAATATGAACATTTGACAAGGACTTTTCTAACGGACGAGTTCTGTCGGAAGGAAGCATTCTTCCGACAGAAGATAGGCCAAAAAGTTTGTCAGAAATGCTTGTTTTTGTTGTAGTAGAACCAAAAGCAGAAGTAATGGTTTTAAATATGAGTAATGCTAGCACTACAACAAAAACAGGCATTTCTGACAAACTTTTTGGCCTATTTTTTGTCGGAAGAATGCTTCCTTCCGACAGAATTAGTCCGTCAGAAAAGTCCTTGTCAAATGTTCGTATTTGCGTCGGAAGTTATCAATTTCATCGGAAGATAACAAGGGACCCACTTCCTCTTTATTATATTATTAAACTAAACATCCGACAGAAAAATTTGTCAGAAGTTTATATTTTGATTATTATCTATAAATAAACTAGATAATAATAAAATATTCATATATTATATTCCAACAAACCTTCTGTCGGAAGTAGAAATTTTTTTTTTAAAAAAAAAAAAGGAAAATTAGATAAATACGTTTTTCTATTGATTCCAATATACAAATCTTCTGACGGCTAAAGTTGTCATATGTTGTAATACCATTATATACATTATCCGCAAAACTTGAAATTAGCAAAAACTACTACAATTACAATACCATAACAAATAGCATCCAAAATTAACCATCCATACACAAAACAAGCTAAGAGTGGCAAAAGTCACCATGGACAACATACTTAATACAATAACAAATAGACCTTAGATAAAAACTACCCCATGATTCTAAGAGTTCCATCAGACAAAAGAAAGTTTGTACCAAAGATATTCTAAAACAAAGATGTTCCCTTCCCCTTCTTGTCTCCACCAATCTCAAAATGCTTGCATCTCTGTATACCAATAGGATAAAGATAAGCTAAGCTAGTAAGCAAACTCAAATGAACCAGAATGAAGTGTATGTGATTACTCAAAAATGAAAAGCTAACCTTGATAGGATTCTGCGACACATGTTTGCAGCCCTAACATTGCAGCCCAACCTTGCCTCGTATCAGACAACATGCATAGACATAGATATTCTCCTCGTACTATGGCTGTGATGACAAGGCCAACAGAAAACATTGAAAGATTAACAACTTCAAAGACTGAATATAATGACAACTGGTTCGACAGAATCGCCATTAACCATCTCTCATAGAGTGTACAAGAAACAGGGATGTCTATATTTAAAATGTTGTGAAGACAGACCTAATGAACTGTAATCTCATATTTTCTATAATTAAGCATAGAATCTCATATTTTGCCAACGAGGTTCAGTGTATAACAGCTAACCACTGTGTAAGAAATCAGAAACATGAAGAAATCAAATAAAATACCCATCTTATAAGAGGAAATAGAAGATTAAAAAGACATAGTATGGCATGTCCTTCCTGTCTATAGTGCAGAGGTCCAAGTAGAGACTACAACTAAATAACATTGGTTGAGGTTAATATACCTGTTGCAGTGAAAGCCTGGATCAACATCATTTTGACAAATACCTTTCCACTTTGATGGAACTTGTTAGTCACAGAGGCATGCCTGAATACATCTAATAACAAGCCTAAGTATGTGTAATGCTATGCATTACCTACATGACCTCTTAACTGAGGGAACCTCTAGTTGTAGAGTTTCTATTTGTTCTGTACTTGTAATAGGCATCAAATTCTAGTTGTGTTACTGTACCTACTAAGTCAAGAATAAAGCTTGAAAGAAGTTCCAAGGTTCATGCCTCAAGCAAGGAAATGAAGACTGTCAAATAATCACAGTTGGGATTTGAAGATTTGAAGATTTTGCCTAAGTACCAATTCGAGAAGTACATTTGTCTATTCGAGAAGTCTAGCATTCGAGAAGTCAGAGTTCGATATCTCAGAAGACACTATTCGATATCTCTCAATATGCTATTCGATATCTCAGGGATTCGATATGTCAAAATGCTCTATTCGATATCTCAGGGATTCGATATGTCAAAATGCTCTATTCGATATCTCAAGGAGTCCCAGAGAAAAGAGCTATTCGAGAAGTGATTCGATATGTCAAGATAACACTATTCGAGAACTCAGAGTTATCGATCAAGTCAACCCCAGTTCTCGAATCACTCACTTAGTCACTTCTCGAATACATTCTTGAGGACAAAATACTGAAGAATTGTACAAGTCAGAAACCTGCAACAAGCCAGCACACTTTATTTGACTCTGTCCTATAAAGCATGCTGGAAAGCCTACAAAGAAGCTTGGAGAGATAAGACAAGGGACAAGGAGCTGAAGAAGTGGATCTAAACAGGCTTTTCAAAGTCAAATCTGTAGCCGTTTGGACTCTTACTAAAATGAGATAGACAGACTGGAAAGTGCTTTTGTTTTACCTACCTCATTTGTAGCAAGTGGGTGTATCCATGTCTATAAGGATACAGCCTCACTTCCTTAGCTGTTAAGGTTTTGAAGTTTCTCAAAAATATCCAGAAAATATCTCTCTGAGAAAAACGAAGCTGAGAATACTATCATTTGTATTCACAGATTGTAGCAAGATCTTTATCTAATAAAATATTAGATTAAAGTGATATTGTGTTGTGTTTGTGTTTAATTTTCCGCATCTTCATATCTCACACACTCATCACTTATCTTGCTGCAAAGATTCAAGACCGAAGAAAAAATTCAAGAATCCATTCACCCCCCCCTCTGTATTCTTTTACTGTATTCAATACTCAACAAGTGGTATCAGAGCAGGCTGTTTAATCTAAACAGAAAACGATCATGAGTTCGAATACACCAAAGACTACAGGTACGGTAAAGGTCCCTAAGTTCGACAAAGAGAATTACAACCTCTGGAAAATAAAAATGCTGTTGTTCATCAAAGCTGCCAATCCTCTCTACCCTGACATTCTCAAGAATGGTCCATTCATACCACAACAAGAAGTTGCTGAATCCACAGTGGGCGCAGTAGTCATTCCTAGATCATACGTTCCAAAAGAGCCATCCAAATGGACGGACTCAGAGAAGGAAAAGATTGCCCTAGACAGCCACCTCATGTTGTTAATCATAGACTCCTTGGATATGTCGATGTTTGCCAACGTAGCATCATGCAGATCAGCCAAGGACATGTGGAATCACATCGAGGTGTTATGTGAAGGGACAGAGGAGGTAAGAGAAAATAAGAAACAGATACTGGTCACACAGTATGAGGCGTTCATGGCACAGCCCAAGGAAAGTATCACTGATATGTTTGAGAGATTTCACAAGCTGGTGACTGAGCTCCAAATGAATGGGAAGGTTTACAGCACTAAGGAATTAAATATGAAGTTTCTACTATCGTCACCAAACCATCTAGAGCAAAGGGTCATATCTCTAAGAGAAAGAGATTTGAACAAAGTCACGTATGATGTGCTCTATGGGGTTTTAAAGACACACGAGCTTGAGTTGCTTCAAAAGAGGGCTATCCAAGCTAACCAAGGCAGAATGATAAACACATCCTGTGCCTTGATTGTCAACAAATCTATTCAAGACCTGGAAGCATCTGCAAGTCAGCTGAGAATAGAAGAGATAGTAGATGATGAAGAAACTGAGGAAGTAGTGACTGAACCTGCTGATGACAAGGAAGAAGATGAGTTCTACACTCTTGAAGAGCTGGATGGCATGGAAAATACATCATATGCTTTTATGGCTAGAAAATTTCCAAACATCAGATTCAAGAGGAATCAGCCCTTCAAGCCTAGACCTCAAAATCATTCATTCAACAAGGGCAAGGCACCTATGAAAACAAACAAGAACAGATTCAAAACCAGCTATGTGGATAGGTCATCTGTAAGATGTTATAGATGCAATGACCTAGGGCATTTTGCCAGTGAATGCAAGAAGCCTAAAAAGAAGGATAAGGAGTTTCTTGAGCTTGAAGCTAAGTATGAGGCCCTTCTAAAGAAGCAGACACCAGGTAAGGCTTACATAGCTGAAGGAAAGTGTTGGGATGATTCTGACAGTGATGGGGAAGAACAAGAATTCTGCAACTATGCCTTGATGGCCAATTCCAAGGAAGAACCATCTACATCAGACTCACAGGTACCATCTCTCACTACCATAGACATGTCTGTTTCTGAATATAAATCTTTGGTTGAACAACTATCCGTTGAGATGTTTAACATTCATACTAGTATGACTGCTGCTAATGAAGAAATTGCTAAACTGTCTACTAGGAATGAATTGTTAAATAAGAGAAATGAGGAACTAGAGCTAACTACTGTGCAAATAGAAAATCTTAAACAAGAGATTGAGTATCTAAAGAATAAAGTTCTATGTGCTAGTCAAGTTGAGAAAGCTCTTAGGGATGAATTAGCTGAAAATGAATTTAAGTTGAAAACATTTAAGAATTCCTCTAGTCTATTGCAGTCTTATCATGAGAAAAATCTAGCTAGACCTAAGGCTGCCATTGGACTTGATTATGACACTCTTAAACAGAGGAAAGGCTATGCAGTCATTGAAGATGACATTGTTGTTCAAGAGGAGGTGCCTCAGGTTTTGAAAAAGACTGAGAATCCAATATTTAAAACACCAACACTTGAGATTGATGAGGATGCCTTACTCATCAAGCAAATGTTGGAGGATGAAGATGAGGCACAATCAAATGAACAACAAGCATCCTCTGAGGGTAAGAATGTCAAAACCAAAGCCAAGGAGCCAGTAGGAGGTAGACCTAGACTTGAGAAACCTGTAAATTTTGTTTCAGCTGGAAATTATGAGACTAAGAAGAAAGTGACTAATAAGAGACCAAACAGGAATGGCAAATTAGGGATTAACAAAGATAACAACTATGCTTATGTGCCAAATGCCCCTAGGAAAGTTTGTCAAAACTGTTTTAGCTCTAATCATTTGACTCATGCTTGCAAGAAACCACCTGGTAGTGTTGCTAAACCATTCTATGATTGCTCTGTGCCTTTAAGACATAGAGACTCTCCTTTCTGTGATAAACTTGATTGTATGCCATGTAACATGAATGTGATGACTAGTTGTTTTAATTTGAGAAGACAATTCATGGAGGGCTGTATCAATCATAATGTTCACACACACTACACAAGGACAAAGTCTTCAAGTCCTCCTAAAGTTAGGAAGGTACCTCTGTCACCTAAGTCTAAGAACCCTGATTCTAAGACTCCCAACAGTGACAAGAAGACCAACATCAAGAAAACTGATAAGCATGCTGATTATGATAAAACTGTCACTAAGTCACATGGACCCAAACTCGTTTGGGTACCAAAGAAGAAGTAATACTTTTGTGTTTGCAGGGCAAAGAAAGTAAAAAGAAGGTCATGTGGATTTTGGACAGTGGATGCTCAAATCATATGACTGGTGATATGGCCCTGCTATCACAGTATGAGGAAAAGGCTGGCCCAATGGTTGCTTTTGGAGATGACAGCATTGGCAACACACTGGGATATGGCAAGTTGGAAATTGGAAATGTCATCATTGAGAATGTAGCACTGGTCAAGGGGCTCAAGCATAATCTACTGAGTGTTGGTCAATTCACTGACAGAGGCTTCAAAGTGAACTTTGACAAAGATGAATGTTTGATCACCCACAAGAAGACTGGTGATTTTGCTCTGTCTGGAGTAAGGAAGGGAAGCCTGTTTGTAGCCAATATGGACTCTGCAAGCAAGGACACAATTTGTTGCTTCTACTCAAAAGCATCAAATGAAGACAGTTGGCTGTGGCACAAGAAGCTATCACACCTGAACTTCAAAGCCATTAATTCCCTAGTCAAAAGGGAGTTAGTGAGAGGCATGCCCACACTTGAATTCTGTCAAGAAGGAGTGTGTGAGGCGTGTCAAAAGGGAAAAATGAAAAGATCAAGCCACAAGTCAAAAACAGTGACATCTATAACCAAGCCCCTGCAACTGATTCATATGGATTTGTTTGGGCCTGTCAATATTATGTCACTAGGAAGGAAGAAGTATGCTCTAGTGATGGTTGATGATTTTACAAGGTATACATGGGTAGAATTTCTGGCATCAAAGGATGAGGCTCCACAAGTAATCATTGAGCACATAAAGAAAGTTGACAAAGAAGCAAAGGCCATAAATGCAAGTGTGATTGCATTAAGAAGTGATAATGGGACAGAATTCAGGAATGCCATGCTTGGAGCATTCTGCAAAGAAAATGGTATTTCTCAACAATTCTCAGCTCCAAGGACTCCACAACAAAATGGAGTTGTTGAGAGAAAGAATAGGACTCTGATAGAGGCTGCTAGAACAATGCTACTTGATGCAAAGATGCCTACATGTTTTTGGGCTGAGGCTGTGAGCACTGCATGCTACATCCAAAACAGAACCCTCATCAACAAAAACACTGGAAAGACACCTTACAACTTGATGACTGGAAAGAAGCCTACTCTAAAGTATGTTCATACTTTTGGAAGCAAGTGCTTTGTGCTAAAAGATAATTCAGAATATGTTGGAAAGTTTGATGCAAAGGCATTTGAAGGAATCTTTCTTGGCTATTCTATGGAAAGAATTGCATACAAAGTTTATGTCATTTATCAAAAGAAAGTAATGGAGAGCACAGATGTAACATTTGATGACAGCAAACTACCTGGATTAGAAGAAGCCAATGATGAAGATAAAGATCCCTTGAAGTTTGACAATCTAGATGATTCTGATGAGGAGATTGAAAGTGAATCTGAACTCATAATCCAACAAACTCAAGTGAATGAAGAACCTGTGTCAACCAACAATGAAGAAACAAGCATCCAAGATACACCTGTGAGGAGTGACAACTTCACAGGGGGAGGAAATGTAGATGATCATGATCTAAATGATGAAGCAACATCAAGGATGAGAAATCAATCTGAACATACAAGGAAATGGGATAGATCACACACTGCAGATCAGATAATTGGAAATCCAAATGCAGGAGTAAGGACAAGGAGAGCAACTATAAATGAATGTCTCTATGGCTGCTTTCTATCCCAAGTTGAGCCTAAGAAACTTGATGATGCATTGTTGGATCCTGACTGGATAATTGCTATGCAAGAGGAGCTAAATCAATTTGAAAGGAGCAAAGTATGGGAACTAGTGCCTGCACCAAAGGATAGAACCGTTGTTGGAACTAAATGGGTTCTAAGGAATAAGATGGATGAAAATGGTGTAGTCATAAGGAACAAAGCAAGGTTGGTTGCAAAAGGATACTCTCAACAGGAAGGTATTGACTATGATGAGACCTTTGCCCCTGTCGCTAGACTAGAAGCCATCAGAATTTTCTTGGCATTTGCTGCACATTCCAATTTCAAGGTCTATCAAATGGATGTCAAGAGTGCATTCCTGAATGGGGAGTTGGAAGAAGAAGTATATGTGCAACAACCACCTGGCTTTGAGGATCCACAGTTTCCCCACTTTGTCTACAGATTACTTAAAGCATTGTATGGACTCAAGCAAGCTCCTAGGGCATGGTATGACACACTATCACAATTTCTACTGGAGAATCAATTCACTAGAGGCACACTGGACAAGACACTGTTCTACAAGAAACATGATGATGATATTATCCTAGTTCAAATCTATGTGGATGATATCATATTTGGCTCTACAAATGAGAAGCTGTGTGAGAAATTCTCTAAGCTCATGCAAAGCAGATATGAGATGAGTATGATGGGAGAATTAACATTCTTTCTTGGACTGCAAGTTAGTCAAAGGAAGGATGGCATTTTTATAAGCCAAACCAAATACATTAAAGATTTACTGAAGAAATTTGATTTGGAAGAATGTTCACCTGCGAAGACACCCATGGCCACTGCCACCAAGTTAGATGATGATGCTAAGGGCAAAAAGGTAGATATCTCAATCTACAGAGGCATGGTCGGTTCTCTACTCTACCTCACTGCTAGTAGGCCAGATATCATGTTTGCTACATGCTTATGTGCAAGGTTTCAATCAAACCCAAAGGAATCACACATGATAGCAATAAAAAGGATCTTCAAATATCTGAAAGGCACACCAAACTTGGGGTTATGGTATCCTAAGGACACAGGGTTCAATCTGGTTGGTTATTCTGATGCTGATTATGCTGGATGCAGAGTGGATAGGAAGAGCACATCAGGTAGCTGCCAGTTTCTTGGACAAAGGTTAGTCTCTTGGTACAGCAAGAAACAACAATCTGTGTCAACTTCCACAGCTGAAGCTGAATACATAGCTGCTGGAAGTTGCTGTGCTCAAGTGCTTTGGATTAGAAACCAACTTAGAGATTATGGACTTGTGTTGGAAAGAATTCCTATCATGTGTGACAACACAAGTGCAATCTCTATAGTTGCCAATCCTGTCAATCATTCTAGGACAAAGCACATTGACATCAGATATCATTTCATAAGGGAGCATGCAACTAATGGAACCATTGAGTTACATTATGTTCCCACAGAAAAACAACTAGCTGACATATTCACTAAGCCACTAGATGAAGCCACCTTCACAAGGTTGGTTAGTGAGATTGGAATGCTGAATTCTTCAAATTCTGGCTAAGTGAATATATCAACTAGATTGTTGCAGCAGTAAATACTTACTTTATCAAATGCCCAATATTTTTAAAGTAAGTATTGGCTGGATTATGATTTATAAATATTCCACAATGCTGCATATGTTGAAAATCATACATCTTTAGCTTGAAATTTCTGTGAAATTTTGAGAAAATCACTATTTAATTTAGTAGAATATTCTTCAGTGAATATTTCTGGTAAATTTTAAAAGATAGTGAAAATTGAATTTTATGAGTGAAAAGTATAGTTCGATAAGTCAGACTTCTCGAATGGTTCATTGTTTTGTCATGGCTCGAGTTCTCGAATAGGCCTATCAAGAACCCTCCTGAGTTCTTGAATAGTGTCTTTTTGAGAAATCGAATAGCACACCTTGAGTTCTCGAATAGAGTATTTTAGTTCTCTAATGATAGAGTTCTCGAATACTGCATTTGAGTTATCGAATCATTTGAAAAGGCTGATTTTTCGCTGACACTTAATCGCTTTTTGGATTTATATTCAAACCTTCATTTCACTCATAAAAATATACTCTTAACTTTGAATTATTTTCTGAGTTAAATCACTGTCAGCTGTGAGTTAAAAACTGCCTGAGATATCGAATAAGCCTTTCTTGACTTCTCGAATAGTTGTTTCATACTTCTCGAATGACTTGTCGCTACAGAACACTTATCTATCGACAACTCAAGACATTCATATATACATATACAACTTCACAACTATTCAATTCATTTCGTTCGATTTCTCAAGCACCTCAACTCCTGAAACCTCTGAAAAACCCTAACTGCGAATTTCTTCTTCAATCCTAATTCTCTTTTCTTCTCTACCCAAATGGCAAACACTCAACTCACCATACCATCCCAAACTAATTTCATCGCAATCACCAGTGATGTGGAAGCACCGAATGCCAATTTCAAGTGCTTTGTTCGGTGGTTGTCTGAATCATACATCAAGAGTGCGCTCTCAGCCAACCCAACTCTGTACATAGATCTATTGGAACAATTCTGGAGGACTGCTACTGTGGAGGTCATCGCTCTTGAGAATGCTATCACCTCTTATATTGTTCACTGCAAGATTCAAGGAGAGGATATCACTATCACCACTGCAAACATGAATCAAGCCTTGGATATGCAGCAAGAGACGTATGATGCTCTGGCCTCCAATGATGAGTTGGAAGAATTCTTTGACTTCATCAACTACTCTGATACTATCAAGCTGGGAAAGTTGAATAGGAAGTTCTTGAGGAAAGAATGGAGCTTTGTATTTGCTACACTCCTTCATGTATTCACTGCACGGAAATCAAGCTTTGATCAGATTAGTACACCCGTGCAGCAGCTTGCCTATGCCTTGGCTCATGGGAGAAAGATAGATGTTGGACTTCTCATCCTACAGGAACTCTATGGGAGACTTGGTCAGACCACAGCCAAGAGAGGTAATGAAATTTTCTTTCCTCGCTTTATTCAATCAGTACTTAACTTTAAGAATGCTTCATTGATTGAATTGCCTGGAGCAGATAAGAGTAAAATAGGCTATCCTAGGTCCATGACCAAACTCATTTTTGGTAATTTGGAGACTAGGAATGATGTGGATGTAAGACTTAGCATAACTCCCCACATGGAGGGTTTGTTTAGGTCTTACCCCCACAACATGCCAATATTTGATTCAAAATCACAGTTAGCACAGCCTAAGCAAGGAGAACAAAGTGCTAACCCAAGGCCTGCTAACCAACCCCCTCAGCCAAACACTCTATCCAGCGAAGAGCCAACTGCATCATCCTCTCAAAAGGGTGATGTTAGTAAAAAGAAGAGAAAACAGGCTGCTTCTGAACCTTTAGAAATATTAACTGAAGCAGCCTTGGCTGTAGAACTAGGGTTAGATAGTGAGAAACCTGAGTTACCTATCATAAGCCTAAAGAAGAAGAAGAAATCTAAAACCACCTCTTCAGTCACTCAAATGGCTGAAGTTGTAAAATCAGGGGCACACAGCTCACTAGATGTATCCTCTCAACAGGATGCATCTATAGAATCAAGCATCCTCCCCAATGCACCTTTCTGTAAAGAGTCAGCACAAGGGAGTGATAAGGCTGGCACAACACTGAGTGGAGAGCACATCATAACTGAAACTCCCTCTATTTCTCAGGGGGAGTTGCCAAAATCTTGTCTACAACACACTTCTCTTTCAGAATCTACCACTCATATTTCTTTGAAGCCTGCAACTCAAGCAATTGAGGAGCAAGGCATTGATCATCAAGAATTCTTTTCCTTTGATGAGCCAATGAATTCAAGTGACTTGGTGCATGACACCTTGCTCACCACCCAGGTACCACATTTGGATGGTCAGGGAATGCATGCTGGGGCATATCCTAATGACACCATCACAAACACAGAGGATTCACTAGTTCTTACTAGAGACTCTGTGCCTGTGTCAACTACTGTTGTAACTCATCCCACTTCTGTGGAGACAACAGTAGTAGAGTCTGTTCATCCGGTTGCAGAAGTTGCATCTGTAACTGAGGAGTCTAGCAAGCCTAGCTCTAGCTCTAACTTTTTGTCTCAATGGCTGAAGCCTGTGCAACATGACAGTGCTTCAGGATCAGGGTCTGTTCCACCACAATTGACGGTTGAAGCACTTCAAAGCTTAGTTGTGGATCAGATCCCTGAGTTCACAAAAATTGCTCAGCACCTTCTCACTGCAAACATGCCCAATCCAGACTATGAAGCTATTCTCCTATGTCACAAAGAGGATGTAGAGCTACAGAAGGAGAAGATCATAGATGAAACTGAGAGAGATGGGAATATTGATGCTTGGCTGCAAGGAACCAATTCAATCCCTCTCTCAGAAGGTCTCCAGTATCTCAGAGAAGAGTACATCACTTCACTAGGGTCCAATGCCAAATCTCTCAACCCTACTGATGTGTTTGAAGCAGTGAATGACAGCTATAAAGGCACTCTCAAGGCTGCACACTATCTTGGTAAAGGCTTAAAGACAGAAATTAATGAAGTGTGTTCAGCTACAACCAAGGAGGTGCATGAGATCAAGAGGACTTTTGATGCTAAATTCCCTCAATTGGAGACTGTTCTCAAGGACATTCGAACCTGCAATGCTACTTGCACCAGGATGGACAATGGTTTGGCTATTCTCAAGGATGCTGTCACAGGTCTGGGGCACAAATTTCAATCCTTATCAGATCAGACAACTGATGCCAATGCCATGCTCAGGACCCTCTTTGCAAATCAATATGGAGACAAGCTGGTCATTGAGGTTCCTGTGCATGAGATGTCAAGGTTCGAAGTGCAGAGACTGAAGGATCAATCCCTATCTGGTTTTAAGGCCAATGAACTCTTCCTTAAAGTGGATACTCTTGAAAAGGAGGTAGTCTCTCTTCACAAGTCCAATGCTCATCTTACAGACACTGTGACAACTCTGACTGAGCAGTTGAACACTCAAGCCACCACCACAGCTGATGTTCTTCTGCATCAACAATCAATGTTGTCTGCAATGATGAAGCACATGGGTCTCCCTCTACCTGATGAATCTTCAACTCCAAAGGTGCATCCTACAGTCCCTGTGTCTGTCAACAAGCCTAAGGGGGAGAAGAGGATATCAAAGAACTCAAATCCAAAGGGGGAGAGACCACTAGAAAAGGGCATCAAGATCACTGAGGGTGGCCATCAGAGAACTTTGAAATCTACTACTCATGAGCCTCCCACTTCTCTGCCAGTTGTCACTCTACCAACTGTGCACATCACTACTCCTGATGGTCAAAGGCAGTCTATCACAACCACAGTGGTTGCAGGGAGTATGCCATCTGACAAGCCTCGAATCTCAATATCTAAGAGTGCCAAGCCAGTAGAAGTGAAGGTGGTCACTGAGGCCAAGCTACAAGAAATTGCAAACTCAAATGTCTATCATGATGATGCATTCTTGGAGCTTCTGAAAGTCTCTAGAGAACAGGCTGGTGATGCTCTGCTATATCATGAGAGTTTGAAGAGTCAGATTGACTGTCTCACTGTAGTACCAAGGAGGCTTAATGATCTATGGCTCAAGGAGATATTGATGGTAGGAAAGAACAAGATATGGCACTTAACCATCAATACTCTACAGAGTCTAAAGCACTCAGAAGTGAATGTGCTCCTTGGACTAATTGAGAAGGGAAATGAGAACAACAAGAGTCTTCATGATGAATTGAGGAATGGTCAACCTTCAAGGCTACCTGAAGTTTTCACAGATCCTAGAACTATTATCTACCAGGCTGGAACAAGAATTGAAGATATCAAGCAGCTGGTCATTCCTAAGCATCTAACTCCTCAAAATAAAAATCTCATCATAGCCATCATTGAGAAACTGATCAAGAAGAAGGGATCAAGAACAGCAGAAGAATTAGAAGCTATATCTTATCTCAGGTCATATATTGCAACTGGCATTATATCTGAAACTGCTAAGTTCAACCCAAGCAAAGATCAAGACAAGGATGAAGATAAAAGTGATGGAAGGAGAAGACATCACAGGAGTAATAAGGGTGATGAAGACAAGAAGAAGAAGAAGGATGATGAGAAGAGGAAGAATGATGATGATCAAGGTAAAGGCTCTGAGAGGAAAAGTGGAAGACAGCAAGCCTCAGGCATTGCTGACAGTAACCTCACCACAACACAAGACTCTAAGTCTAGGGTGAATGCTGCCAGTAGTGACCTTTCAAAATTTGCATCTATGGCTTCTGCAACTGTCTTGCCACCTCAAGAAGAGAAGAAGATTCAAGTCAAGAAACCATCTGTATGTTTCAAAAAGCAAACTGCTAATGGAATACTACAATGGTCTACAAACAAAGGTCACATACTGCTGCCAAGTAATCATGTAAAAAGAATCAAGTTCAAGCAAGCTGCAAGGAAATCAAAGCCAACCACATCAAAAACCCTGACAATCTATCCAGGCCTAAAACTCCAACCACTAGATGAAGATTATGATGTAGACCAACTGCAATTTCTGCAAGCTCAAAGAATCTATCATGTTGCCATTGTTGATAATTGCCTTGAGATTAAATATTCTGATGGAAGGGAGGAGAAATTCAAACAAGGAGGATGTCAACACTGGGGCAAGCTATATGACATAGAGAGAATCATTGCACTGTTGAGCTCAGAAGATAAAGTGGAGAGAGTATGGAAACTGGAGCTAATTGATTTTGTGAAAATGAAGAGAGATCATGAAGAAAAAGTCAGAAAAGAGTGTTTTGAGAAATGGCTGGCAAGGGAGAAAGAAATTGAGAGACTGGAAAGTGAAGCAGAAAAGCTGAGGAAAAAGGGTTTGTGTAGAGTTCAGTTCAACCCCTACATGGTAAAGTATAGGAGGAGGAATGGAAATCAAGTCAACATCAGAATGAATCTACTCAACTACTATCCTGCAAATATTCTGGAACCAGTACTTGAAGATTTCAAAGACTCAATTTTGCTTGAAGAATTGGATGCTATGGCAGAAATAATAAAAGCTATGGATGAGAATACAAGGAAGGAGAAAGAAAGAAGAGAGAAAGAATATGATGAATTTCAAGCCAAAGCTATGGAAAGGGAATCAAAAGACAATGGCTAGTTCTTCATCATAGGCTGTAAGATTACTCACTCTGTAGTTCTATCCAAATTGCTAATGTCAATTCATACCTGTACTGTCAAGTTTTATCTTTATGTATGATAGGCTTGTTATCAGACATGAAATTGTGACTAAGGGTCTTACTCACAATTTGGGGGAGATTGTTAGTCACAGAGGCATGCCTGAATACATCTAATAACAAGCCTAAGTATGTGTAATGCTATGCATTACCTACATGACCTCTTAACTGAGGGAACCTCCAGTTGTAGAGTTTCTATTTGTTCTGTACTTGTAATAGGCATCAAATTCTAGTTGTGTTACTGTACCTACTAAGTCAAGAATAAAGCTTGAAAGAAGTTCCAAGGTTCATGCCTCAAGCAAGGAAATGAAGACTGTCAAATAATCACAGTTGGGATTTGAAGATTTGAAGATTTTGCCTAAGTACCAATTCGAGAAGTACATTTGTCTATTCGAGAAGTCTAGCATTCGAGAAGTCAGAGTTCGATATCTCAGAAGACACTATTCGATATCTCTCAATATGCTATTCGATATCTCAGGGATTCGATATGTCAAAATGCTCTATTCGATATCTCAGGGATTCGATATGTCAAAATGCTCTATTCGATATCTCAAGGAGTCCCAGAGAAAAGAGCTATTCGAGAAGTGATTCGATATGTCAAGATAACACTATTCGAGAACTCAGAGTTATCGATCAAGTCAACCCCAGTTCTCGAATCACTCACTTAGTCACTTCTCGAATACATTCTTGAGGACAAAATACTGAAGAATTGTACAAGTCAGAAACCTGCAACAAGCCAGCACACTTTATTTGACTCTGTCCTATAAAGCATGCTGGAAAGCCTACAAAGAAGCTTGGAGAGATAAGACAAGGGACAAGGAGCTGAAGAAGTGGATCTAAACAGGCTTTTCAAAGTCAAATCTGTAGCCGTTTGGACTCTTACTAAAATGAGATAGACAGACTGGAAAGTGCTTTTGTTTTACCTACCTCATTTGTAGCAAGTGGGTGTATCCATGTCTATAAGGATACAGCCTCACTTCCTTAGCTGTTAAGGTTTTGAAGTTTCTCAAAAATATCCAGAAAATATCTCTCTGAGAAAAACGAAGCTGAGAATACTATCATTTGTATTCACAGATTGTAGCAAGATCTTTATCTAATAAAATATTAGATTAAAGTGATATTGTGTTGTGTTTGTGTTTAATTTTCCGCATCTTCATATCTCACACACTCATCACTTATCTTGCTGCAAAGATTCAAGACCGAAGAAAAAATTCAAGAATCCATTCACCCCCCCCCCCTCTGTATTCTTTTACTGTATTCAATACTCAACAGAACTGGTCCTAGTCCTTCATCACTAAAGCTCATTGATTCTGGCCAAACACCTGGACCACATCCAGTACACAAAAGGTGAGGCCCAAGATAGTTGATATTGAACTCGATAATTGACATTTGCAAAAATTTTATCGCAATTTCTGTGTTAATTATACGTAATTTTTTGCTGCTCTGGCTTTTAGAGTCCAAGTAAATGGACTAGCTTGTCAAAGCTTATAAGTAACTTCAGGTAATTCATATAAGAGTTTAGACAAACTGCATCCTTTGTAAAGCTCCAGTGCTTTTCAGCGGCACAAATGTACAATCTGTTTCCTAACTAACAGTAAGAATGCTAAATAAACACCTGATCATCTTAAGGAGTAATTATGTCCAATGTCAATAGATTTTGGCAGTGAAGATTAAGATTAATGAGTTATAAGCCTACCAATGCAGCGAAGACTTGACGTATTAGTGTAACACCCTACATTAGAACTTCAGTCCCAGAATCCCAATCAACCGATATATTGGATCTGTCCAGTAACTATATTTTAAGGAAAAGGATACAACTAGCAATTTGAACAACTAGCACAAGAGTAACTGGCATTTGACTAAATTTTTGCAAGTAACTAAAATTAACTTCTGCCGATGAATTTTGACATGCAAGTTAGAAACAATTTTAGCTAAAAGGCCTAATTCATCTAGTCTACAAACAAACAGAAATTTCAGGATATTTAACTGGTGCAGGAATTAAGAAAATGATGCAACTTTGAATGAACTTCAAATATTATTAGGATCACTAACAATAGGAAAGAGGATAACTAACCAGTATCGAGATTGCCAATGATGGTGTCTTCACCAAATCTGGCCTTTTCCTAGATTGAGCCAGGGAGGATTACACCTTCATCCTCGAGCCCCATGGATTCCCAGGACCTGGTTGTATGCAATTTTCTACCGTTGTTCAGAAAAACCGAGACTGCATTGGGATGCCCTACATCAAGTGACATAAATTGCACCAGTGGTCAAAGAAATATGTTAAGAAAACATTAACAAGAAAAACAAAACCATTTAAAAAGGAAAAAAAAAAAAAAGCATTTTGGTTTCCAACATACTAGCTAGCCGAGCTGCTGCTTCATCATAAAGTGTTGCAGCAAAACCATAAATGTGTCTTGTATATGAGTAAAAGATGGCGGATTTGGCCTCACGCCTACATTTTTCAGCAAGTACAAGCATATCAAGATTGCTACCAGAACAATAAACAGGCCAAAACAAATGACTAAGAGGAGTAAAATGATCTAATCACTAATAATCAAGAGCAGTAACACAAGAAGAATAAATAAACAATATACTATGATACCAGAACAATCGAAAATTAAAATACCTCAAATCGAACCTCTAAAGCTTCAAATCCACTGAAGAAGACCTGAATCAAAGAGAGAGAACCCTAATTAGTTGAAATTTAAGTGAAGATACCCTAATTTGAACTCAAAATTTAGAACCCCCATTTGAAGAAGCCCTAATTTGAAGTTTTCAAATTTGACACAACGGTGTGAAACTGAAATCAATTAATTAATCTGAAGACTCCGCGAACTTTGTACTGCACACAAAGTTCGGTCTAAGAACTGAGAGCGAGAGATTGAGAGTTGGGAGAGAGAGAAAGAGATTGGGATATTGAGGGGAGAGTTTGAGAGTTGGGAGAGAGAGAGAAAGAGATTGGTCTAATCACTGCTGCGTTATGCATATTGTATCTTCTTTGCTGTGGAAGTATTAATAGTAAAGTCCAGGATTCTTCGGCATCTCTGTTCAAATTCCATGTTCTTTCTGTAGTTGCAACAATCCAGGGCATTAGAAAATTCCTTGAGATTAGTGAGAAAACAAGAAACAATTTTATCTTTCCAAAACTGTTGCAAATAAAAAGATAGCTCTAGCCAACCTGTTCTTGCTTATTGGTATGGGAGCCCATGGAATCCTCCGCTCATATGTGAAGGAGTTGAGGAGGGATATGGTAACATCAGGCATCAGCGCCATCGTTCAATTTCTGGTGTTTCAGAGTTGTAACAATTTTCGGTGATCCTCTATCAAGGGGACCTTCAACGGCTTTGTACGACACAAAATTTTCATACAAATGCTTTAGTTAAGATGGTAAGAGTTACAGAGATATTTTAGAGCAGCCTTTGCCCCTTCAAGTGACTTCTTTGAAGATTTTCAAAGGGGATCACATCATGTTTATGTAGAGTTTGTTTATCCTGTATACCATCAACTCTATTTAGTGCTTCATGATCTCTTTTCGCCTGAGTAGTAATATTTTTTGTAAGGACCTTGCAAATTCTCTTTGGGAATTACATATGTCAGCTATCTTTCTTGACCCTTTTACTTTCTTGCTTGTTGAGACCTCAAAGAGCCATGCTGCTAGTTTCCTGATAGAATAGAATGTCTTTGACACAACCATAGCTTTGTAGATTACTCATTCTGGTAACACGACAATGAGTGTTGTGCGCGCGTCTTGATTCAAGATACCTGCCATCAACATTTTCACACAAAACAATCTAAATCCCCTCCCAGTTTGGCACATGGCTTCAGCGTCCATGATTTTAGATTGTAATATTTTCCTATAGACATGTGCTTCTACTATGATGTGTTTGGCTGCTGCTGAATCAAAAACCTCCACCATCTTGTCGGCACACTTATTCATTGATAATTTTGGAAAATGTGAATTCATTCCTTTTGGTTAGTTTAATTCTCACAAATGTTGGAGAACTTAGGTCATGGTATCGGTGAGGGGAGACTCTCAACAGGCAGTGTGAGTTCTCCTACAACCCAAGGTTTGCCGACCCCTCTTGGCAGAGATATTTTTTATGCATTCACTTGGCTTTAGAAAAACTAAATAGTTTGATAGCAAATTTTGATGTCTGGACTTCATTTTGTAAATGTTTTTAGTGGAAGACCCTTTTAATTTCTTGATTGCGTTGATGTAAAAGATGTTAAGTAACCGGCTCATCTTTAATTTATTATTTGTTTTCCGTCTCCTTCATGTCTTCATTATCTGTTTGTCGTCTGTCAATCGTAGCGAAACGTATCGTACGATTGAGGGGAGTGTTAAATAATATATGTTGTAGCATAAGATCCTTTTGGGGTCTTCCTCTAACACCTTAACGTTTTAAATGATCTGGTTACTTAACAAAATTTCAAAAATTGTTGCCAGGGCAATTAAACACCCCTTCACCAGAACCGCCAAATTTTCGCTAGGAAATTCCTTTGCACAAACCATTTCTTCGATAAAAAACTAGATTTTAAGACCTTTCTAATGGCATGTGATTTACTGCCTAGGACTTCCTAGATTAAAGCAGTTTATTCACCGAAGTTGGGCATTTTGCTGTTTCAGATTTTCAACTTTTGTGTCACGTTTGCTCCATTGCCTGTTCATTTGTTACTGCTTTGTTAGGCAGTATTCTCGAACAAATAGCTTGAGCCAACTATGTCAGACTGTGTGTGAGATATATTTTGATTTACTTTCGAGTTTGTATACATATCCACACCTTGAAGCGATTCAAGTGTAACTACTTAACATGGCATTGAAGAGTTTATGCCAGAACAAATAGCATGAGGGTATATATCCATGTAAACGTACAAACTAAAGTAGAAAAAAAAAAAATTAAACTCGCCAAGCCAAGGTCATGGAGGGGGGCCACAATATCTGTCTTCGTAACTTAACAAGTGCACCATCCAAGTAGACCACACTTTGTATATCTAAACAATGCTTCAGTACGTTTCCATAGAGTAAACTTTCTTTAAGACAGTCCTACAAACTTGAAACCTTCTTGTTCAAATTGCAATCGGAAAAAATGGAATAATAACTGCAAACAATGTCCGAATTCTTCACCACAACCATTCTTCCATTTCCGGTAGAGAATTTGCATGTTCCAAAAGTTCTGTATGGACTAAGCTACATCAAGCCAGAAAATATTTTCACCAACATATTTGTGTTTTCGATGAGAATATGAGATTACATGCCACATAGCTTGCGACAGATGACACTTTTGTCAATACATTCTCCACAAAATATGATGCCTCAGCTGAAATCAAAATAGAAGAATGCTCGTAAAGAATGGATTTTGGATTCAAAAACTTGAGCTCCCTCTCAATAGACGAGAATGTTGCAAGCATGATATATGCGAGGAACAACAATGTCCTTCCTCATTGCAAAATGAATGAAATGTTGACTCCAATTTTCCCTGTCAACATCATGAGGTAAAAATGATTAGCAATTAATGGAGAATCAAAAGTCACACATCTAGGACTGCAAAATGAATATCACTGGCTCTTTGATTTCAAATTAGTCCCAAATTTGTTGAGTTATAATTATAAACTAGTTCACAACAACTTGTTGGTGTTTGAATAAGCAGTTAGGGAAAAAGAAAATGATGATCGAATGTACATTTTGACACACATAAGCCACATAATGACCGATTCGCTAAGTCAGTAAGTCTAATGTTTGATATGATAAGCTAGGTTGAACCAGTTGTCACACAACTACAATTACATAAACATTGTAAGTCCGCGTAAACAAGATACCCTCCTTCTAATCGAATAGAGCTAGTAAAACAAATAGCTGAAAATATTTCCACCAGCCACTAATTAACTGTGACAATATTCCGGCCACGATCTTACACTAACTCGTGATATTAGCAGAATATTCATATAAATTTACGCTTAGTATAGTAGTTTTAATGTCCAACAATTTGTTCAATTTATGCATTCATGATACATTATTCGACAGATCTTCGAAAGTGCAAAATAATTATGTTTTCGAAAGAAACAGGGGATAAAATTAAATAAAAAAGAAAGAAACAGGGCATAGCTAGCCAACGAGATAGCAAGTCAAGGATCTGGATAGGGAGAGATGAGAAGAGGAGGACATTGCTGTTAGCAAAGCTGGCATAGTCGTTGGACAACTTAATCAAACCAAACCAAACATACTCAGTATATCTCGCTCAGAACAGTGAATCGTTGGACAGCTTGTTTCTTATTAATCTTCATGTCTCTTTTGGTAGACTAGAACAGTACACACTTTCTCTTAAACACCTTTTTTTATTGTGCATGCTCCATCTAGGTTGGTAAAATAATTTCAAGGTTCACGTGCACATGTACTGTTATATGCAACTCTTGTTAGATCTAAATAAATAACCACGGATCATCTTATGCGATATTATCAAGGTTACACGATAAAACTGTAGTGTTAAAGCGTACCTGATTCCATGACAGTAGATTATGTATACAGATTCGGGACTTGATCTTCCACAGACTTGATTCGCCTCTTGCCGTATCTCTCTCTGACTGATGGGAATAGAGGAGTAGAGGTTGTGAATTAGCCTTGGGGACCAAGACCCTATTGTGTTCTTTATATAGTACTCTAATTAGACCCCATTAACCCTAATCAGATTACTATTGGGTATTACACATTACAAAGCCCATACCGAATAAGATGTTATTGGACTCTTTATTTAAGACCACTTAATTAGTCCAAATATAGAATAAACATTAAATATAATTGTCTTTAATTTGTAAGCCCATAATTATTATTAGATTATAAAATATAATCTAACAATCTCCCACTTGGGCTACAAATTGTTCCAAACAACAATTACATTCAATAACCATAAGTGCGCACAAAATTGTTTATTCTTTAGAAAACATCTTCCTTAGTCAATCTGGTCCATCTCATATATAAACATGGAACCAAAGCGACCTTCGTCACATTGTCGTAACTCGATCCTCAATGATCACCATATTAATACATTCAATGACATAGATCAAGTATGGATGTGTAACTGGAAATTACATGCAATGTGATCTCAATCATGCCTATTTCCAATTGGTCCTTAATACCTTATTGAGATCAATCTTTATTCTTTCAAACTTTATGTCAAAACCACAATTGAAAGAGATAGCTCATATAGAACAATAGAGAGAATAAAATAAGATAACTTTATTCTGCAGAAACTCAAAATACACAAATATCACTATAGCGTCAATAAACATTGAGTACCGAATATAAGAACAAAACAAAAAAAAACTCCCACTAAAACTGAATATTCTCCAATGAGACAACACCCATATGAGCAGTATGCCCAAGAAAGACCTTAGGTGTCAAAGCTTTAGTAAGTGGGTCTGCTAGCATAAAATTTGTTCCTATATGCTCAATAGACACTATCTGATTTTGCACTCTCTCTATGACAACTAGATATTTAATATCAATATGTCTAGAAGCTGCGGAGCTTCCATTATTATTTGAAAACTCAGTTGCTGAACGATTGTCACAGTAAACTTTTAATGGTCTTTCAATTCCATCTACAACCCGCAATCTTGTAACAAAATTCCGTAACCATATAGCATGATTTGTTGCCTCATAACATGCTATAAACTCTGCTTCCATGGTAGATTGAGCTATAAGTGTCTGTTTAGCACTTCTCCAAGATATAGCTCCTCCAGCTAACATGAAAACATAACCAGAAGTAGATTTTCTTGTATCTATGCAACCAGCAAGATCAGAATCGGAATACCCAATGATCTCCAAATTTTCCGACTTCCGATAAACAAGCATGTAATCTTTTGTTCTTTGCAAGTACCTCATAACCCGTTTAATTGCAATCCAATGATCCATTCCAGGGTTACTCGAATATCTGCTTAACATACCCACAGCGAATGCCAAAACCGGTAGGGTACTAAACTTGACCATATATAAAACTCCCAATAGCCGAAGTATAGGGAATGTTCTGCTACTTCCGATAAACAAGCATGTAATCTTTTGTTCTTTGCAAGTACCTCATAACCCGTTTAATTGCAATCCAATGATCCATTCCAGGGTTACTCGAATATCTGCTTAACATACCCACAGCGAATGCCAAAACCGGTAGGGTACTAAACTTGACCATATATAAAACTCCCAATAGCCGAAGTATAGGGAATGTTCTGCATCTCCTTTCCTTCAAGATCATTCTTAGGGCACTGTTTGAGACTAAACTTATCTCCTTTAGTAATATGAATACTTTACTCCCACTGAAACTTATGATATAGCCACAAGTGCCATTATTGTCTCTAGTGGATCTACTAAGTGGCACTTCCTCTTGAGTTTGTTGAATTTGCTCTTCTTGAGCATCATCTTGATTTTGAGTAGGAAACTGTACAGGTATATCCACATTGTTATCTTGAACTACATGAGGCAAAAAAAACTGATTTTTCCTCAAAGACAACATCCCTGACTTTATCTTCCCCCTCAAACTCAACATCCTCAAGAAATCTAGAGCAAGATGCATTTCAAGCTCATCAAGGAAATCTTTAACAGATACCTCATCGGAGTCATTAGACATACCGTCCCTGAATGCTTCAGGAATGCTGCACTTTATCATCATTAGACTTCAGCGATTCGAACGCTCCCACTTCTCAAAGTTCAACTTATCAATATTAGAACTTTCATCCGTAAGAGAAGGAGGTTGTTCTTTCCTTATAGCATAGTCTACATCCATGCAGCCGAGAACTAACAGAACGTTCTCTTTCCAGCTCTTAAAGTTTGTGCCGTTAAGCACGGGAATGGAGTTCATGTTGGCAGTTATATTAGCAGCAGATGTATTAACTAGCAATTTAGAATAAAAAAAAATATAAGCTCGAATAATATAAAAATTCATGTCATATGCATACATAATAGCACACAAAAAAAACATGAATTTAAATACTATAGTGTGTGTGGGCCCATTCAAACAAGATACCTAGCACAACATTAATATTTAGTCTTTGGACAGAAATATTAACTTGCAAGTGGTACTCTCCACGCAGAAATCAAATATTAATAATAAATTCGGTCAAGTAATAACCTTCCTTTGGGCCGGTTTATTACTCACATGAAAAATTTATAATTATTACATATTTATCCCCGCACGTACATTTATTATTTGGCCATTAAATAATCTTCCTTTGGGCCGATTATTTTAACGCATAAATAATAAACATACACATCCTATTATTTCAAAATAAATAAATCTACACATAAATATCACTTTGGCAATATTTTGCTTCAACTTACTTATTCGCGAAATAAAAGGACAAGAAAAATAAATTAACATTATTTTTCAAAAAAAAAAATGTGCCCAAATCCGTATTGTTACTTCATCATATTAATTGAATATGAAAATAACTTAACATAATTTCGTACAAAAATACGAATTCCATCCATTAACAGGACATGCATTTAACACAAAAAAAAATTCGAAATATAAGTCATTCACAAAACCGGATGGAACTTAATAACCGGCCTGAGATACAGTTTATTGATTCTTGTAATATCATGCTAGATGGCCAGGTCATGAAACTTAATCATAAAGAATGACAATCGATAACAATATAAAACATAAAATAAACAAACTTTATCAATTCTTGATTTCTTGTATGTCGTATACTACTGCATGAAACCCTGATTAGTTACACATGTACACATGTACACAACGTTCGGAAACCAAATCTCCTAACATGATTCACGAGTACACGATCACTTCCATTTTTTTTTTAAATCCAATTACTGAATTACAAGTCATGCTGATTCCATGACAATAGATATAAATACGGATTATGGGACGGACTTGATCTTCCACAGACTTGATTCGCCTCTTGCCGTATCTCTCTCTGACTGATGGGAATAGAGGAGTAGAGGTTGTGAATTAGCCTTGGGGACCAAGACCCTATTGTGTTCTTTATATAGTACTCTAATTAGACCCCATTAACCCTAATCAGATTACTATTGGGTATTACACATTACAAAGCCCATACCGAATAAGATGTTATTGGACTCTTTATTTAAGACCACTTAATTAGTCCAAATATAGAATAAACATTAAATATAATTGTCTTTAATTTGTAAGCCCATAATTATTATTAGATTATAAAATATAATCTAACAACTCTAACTTCTCAATCTTTCAGATTCCGGTATTTTTTTTTTGATAGTTTAGTTTCCGGTTTACGACATACTGACCGAGAGAAGGATCGTAAAATAATCCGTGAATACTTATTAATAAGTAGTGTTACAAATTTTGAAAATCGGAACTATTCGGTTAAGTATCGATTTACGATTTATCGGGTGATTAAGTTGAAAAATCGGCAATTTATCGGCGATTTTTGTAAAATTGGTCGAATCAGTTCTAAAATTTTGACCGACTTTTGACAGATTTATCGATAATTTTTCAGAAATCGGCCGATTTCAATAACAACGTTAATAAGGCATATATATTCAATCCGAATGAGTCACTAGTTGAAATCTTATATACGATAGATCAGTGTTCCAGAAATCGCTAGGCGGTCCAGGGCGGTTAGGGTACCGCCTAGCGCCTAATCGGGTAGGCGGGGATTAATCGGATGGATTAATCGGAGCATTAATCGGTTGTATTTAAATATTATTTTTAATATTTTATTTATTAAATATTTTTGCCAAATATTTTTGCCGATTTTTAAAGTTTTCAACATTTTTTACCGATTTTTGACCGTCTAGATCGCTTTTTGACCGCCTTTCAACCGATTTTTAACCGCCTAGGCCGCTTTTTGACCGCCTAGGCCGATTTTATCCTTTTTTGGCCGATTTATACGAAAAACCGCCTAAATCTCCGCCTAACCCCGCCTCGGGGCGTTTTGGTGGCGCCTAGCGCCTAGGCGGCCGCCTAGGCGCCGCCTCAACCGATTTTTAGAACACTGCGATAGATCATGGTTTGATTTTTTGTTTTTTTTTAATAATTCGATATCCAGGTCAATTTAATCCGCGAGATTGCTAGCACATTCGTAGTCATCGAACATAACAGTCCATTTACTTCTGTGGCCCCCAATGAAATCGAACATAAGATCTTGGGATAATAAGTTCATAACTAATTTTTTGCTTATCGTTTATAATTTTGAAACATTTCTAATCCTTTTCTTTTCAAAGTCTAAAGTGCTCCACTAATTATTCACGCTTGGACGTCGATCTCCATATTGTTTTCGATCCTTCCATGAACGAAACTATTGTTGTCCGTAGTTACCGTCCATATTAAAAATTCCAACAAAACGAAACCATTCTAAAATTTCAACCTTGTATCAATCATGTGCATTACCCATATGCTCCCATTGTAATTGACACTCCATACTTTGTCCTTTATTAATATCCACTCTTTTTCATTCCGTCTTATTTTGTTTTGCAAGGATGTAAATGCATGTTTGGTCAGTTTTCTAATTTTATTTGATTTTCTTAAATTCATATGTTTTTTTTTGGAATAATTAGATCTATATATCTTTCAAATAAATATATGTTCTAACATATTCCGGGTAAACGAGAATCGAATTCGGACAAAAACAGATAAATTATTACCACTTGAGTTTAAAGAAAAGCTAACATTAAAGAACACTTAATTTATGTGTGTGTATTCAATGTTTTGAAATATTCAGAGTAGTTAAATAAGACTTCTATATAATTTGCAGTATTGTGTAGGATTTGTATAACACACAAGATGTCTAAGATCTACATCTACTTGTACCCATGACTTCTAATCTAAATTATTCCGCCAATTATATTTGTAATGCGAGTATAGTATTATATGATACTAATTATATACTCTCTCCATCTAGCGTTTACGCATTTTAAAGTTTCTATGAAGTATAATTTCATATTTTTTTTATTTTTTTTTTCTTTTGAATAAAAATTTGGTGTTTATATTTTTATTCAAAAATAATAATTTAAAAATAAGTTATTGAACTATACTTTATAGGAGGTTTAAAATGCGTGTCAAACAATGCTAAAACATGTAAAGAAATGGGTAGAACGAAGGGAGTATGTATAATGTGAGTACGAGTATAATATTATCTAATATTACATACAAATTATTGCAGACTTAAACCTCAGTCAGCATACCATATAGCTGCTTTCTCTCCCTATATAAAGCCCACAATCTAATTCTACAAAATCATTCATTTCTAATTTCTAGCAATACATATAATATATTTACCTTAGTGATGGGTAACTTGTGTTCTTCTCCTAACATTATGAGCAAAAATGAAGGTTTGAATCGGCCATCTACAGCTAAAGTTATTCACATCAATGGGAGTACAAGAATTCAGAATGTCTATAACAGCCAACCACATTCTGTCGCGACATCCAGACTCCTTCCTTTGCAGCTCAGAGTCCATGTACATTGGTTCATGCCCACCTCACCTTCCAAAGGATCAAGAACTACAGCTTGGTCATATATACTTTCTCATTCCAACATCGAAATCACATGTACCGCTCTCTTTACAAGATTTATGCTCACTAGCTATTAAGGCTAGCACAGCAATACAAACAAGAAGCCTCAAATTAGTCCCGGTGACTGGAAGCGGATACTCGGTGGCTAAATCCAAGCACAGCAGAAACCCTCTGGACAGATTTGAAATGGTTGGGACAAATTCTCTGGTTGCTCATGGGCCATGGCAGTAGGAGAATTGAGATTTATGATTGATCACTGAAAATGGTACATATCCCAACATTTTTAGGACTAAAATTGTTGGAAATTTATTCAAATGTTGCTTATTGACAGAATGACAGCAGATTGGTACTCTATCACATTTCTAGGGCATTCCCAACCAAATGTAGCATAAATGTTCAGATTTTCCTCAAGTTGATGGGGAATTTGCTTAATGTATGAATTGATGATCAAATACTCAAAAAGGCTTAATTTTCTTTGTTCTCTAAATTAAACTGGCCACTGGCTTTGTGCTAAAGGTGTCAATACCCATACACTTCTATGAAGTCAGTTTCTTATCAATCAAACTCTTGTAAAGGAATTGTTGTAAATGGGCAAACCCACAAAACCACTTCGTTTGATAAATTGATACAAAATCACTTTACAGGGACCACAAGATCCATCAGAGATTTAAACAAAGATAATAATACAATATGGGAAAAAGGTATCATAACTATAATTCTACAACTAAACTAATACATTACACCGGCTCTAATCTTCAAGAAGTTGCCATTAAACGGGATGTACGAATGGTAGGATGGAAGGACCATCTCATCCACATCCGTAAGTCGGGATGTACTAACGGTAGGATGGAAGGACCATCTTATCCACATCCGTAAGTCACATTAGGCATCAGATCAACCGACCTGAATGGAACTTCAACTCTTTCTTTGACAAGGCATCGAGCTTCGCCATCTTCCACCACCAGGACTTTCCCAGGAGCGCACTGAACCATTGGTACCTTCACTTCTGTCCCTTGCCTTTGAACAAGACCTGAAACCTTAAATTGAACATTTCTTTTTTTAAGCTTAGGGTCAAAACCAGCCAAACTTAGGACCCCTATTACACCAACTAGAGCAAGTACTGTCTTGGTTGCCACGTTCATGAGAAGTCTAAATGGGCTTTTAGATTCAGATTGCACTTTATACTTCTCAGAATCCTGGAGATTAGCTTCCATTTCATTTAACGGGACACCATTTTTCAACCCATTTTGAGTAAAAGTATGTGTGGAAGGTAAGTGTGAGAGAAAGCCATTTTCAGAAACAAGGGAGCGAGAAGGTCGGCTAGGATATGGAGGAAGAAGAAGATCATTGTTGTCTTCTACCGTTTCACTTGCAAAAGCAGTAGCCTCACTTAAGACTTCCAAGTGTTCACCTTGGTAGTCCTTCAGCTTCTTGAGCAACTTTTGGCGGCTGTAATCAATCTCAGCCAGTGCTGTTTCCCTCTCATAACATTGCTGCTGCTGTAGCACCTGGCCATCAAAAGTTTTTTATCAAGAGGCTTTAAGTATGTGGTGAATTGAGTAAAGAGGATTACAAATGGTATCCGTGTAACATAGAGTGAGTGTCAGAGTAATGATAACAGAGCTCCAGTAGGCTACTAAACATAATCTAAAAAATTCTTGACGCAGAAATTTGAACTTATACTGGGGAATGACTTCAATTATATTCATGATTAAAACTTATGTATATTTAAGTATTACGTAGAAATGCAGTGTCAAGGGTGGTAAAGCTTTCAAATTACTTTCGAAATGTAAGATTTTTTTTTTTTTTTTAAATTCACATTAGCAGCTATGGTGTCATGCATGCTGATATTAACAATTAAAAAAAAAGTTTATTGTGTGCGAGAAGACAAGGTATATCTAAAACGATGAAGCATTGTCCTAGTATTTCATGATAACTCACTTAAGTATACTTAAGTATTATGTAGAAACGCAGTGTCAAGGATGGACACAACAACACTTTCAAATTACTTAAGAAATGTAAGATATTTTTAACTTCATATTAGCAACTATGGTGTCTTGCATGCCAATATTAACGATAAGAAAAAAGAAGTTTATTGGGTGCGAGAAGACAAGGTATATATAAAACAATAAGGCCTTGTCCTAGTAAAATATACCAATAAAACAATGAGGAAGATATATATAAATACTGTTGCAGCTAGGAAATTTTAAGGTCTTTTGCGTCTTTCCTGAGATTTCTAAATTTAACGGTGCTTTAAGAACTTCGAAGGAGAGAACTCTAAGAGGAGGAAGGAAAGTACATGTTGATGCTCAATATAGTGACATTATAACCCTTATAGGTTGCTTGGACATGCAACTGAATGGGTTTAAATTTTAATTTTCTACACTAGGTACAATGGGAAAAGTATTGATTGAACCAGGTTACTAAATTTGTGACATCCTCTATATACAAATTTTGTCAATTGAAGAATAATGGGGGACGATACATTAGTCCCCTTTAACTTCTAGTATTAAGATAGGCGTACCCATATAAAATTTGCCAAACAGCAGAAAGGTTACTAAATTTGTGACATCCTCTATATACAAATTTTGTCAATTGAAGAATAATGGGGGACGATACATTAGTCCCCTTTAACTTCTAGTATTAAGATAGGCGTACCCATATAAAATTTGCCAAACAGCAGAAGGTGTGGGAGGTCGCCTTACAGCATATAAAAAACAGGCGTTTGAACCCTATTCTAGCAAATAACATATAAAAACTCAACCTCTGTGACCCACAGCTTCTGGTATTTTAGAATTGTTGGTGCCAACTAGGCAATTGAAATGATACAAATAAGAGGTTGAGTTTATTAGATGGTTTGTTTTAGACACCAAGCAAGCATAATGAAAAATTACCAAAATCTTTCCTAAAAATCCTTCATAGCAAGAATATATCTGTCTACAACTACGGAATGAAACTCTGATTATCCATTATTCATAAAGTCATATTCATTCACTTCCACCAACTTTAATTAAAATTTCAACTTGTTTTTCAAATTCAACCTAAGATATGAAATGTTTGTTAAGTATATCATACCCACTAAACAAATCATACAGGACACAAGGTGCCAACTGCCAACCCTAATGTTTATCATTCTACACAAAAAGGATGGCATTGGCATATTTAATACAACAAAAATAAATATATTACAAAATAACAAAACTACTTTGTACTCTGCCAAAGTAGAACTTGACGATAACATTTGAATCAACTTAATTAACGAAAAGGGTATCTATAAAATCATATAATTAGCAGAAAATACATCAGTTCAAATGTCCAAGTGTCTACTTCAATTCGAAAAAATGCAAATAAAGTCTAAAAATGATTCTAATATTTGACCCAACAAAACTGAAACATACTAAAAACTTCAAGAACACACAATGAATACCCATTTGCAAAAATTCATGCACATTATTATAAATAAACACAAAAAGCTAAAATTAAAAGTTCTTGAAATTATAAAAAAATGAAAGAAAGAAACCTGCAAAGAAGAAAGTTGGGCTTCAAGAGACAGAAAAGCATCTCTAATGGTGCAAAGAAGCTGTTTTGCTGCTTCACTATCAACTAATTTAGAGTCAGAATCTTGGGATTTTTGCTTACTGTGTTGTTCATCATCAGTAAGTGCAGTTAAATGGGTAAATGAATCTTGGATACAAGTATCAATCTTGGACCGGAGCTCCGAAGCCCGACCCAAAATTAACCCGATACCATCCACATCCATCTCTAATTTGTCAACAAAGCAGCAGCAGCAAACAAGCTCCAACAAGAGGCGGGGCTAAGCTTTGTGCAAGAATATACTAATTTATACTTCCTCCGTTTTACTTAGCCAAAACAGTATCTAAAGCACACAATAGAGAAGTTCTCTATTAGTGCGGTTTAAATTATGATAAATTAGTTATTATTTGAACAATTCAACCGTACGGATGTTAAATTCATATAAAAATATGTGAATGTACAAATTTTCGTGTAATTTAATTATTTGGAACTATAAATTTATAGCAATAAGATTATGATAAATCTGTGTCATTGAATATATATAGAAAATAGTATTATTATAAAAGTAATGCTCCACTATTTCAAATATAATAAAAATTTGTATACAATGTTATTTTGACATAAACTTTTCATCCGTACGGTTGGATTATCAAAAATAATAATAAAATACAAGTATTAAGGTGCACTAATAGAAAACTTCTCTATAGTGTGCTTTAGAAACTCCATGCCCTTTTACTTATACTAGCTTAAAACCCGTGCGTTGCACGGATTTTTTATAATTTATATGAAACTTTTTCATTATTTTAAATTAATTTTTTTAAACATGAATTTTGGAGGGTTAAATTTTTATATGAGATGATTTGATAATAATCATATAAATGTTATCCGTGATATTTCTAGAAAAGGAGGGATTTTAGTTAGAAAATATAGAAAAGATGATAGGTTTTAGTTGAAAAAGGTAATCGGTTAATTATTAGTTATTATAAAATTATTATTTTATTTTATTAAATAGAATGCCCATTATGTGATTAGAAAAAGAGAGTATTTAGTTAGAGAAAATTAAAAAATGTAACATGTTCTAGGTGAAAAGGTAATTGATTAATTTATAGTAATTATAATTTAATTATTTTTTTACTAAATACAATGTTTTTAGAAAAGGAGAAATTAATATTATTCGTGATATTTCTATTAAAAGAGGGATTTTAGTTAGAAAATATAGAAAAGATGATACGTTTTAGCTGAAAAAGATAATCGGTTAATTATTTATATTATAATATTATTAGTTTATTGTATTAAATAGAACCGCCCGTGATACAATTGGAAAAAGAGATATTTTAGGTAGAGAAAATAGAAAAGTAATGTGAAAATTAAAAAGATGACATGATTTATGTGAAAATGGTAATTGATAAGTTTATAGTAATTATAATTTAATTATGTTATTTTACTAAATAAAATTGCTCATAATTTTTAGAAATGAGAAATTAATGTTGCCCGTAATATTTCTAAAAAAAAGAAATGTAATTAGAAAAAATAGAAAAGATGATACATTTTAGCTGAAAAGGTAATCGGTTAATTATTTATATTATAATTTTATAATTTTATTTTTATTAAATAGAAACGCCCGTAATATAATTGGAAAAAGAGAGGTTTTAGTAAGAGAAAATAAAAAAGGTAACGTGTTTTGGCTGAAAAAGGTAACCATCCATGATATATTTGGAAAAAGAAAGACTTTTTTTTTGAGAAAAGAGAAATGGTAACGTGTTTTGCCTGAAAAAGGTAATTGATTAGTTAATAGTATTTCTAATATAATTATGTTATTTTATTAAACAAAATTGCTCGTACGTTTTTTTTAAAAAAAGAAATTTTAGTTAGATAAAATGTAAAAAATATTTTATTTTACCTAAAACATGAAATTATTTAGTTATTGAAAAACAGAAAAGGTAATATGTTTAACCTTAAAAAAGGAAATTGATTAATAAAGTAGAAATTTTAGTTAGATAAAATATAAAAGATATTGTATTTTACCTGAAAAAGAAAATTATTTAGTTATTGAAAAATAGAAAAGATAATATGTTCAACCGGAAAAAAGAAATTGGTTAGTTAGTAGGATGGATTTTATCTACCGTATTTTAGTTAAAAAATATAGAAAAGAAAATATGTTTTAGCTGAAAAAGGACATCGGTTAATTATTAACATTATAATATTATTAGTTATTTGTATTAAATAGAACCGTCCGTGATATAAATTGGAAAAAGAGAGATTTTAGTTAGAGAAAATAGAAAGGTAATATGAAAATTAAAAAAATGACGTGATTTAATGTGAAAATGGTAATTGATTAGTTTACAATAATTATAATTTAATTATGTTATTTTAGTAAATAAAATTGCTCATAGTTTTTAGAAAATGAAAAACTAATGTTGCCCGTGATATTTCTAGAAAAAAAAGGAAATTTAATTAGAAAAAATAGCAAAGATGATACATTTTCATGTATCATTATTATAAACAATGTATACGATTTTTAATATATTTTATTAATAATTGAGAAATATGATGTGATATTTTCATGTATATATTAATGATTGTAAGATTTGTTGTAAATTAAAAAGGTAACGTAATAATATTAATGATTGAAAGATATGATAAAATTGATGTTTTTAGGTGTTTGTAAAAGGTAATATGTTCAACTAAAAGTAAATGTGAAAAAGGCAATCACTATTTACCATTAATTTTATTATATTAATTTGAAAAAGGCAATCGACTAATTACCATTAATTTTATTATTTTAATCGACTAATTATCATTAATTATAACGTGTTTTAATTGGAAAGAAAATATTAATGATGGAAAGATATGATACGATTGATGTTTTTAGGTGTTTATAAAAGGTATTATCTCGACTAATTACCATTTATTATATTATGTTATTATTTATTTTAGGTGTATTTATGTTTCTTTATAATGAAGGGTATATAAATAAATACACTCAGTACCAAAAAACAGGTACCAAAACTTTCAATGTTTCGGAATTTATATAATAGTATAGATTGTCCATTATTTTTTATTTTATTTATTCCAAAATTATTATTTATATTTAATTAATATAATAAATTATATGTTAATTATATTAATTTTTATAAAAGATAATTGATATGGGTTTAAAGTAAACTATAGAAATACATTTAATGACACATTGAATGAACCTAGGTTGGTCCAAAGTCAAAGCCCAATTGTAAGGCCCAAAACCCTAATTATGATAATAATTTCGTAATTAGATAAATCATCAAAAATAAGATTTCGTTATCAAGTCCTATGGATATCCAAATTCTTTAAAGAGTGATCCCCAAGTCATAGGAGTCCAATACGAATTAGCCTTCCTCATGGAAGGGTCCAGAAACGGGCTTAGAGTGTGTATCTTATCCACCAAGATACCAAACCCTACTCTAACTCTAAGGCTACGAATGCCTATATAAAGGAACTAATCCTTCAACCTAGAACTACGTTTTTGATTGGCTTGATTCTTGATATTTGCAAGATACGTAGGCATCTTGTGAGGACCTGGGTTAAGTCACGAAACACTTGATCAGCCATTAAAACTCGAAGCTTCCATAAACCCTAGCATTAAATACGTAATAAATATACTCTATATTTCGTTCTACAACATTTGGCGCCGTCTGTGGGACTCCGATATTAACCATGGTTACCACCCGGAGAACACCAACACTTTCTGAAACCATCACTAACACCACCGCACCCCCGATCGGGGAACAAGTGCCCCCAGGGGCGAATTCTCAACCGCTGATCACTCAACCACAAGGAACTGAAGCGCAAACTCATGGGTCGTTACCCTTAGTGACGAATCCCACCACCCAAGGGACGAATCCCCTTCATATGGTGGTCGCCCCTCTCGGAGGGCAGTCCGCTCCACCCACCGCTCAGATCTCTACTACCGTGATCCCCGCAAGCACGAACCCGATATATGGGTTGCCTAATTATCCCCCGTATCAGGCCGGACCAAGTGGTCACGCCCTCCAGATACACGAGCCGTACAATCCACCTTACATAAGAGGTTTAGGACCCAATCAAGGCCAGCAATACTATGACTACTCAGGCCCGTATTCTGATGACTCATCCTCGGAAGAAGATAGGGATGAAGCCCCGAGGAGACGTCGTCCAAGTAAGGAACCTATTGGACGCCGAAGAACCCATGATCGACCTCCCTTAACGGCTGCTGAAAAAATCAAGGCTCATGAGGCCAAGATCCAAAAACTAAAGGAGGACATAGAAAGGGAACAGCGAAGACAGAATCAGAATCGACCCCCACCAGCAACGGGAGGAGACATTCCTTTTGTTGATTTAGAAAGAACCCCAAGGAGAGAGAGAAGGACCGAAGTCCCTAGAGGAGGAAACACGAGGGTCGTAACCCCCAGAGGCAACCCTGAAGACTTAATGCAACTTGGAGATCTTGATGATCCAACCCCTCCATTCTCTGAGGAGGTGATGAATGCGCATATATCACGGAAGTTCAAGATACCTACCATAAAGGCTTACGATGGAACGGGAGATCCCGCTAATCATGTAAGAACGTTCTCTAACGCACTGTTGTTACAACCCGCCAATGACGCCTTAAAGTGTAGGGCGTTTCCCCAAACATTAGCAGGCATGGCACAACGTTGGTACAGCCGCCTACCACCAAACTCCATTACCTCTTTCAAAGAGCTAAGCAATGCTTTCGTCAGCCAGTTCATAGGAGGAAGGATTCATGAGAAAGATTCTGCATCTCTCATGACTGTGATACAAGGAAAGAACGAAAATCTCAGAGATTATCTCAAGCGAATCACAAAGGAAACGCTCAACATTACAAACCTGGAAAACAAGGTAGCCATGGTGGCGTTGCAGAATGGAACTTCGAATGTTTATTTTAAAATGTCATTGGCTAAGCATCCCCCTGAAAATATGGTTGAGCTCCAACAAAGGGCGAGCAAGTAAATCAAGGCGGAAGATAGTCTGAAGAAAGAGTCAGGAGCGGGGAACATTGGAAACGGTGACAACTCTAAGAAGCGGAAGTCGGAACAGGAATATGATGCTAGAGATAAGTACCCGCGCACGGGCAGGGATTCTGATTCAGCCCCTAAGAAGGGGAGTCCCGGGCAAAGGTTTACGGATTACGCAAGACTGAACACTCCAAGAAGTCAAATCTTGATGGAGATAGAAAAAGACATGGATGTGAGATGGTCGAAGCCACTATGGACTGATCCTGAGAAAAGAAACAAGAATCAGTACTGTAGGTTCCATAAAGATGTGGGACACGATACCGACGATTGTAGACAATTGAAAGATGAGATTGAGTTTTTTATCCGCAAGGGAAAATTGAATAAATTCTACAAAGATGGGGATCGGGGAAACCCAAGGCGAGATTATGATAGGAAAGATGAGGATCGTAACCGCAATCAGCAACCCCGGGGGCCAGTGATCAACATGATCTTCGGTGGCCCAACAGCGGCTGGGACAAGTAGAAATTCCAGAAAGGCGTATGCACGAGAAGTGATGCACATTGTAGGGGAAGCGCCAAAACGTGCGAAGACGAAAGTCTCAATTGGATTCGATGATTCGGACCTTGAAGGGGTGAAGTTTCCCCAAGATGACCCCCTGGTTATCTCACCTGTGATAGGCAACTCCCAAGTGAAGAGAGTCTTGATTGACAATGGAGCATCGATGGACATTCTATTTCATGATGCCTTCTTAAAAATGGGATACACTGAATATCAGTTGACACCGTCAAACATGCCCATATATGGGTTCAACGGAGTGGAGTCGAAAGTCGAGGGAACAATTCAGCTACCCATGACTATAGGGCAGGAGCCACGGGAGGCAACTCAGATGTTAAATTTCTTGGTTATCAAAGCTACATCCGCATACAATGCTATCCTAGGTAGGACGGGACTACATGCTTTCAAGGCGGTTGTCTCTACCTATAATTTGAAGGTTAAGTTCCCAACCAGAAATGGAGTAGGAGAAGAGAAAGGAGATCAAAAGATGGCAAGGAGTTGTTATGTGGCCGTACTAAGGCCGGATGGAACCGGGGGGCAGGTCCTGGGTTCAACGGAGTGGAGTCGAAAGTCGAGGGAATAATTCAGCTACCCATGACTATAGGGCAGGAGCCACGGGAGGCAACTCAGATGTTAAATTTCTTGGTTATCAAAGCTACATCCACATACAATGCTATCCTAGGTAGGACGGGACTACATGCTTTCAAGGCGGTTGCCTCTACCTATCATTTAAAGGTTAAGTTCCCAACAAGAAATGGAGTAGGAGAAGAAAAAGGGGATCAAAAGATGGCAAGGAGTTGTTATGTGGCCGTACTAAGGCCGGATAGAACCGGGGGGCAGGTCCTCCCAATCAAGGATATGGATGTTCGGGAGAATGAAGAGCGGAGAGAAAAACCAGCAGAGGACTTGCTTCCCGTACCTTTGGAGTTGGGAGATTCTGAGAAGGTTACTTACATCGGGGCATCTTTGAAAGACCCCTTGAAGAGCAAATTGATCTCCTTTTTGCAAGACAATAGTGACGTCTTCGCGTGGACAGCAGCTGACATGCCAGGGATAGATCCCCAATTGATAACACACAGCCTGAATGTGATCCAAACCGCAGGACAGTGAAACAAAAGAAGAGAAATTTCGCACCTGAGAGGCAAGAAGCCATAAAACAGGAGGTTGATAAACTCCTAGAGGCAGGGTTCATTGAGGAAATCCAGTTCCCGGAATGGTTGGCCAATCCTGTGATGGTCAAGAAGGCTAATGGAAAGTGGAGGATGTGTATAGACTTCACTGATCTGAACGACGCATGCCCAAAGGACTGTTTTCCCTTGCCAAGGATCGATACGTTGATAGATGCCACGGCTGGGCACGAGATGTTAAGCTTCATGGATGTCTTTAGTGGATATAATCAGATCAAGATGCATAAGGATGATATTCCTAAGGTATCGTTTATCACTGAATTCGGTGTGTATTGTTACCTGGTCATGGCTTTTGGACTGAAAAATGAAGGAGCTACATATCAGAGGTTGGTAAACAAGATTTTCGCTCATCTCATTGGAAAGACTATGGAAGTCTATGTGGATGATATGCTGGTGAAAAGCCTACATAGGGCAGATCACATTGAACACCTATGTGAGGCATTTGAAGTGCTGAGGCACCATAAGATGATGTTGAATCCGGCCAAGTGTACTTTTGGTGTTGGGTCTGGAAAATTTTTGGGTCTTATGGTCTCAAAACGGGGAATTGAGGCCAACCCCGACAAAATCAAGGCTATTTTAGACATGGAACCACCACGTTCTATAAGGGATGTACAGAAGTTAACCGGGAGGATTGCTGCGTTAGGGAGGTTCATCTCCAAATCCGGGGACAAGTGTTTGCCATTCTTTAAAACCTTGAAGAAGGTAAAAAACTTTGAGTGGACTGAAGAAAGCCAAGAGGCCTTTGAACAGGTGAAGATGTATATGTCTGAGACCCCGCTGTTGGCCAAGCCAAGTACGGGAGAAATCCTCTATCTTTACTTGGCAATTTCAGGTCAAGCTGTGAGTGCGGTGCTGGTAAAGGAGGAAAACAAGGTTCAGAAACCCGTATACTATGTGAGTAAAGTTTTACACGGAGCAGAGTTGAACTACTCCACTATTGAGAAGTTTGCCTTAGCATTGGTAACTGCTTCTAGGAAACTACGGCCCTATTTTCAGGCACATAAGATTGAGGTCCTTACAGGACAGCCATTGAGGAATATTTTGCACAGCCCTAAAGCAAGTGGTAGGCTCATTAAGTGGGTAATTGAGTTGGGAGAATTCGATATTAAGTACAAGCCAAGGACTGCCATCAAAGCGCATGCACTTGCTGACTTCGTGGTTGAATGTACCATTGACAACCAAGAAGTCGGGGGGCAGGAGATACCTCGGGAAGACAAAGAACCTATGATCGAAGAGAAGGAATTCTGGATGCTCTATTTTGATGGGGCATCGAAAAAAAAAACAAGCGGTGCAGGTCTTGTCCTACAAAGTCCTGACAGATTTGCGATTGAATACGCCTTGAAGTTCGACTTTCCAACAACCAATAATGAGGCAGAGTATGAAGCTTTGATAGCTGGGCTTGGTTTGGCAAGAGTACTGAGGGTCAAGAATCTTAAAGTTTTTGGAGATTCAAGGCTAGTTGTGGCCAATGGAGAGTTTGAGGCAAAGGATGAAACCATGGCCAAATACTTAAGGCTTGTGAAGGCAGTAATGACTCAATTTGATGAGTGCTACATTAAGCACATTCCGAGGGAGGAAAACACCAAGGCTGATGCCTTATCCAAGTTTGCCTCCTCTGAGATAGAGAATTACTCTGGAAGTGTCTACTTCAAAGTTCTGAGAACCCCTACCATCGATTCAAAGTTAGTCGCACCTATTTGGGTGAGGGAATGTTGGATAGACCTCATAAAAGCACACCTCGAGACTGGTTGGCTCCCGACTAATGCCATGGAGGCACGAAAATTATCTGTGAGAGCGTTGAGGTATGCTCTGATTGAAGGGATACTTTAAAAGAAATCTTTTATGATTCCGTATCTAAAGTGTTTGAGGCCCGAAGAGGCCAAATCAGCTATTGAGGAGGTCCATGAGGGGATTTGCGGACAACACTTGGGGGGCAGGGCCCTAGCTCACAAGATAGTCAGGCTTGGATTCTATTGGCCTGAGATGATGGCTGATGCCAAAGAGTACGTAAAAAGGTGTGATCGGTGCCAGAAGCATGCACCAATGGTTAGACAACCACCAGAGATGTTGACATCCGTTAGCTCCCCCATCCCGTTTGCTATGTGGGGGATGGACATTCTTGGGCTCTTTCCTATGGCCACTGCTCAAAGGAAGTTTCTATTTGTAGCTATTGACTACTTCACAAAGTGGATTGAGGCCAAACCTTTGGCTAAAATCACAACCAAGCAAATCATGCAGTTCTTCTGGGAGAATGTCATGTGTAGGTACGGGATACCACGGATCCTAGTTACGGACAATGGGTTACAATTCAACAACAAAGAATTTAGAGATTACTGTGATGAAAATGGAATTGAGCTTCGATTCACCTAAGTTGCCCATCCTCAAGCCAATGGGCAAGCTGAGGTTGCTAATCGAATCATCCTTGATGGACTTAAGAAAAGGGTGGAACGTTCTAGGAACACTTGGGTGGATGAGCTGTTGCCCATACTCTGGGCATATCGCACCACCTGCAAAGTGACGACTGGTGAAACCCCATTCATGTTAGCCTACGGGGCTGAAGCTGTGGTGCCCGTGGAAATCATGCATGCATCTCCACGGGTTGAAGCTTTTGAACCGGACACAAATGAAGAAGGAATGAGGTTAGCCCTCGACTTGATCGATGAAGTAAGGGACGAAGCCCATGCTAGGAATACTGAACATCAGAAGAAAGCTTCTTTCTACTATAACCTAAGGGTGAAAGAAAGGTTCTTCCGTCAGGGGGACCTGGTGCTTAGAAAGATTGAAGCATCTGGAGTTGGACAGAAGGGAAAGCTATCCCCAAATTGGGAAGGCCCGTATCGGGTCAAGGAAACACTGGGACGTGGATCGTACAAGTTGGAGACATTGGAAGGAAATGAGGTGCCTCGTACTTGGAACGCATCAAACTTCAAAGTCTATTATGTTTGATTATCTTGCATAGGATATGGCTTATATCTAGTAGGAAAGTATAAATAAGGTCGATGGGACCATTTCATAGTTCTGCAAACTCCGAGTAGGAATTTAAAATATTTATGTAAGGGTTGGACCCAATCCAAGTTTTTATTAATGCAAGTTGGTTTTCTTTTCCTCTCTTGGTTGCTATTTTGTGTCTATCATATACCAAAAGCATATTTAAATTGCTAGCTAAAGAAAGCCACAGTGCAACAGGCAAAATAACCAAGTAGAATGAAAAACCGAAAAATGCATAATTAAACAAATAAGCCCGAAGGCTATAAAAGTTAAGTTACATAACCAAAATATAAGTCAAAGTGCCACGCAGGGCCACAACAAAATAACTAAGCATCAGCTTCAGAAGCAGACTTCTCCTCGTCTCCCCGAGTCTTCGAGACACCTGCAGAGTGAGATGGGGATGTATGAGTGGTATCTGAAGCTCTCCGAATGGGAGAAACCTCTGGAGCAAGAATCCTATCATCATCTCCCATGTGCTCATCCCCACCTTCTTCCTCTTCGACAGGAGAAGGAGGGGGATGTGGGCTCGAAAAGTCCTCGAGGGAGAACAGTCTAGGGTGCTTCTTAAGCACCGCCTCCAGAGCCTCGTCCCAGCCATCTGTATACTGGATAGGATAAAGAACCTCGTCATGTTTCTCCATCAGGCACTGAAAATCCACAGAACCCATATACTCATCGATTAGCTCCTCATTCTTGGCCCGCAAATGCACCACCTCAGCTTGGGCAGCCTCCAACTCTTCCATCTTCCCCTTTAATTTTTCTTCGGTTTCTCCACATTTAATCTTCTATTTCTGAAACTTAGTCTCAAAAGACTTGGCTTTGCTTTTCCAGGCCTTGGCCTGGTGAGTCATGCTCTGGAAATGAATGTTCGCCTACAAGAATGTTAGTTCCACGAGACACTATAATATAAAAGCAGTATGAAAGAAGAGAGGCATACAGATGCTAAGGCTTGGGCTCCCAGGTGCTCAGCCTCATCCATGTTCCCTCCCGATATGAAATCCTTGTAGTCACAAGGAGTTATGGAATTTAGGGACCAGTCCATCGAGTGTTTTGTGGAACCGACCACAGAGTCCTGCTTTCTAAAGCCCCACGGAGGCCTATACACAATCGATTGAACATTAACCTGAACAGGTCCGTCTTCCTCATCTACAGTCACCAAATCCTATTTTTGCACCTTGTGTGGGCGCAGGAAGGCTGGGATCTGTAGCCTTGCCCCTTGTGTCAAGGGCCCTCTTTGCTCTCCTCATGCTAGCAGTTTTCTCCTCACCAAGGTCAGTTTCTCGCATTATTTTTGTAACAGCTACATAAAACAACAAATTAAAAAGTTGATATAAGTTTATCTAAAAACGAAGTAAGTTCACAAATGAGTGATAATTACCCAAGTCTGAAATAGAAGAAAGGCCCACGGCCCTTAAAGATTCCTCGTTAATGATGTCCCAACACAGAGTTTCTCCATTATCTTTAGTAAGCTCTTCATAGGCTGCTTGCTCTTCTGTGTTGAGAACTATTTTGTTAGGGTTGCCGTCGACTACCTTACCAAAAGAACTTCGGAAAAGGGTGCCCCAATCACCCCCCTTCCAAACCAAATACATAAATTCCTCTTTCCACTTGGGGTTGTTGTCAACAACCGAGTGGCCATTAAAAATATGTGAAATTCTAGGGCATTGTCTAACATAGACCCACCCCGGTTGAACAGAAGATCTATTATAAAACTGAAATATTTTCCTAAACAAGGAAACAGAAAGAGGGAATTTTTTCCTAAGGCATAAGACCATAAAGCACAAAATGGATCGCCATGCGTTGGGGGGAAGTTGACATGGGCTAACTTGAACGTCGGCCAAAAGTTTGGGAATAAACTCATGGAAAGGGAACCTAAGCCCAGCTACGAGGGCATCTCTAAAAACACAAAGCCCGTTGGGCCTCCAATGACAAGGCCTGTCACCAGGCCCAACCTTGAAGAGCCTATAAGGGCTTTTAATTTCATAAAGTTTGTTATAGCTCTTAATCATATCTTCATCATGAAATTTATTACAACAATTATAGGCATCTAAATCAGCTAGTGATGGATAATCATCTTCACGAAGGTTGATCATTTCAGTTAAACTCATATAGGAGGAACGAATTTCGATATCGTTACCTCTTTTTGAAGCTGAGTTCATCTTTGCAAGACGCTGTGCTGCTTTGTCCGCCATTGATCTTCAAGAGATGAATGCACCAACCCAGAAATTTTGAATGAAGAAGATGAATATTCAATAGAAACCCAGAAACCGGTGAAAGATAAAATTATGAAATTGCTGGAAAAAAAACTGCCGAGAATCGCCTTAACACTAAAAAATATTTGAGAGAATTTTTAGAGGAATGTGGAGTGTATTAGAGTGAAGTGAGAAATGAATCTCACTCCACTCTTTTATAGAAATTTCATAACAGGCTACCAGCCAGTTAAAATTCCAAGTAACCGGCGATAGCCGGTTAGGCCCATTGGGAGGCCCATAGGCCCAAAGTAAGGAAGGACCTAGAAGATTCTAGAAGATCTAGGAGGTCCCAAAAAAAATTGGATTAATTAAATCCGATGAATGATTAAGCAAGAATGGGTTGAGGCCCGGAAAGGTTAGCAGGCCCAATTTATAAGCCCAAATTTATTCGACTAGGATCCTGATCGAAATGTCGACCAGGAATCCATGTCGAAATGCCTTCGAGGAGAATGACAAAATGGCATTTATTCGACTAGGATCCTGATCAAAATGTCGACCAGGAATCCATGTCGAAATGCCTTCGAGCAGAATGACAAAATGGCATTTATTCGACTAGGATCCTGATCGAAATGTCGACCAGGAATCCATGTCGAAATGCCTTCGAAGAGAATGACAAAATGGCATTTATTCGACTAGGATCCTGATAAAAATGTCGACCAGGAATCCATGTCGAAATACCTTCGAGCAGAATGACAAAATGGCATTTATTCGACTAGGATCCTTATCGAAATATCGACCAGGAATCCATGTCGAAATTCCTTCGAGCAGGGTGTTAAAACAAAGTTTTGTCGACTAGGATCCTGATCGAAATATTGACCAAGAATCCTCGTCGAATGGCTGTCGACCAGAATGTCAAAATGAGGATTAGTCGACCAGGATCCTGATCGAAATGTCGATCTGGAATCCTCGTCGAAGTGCTGTCGACCAGACTGCAAAGTTGAAGATTAATCGACTAGGATCCTGGTCGAAAGTTCGATCAGGAATCTTGGTCGAAATGCCTTCGACCAGAATGCTAGAGTTGTGATTTTTCGACCAGGATCCTGGTCGAAAATTTGATCAGGAATCCTGGTCGAAATTTTCTGATGGATTTTGCTAATTTCCCTAAAAAATGGGGTTTTTTAGAAAAATTTCATAAGTTCTGCACAATTATGGTGTGGTTAAAATGACCATGGTAGAAAATACTCATGAGTATAAGGAAAATAAGGATGTTGTCAAGAAGATATGTGACATTCCGACCAAGCAGGTTAACACATTGATCAAACTTGTTGACATCCGTGCTAATAAGAGGAAGATTAAGAACGCTGCTTATAGCACACCAGTAAAAATTGATTAGCCTCGAATAAGGCAATTCGTCGTAAATGTGTAGGTCGCTCCACACTTTACATTCAAGACGATATCTGTGAAACACTAGTGTACATGAGCCTTTTTAACTTCAATGAAAACCTGATCAGTTTTCTAAGAAGTTGGGGGGCAAATGATATGGGTTTAAAGTAAACCATAGAAATACATTTAATGACACATTGAATGAACCTAGGTTGGTCCAAAGTCAAAGCCCAATTATAAGGCCCAAAACCCTAATTATGATAATAATTTCGTAATTAGATAAATCAGCAAAAATAGGATTCCGTTATCAAGTCCTATGGATATCCAAATTCTTTAAGGAGTGATCTCCAAGTCATAGGAGTCCAATACGAATTAGCCTTCCTAATGGAAGGGTCCAGAAACGGGCTTAGAGTGGGTATCTTATCCACCAAGATACCAAACCCTACTCTAACTCTAAGGCTACGAATGCCTATATAAAGGACCAGATCCTTCAACCTAGAACTACGTTTTTAATTGGCTTGATTCTTGATATTTGAAAGATACGTAAGCATCTTGTGAGGACCTGGGTTAAGTCACGAAATACTTGATCAGCCATTAAAGCTCGAAGCTTCCATAAACCCTAGCATTAAATACGTAAGAAATATACCCTATATTTCGTTCTACAACAATAATATAATTGTTTGATAATTTTAAATTTATTTGACGAAATTCAATAAAAGGTAAATTTTGGTTAATACATAATACAAATAAAATGGAGGGAGTAGCAAACCAGAAATATTCAATTTCTTTTTATAAAAATCTCGATACATTTAAGATATACAATCACGCTATTATGTAGTGTTACAAATTTACAAGACATGTATTATTTTAATCTTTATTGATCTGTCTGATTTTGTCATCTCAAATAATAATAGTAATTTTTCCAAAACATATATAAAATTAAAGTATTTAATCATTTTATAAAATATATTGAAATGAAACATTTAGAAGGAATATTAATTTTTTGGAGTAATTTGAAAAATTTTCTACTCGATATAGGAAAATCTCATAACTAAGAAATTTTAATTTTTCAAAATAAGTTGAACGAACTGTCCCCCTTCCTACGCACATGAAGTATAGAATTTCTGAATTTCAATACAAATTGTTCTGAAAATATAAAAAAACCGCTTTGGCAATAACATTTTCCTTTGATATATTAGCATTGGAAATATAAATACTGGTACACAATCAACCTTGAACTTGCTCCATCAACTACTAAAATGTTATAGCACAGTACTACTACCCCTTTTACAGCCTATATACAGGTGCATGTGTGCAATTGCAATAATGTAATGAGTAAAGACAACAAGAGAAGAAAGTAGTACCAAAACACAGATAAAAGTCACAAGGTTGCAGCCACTGATTTTGTTAACAGGTTTGTGACACTTGGGACAAGGTTTTGTCAACTGATTTTTTAATGAGTAAAGACACATGAACATCTACTTCACAAATTCATCTTCCTCAATAACGTATAGCATGTCCACAATGTGGGATACTAGGGCACCATTTGACCAAGGTTTTGTATTATCAGCGATGCAGGTAACTGTTTCTGATTCATCTTGACCTTTCTTTGTCCTCGATGCAAGACTCAAGAAGAAAGCGCTCAAATTTTTCTGCTAAGGAAGGGTGCCTTTTACCAACCGTCTGATCATAGCTTCATCACAAACTACAAAGCATTTATACGCCATGCACCTGATACGCTTACTCTGCCCCTCATTTATCTGAACAATGAAATGCTCTGTCCAGCCTGGAAAGAAAGATGAGCATTATCACAATAACACAACGAGTACAACATAAAAGTTGAACAGTTTTCACAACATTACAGCTAATTGTGAAAACTATAAAAGTTAGTAAATCAGAAAAAACGCGTAACGATACCCTGCCTAGTTGAGACTGCCAGAGGCTAAACTTGTGGCAAAAACCATAGTATTTAGAACTCTTATTCTTAACAGATACGTGGCATAAATGCCTTCGCAGACATCCCAGACAGGGTTGAAGTTTCTCACAGACAACAGCACCAAAAACAATGGCCTGCTTAACTTTTCAAATTGTACTTCTTTTTTTTTTGCATGTGATAGCATAATAGAACTCCAGATATTCCGCAAATAATATATCCTTTTTCAGTTAGAGATTTTACGTTATAATGAACCACAAACTAGGTAATATGATTATTTTTTTACTGTAATTTAGGGGTTTGGATTCTTGCACTCGCTGTAATATGGGCAATACCTGTGTGAACGGAGATGATGTTGGGGTGGTAGTAATATGGGCAATAACTCGGGAGTCGAGTTGGGTTGGGGTGGTAGTAATATGGGCAATACCTGTGTGAACGGAGATGATGTTGGTGGAAATTTCCAACAGGGGAGGAATTGGGGAAACCTTGATCCAAAAGAGTCAGTGAAAGAGATGATGGTTTCGAAGTCAATCGAGAAATCTTTGGAGGCAATGCATCAATCGCTGGTAGAATGGGCTAAGGAGAGCCAAAGAAAATGGTTGTCGGGGAGGCCGGATGGCCGTATCAATCAGAGTAGCGAGTACCAGGAGTCGTTAACCATGAATACCAAGCCATCCAAGTTTCAGGAGTCGACTAAGAAGCAGTTGTTTTCGGTACCCGTCAACGACAAGGTCGACGAAAGTATTGATAACCCAGGACGGGGTTATACCGAAATACTTATACCCTTAGTGGGGCTGGATGAAAGAGGGATAAAGGATGTTGGGGAAGGGATTGACGGCTGGAATATGCATAAGGCTATGAAGGTAAATATTCCCTATCAACTAGCTAGGTTTGATAAAATTATGGTTTAAAAGTTCCATGAAAATGAGTATGGTAAAGTTCATATGGAATTCTATATTAATTTTAAGAATAGTATGAATGCAAATCAAGTGTTTGATAACTTATGTGTTAATGATAAGATTGTTTGGGTGATGCTTTTATATTTATATGGGCGGGTGTATAACCCCCGTAATATAGAGAATATGAACTGTTACACACTAAGCTTTATAGGAATTTAGTGGGGTGGGATGATGGAGGTGAAATAATGTGTTACAAGTTACACGAGGACAAGTACGGTAAGATTGATCCTGTAGCAGGAAGTAGAAAATCAGAATGTGATTACAAGTCGTTGGGCAAGGGTGGAACTATCAACTCCATTATTATGACTTTGTATGAGGACTCGTGCTTAAAGGATGTTATGAGCGGTGTGGAAGTGATGCCGACTTACACAACAGCTACAGCAACTGTCCTTAGTCGAGGTTTAAATCGCAACAACTGCAAAGGTGATTGGGTTCCTCTTAAAGCAGCGAGACATCGACAAAGGCCGGGTGGATATAAAAGGGGGGAAAAGGCTGCCACGACTAGTGTCTCTGTAGTTGCTGATGCTGCAGAGCATCTGGAATGGATGTCACTGGATGAGAACCATGGAAAATGGGGGAAGAATGTAGACCCTGTTGGAAATGTTGTGTCTTCTTCCATAACTTTGTTGCAGAATCTTTTCATAGAGAATAGTGAATAAACATCATCAAAACGCAAGCTGCAACTATTCCTGATTGATGGAAGTGTGAATTTAGTACTAACTTGAAGAAGAAGAAGAAGATTGATATTTACATTACTTGTTATTGAATCTGAAAGTATGAGAGTTTGTACAGAATTAGTTAGTTACAGAATGAACCTATCAGCTGAATATATACACAAGATTTCTAACTAACTAACTATCTGTTTGTTACAGAATAATTAACCAATCATTGACTATCTCTAATGTTGACTACATGATGTCACGTGATGTCATCAACTCCAACACCCCCCTCAAGTTGGAGCGTGAAGAAGACACACCCAACTTGCCAAGAAGCTGGTGATGTTGAAAACCAGTTAAGGGCTTAGTAAGTACATCGGCTAGCTGTGATTTGGAAGGAGTATAATACAGAGATATCAGTCCTGAAGCAAGCTTCGTACGCACAAAGTGACAATCAAGTTCAATGTGCTTTGTGCGTTCGTGGTATACTGGATTACGTGCAATGTATATAGCAGCCTGATTATCACATTTTACTGCAATAGGGTTGATGTTTAATACGTCAAGTTCATGCAATAAACGAGACAGCCAAGCAAGTTCAGAAGTGAGTCTTCGAAGAGAACGATATTCAGCCTCTGCTGATGAAAGTGACACCGTATGTTGTTTCTTAGACTTCCAAGAAACCAAACTACCACCCAGTAAAATCACATAGCCATTGACTGACTTTCGAGAATTAGGACAAGCTGCCCAATCAGCATCACAAAACGCCTCTAATTCAAATGATGAATCTTTAGAGAAGAACAGACCTTGTTGAGGGTTATGATTCAGATTTCGCAAGACATGAATTGCAGCATCCCAATGTGGTTGTCTCGGAGCAGACATAAATTGACTCAGATGTTGAACACAAAAGGATAAATCTGGTCGAGTGTTTGTTAAGAAATTTAACTTGCCAACAAGCTTTCTGTACTATGAAGAATCAGAAATCAAATCACCTTGATCTGGCAAAAGCTTGACTGTAGAATCTAAAGGTGTTACAACAGGTGTCATGTCTGTACATTTGAACTCAGACAAAAGATCCATAGCAAACTTTTGTTGAGAAACAATCATGCCATTTGGTACCTCAGCAAATTCTAGTCCAAGAAAATAATGCAATTTGCCTAAATCTTTGATCTTAAAAACTGTATCCAAATATGTTTTAATAGCAGAAATCTCTTCATGATCATTTCCTACTACTAAAATGTCATCAACATAAACTGGTAGGTAAACAACCAGATTACCATTCTTCTTGTAGAAAAGAGAAGAATCATTCTCAGAAACAGAATACCCTTTTGTAATCAAAGTAGACTTAAGTTTTGTATTCCATTGTCTTGAAGCTTGACGCAGACCATATAATGACTTCTCCAGTTTGCAAACTAGAGTAGAATCAGAAAGATACAATCCAGGTGGTGGAGTCATATACACATCTTCATAAAAGTCTCCATGTAAGAAAGCGTTGTTCACATCTAAATGAAACAAATCCCAGCCTTTCTTCACAGCTGTAGCTACAAGACATCTAATTGTTGTCATTTTAACAACAGGGGAAAAAGTTTCAGTAAAATCTACTCCTTTTTGAGTATAACCACGCACAACCAATCTGGCTTTATAGCGTTCAATAGTACCATCCGAATTCTGTTTGACCTTAAAAACCCATCTGCAAGTTATAGGCTTTTTTCCTGGAGGTAATTTGACAAGAGTCCAAGTATTGTTAGCTGCTAAGGCAGAAAACTCAGCCTCAATAGCCTGTCTCCACTCAGGAAACTTAATAGCCTCTGAATAAGAAGATGGTTCAGAGGGAGGGACTACATATGTGGAAGGTAACACCAGAGAAGAATTACAAATAGAATTAGGAAATATAGGAGTTGAAGTACACATAGAAGTAAGTGTACAACAACAATTATCAGAACATGTAGGTGGTTGATAAGAATGTATATAATCATTCAAATATGAAGGTAGTTTAGAAGAACGAGAAGATTTTCGTAAAAGAACATTAGAACCAGGATTTGATTGTTCAGAATTGACAGAACCATTACTAGAATTATTACTAGAACCATCATTGGATATATCATTAGATATGAGCTCAGTAAGATCATTACTAGAATTATTGGTGTTTGTAGTTTGATCATTAGGAGTATGCTCAAAAAAACCTGATGAGGAGATATAGGATCAGAATTCAGAAAATCTGGAACAGATAATGGTAGAAAATTTCCAGAAACTGGTTTGACAAAAGGAAAAATATTCTCATGGAAAACAGCATCACGAGATATGATAATAGAACGATTCTCCAAACTTAAAAACTTATATGCTTTCTTCCCATAAGGGTAACCTAAGAAAATGCATGGAATTGCCCTAGGAGAAAACTTATCTCTATAAGCTTTAATAGTAGAAACATAGCTCAAGCAACCAAACGGTTTAAGATGTGAAAAAGATGGTTTGGTGTCAAACAAACGTTCATAAGGTGAAGAGCCATTAAGAACTTTAGATGGATATCTATTAATCAAGTAAGTAGCTGTGAGAACACAGTCACCCCAAAACTGTTTAGGTAAATTTGATTGAAAAAGTAATGCTCGAGAAGTTTCAAGTAGATGTTTATGTTTACGTTCCACCACACCATTCTGTTGAGGTGTGTGTGGACAGGAGGTCTGATGTACAATGCCTTTGGATAAGAAAAATGAAGTTGCTGCTTTACTTAAACCCAATTCCAAAGCATTATCTGTCCTAATCTTCTGAACTGTGCAATTGAACTGAGTTTGAACTAAAGCAATAAACTGTTTAGTAAGATCAAAAGCATTGCTTTTACATGACAATAAGTGTGTCCAAGTAATTCGTGTGAAATCATCAACTATAGTAATGAAGTACTTCTGTTTAGAATATGTAGAAACAGAATAAGGCCCCCAGAGATCAACATGAATGAGTTCAAATTTGATAGTTGAATTAATAGAACTTCTGGGAAAAGGAAGTCTATGCTGTCGTGCTTTAGCACATATTTCACAAGCAGAAATTACAGAAGCACTACTAGTATCTACATGACAAAGATTTTTCAATTTGGACAATGACAAATGGCCAAGTCTGGAATGCCAAACTCTAGCAGAAGCTTTATCACAGACGAAAGAAGCATTTGAAACATGTTGGCTTGAAGCAGCAGAAAAGGATGATGACAGCATGTAAAGGCCCCTCTGAGAATTACCAAGTACCAGTGGCTTCCTCAGAGAATGGCCCTGCAGCAAACAAGTGTCATGAGAAAAAGTAACAGTACAATCAAGAAGTTTGGTTATTTTGCTAATAGAAAGAAGATTGTACTTAAACAAAGGTACATAAAGTACATCAGTAAGAGTTATCTCTGGAGTGATAGTAACAGTTCCAATAAAAGAAATGTTTAGAACTTCACCATTAGGCAAAGAAATTATTATAGGTTGTGATAAAAGTGATAATGAAGAGAACAAGTGTTTTTGAGAACACATGTGGTCACTTGCTCCACTATCTAAAATCCAACTAGAATTATTAGAGTCTGAAAAACAAGCAACTGAGGATAAAGTGGATAGTGTACCAGCAAAGTTTGCAGACGAAACAGTAGATTCTCCAGACTGTGCAGACTTAAGAAGTTGCATGAGTTGAGTACAAATTTCTGGTGTTAAACCTTGATTACCAGAAATAGTTGATACATTAGCAGATCCATTATTTTGTGTGAATGAACCAGAACTAGAACCAGATTGTTCAGATACTTCAACATTAGCTGCCACCCTTCTAGGTTTAGTAAACTTGAAATCTGCAGGAAATCCATGTAGCTTAAAACACTTATCAATAACATGTCCTGGTTTCTTGCAATAGTTGCAGATAAGTTTCTTTGTGTCAAAGTTGGACTTCTTGCCTACATTTCCACTGTGAGATGAAACATTTCCATAAGAAACAGAACGATATGCATTTAAAGAAGCTGAGTCAGGCAAGAGGTGATTTGTAGAATGAATTTCACGCTGAGTTTCTTCTTGAAGCAACAAACTATACACTTGACCAATAGAAGGAAGAGGAGAACGCATAAGAATTGATCCCCTTATCACATTAAACGTGTCATTAAGATCCATGAGAAACTGAATTACCCTCTGGTCTTGTTGAAACTTAGATAATTTCTGAGATGCTCCACATTTACATCCACAAGAACAAACAGGTATGAGACATAAAGCATCAATGTCGTCCCACAACTTTTTAAGTTTGGTAAAATAATCTGCAACATTAGTATTTCCTTGAGAAATCTCAGCAAGTTCCTTATGAAGACCAAACAGCTGTGCACCACTAGAAACTCCATACCTCTCTTCTAGTTCCAACCACATTTCATGAGCAGAATTTGAGTATATCACACTACGTCCAATAGTTTTAGACAAAGCACCAAGTATCCATGATATGACCATATCATTGCATCGAGACCAACTCTTGAAAGTAGTAGAGGTAGAGATCGGTTTAGGAATAGTACCATCAATGAAACCTAACTTGTTTCTAGCTGAAAAAGCAATTGTCATCGAACGTTTCCAGTTACTAAATCCAGTGCCATCGAATGGTTCACTAACTAACTTCATACCAGGACTATCAGAAGATTGAAGGTGAAGTGGATTATCTTGATTGAATTGAGATCGATTGTTCTCAATCGAACTATCATCATTAACAATATTCTCATTATGATCATTATGTTGACGCCCAGTGTTATTAGAGCTTTCAGCCATCTCAACAGATCAAACTAATCAATTACGAATCAGTAAAACACAAAATGTACAGATCAAAGATGATGATCAAGTCTCGTACAAGATGATGATGATGATTATAACAAGAAGAAAAGATCAAACAAGATGATGATAGCGTAAAAAGAAAAATCGAAGATCAAGTAAACACTGAACAAGTCATCGATCGACAAATCAACCAGAAAAGATGAAGAAATGTTGTAAACATGATGAACAGAGACGATAATCTGATAATATGTAACACGATTGCGGAAAAACAAGAAAATAAACGAGAGAGATCGAGATATCTAGAGAGATTACGAGAAAGAGATCAAGAAAATTACACGAACACGTATAAGAATCGACAAGAATCAACAATCCACAGCTCAGCAATGAATCTACGCCATGAATAATGACTCGATCTGCTCTGATACCATGTGAATTTAGTACTAACTTGAAGAAGAAGAAGATTGATATTTACATTACTTGTTATTGAATCTGAAAGTATGAGAGTTTGTACAGAATTAGTTAGTTACAGAATGAACCTATCAGCTGAATATATACACAAGATTTCTAACTAACTAACTATCAGAATAATTAACCAATCATTGACTATCTCTAATGTTGACTACATGATGTCACGTGATGTCATCAACTCCAACAGGAAGTACTCGAAAAGCATGGAAAATTACAATCCCCACTTGAACCTCATTTTAAGTACTCGAAAGAATAAATCATCAGTTTTGGAACATCTTCGCAAGTGGGGAATGTCAAGCATAGCATGTGGAGAAGTATTGCGCTTTCCTTAGCGTGGCCAGAAGGAAAACCTGGCTAATTCTCAAAGATGGACTCAAGACTCAAAGATGTATATATCTTTACGATGAGAAAGTGACAACTCAGCCATCATGAAACAAGCTCAGGAGAAGAATGACATGCGATTAAAAACTGGTAAGTTGCTGACTCTCGGGGATTGGGCTGTGATTCTAACCAACATAAGTATTGGTGAACTTCTCAACGAGGCATCTAATAACATGGGAATCAATTATGTTGGCCCATTTCATGCTAGTTGTCAGTACCATGTGTCATTTTGCTGTGATTCTTTTGATGTTGTAATTGCTGCAATGATGGGTGGAAATATCTCTTTTTCCTATGACCACAAGTTGAAAGACATGAACGAGGGTAGTCAAAAATTCTCAAAACTCCGAAAGTTTGATCAAGGAGAAAAATCACTTCAGATACTAAGTACAAAGAACTTCCCATAGGGAAGTGGCCAGGTTAAAATTGATCTGGAGAGGGAGTTTATTCATCCAGCATTTAAAATTTTAAACATATGTGGAACATGCTCGCACAGAATATGTTACTACTCAAATCATTCTGGTTTTTCAGCTGCAACTTCAGCTATGAAGCATACAAATAAATCAGCTAACGATCAGCAAGTATACGATGTCATGTGGCGTGGTGAAACTATAAAAGTCCGTCGAGAGTGGGCATTCCCTAACAATGGGAAGCCTTTGAAAATTTCTGTGCCTTCTCGGGTAACTTACAGAGAATTTATTACCAAAGACAACGGCCCTACTAAGGCGAAAGGATACTATATTAATGTCTCTGAAGCTGCAGTGGACTTGTTGCCTAGTCACGTCCATCGCACATATCAGTTATATGGAATTGGTCAAAGAAACCTTAGCTTCAGTGATCTTGTGTGCGATGTTTCACAATATAACTTTGATGCAACAATGGGGGATGTTACCATAGTCACAAATAGGACAAGAATGATGGACGTTACGCAGCCCTTCAGGGAGTCTGGACTTGTTGTCGTGTATGTTGAAAAAGTTAAATCTTCTGCTTGGGTTTTCCTGAAACCATTAAATTGGGAAAGGTGGTGTGTCACTGGTGCTCTCATTGTTACACAAAAATTTTCAAGCTTCCACCTTGAGGACAAGGTGAATCTTTGGGCCCGGGGTAATTTTATGACTTCACATAGGTCCAGAGATTGGGCCATGCCCAAGGACTTGATTAAGTTTTCCCTACAGAAAAATAAGTGCAGTAACGACAATTCAAGACCACGGGTCAACGAGAATAGTGAAGGGGCAGGAAATGGAAATGCAAAGAAGGGGAACGAGAATAGTGAAGGGGCTAGGAAATGGAAATGCAAAGAAGGGGAATACAAAAGAGGTGTAGGGTGTACTTTTGGAATTAGGCTGAATATTGTTTATCTGGTATTTTCTAGTTAGTATTGGGAGAGAGCTACCCTCTCGAAAGGTAGCAGAACCCTAAATTACCATCGTCATCTATGTTAATTTTCTAGAAGTAGTGTTTGATTATGTTTGTGATTAACTGAGCTAACCTAATTCATAACATAATCCAATAAATATATTGAACTGGTACGCCAACGCACCCAACCTAAAATGAAGCGAGACAATATTCATATATGAGAAATCATTGGGAGAGCATTTTAGCCAAAATGTCTCCCATAAATGCAAGAGCTTTGGATATTGAACCCCATTCTATAATAGTTCACCTTGTGAAGAAGATAATTGATACACCCACATGAACAATGTGACAATGCCATTACTCTAAAAGCATTCCAAAAATGTTCTTTAAGCGATATCGGCTTTGACAAATACGTTTAATACTACTTTTAGGGTGGCCTCAAGCCATAAGCTAATAACAAATCTTGATGGTCCCTCAATATATTCACAAATCTCGCATATTTTTGTATTTGGTACGCATAGAATACGATACTACACTACATTGATTTAACGTTAAACAAAAAAAAAAGAAGGAAGAATAGATTACATGGCATGAAGGAGGTTTAAGCGGGAGAAACTGAGATTCATGCTCATCATCATCATAGGAAAAATAGTATTCTTCATCAATACTCAAATAATATATTTTTATTATTATACGTGTGCGTTTATATATATTTGCAGATAAAATGATCAATTGTCTAGTGTGGCTACTTTCTTTATGTTGTGACTTGTCAAGTTGTGATCATGTGCCGTGTGATTTGGAATTAATATTGGTTATCTGTTTCACGACGTCGGTTCTCGGTGCCATCATTTCGTCAAATTACATACTCTTCTTTTGCTTTTTCGCAAAGTAATTCGTATGTTAATCGTAGTAATTCTTAGAAAATTGTTTTGAAGGATTAAGTGTGAAATAAGCATATCTCCACAAATGACTTGTATGAAAAATTGTTATGGTGCAAGTTTTGTTCTAAAAATAATTATATTTATTATAATACTATATTTTGTATAATTCCAATATATTTTTTCTATCAATACGTATATTTTTTATTTTTTCTATAATCTAACTTCAATTAAATATAAGTCAAATTATTTTGAAGTAAATTAAATTAAATCCATAATCTGGAATAACAGTTTACGATTAATATTTAAAACTGATAAAGGAAATCTAAAAAAAAATTTAGCAGATTCGTTAAAGTTATCGATGTTAAATTGCATTTTTTATTTGACTTCAACAAGTGTTGTGGATGAAAATCACAAGTATTGAAATTGTAGCTAGGGAGTGTGTATTGAATGCAAAGGGGGGTGAGTTTCGAGCTTTAATGGTGGCTGCTCTTGTTATCGGGGACTAACTCGGTCCTAACAAGATGCCTACGTACCTTGATGAATATCAAGAATCAAGCCAAAACGTAGTTCTAGAGTTGCCTACGTGGCTTGATGCGCCCTCGCGGCGTAGTGACGTAGTGGCTTGTATGTCCTTATTCGAGGATGAAGCCTAAAACGTTGATGACGTATTGAGCTCTGCCCAAAAAACGTTATCTGAGATGAGGGGTTGCGTTCTTTATATAGGCATGAAAAACCTAGAGTTAGAATAGGGATAGGTGACTTGGTGGGCAAGTCACTTCCTTGGCTCAATTCTAGAAGTTTCTAACCTCCTTCCATGTAGGAATTATTTTCCATGTAGTAATAGTTATCCAGAATCCTTTTCTGATAAGAGTCAATCCTAATTCCTATTACGTGGAATTAGAATCGTGATATGATTGTATATACTGATTTCTTTCCTTTGTAGGAGTTGTTTCCCATTATATCTCAAATTAATGAGATGTTGATTTATCCCTCTAATCAATTACGAAAATTAGTAATTAATTAGGGTCTTGGGCCTCGTTACATGGCTTCGTATTCTGGTCTAATTAATGCAACATTAACTATACCTTTAGGGCTTACTTTTAGCCCATATCAACAAGCCTTGAACAATTATTATTTTTTAATTTACAATTAGATAATATATGTTAATATTAATATCGATACTATTGTAATAGAATTAATTTTTATATGTTCAATGGAATATTACACGTTACTTTCAAAGGAGTATTAGGATATACTCCACTTCCGGTGGAATATCAGGTCGAATACTCCATTTTAGAGCTGTTAACGAAACTAGTTGTTCGTGAACAAGTTCGAGCTCAGCACGTTAAGGGCTCGATTCGACTCGGTTCGTTAAGAACTAAAGCTCGAACAAAAAAAAGCGTTCGTTAAGCTAACGAGCTCGAGCCGAGTTTTTAACATGTGCGACTCGAGATCGGCTTGAACTCGGCTCGATTTTGTTCAGCTCGGTTCAGCTCGTTAGAGCTCAAAAAATTGTATATATTTTATATTTTTATATATTATGTATATATGTTTTTATATTATTTTATATATAATATATATTTTATATTGTTTGGGATGGGTTAAAAAATGATAGAATGATATTTACTTGAGCTATTAGTGGATTTAAGTCTTTTTCTTGGTTAATTTCTTTTATTTTTATGACAATTTTAAAAAAAAATAATAATTTGTTAACGAGCTGTTCGATAAGAGCTCGAGCTCGGCACGTTTTTGTACGATAAAAGCTCGAGCTCGGCTCGGTTCAATAACGAGCTCGAGCTCGAACACATATTTTGTTCGATAAAAAAGCTCGGTTCGGCTCGTTTCGTCAAACAAAAAAATTTAAGTTCGACTCGATTCGATTAAAACTCGGCTCGGTTCGTTTATAGCTCTACTCTATTTGTAGAGGAGTATTTGAACATTCGATACTTTATTATCACTCATGACGCTCCATTGGGTGAAAACTATCACCTCTGAAAATGGGTATTTTGGGTCAATACATAGGGGTAACAATTTTTGACCCAACCCGAAACACGACCCGAACCCAACCCGAGAAAATATGAATTTGGGTCAACAAATATTCAACCCGAAACTACTAGGTACAATCTGACATTCAGACACGAACTCGAAACCCGAAAAAGACCCGAAAAGCTCTTTTTACAACCCTGTTTTTGAAATACTTATTGTTTAAAATAACTAAATTTAAGTACAGTAAAGTAACTTTCACGTGCAATGATAGAGTCTCGCTAGTTAATTTATAATTATTTAATAGTAATAACAAAATTTTTTATATGTCATGCCCTTTTTTACACCTCACAAAGTGGGTAAAATGCATATTATATATTTGAATTGTAACCTTCACGTGCAATGAAATAGAAATGAATTTTTTTTCTTAAAATTTCTACAAAACTAATCATTCCCTATAAATCGGGACAGAAGAAGTATATAATATAAGAGTATATTTTCATTCACTCTAAAAAAAAAAGTTGAGGTGGTGAAACCCGAAATGACCCGAAATCCGACACAAACAATGTACGTATGGGTGGGTTAGGGTTAGGAAAAAGTCAACCCGAAAAAAACCAGGTACAATTTGACCCGACATGAACCCGACCCAGAATCCGAAATTACCAACCCTAAATAAACATCAAGCATGAGGTAATTTGGTCATTTATCATTCTTTTATATAGTTTAGACTCCTTTTACGAACGGTAAAAATTTACTTGATTTGGGCCACGTTCTTGCCTAAGTAGTCCAAGCCCAACAATAAAGTTGGACATAACTATGTACTCAAACCCACTAAAATGGGCAAACAACACAAACAAATTAAAAAAAGAAAAAAGAAAAAGTAAAGGACCAAGATTAAAAAAGAAGAGAACAAAAGGGTCAAAAACAAAAACTCACATGTCACGGCTATTTAGGGTTTTGAGGAGCGCCATGGCTTATATATATTGAAATAGACCCCTTGGGATGAAAAGCAAAGCAGCTCACACTTGTATCTTTTCACATTATACCAAATCTGTAAATTTTTGCTTCTCTATTCTTCATTTTATAGCTTGAATATACTAAAGAGTGCCTCTATTAATCCCAGATAAGCTAAAATAAATAGTGCTTAATCTGATTCATAGGAGGCCTATATCAATCTCTTATGGAAGTTTCGCTGATAATTCCTTCCCTATATTTTTTACCTAGAAGGTGTTTACTAGTAGCTTTCCATACATTTTCTTTTACATATAATTATTTATTTATTTTTCTTCAATCTTCCACAGTTCCACTGTATCTTTTTGTTTTCTATTTCGTATTAGGAGTTCTTCGCTGATTGGAGTGTATAATCTTCCGGTTAAATTAAAGAATTTTAGAAAATTCGATGTTTTTAAAACTAGAAATTGTTCTGCTGGTCCTGTTTTCCTCATACCGTCATACGCATCAAACATTTTGGAGAATTATATACATGACAACGAAGAGCTGACAAAACAGACTTTTATTAATGACAAATCAATTAAACTTTTACAATATTCTCAACAATCAATCAAATATCATAATACAAGAATTGGGCTTTGGGTTTTAAATCTATAGCAAAAATGTTTTAAATCATACATACAAGCAAAAGTTACAAAACCATATTTGCAAATGAATTAAAAGAGGTGTATAAAGGTGTTGATATAAACAACTAGCTAATGCTTTGATTTAATTCAAATGATTGAGGTTGAGAGAGTCTCTTGACAATCATGGCCATGTACTTGCCCTGGTGCTCTGCTAGTGCAAGCTCTGTATCACTTGCTTCTCTTGTGCCATCCCCTGAGTAAGTTCCGGCACCATAAGGAGAACCTCCTCTTACGGTTTCCATGTTAAACATTCCGGCTCCAAATGTATACCCTACTGGAACATACAGCATTCCATGATGGACTAATTGGGTAATGGCTGTCCAACTGCAGTAGCAAATGAAGATATGATTATTGCAATCCATGAAACACTATAAAGAAAATGAGCATCTGTTTTATGGACAAAGAAAGATTATGTACATGAACTCATTGACATGTATAAGCTCATGGTCATGGGTTTTTGATATAATCATTCAGCCTTAGCCAAAGTGCCAGGTCTAGGTACGAGTTAGCAATATAATTACAAAGACCCCAACAAGGCATATAGGTGTCACCCAAACTTCGATTAAAACCCCCACAATCTAGGAAAGTCAGGCTGTTGGCGGTTTAGAGAGACAGTTTAGCTTAAGCGGGGACTCTGGGCTTAAGGGAAGGAGTTGTTCGGTCCTTGCATTCAAAGCAAGGAATCACAAGGGCTTGCAGTCAGCACAAGGGGTAGAATGTGACTTCTATTTCCCTAAGGCCTTATCATTGTTGATGACCCGAAATTGACTTTGCTATGCCAAAAGGCATCTCTTCTTCACAAAAAGATTTTGATTTCTATTTAGTATCTTTATCTGCTACAACTTAACAAAAAATACCTCTCAAAACTGAGTGATGAATTATCTGTTGATTGATGAAGACAGGTGATGCAGGACAGCGGGTAAAAACAATGATTAAAGCAGAGATTATATGTATATCCCAAGAACAATCAATATTATTCTCAAGAAAAATGATATAATCAAAGCGTGCTAGAAATGTATCATGTTCGGTCTATATATACCGAATATCAAACCAAAAGTCAAAAGACAAATCCCTAAGCATATGGGATCATATAAAATGAAATGATAAGTAATAAATTAAATCTCTAAACATATGGGATAATATCAAATCAAATCTCTAGATATAATGTGATGAGATAGTCCCTATCAACTCTCCCCCGCTAAGAAAAGTTCAACTATATCGAACGAAACTCCGTGTAGCGCTGAAAAAGATCGGGAGCAAGTCTGCGAAACTCTGAAGCGCTGATCCAAGTGCGCTCATCCTCTGACCTGCCACTCCAATGAACCAAATACTAATGATAACCGCCACCACGCCGAGTCGGCACATACCTCTCATCAAGAACATCAACAGACACATCAACTGTCTGCTGCGAAGAAACATAAGGGGGTGCAGGGGGCACAAGTACTGGTGGGGTGGAGATAGGATCAATAGAGCTAGAAGGTAATGGTGTAGTAATAGACGGTGAAGGTGAAGAAATATCAGGCAAAGAAAGTGAAGAGGATGAATAAATATCAGCAGATCCATGAAAAGGAGTAAGATCTTCCACATTAAACACAGGGCCAATAGCCATACCACTAGGAAGATCTAACTCGTAAGCATTAGTACCAACTCTCTTACGAATCCGAAATGGACCCGTCCTCTTAGCATGCACTTTCTTCCAAGCACCAGGAGGTAACCTCTCAGTGCGGTGTCGCAACATAACCTGATCTCCCTCATTATACTCCCGAAACCTGCGATGAACATCTGCAGCAAACTTATAATTTTCATTGCTCAAATTAATTTTCTGACGTATCTCAGCATGCAACTCATGAATGTGATGTGCAAAAGACTCTGCAGACTCGCTAGACCTATATGCAGGTGGAAGTGGAATCAAATCAACGGGTTTCCTAGGCTGACGGCCGATATAGGCCTCGAAAGGACTGACCCCAGTAGACCTATTAACAGAACTGTTATAGGCAAACTCAACTGTAGGTAAAACCCTATCCCAGCTAGACACATGTTCCCCTACAAGACACCTAATCAAATCACCTAGACTTCTATTAACGACCTCAGTCTGTCCGTCGGTCTAGGCGGTAGAAAACTTGAGACTAGTCCCAAGTAACTTCCAGAGAGTCCTCCAGAAGTAACTCACGAACTTGACATCTCTATCGGAAACTATGGTCAATGGGACACCATGTATCCTAACTACCTCACGAAAGAAGATGGAGGCAACACGGGAAGCATCATCAGTCTTGCTACAAGGAATGAAGTGAACCATCCTAGTAAAACGATCCACAACGAAGACTGAGTCATGCCCACTACGCGTTCTAGGCAACCCTAATACAAAATCCATACTAAGGTCCTCCCAAAGAGCATGAGGAACCGGAAGAGGAGTGTATAAACCCGTATTCTGTTTCCTACCCTTAGCCGTCTGACAAGTACGGCATCCTGCAACTATACGAGCGACATCCCTCTTCAAGCTAGGCCAATAAAACCTATCCTCAACAATGGCAATGGTCTTATCTCGACCAAAATGACCAGCTAACCCTCCCGCATGCAACTCTCTCACGAGATGATCCCTCAAAGACGTAGTTGGGATGCACAAGCGAATCCCTCGAAACAAGTATCCATCATGAACACAATACTCTCTCGAAGGTGGAGAGTTAGGATCCTGAAAGCTAGCATAGATCTCTCCAAAATCTCGACATAACGGGTAATCCTGGATCATATGTGTAAATCCGACTACCTCTACACTCAAAGTGTTAAGGAGAATGGATACCCTACTAAGTGCATCAGCGACTTTGTTCTCGCTACCTTTGCAATGCCTAAGCACAAAGGTATACTCCTGAACAAACTCAAACCACTTAGCATGTCGATGATTAAGCTTCTTCTGGGCGTTAATATACTGTAACACTTGGTGATCGGAGTAGAGCACAAACTCCTTAGGCAACAAATAATGTCGCCAATACCTAAGCGCCTGCACCTCGGTAAAGGCCCTCGCAGCTAATTTAGACCAAACAAACTCCCCTTTCTTCATGCTATCAGTAATGGGAGCCATAATGGTACTAAAGCCTCTGATAAACCTCCTATAGAAGGTAGCTAATCCATGGAAACTACGCACCTCATGGATAGTAGAAGGTTCGGGCCACTCTGCAATGGCCTTTACCTTCTCAGGGTCTGCAGAAACCCCATCCTTGGAAACGATAAATCCAAGGAATATCACGGAGTCACGCACAAAAGAGCACTTCTTCAGGTTCACATACAACTTCTCACGTAAAAGAGCTGCCAGAACCTGTCGCAAGTGAGATAAGTGCTCCCCACGCGTAGGGCTATAGATGAGTATGTCATCGAAATATACGACAACAAACCTACCAATAAAGGGACGAAGCACCTGGTTCATGACCCTCATGAACGTGCTCGGGGCGTTGGATAGTCCAAAAGGTAGGACTAACCACTCATAAAGCCCATCCGTTGTCTTAAAGGCAGTCTTCCACTCATCTCCCTCCCGGATACGAATCTGATGGTATCCACTCCGTAAGTCAATCTTTGTGAAAAACTGAGCTCCAACAATCATATCTAGCATGTCATCAAGTCTAGGGATGGGAAACCTATACTTGACGGTGATCTTGTTGATAGCTCGACTATCACAACACATCCTCAAACTGCCATCAGCCTTTGGTGTGAACAAGGCTGGTACAGCACAAGGGCTAAGACTCTCTCTCACAAATCCCTTACTCAACAACTCCTCAACCTGTCGTCGCATCTCTATCTGCTCAGTAGGATTCATCCTATAATGCGGCAGGTTAGGTAATGAAGATCCAGGGACTAAGTCTATAGCGTGCTGGATGTCCCTAAGAGGTGGCAATCCCTGGGGTAGCTCATCGGGCATGACATCTGTAAACTCATGAAGAATCTGCTGAACATCCCTAGGAAGCTCAGTACCCCTCTCTACGGGTGTGTCCTTACCTCTCTAGCAACTAGCATATACACAACCTTAGACTCTAAGGCACATCTCTCAAACTCATTCTTCTTCAAAACATGGAGAAATTTAGTTGGTTGTGTAGGTACGCTGTTGACCTTCGCCTCACTTCTGGGAATCTCACGAGGCCTACTAGGTCGCAAAGTGACCTTCTGCCCATTATGCATAAACACATAAGTGTTTTGCCTCCCATAGTGAGTCACACCAGTGTTGTTTAAGGCGCAATTTTCAAAAAAGCGCAATACCCGAATTTGAAGCGCGACTCGCGAAGCGCCATTAATCGCGCGCTTTTTTACCAAAAAAAAATAAAATCACAGATTTAACAAGAAATTAATAGTAAACATAGTCTTAACATTGAAACATAACAAGTGCCTGAATAACATGATAAAAAGTCAGTAGGGAAGGCATTAATCGATAAGGTTTTCTATTTCAAAAGCTTCAGTGTCATCAAACTCAATTTCTGGTCCCTCAAATTCACGTTCTTCCTCTTCCTCTTCATCATCTTCATCTATTAGTCTCGAAGAAGATGCTCCATGAGTTGCATTCGAGGTGGATGTGTTGCCTCTTGTTAAATGCCTTGTACGGTAAAGTGGTTCCTCGGCTCCTGAAGCAACACACACATCATCCCAGTTAAGGTCTTCACCTATATGGACATAGTTGCTATCAACATCCTCATCATCCAGACTCTTTCCAAGCAGCCACTCGTTACAATCATCAATTACATCAACAGCAATAGGGTCCTGAACAGCGCGTGCATCAAATCTACGCTTTAAAGCTCGGTTATATTTGACATAAACCAAGTCATTGAGCCGCTTTTGAGTCAATCTGTTCCTCTTCTTAGAATGAATGTGTTCAAACGCACTCCAATTGCGTTCACAACCAGAAGCACTACATGTCAAGCTCAAGACTTTGATTGCGAATTTTTGTAAATTTGGGGCTGAACTTCCAAAGTTATCCCACCAGGTCGCTACATATACAATAACATTAAGTTAAAATATATCAGATCTCTCTTCTATTTACTAATCTTTAGTTTACTAAACTGATTAAACTATTATTTACCTGGAGCAAGTCGTTTCCTAGCTCTTTTTGCCACTTCTGATGAAAAGCTTTCTGTTGCATACTTGTAGATTGAAATTTCATCAATAATTGCATCCTGTATTGTTGTATCTGGTATTAATCTGTAGATACACTCATGTAAGCCTTTCCTGATATTTGGATCCATCGACATATCTTCCCGATCATAGAAAAATTCTGGATTGAGGAAGTGACCTGCTGCGTGCAAAGGCTGGTGGAGTTGAACATCCCACCTGTGATCAATTATCTCAAAGGCTTTTTTGTATTCATTGGACGATTCAAATGAACTCTCAATTGTAGATTTTGCCCTCTCCATTGCCCCATAAATATATCCCATCGGAGGCTTTGTTTCACCATCAACAATGCGCAAAACTTTAATAAGTGGACCACATACCTTAAGTGCAAAAACAATGTTTCTCCAAAAAGAAATTTTCAGTACAGTGGCTGTGGCTCTTTTTCCTGCATTCTCCTTAGACCACTTACTTGCAAGCCATTCTTCAGAGACAAACATTTTTTGTAACGAAACCTTAAGCAAGTATAGCCTTCCTAACATGATACAAGACGTTGCGAATCTGGTTTTGGCAGGCCTAAGCAGCTCCTTCAATTTAGTGAAATAGCGGAGCATGTTGACGGTTCCAGGCCTAGCATAAATGAATCCACACAAAGCCATGGCACTAGAGCATGTATCTTTTAGTTTTCTGATCTTAAATATATCCTCTAGCATTAGATCGATACAATGTGCGGCACATGGTGTCCAATAGATATGTGGATACATTCGCATTAACATTTTTCCAGCCTTTACATTATTTGCGGCACTATCGGTGACAACTTGTATAACCTTATTTTCTCCAACAGCTTTAACGCAATTCTCTATTAACTCAAGCATCTTTTCTCCTGTTTTTGAATAATCTGAAGCATCAATTGATTCAAGAAAAATGCTCCCTTTTGGTGGATTTACCAGAAAATTAATTAGTGTTCTTTCCCTCTTGTCTTTCCAGCCATCACACATAATTGAACATCCTACTTTCTCCCATTCTTTTTTGTGCTCTACAATCTTATTTGTTTCCTCAACCTCATTATTAAGTAAAGGAACTCTAACCTCGTGGTAGGTTGGTGGTTTCATTCCAGGACCATGTTGACCAATAGCTTCAATTGCTGGACCAAAGCTCTCGTAATTAACAGCATTGAAGGGAATTCCTGCATCATACATCCACCTTGCGAACATCTTACAAGCTTGATTTCGGAAGTGTTCCATTACTTTCTTTGAATCTTCACTTGTGATCAATTTCCTTTTCTTTGATACACTTTCTGGATCAGGCATAAAAAAGGAATCAATGGGTCCTCTGGTGTGTCGTTTTTGATTGCTTGCAAAACTTGAATTTTGATGACTCAGTTGAGTACTAGTTGCTTCTTCAGATTCTTGATCCTCCACAATGTTTACATACTCCATTGTTTTAATACTTTTCAATTCTTTTTTCTTTCCCATAAACTCTTTAATTTCATCTCGTACAGGGGCTGGTACCTTATCACAAGGTATGGCATCTCTACTACATCCACCAGCAAAGTGCTTCTTGAATCGGCAAATTCCACCTTTATAAATATTCTTGCAAAATGAACATAGAACTTTGTTCTTATCATTCTCTACTGGACTTCCATACTTCCATCCGATGTCAGGTGCTCGAGTCATTATCAACTAAAGTGGGAAAGAGATATACAAAGAGGAGTCAGAATTACAAAAGCAGATGAAGAGGAGGCTGTGTGTGTATATATATATATATATATATATATATATACACACACAGAAGATGGAGAAGAGATATCAACAGACAATAGATAGAGATGAAGATTGAGAGTATTTGTAATTTAGTATATATATATGTGTGTGTGTATGTATATATTGAGAAGTGAGATGAAGACTTACCTGAAGTTGGGAGATATAGAGACGTTGAGAGATATAGAGACGTTGGCTGGAGGCTGGAGGCTAGGGTTGGGGTTGTATAAAACACTTTAGGGTTTTTTTTCCTTTTACCCTTTTTTAAGGGTATTCTTGTCTTTTACTGACATAAGCGCCTTTTTGTATTTTTTAGCGCCTTTAGCGCCTTTTAGCGCCTTTTGAGCGCCTTTTGGACGATTTCAGAATCGCTTTAAAACGCATAATTTTGAATCGCATATCTTGCGCCTAATCGCGAAGCGCCATTAATCGCGCAATTAATCGCGCCTTTAACAACACTGAGTCACACTACGATCATATAACCAAGGTCGCCCTAGGAGTATATGAGCAACATCCATGGGGAGGACATCACACCATACACTCTCCTCGTAACCCTCCAGGTGGATCGGTACAAGACATCTATGAGTCACAGGAATAGACGTCTTGTTGACCCAAGCGACACTATAAGGGTGTGGATGTGGTTCAGCCTTTAGCTTCAATCGCGTAATTGCGATCTCGGCAACCACATTCAGACAACTGCCCCCATCAATAATGACCTTAGACGACACTCCCCCAACCCTGCTGAAGATATGGAAGATAGAAGTCCTCCTCCAATCTTCCTCTTTCACATGAGTATACATGCATCGCATGACACTCAACTGATGAGCTACCATATCTAGGCTCCGTTCCGCCTCGTCGTCCAATACATCATGTGGACTAAACTCATCAACTACGGGAATGTCATCCTCTCCCTCTGGAATAGCTCCAATATGGGTCACACTCTTCTTCTTCTTCGGGCACTCAAATGACCTATGCCCTGGCTCCTGGCAATAGAAGCACTCAAGAGTATAGGTACCTACTGGCTGTCTAATAGGGGTACTCACACTGTTACTAGATCTAGTACTCCCCTGAGGTGCGGAACTGTCCGACTCTGGGGTGCGGCCCGACTCACTGTCTGACTCGAGTATGAAGCACTCCTCTGGTGGGAGGGGTCCTTCAACCGATAATCATGCTCTAATGCGACCTGAAAAATATCCTCTAACGTGTTCATCTGATTAATGAGCACATGCTGTCTAAGCTCTGGTCGCATATTATTGTGAAACTTAACGAGGGTCATGCGGGTCTCCTCCTTAAGATCACACCTGTGGAGCAATTCCCGAAATTTGCTGATATACTCAGCAAGAGGCATAGTACCCTGGTATAGGTTATCAAACTGCTCCATCAACCTATCCTTATGTCCCCTAGGTAGGTAGTACCAGGACAAGCGCATCTTCATCTCAACCCAATGCCTAATAGGCGGTTGTCCCGTGCGCTCGATATCTCTCTCAACACTGCTCCAAAAGATGTTAGCTTGCTTTACAAGCTTCATCTTGGCAAACCTAATCCAATACTCATCACTCATCTGATGCCAATCAAAGAACTCTATACTGGCTAACCAGTCAGAGAATGCATCTGGGTCAAACCTCCCATCAAACTCAGGGGCATCTACCTTAATCTTCGACACATCGTGTCGTCTATAATCGTATCGATCATAGTCCCTATAATTACGGTACCCCTCATCCCACTCATGATCCTTGTAAACGTGCTCACGCTCCCGACGTGGAGGTGGATCAAACACCTCTTCGTCACGATTTCTCTCTCGATTCTCAACAATGACAGGTTCTAATGTATCTATCCTAGCATGTACCTCATTAAGCTTAGTTTCCAGCTTAGCATCCATAGCTTCCATTCTAGAGGTAAGTGTCTGTATACCCTGTAAAATTTGAGCCATAGTCGGCTCAGGGGGGTCTGTGCTACTACCACTACGTGTACCTACCATGATATACCTAAATGCAGAAGCTGAGATAAGACAGTAATTAATTAAACAATTAAACTATAACTCGACGACAGATATTATCACTAATCTCAAAGGAATATAATAAACGTGACAGAAAATATGCAACTAATATGGAATACTAATGGAACGAAGAGAATAATTCCACGCGAATTATGCAAGAGAATAAACTACTAAAACTACGAATTAAATATTCTAATAATATGGATAATGATCCTAATATTTAAAATAGATTTTTTTTTCTTTTTTAAATGATCCAAACTAATACTTAAATATAGCAAGAAAATGATGTAGATAATAAAGGGTTTGTGAAAAAATGAGTCAGCAGTTTAACTAGAGCAATTGGGCGACAATATATAGATATATAGTGTGTGTATAGGCCGAAGGTTAGAGTTACCCCTTTGTCTCAACGCAAACAGCAAGAAGACACAAACTGGTGATGTTCAGAGAAGAGAAATGGCACAACTTTCGGGATGGTTGATGATGGACAACTGATCGGCAAGTTGCAGCAGCTCCGGTAGCAATTCTGACGAAAATCCGGCGACAACAGCGACAACTCCAGCAGGTGCGTCTTCTTCTTCGTACTTCTGATCCTTAACCACTTCCAAACCAGTAGCAAAAGCTTGTGATTGATCTGAATTGCAATTAAGTTCAGAACTTGGGTTGGGTAGAATCGGAATTTAGAAATTAGGGTTTAGGTAATTGGGGAATTAGGTGGATCGGGTCAGGTTGTGATTAGGCTTTGGTATGCGGAGATGTATGATATGGCCACGGATGTAATCTGGTGGTTTGTGGTGGTGTATGGCAGCGGATGAACAGCAAGAAAAATGATGAACAGTAAATCGGTGATAGTAAATCGGTGAACAGTAAAAGCTATGAACAGTGAATGCGTTTTTTTTTTACAGCAAAAACCAAGATTTCGGCTTTGATACCAATTTGATGCAGGACAGCGGGTAAAAACAATGATTAAAGCATAGATTATATGTATATCGCAAGAACAATCAATATTATTCTCAAGAAAAATGATATAATCAAAGCGTGATAGAAATGTATCATGTTCGGTCTATATATACCGAATATCAAACCAAAAGTCAAAAGACAAATCCCTAAACATATGGGATCATATAAAATGAAATGATAAGTAATAAATTAAATCCCTAAACATATGGGATAATATCAAATCAAATCTCTAGATATAATGTGATGAGATAGTCCCTATCAACAGGTAAATTTCGGGCAACAGACCCTGTAACTAGTAAGATCCCTCGATCAAATCCTAAAGTACGTACCACTAAAAAAATCACACACACAAAAGGATCAAATTGTTTGCATTTCATATCTACAACCAACATGTGTGTATCAAAGTCAATGCACAAAGGCCAGTCGGTTGCAGTCCTATGGTTTATCATAGTTGAAACTTGAAAGGTCTAGTCTTTAGATGATGAGTGATGAACAAGTGAGCAACCGTAGAGCTCATTTGATTGTCAGTCTCATAATAATTGGTCATATTTAAGTAAAAGGTCCACTAACCTCTAACCTGAGCATGAACTAAAATCAAATATTTTTAACGCTATTTTTTCATTATTCAACTTGATCATTCAGTCTTTGATAATGATTCAATCTATCTATGCTTATGAGTTATGACTCGAAGTCTCAAACCACCTTGAACATCCTGTACTTGCACTAATCAGTACAAATACCTATGTTCTGCAAATGTTTTTGTCAACTTGTTTGAGTAAAAATTTCTCAGAAAAACTTACCAAAGGAAGGAACAATAGACCTGTCACAACCAATTGGATGCAGACAATATACTCTTTGTTATATTGTACTACTGACAATTAATTTTGTGATTGTTTTACAATCTCACACCTTAATGATTCAGTAAAGAAAAGGGAAAGATTGTTAATTTAATCCCATTCTCACTGTACAAAATTTTTGTATGAGTTATGATATATATGCCTTATCTTAATTTGTATATGATTCTCTGAAGAGCTAAATTACTAGTAGTACACATTCTACTTAAAGTAAATTGATGTCTGGTTCAGCACATAAACTTGACTCCATCAGTAAACTATATCATATAAGAATATGATGAAAAAGCTATTTCAATAATTACAAGACTAAATTATGCAACCAGAATTTCGACTTACGCTGTGGTTTCTTGTCCACCTCCTTGTGTGCCCGTACTCACAAAGAATCCAGCAGGCACCCCAGCAAGCTTCTGCTCATTCCACAACTTCCCAGTTGAATCAAAAAATGCCTTCATTTGTGAAGCCATACTACCAAACCTAGTTGGGAATCCAAACAACAAACCATCAGCCTCTACCAAATCATCCACAGATATCAGTGGAATCTCATCCCCCTTAGAGGGCACCTTCATTTGCTCCAAAACTTCCTGTGACATGGTTTCCGGAACCCGATACAAAACCCCTTCAACCCCATCAATTCCATCCACCCCTTTCTTCATTCTCTTTGCAAGACTTTCCACATGTCCATACATAGAGTAAAACACTATAAAAATCCTCAATTTTCTAATTGTTTGCAAAACCTCATCTTGAATTTGAGGTCTTACATCAGAAACTTGGCTTTGCTCCTCAACTGTGATTGATCTATCACTTACTACATCAGGTGCATCTTGTTCAGATACACCAAAAGGTGCTTTCTTTTTGCTTGGCACACAGCCTCCTCCCTTGCCCATCAGTGTGTGTGAACAATTTCAAGAATCAAGAACAACAAAAACTTATAATGACCCTTTACTCAATTCAAATTCAAGAAATGATTTTTCAACTAAAGATTTAAACTTTACCGATTCTAAACTTTCAAGAATCAAGAACTACAAAAACTGACACTGACCCTTTACTCAAATCTGATTCAAGAAATGATTTTTCAACTAAAGATTCAAACTTTACCAAATTTTAAACTTGCCACTACATAACAAAGGGGGTTTTAGAGGAGAAGAGATGTGGAATAATTCAAAGATTTGGGCAAGGTCAATTGAGCTTTAAGGAAGTGAAAGAAATACCTTAGTGAATGTAATTGTCTATATTCTGACAAGGTTTGACTTGGACATGAAACTCTCAGAAGAGAACCTCAAAGTGAAAACAATGTCAAGCTGTAAGCTTCGCTGGCAGATGCAGAGTTGATGGGAGACAGAATGAATATTACGGAATAATACGAAATCTACTTTTATTTCGTTTGGATTATCAAAATACTCTTCTTATTATTATTTGAAGATAGTTCTACAAATAACTAAATACGGTTTTAATATTAAGTGTAAGAGTGATTCTGTCATAAATTTTGGTAGTCAGTAGTCTGATTTTGGTTTTTAATAGGACAAAATAAATAAGAACAGTTATATCCTAAAATAAATAGATGAAAAACGTTGAATCTAGCATAAAAAATATTTTTTTAACATGTAAACTAAAAAGTGTATTTATATTGAAATACGAAAAAGTGCATGTCAATGATTTAAATCATATATAATTTGATTTTTTACATTGAATAGATTATCAATGTAGGTGAATAGGATTAAATATTAATGTAAAAATTCGTAATTATATTGTCTCTTGAGATTTTGGGTGTTTTCATTTGAATAATAATTGTTAAATCATCACTAAATTAAAGTTAATTTTATGAGCTTCGCGTGGGCTGTAAAATCATCCAAATCTGATTTCTAGATCTTGAGATAGAGTCCAAATAGTAAATATGAACTTTTTTTAATATTAATAAAAAAATAAATAAAATTCATGTGTATCCTGTTTTAATTATATCCTTTTCATATTATAATTTTCTTTTTAAAATTCAATTCTAATACAACCATTTTTAATCATATCCTTTTTAGATTATAATTTTCCTTTTAATATGATATAATCTTGATCATTTATTTTCAAAAATATTAAATTCGACGGTTAATATGTTATAAACTAAAAAGAATATTTACTTTGAAATACGAAAATGTATATGCCAATGATTTAAATTATATATAATTAGGTTTTCTACATTGAATAGCATTATCAATGTAGAACTTCTGCATTGAATAGGATTAATGTAAAAATTCGTAATTATATTTTCTCTTGAGATTCTGAGTGTCTCCATTTGAATAATAATTATTAAAGCATCACTAAATTAAAGATAATTTTATGAGATTCACCTAGATTGTAAAATCATCTAAATCTGATTTTTAGATCCCAAGATAGAGCCCAAATAGTAAATCTGAATTTCTTTTTAATACTAATAAAAAATAAATTAAATTAAATTCTAATACAACCTTTTTTAATTATATCTTTTTCAGATTATAATTTTCTTTTTAAATTCAATTATAATACAAACTTTTATAATTATATCCTTTTCAGATTATTATTTTCTTTTTAAAATTCACTTCTAATACAACCTTTTCTAATTATATCCTTTTTAAATTATAATTTTCTTTTTAATGGGATCTAATCTTGATCGTCTATTTTTAATCCAATGGATCATATGATTTTGGTAGTACAGTGACCAGACCAAAAATTTGGATAAGATCCCTCTTATACTTATTATATATACTAGTATATAACTTGTGCGATGCACGGTTGCTTATAAACTGTTTAATTATATTTCGTTAAAATTTTAAGTTGTATATATATTTTTATTACTAAAATATTTTTTGAATTTTATAAATTTCATGAATATAAATATTATTCTAATTATGTATTTTAATTATTACTTTCAAATACATATGTATATATAAAAATATTACATAAAACTAGTTTTTTTTAATTTTTATTTAGTAGAAAGAGTGAAATTTATCTAATCATGTAGACTTTTTTTCGATTTTTATACAAAATTTTTTATATTATAAGTGTTTTCCATATTTTATGTAATTTTTAATTATATAATTTATAACTCGTGTGATGCATTGTGAAGGTAGTGTTTTTCGTAGTTCGTTCACAGGGAAGGACTATCAATATTCATTTCGAGTAGATTATCTCTTACAATCTAGAAGTGTGTAAATGGGGGGTTTTGAGTTTGGTTAAGGTGTTTTATCGAACACCTTGAATACAAGAAATAAATTGCTATAGAAATACAACTATGTTAATGACAAACATCCAAATTTACCAACACAACACAATGAGTGAATTAGCAAGATAAGAGATACTTGACCCAAGGATAATGGAAAATCAAGCACTTCAACCCAACAACAAGCAAATATATCCAACTCTACCTAACCAAGATAATTGGTGAAGCACACAATCACTTATTTCTCTTCTATAAACACTAATTTAGTGAAGCACATAAATTAGCTCTCTTGACACTAGCAACCAATAATGAAGCACTATCAATTTAACCAAGTCAAGGAATTAAACAAAGAGAGGTTAGGACAAACCCAAGGATGAGAAGCTCAACCTAGGTATTTGCACTTGAATCTTGAGGATTTAGGTACACTAAATCTTGTGCTACTATAATGAATGCACTAAGGATTACGTATTAGCACAAACAATTAGCAATTGATATTACAAGAAGAGCAAATTGAAGCAACTTACAAATCTCCAAGCAAAATCATAAACAATACATCACAAGCATTCAAGATAGAGTTAAATAAATCTTACTTAAATTGAAGTGGGTTTAGTACAAGAATTCCTCCTTGAGCCAAATATATGGAGTTAGTTACTCATAATCAATGCTAGATTATGAGTAATTGATGTTTCTCTCTACTCTACTAACCCTAATTGAATGGACCTTGAAGAGGCTAAGAAGAGATGAAGATAGATATCTCAAGATGAGCCTCATGTTATGTTGAGATCTAGCTAATTAATACACAGCAGCAGTTGCACGGCCTGATGCACGGCCGTGCACAGGCCCGTGAGAAAAACTGCACAATCTGCACTACTTAGAACACTTTGCACGGCCTATTGCACGGCCATGCAGTAGCCCGTGCGAGATAAAATCTTCAAGATAACACAATAAAAATCTCCCGGAAACGCGAGCTTGCATCTTCTAACTTCCCTCTTCAATAATCTTTGCTTTGAAGCCCAAAATAATCCATCTTTTCAACCATTAAGCATGAGACACTGAAAGATGAAAACATAATTAATATCGATAAAACAACATTCGAAACTAACAAAAATGCAAGAGAAGAAATGACAAAACGTGTATAAAATACACGTTATCAAATCTTCCCCCACTTGAACTTTGCTAGTCCCGAGCAAACTAATATTAACAACACCATATATTCCTAACTAGTACCACTTCCGTAGGTGATCACGATTGCATTTGGCATATGCAACAAGCCCTTGGAACCCCTAGGTAGCCCTAGTGGACGAGTGAGGTTTCGTGAGGGTTTATAGATGATGTACCCACAAAATCACAAAAATCACTAACAAAAAAAAAACTAACAATACCTACTAATTAAACTAACTACTACACTCACATGTCCGAGTCGTCTACTTGTAACTAAAATCAAACATATAGAGCTATTCACCTTGTCATCCACTATAACGAGCTAACAACCAATTCAAGAATCAAGATAACACACCTTGTGCAAGATGTAACCAAGACATTAAAGATAGAATGAATGCACTTCAATCGTGAACACTAGACAAGATGATCACAAAGCATACATGGCTTCGCATTAAGAAGATGAAATTGTATGGTGAAAAATCTCACATCTCTCAATTATGCATCACACAAGTATGGGCTAGAGATTTCACTCAACTCCAAGTCTAAATGCATGCGCTCTACTTGACCTTGCATGTTCACCTAAATTCCGGGTTGCACCAAAAACAAGGAATTCATAAAATGGGTTGTAATGAGGCTTGGGTGAAGGTGTGAAAATTTAAGTTCAAGGAAGGTGTAAAAGTTTCGCTAGTTGAGTCAAAATGACGCTTGCTCGCTTCATTCACCAAATTCTCAAACAAAAGAAGCTCTCCACTCATTTACAAATACAAAACACAACCACATTTACCAAGAAAATTGAATCAAAATAATGTACAAAGATTTATTGTTTTTTTTACATCCCCTTTTTTATTATTTTTTTTTACCAAAGGGAATGCATAACATAAATAAATAATACAAAGAACTTTGAACCACATCTAGATATACACATCAAACTAGTTCCCACTTACAATAATTAGAATCCTTCCTCTTCACAACTTCTCCAAATTCACATGCTCATCAATCAATTCTTTCCAAGACTCAACTAGCTCAACTAGGTCGAGAGTGAAGTATTTGGCTATGACTCATGTATAAAAGGGGAGAGTGACGAAGAAAAATATGGATATAAGCTTCAAAGGGGTAACTAGGGATTATTTTCATGGTTCACAAGCTAAAAAGGTCAAAAAGGTTATCCTAAATAGAATTTCCTTATTATGGTGCATCCATGAATGAAGGTTTAATGCAAGCCCTAGAGCTACAAACACACATAAAGAGGGAGCAATACAAAAGCAAAAGAATCATCGTTCAAGGCCTCACAAGGTTTAAGTTTTAATAACATCTTCTCGATTTGATTCCATGCATGCTAAGAGATAATCGTCATGCACATAATTTAATTACAAACATCTAGACTTTTCATGCCATTTTAACTGTGTGTGTAAAAAGGTGCATCATCAAACTTATAGATTCACATCAAATTGGTAGTGCTAGGCACGAAATAAGAGAAAACAAGGCTACAAGCTCACAATGTCATAAATTTTACAAACAAGCAAACACGCTCATGACTAAACTTATTTCCCAAATGCAAACAAAACGGACATCAAATGAAACAAAAGAGAATACTAACACTACCTACATATTATACTGCAAGGATGAACATAAACAATCCTTCCCCCACTTAAAACATGGCATGTCATCATGCATGACAAATAAAAATGAGGGAGAAACAAGAGTGAAAGAAAACTCCCCTGAAAATAAGCAACAAGGACCGGGAGCGTCACTCATATTTGCTAAAATTCAACTCCGAAATTGCACGCCAAGAATTGAACTATCGTCACACACCATAATCAACCGAACAAAAATAACCGACAAGCCAAAATCCAACACCCCTCAATGCCCTGCAATACACTAATTAAGGAAATAGAAATAATAAAAAAATATTTGTTTGTGTTTTTTTAAAAAAAAAAAAGAAAATATTTAAAATAAAATAAAATAAATAATAATAAACTAACTAATGAATAATAAAATCAAAAATCAAAAATCAAGCTAAAATAATAATAAAATCAAAACTCAAATTTAAAACTAAAATAAAATCAAAAATCAAATTTAAAACTAAAATAAAATAAAATAACTAAGCAATTAATAATAAAATCAAAAATTCAAATTTAAAATTAATTTAAATTGATTTCAGAATTTAAATTAAAACTGAAAATCAAAATCAAAATTAAATAAGTAAGTAAAAAGAAATAAAAGAAAAAAAGAAAAAAAACAAAACAAAAAAAAATTAAGAATAAAACAGGGGAAAGGCTACATTGATTTGGGCGTGGAAGAGGAGAAGCAAAAGTGTTGCAGTATCGGTGGGAACGCGGTGAAGAAGGAGGGGAAATGGAAAATGAAGAGTGGAATTGGGCGAGAGTGAGAGTGATGAAGGAGATGAGATATGGGAGTAGGAGGAGCAGTCGAAGGGAGAGAGTAGGAGGACAGGGGGGTCGTGTACTGCAGGGGAGAGGGTGAACGGAGGCTGGTAGAGGAAAGGAGGACGAAGGAGAAGGTGTAGTGGGAGGCTGTTGAAGACAGGGGTTGGGGATGGTTATGGTTGGTAATGGAGGTGGAGATGTTTAGTGCGAGCAGGAGCTGCTGAGAGGTGGACGAGAGTGGGGAATGTTGAAGGCAGTAGGTCGGACTACGGTTGTGAAGGGAGACTGTGGTGGTGATGTAGCAGCGGAGGCAGGAAGGGAAGGTGGGTTGAAATGGGAGAGAACGGATGTGGAGATGGTGGAGAAACAGTGATGGGTTGGAATGAAAAGAGAGGAGAAAGGAGAGGATTGACTGGGGCGGAGGAATGGAAATGGGTGAAGGCATGAGGTGTTGATGAAAAAAGAGGGATAGGTTGCGGTGAAGAGGATGAGATGGGGATTGTTTATGAGTGACTTCTATTTTTTATTTTAGAGAGTTGCACGGCCGTGCAAATGTGCACAGGCAAAGTGAGAAGGTGCTGTTTTATGCAGAATGACCATCAAATCTCACGTCCTGCTGTACAGGCCATTGAATGCCCGTGCAGTTCCAAAAATTCTACACTTTTTTTTTTTAAAGAAGTGCACAAATCCTTGAATGCTTAAATAAAATCCTGAAATCATGAACAAACACATCAAGGCAAGTGTGGAACAAATATAAAAATTAGAATTAACGATACTAAATATTATTGAGCGGAATTTTTTTTTTAACTCTATTATAATCTAACACACACATAAAAATATATAAATACATACGTACCTTGGGTTGCCTCCCAAAAAGCGCTTTGTTTATTGTCGTTGGCTCGACTTATTCATACAAGTATTATAGCTAATGAGGTGAAAAAGCAAATAAATGCACAAACCTACGAATCAATAATAAAAATATGGTGTGCAAATATACCTTTGATCCATAAAAATATAAAAATATTTTTATGATCTTCACATGTTCAAGAGACTCTGAAACATCAAAGTAGCTAGAAAAATCGTCTGAATAATCTTTATAAATACGACTCAAAAATTGCTCCCAAATTGGATCCTTATATACCCAAGCAAAAATTTCAATTTCATCAACTTCTAATTCCTTCTCAATTTCAATTGGACATTCATCAATTTTTATCTCATCTACCAATTCATTAAGATCAAATGTATTTTTTAAGTTTGGTAGATACTCAACTACATCTAATTTATCATTATCAAGCATATGACAATCGTCAACTAAACAAACAGAGTCATCATGCACAACATTTTCATTAATTACAAAACAAGAATCGTGATTAGTAGGAGAATAGACCTCCGGTAATCGACTCACAGTTTCGGTTAGTTGACTCACTTGCTTTTCCAAGTTGGATATGCTTTGAGAAGTGTTCTTTTCCAAGTTGGATATACTTTGAAGAGTGGTGTTTTGAAATTGGAGGTTATTTGCCGCCATTTGCTTCATCATTTCTTCAAATGATGACAATGTAGATGAAGAAGACCCTTGATGATCTTGGGAATTATATTGTGGATCATAACATTGATGTTCAAAAGCAAATTGGAGGTTGTTTGCTGCCATTTGTTTTATCATTTCCTCCAATGATGATAAGGAAGATGAAGAAGACCCTTGATGGCCTTGGGAATTATATTGCGGATCATAACATTGATTTTCAAAAGCATATGAATAATCAATGCTAGGAGGGTAAGGAGCATAGCATGAGTTTGTAGATATAAAGAATTCACCTGATACGCATTAAAATTCTGAAAAGAATTAAAATCTTGATATCGGTCTTGATCATAGGTGAAATCTTGAGCGCTATTCCAACCAAAATAATTATCCATCGTCTCCTGAAAGGGTTAGTTCATGTCTATATCCAATAAACATGAAGACACACCAATAAAAAGGAAAGAAAGAAAAAAAACTATATACAAAGATAAAATCTAAAATATAAGAAACAATTAACTCAAAATTAATATTGTTGCCTTCCCCGACAGCGGCGCCAATTTGAAGGTAGTGTTTTTCGTAGTTCGTTCACAGTGAAGGACTATCAATATTGATTTCGAGTAGATTATCTCTTACAATCTAGAAGTGTGTAAATGGGGGGTTTTGAGTTTGGTTAAGGTGTTTTATCGAACACCTTGAATACAAGAAATAAATTGCTATAGAAATACAACTATGTTAATGACAAACATCCAAATTTACCAACACAACACAATGAGTGAATTAGCAAGATAAGAGATACTTGACCCAAGGATAATGGAAAATCAAGCACTTCAACCCAACAACAAGCAAATATATCCAACTCTACCTAACCAAGATAATTGGTGAAGCACACAATCACTTATTTCTCTTCTATAAACACTAATTTAGTGAAACACATAAATTAGCTCTCTTGACACTAGCAACCAATAATGAAGCACTATCAACTTAACCAAGTCAAGGAATTAAACAAAGAGAGGTTAGGACAAACCCAAGGATGAGAAGCTCAACCTAGGTATTTGCACTTGAATCTTGAGGATTTAGGTACACTAAATCTTGTGCTACTATAATGAATGCACTAAGTATTACATATTAGCACAAACAATTAGCAATTGATATTACAAGAAGAGCAAATTGAAGCAACTTAAAAATCTCCAAGCAAAATCATAAACAATACATCACAAGCATTCAAGATAGAGTTAAATAAATCTTACTTAAATTGAAGTGGGTTTAGTACAATAATTCCTCCTTGAGCCAAATATATGGAGTTAGTTACTCATAATCAATGCTAGATTATGAGTAATTGATGTTTCTCTCTACTCTACTAACCCTAATTGAATGGACCTTGAAGAGGCTAAGAAGAGATGAAGATAGATATCTCAAGATGAGCCTCATGTTATGTTGAGATCTAGCTAATTAATACACAGCAGCAGTTGCACGGTCTGATGCACGGCCGTGCACAGGCCCGTGAGAAAAACTGCACAATCTGCACTACTTAGAACACTTTGCACGGCCTGTTGCACGGCCGTGCAGTAGCCCGTGCGAGATAAAATATTCAAGATAACACAATAAAAATCTCCCGGAAACGCGAGCTTGCATCTTCTAACTTCCCTCTTCAATAATCTTTGCTTTGAAGCCCAAAATAATCCATCTTTTCAACCATTATGCATGAGACACTGAAAGATGAAAACATAATTAATATCGATAAAACAACATTCGGAACTAACAAAAATGCAAGAGAATAAATGACAAAACGTATATAAAATACACGTTATCACATTGATATTTTTTTTAATAATTTTTATCTTATTACTCTTATTTTCATATATGTATATATATATATATATATATATTAATTAGTAGGAAAAAAATTATTTACGTTAACAAAATATCATAATACATTTTTGATAGTATTTTAAACGATAATGTTTTAATTTTTAACTATAATATGTTTTTAACGGGAATTTTTGAGAGTAGCTTATAAGATTATATAAATGTATAAAAATACTTTATTAAAAAAATAATACATTTTTTGATTATAATATGATATTGACGGGAATAGAACTTCAAACTCTTAAAAATAGTTTATAAAATAATATATATGATAAAGATATGTTGTTGGTGAGATTTAAACTTAACCCATGAGAATATTTTAAATATTAGAAAACGAAATTTTTTCTAGTATTAGATCCAACGGTTTTCACTAATCTATCTCAAAATCCAACGGTTGCTATTGAGTATACCAAAGAAGTGTACATTTTAAATATTTTAATCTTAATATTTTTATTTGATTATTTATAATTTTAAATTAGTACTAATATAAATTTTAAAATATAATATAATATGATTTTACGTTTTTGATAGTATTCTAATTGATAGTCTTTTTATTGTATATTGAAAATAGATAAATAATTGTTAAATTTAATATGTAGTCTTGGTTGAGCTTGTCAATGTATAAAAAAAGTTTTTTTTATTATTATATCCAACGGTTTTCATTAATCTATCTTAAAATCCAATAGTTATATTGAGTGTACCAAATAAGTGACCAAACTACCAACCAACCAAATAGAGGTTGTTTTGCTTATAATAGTATAGTATAGAAGGATATAATTATTATTAAAAACTTATTTCTATACTATCTATACTATTCTATCATTATATCCTATTATATAATAAGAGTAAGAGGGATAATAAGCGAGTACTATCATAGGTCAAGGGTTTGACTCTCACTAACAACATAATTAAATTTAATATTTATAATTTTAAATATAATAATAAAATATATGATAAAATTTACTTTTCAAAACTCATTAACTATCTATTAAATTTAATATTAGAAACTCATTAATCATCTATTAAATTTGATATTAGTACACGCCAAAATTTAGTTTACAAAATAGCATTGAAAAATTGCGAGTACATAAGCACGAAGCAGTCCTCATCTCTCCTATAGAAAACTACTATGCCCTAAGTTTCGGAAACAATCCAAATCAAACCTAACTTTAACTACTAAATAGTTCCAGTTCATATTTGCATATAATTTACGTTAATTTTGAAAAAAAAACCCAGGTAATAATAAGATGTAACAAAAAAATCAAAAAACAACTTATTATTATTTACATATGTACATTTTTTACAAAATAATTTTATAATATAAAATTACATGTTAGCCAAAAATATTCTATGATATAATTATAGGGGTATCTTATCCACTTTTTTCGTAGTACGGTCAACGACCAAAATAATATGGATCGTTGGATCTTAAAATAGATTGTTGAGAACAATTAAATCCAATATTAAAAGTTTTATTTAATTTATAATAAAATTATATTAAAATACTAAAAAGTAATTTTTAATAATCTAAACTAAATATAATTAGGTTTTCTAAATTGGATATAATTCTCAATGTAAATTTTTATAACTTTTTTCTGTCCAAGTTTCGCGTAGTTTCAACTGGATAATAGTGGTCAAACCATCATTGTAACACCCCCAGATCAGGGGTCCGGGATCCGGTCGTTACTGTCTCCAATTCTGTCCACAATACTTGAACTTACCTCAACATAAAATAATTTACATCTTTATGACCCAACACAACAATATAAAACACACCCGTTATAGTCCTAGAGATGAAATCAGAGTAACAATCAAATTTTATTAATCACATTTGGAGTTCTTACAACCCAAAAGAATTACAATATAAATACATACTCTTTGCCATCCATTTGCATAAATCATACTAGACCATATACTTGGTATTGAAAGAATGAATCTATCCTACCAATAGCTTCTTCTTCAGCTCTGGTAGTCTCATCGTCCTCGCCAGCATCGAGTGCGTCTTGTGCGAGTCATCTGGTCTAGCTGTTGTTGTGATATAATAATAAAGCAAGGGTGAGCAATAGCCCACCAACAATAATATTTAACTGAACGATAATATATAACAGTTCAAAAGTATCTTTCAAACCATATGCCATGGAAATGATGCCAGAATAACATGAACGATGAAGTTACGAGGTATATAGGTGGGAATATCTGCTATGTCAAAGATAAGCCAGATATTATCATTTATCATATAAAGAGGAACTTGCAAGGAAAATATTGCAATTCCAGTTATTAACATTTTTCGAAGTCCTACAACCTGAAAGAAGTCTCTTCGATACGTGTTGCGGAAGACACCGTCAACCTGAAAGAAGTCTCTTCGATACGTGTTGCAGGGAATTCCCAATTTGGGAGATGAACCAATACTGGAGTTATCACGCGCCAGCTGTCCCACTCCCTGATGATCAGTCGGGGATGGTACAGCCCAATATAGTTTACTACCGGTATAAGGAAGAACTGACGGCTCCACTTGTCGATTGCCTTTAATAGTAACTCCCTGGCCAATGGTTAGGCCTTGTGATGGACCGCGCGACTCGGCCTCTTACACACGACTCCTAGTTCGAATAAATCCACAGCATTGAAACGTAGAGTTTGTCCTCCCTTCCCCAAGTGAAATACTTGTTGATAAGACTCCACAAAGTAGTCGTATCTAGTTGGAAAGGAAAATTTACCAACATTTCCCAACCTTTTGCTTGTTAATGGATATCAACTTGTTCCAACAATCTTACCCCTCGAATGATGAGAAGGTACACACAGACTTAATGAGTCCATAGCAACCAAGTTTCGAGTGAAAAGGATAAATTATGACCGGGAAGTCAACAAGATAAATAACCTTTCTCAAGTAGGTTCCCTTATAATTTAAGAGATAGATTCGAGTGAATAATGGAATCTTGAGGACCTTTCTTAATATAATATTAATCGTATGACTCCGAAGAATTTTCAGAATGATCGAAGGTCGAAGATAATATTTGAGGAAGAATAAACAACATTGAAGTTGTTTCCAAGTATTGAATAAATATTTATAGAATATTTATTGAGTCAGAAGTATTTAATGAATGAAAGAATATTTTACGTAATATCTGGAGGTGAAAGATAATCTCCAAATAATATAAATCATTTTAAAAGAATTTAAAAGAATTAAATAAATATTCCAAGAATATTTATTAAATCAATAATAATTACGGAATATTATTAAATCATAATGTTGCTCGTAAGTAATCCTCGAATGAATATATAGAATTATTTACTAAATAAATCCCTCCTTAAATGAATATTCAAAATAATATTAATTAAGTAATTAAACTCCAATAATTATTTAAAATAATATTCAATAAATAAGTCAAACCTTAAATGAATATTTGAAAAAATAATATTCATTTAATAAGTAATCTTCTAAATGAATATCTAAATAATATTCATTTAGTAATCAAAACTTTTAAATGAATAATTGAAATAATATTCCTTAAGTAAATAGAATTTCGAATAAATATTTAAAATAATATTCATCAAGTACATAAGACCTTAAATGAATATTCGAAAGTGATATTCATTTAATAAATAAAATTCCAATGAATATCAAAATAATATTCATTAAATAATCAACCCTAATGAATATTCGAAACTAACATTCACTTAATATCTCTCGACTGAGATAATACTCGAATAACATTCCTCGAAAGATTTCCAAGTAATTGATACTTTATGGAATATAAATAATGTTTAACAATAATATTCCTCAGATAAATAATAATCTGTCGTTGGAATCCCTCCGGGTTTCCACGACTATCTATATCTCAAAATACCGACTCCCGGTCTATATTTAGAATGAATATCATATGCCCTTCACTAAGGGTCTTACCAAAACAATCCGGCTTATCATTGATAATTCGTATCTAGTCTATAAGCCAATATCAATTCAGGGAACAAGTATCACAAAATCCAGAGTCACAATATAATTGGAAACAGGCATGCATGCGATGGCATATGTAAAACAGAAATCATATACATATATTATCACAACAACAGGTTCAAAGGTTTGAACACTTGCCTGGTAATCGGGTGTGGGTGGAGATAGCGTGTCCTGGGTCTGCTCGATGATCTATAAACAATCAGAACATTCGAGATTAACCACTTAACACGTTTTAAAAGTCTAATTATAACTTCACTTAAATCGAAACACATTTTCGAATTATCTCGTTATACACCTTTTAGTGTAACTCATTTTTTATTACTGATACGATCCGACATTTGTTCGTTATTACGACATGTCATCATACCCACACTCGGTATATACTTAAGTCGTATAAGTTCTAAAGTCGATCGATTACGAACCGAGATTATACCTCGAGTTTTAATGTTCGTTTTCTAAGTGTTTTACCAAAGTTATAACCAAGCGGGTTTTTAGGGGTTCGTTCGCGTTTAACTTCGATTCAAAATTTTTTATAAAATCGGAAAATGATCCGTTTGATATGTGGTTTTCTTTCATACCTTCCTCATGACCCCTAGTATTCATTTACCAAGATTCACCACTGAGTAACATGCTTTACGAGGGTTCAATTGAAGTTACGAACTTTTACTTACGGTTCCGAACCAATTTTAGTAATTTGACCATAACTCCTAAACCGTAAGTCGGAATGTTTCGATTCTCGTGCCAAAACGATCTATGGCTCGAGATATACAAGGACCAATCATAATATCACCAAGGTCAGGAACTTTTATTAACTGCCATGCTCGATTTTTAAGTGTTAACAAAAATTCGGCATTACGACGGCTATAAATCGGACGTTCTAAAAATCGTAACAACACAACCAAGCCACACAAGGCATCAATACAACTCATACACATATTTCTCATCCCAAATCTGTCCAAGAACATCTACTTTACCATCATAATCATCATGTTACCAAAATCACTAAATCACTTACTAATCATGCTTATAACATACTAACATCATAACTACTCTTGAATCCATCAAGAACATGCATACACTTAAAGTAAGAGCTAGGATTTCAAGAGTGTTATACCTTCCTTGGTCTTGGTATGTATATGAGCCTAAAAAGCCTTGATCTATCCTTGTGTGGCCTTAGAGTAGCTAGATCAAGCATAAGAATCAAAGAAAACAAGGTTAGTTCTTGAAGAACACTATTCACCCTCCTTGTAAATGATTTATTTGAAAATGGAAACAAAGGAGTTTGGACTTGAAATTTCTAGGAGATTAGTTTCTTGAAATATAGGACTCACCTTAAAAATTACAAGATCAAATGATGGTGGAAGCTTGGACTTTGGATTTGGAATTTAAGGAAAGTTGAATGGTCTTCAATGGGAGATGATGGAGGAGTTTTTGATCTTGCTTGCTTGGTTCTCTTGCATAAAGTGATTTCCTTGAATAATATCTCCTCCTTTTTCATAAAGTAGCTTTATTAAAGTGCTCATGTCATGCCTTGCATCATTTATGGACAAGTGTTGGTGTTTTAGTAGTAAGATGATAAAATCAAGCTAACTACTTGGTTTGATTCTAATTGTTCTAGTTACCTTGGTAACTACTTGATTACTTGGCCTTATCCACTTGCACATGCTTGTATCTTGGCTCCCTACTTGTTTCTTTGTCCGTTTATTGCTCAATTCATTGATCGTTCGGAGGAATAACTCATTCGTTTCTAGTTAGGGTTTTACCGGAATCCGTCTTAATATTAATACTTATCATTCTCCATCTTTCTTACTAACTATCGAATTTAAATTCCTTAAATCCCTTCGTTCAATCCTTAAGTCTATCAGTGTCCAAGGAACTCTCGGAGAAAATAAAAGTGTTGTTTTTCAGAATCCGACAGCTTTTACATACACTCTTTTTCCCCCTGGATCATTAATACGAACTCAGAATTTCGTTCCGGATACTTCTATATAGCGTCGTCTAATAATATTCCTACTTCCACCAAAAACACTATTCATTCTTTATTCTTCCTTTATTCCCTATATTTATGACAATGTCATTGTTCTTTCTCGGGCGGTCATTAACCCTTTCACGGAACTACTGGACTAATCGTTATTGATCCGGATGACATGAGAATATTCTCCTGCTTGGAATTGCCATATCTTATTCCCCTAGGAGATAGATTATTCTTACCTAAGTTGTCAACCATTAGCATTCTTCATGGCATAAAAATATTTGAATCCAAATCTATTCCTTTCATTCATTATCTCAATCATTACATCGTAGTCGTAATCACTATGCACCATTACCTCAGTACATAATAAAAAGTTTTAATTATATCCAAAATTTGGGGTTCTTACAATCACTAAATTAAATAAAAATATTAAATTTAAAATATTAAATTTTTGTAAAATCGTTCAAATCAAATTTTAAGAATTTAAGATAGGGTACAAATATTAAATTGAATTTGTAAAATTTTATATATATCAATTTTTAACAACAATATGAAATGTAAATTAATAACATATAAAATTAATATAATTATAGATATTAAAAAAGTAGTTGTGCGTTGTACGGGTTATAAACTAGAATTATATAATAAAAATAAAAGAGATAATAAGCAAGTACTACCATAGGTCAAGGGTTCGACTCTTACGAACTGCATAATAAAATAATAAACAAGTATTTTTTTTACAAGAAAATCTTTCGTTAATCAAAAGCAAATATACGAAATTGAACCACGAAAACAAAACATCTACTAAGAGACAAAAAGGCCATCAAGAAACTATATAAAAAAACACACCAATAACACCCAAACTAGTCTTAAAATTATTATCACAATATTTATATTATGAGTTAAAAAATTAAAACTTATAACTACCGTGCGATTTATTAAAAAACTTATACTCAAAGGAGCAATGCGTACAAAATCGAGAAGAAAAATAGTCTGATCAATGCGAACAGAGCGGGAGGACAAAAACTAGAGAGTGTTTATATACAAATTCCATAAAAATATGTGTTTACTCACCCCGTTCTTTTAGATGACGGATTAGTTATGAATGTTCATTTGTAGAGTCAAAGCATTAAACACAATAATACATAAATATAGATATCTATACTATATATACTTTACTATAATAAATAAAGATAAAAATGTTCCTACAGTTAACTTCAGGAGAATTTCCTAAAGTTAACCTTTAAAATCATTTGATTATTACCTTTTATTTATAAGGGCCCCGCAGGGGCATTAATGATGTATCTTTTTATTTAGGAAAGTATGTGATGTGTCTTTATTTCAGTGGTTAACTGTAGGAAATTCTCTTATAGTTAACTATATGATCATTAAGCTCATAAATAAAAGTGGGTATATTTTGTAGTTTGATTAACCCCATATTTATTATCCCTCAATTTTTGTTATCTCATTCATTCACAACCGTTATATCTTCAATTAAAATAGATAATAGCCGTTAGATACAATACTAAAAGTTGTCATATATAGAGATTTATGCCCAGCCGTTAACAATATTTTAATTTAACATTAATACTAAAAGATGTTATGTAGAAAGATTAAAGGTTCGATTCCCGCCAACGACATATTAATTTAAATTTAATACTAAAAGTTGTTATATACAAAGATCTAATGTTATATAAAAGTCTAATGTTCAAATTCTTCAACAACATATTAAAATTAATAGTTGTAATATTATATTACATTATAAGCAAATTAAAAAATAAATTAAAAGTAACCCGTGCTTTGCACAGGCTATAAGCTAGTATTATTATAAACAAAATAATGTATATATGGTTAGTTGCTTAACATATTCCAAAAAAATGGTTAACGCCTATATAAAAATAATAAGTTAAAAAAATTATATTTAAAATATAATTAAAAGAGTATGTAATTGAATTTCAGTTAAAGTATAACTGGTAGAGTATGTATTGCCTTTCAAACACCTTCCTAAAAATAACAAGTTAAAAAAATTATATTAAAAATATAATTGAAAGAGTATGTAGTTGAATTTCAGTTGAATTATAACTGATAGAGTATATATTAATGTAAAATATGTATTTTATTTTTTTAATAAATTATACTATGTATTTTAATTTGTTTTTTTAGAAGGTGCTAGTAAATTTTTTTAGAAAGGTTTTAACTAACCAAGCAATTATACCCTATTTACTTATAGATAACAATTATAATAATAATTTTACCCAATTATTGTTTTTGGATTGTATATTTCTCCAAAAATATTAATAATATTGTTTTAGTCATGGACCTATATCCCGTAGGGAGCTGTGCCTCTCTAACTTCTGTTGAAAATAGAGATGGAATTTGTGCCGTAGCAGATATCCTTCATCTATCCAAGTGAACAAGAAGCCTCTTCAAATCATCCAAGTTGAAAGTTCCAACCCTTGGAATATTCTGAATATGTGGTTGCGCACCTGACTGAGTACCACCCAAGGGGTGGAGGTTAAACTATCGTCTGAGTATTTCCCGGAGCCTTAGCATGAGGTTGCGTTAGAATCATCTTTAGAGCTTGAGCTTGACTCTGATTTTCTCCCTGATTCTGAGCCTGTTCCTCTTGAACTTGAGTTTGTGGATTCCCTTCAATACGTGGATTCCCTTGAGGCTGTGGAATTCCTTGTGATTTTCCTTTAGAGGGAGGGCGTGCCCTCGACCTCACTTCACTAGAGATACTTGAAGGAATCTGAGTGATGCGAGGAGACCTACCTCTAGAGGGCGCGCCTTCTTTATTATGAGGTTGCCTATCTCCTCCTTATATCTCCATTCTTCTATCACCGTAATCACGACTACTTCTTCTTCCAACGTTATCCCGAGGAAGGGCTCGCTCATGTCCATGGGGCCTCGACCTGTAATCAGGGGACGCTCTCTGTGGATCACGAGGCCTCGATTCCAAGTTCTTTTCCTTCTCTTGATGCTCAAGGAGTACCATCCTTAGATCGTCATCGTCGAGCCTTATTCCCAGACGTTCCTTTAAGCTAGCAAAATCCTTCTTCTCTCTTTCCATCCTTTCTTCTTCTCGATGGATTTCACTTTCGGTGCGTCTAGAGCGATGAGGATGAGGGGGCGCCCTCTTTTAAATGTCCGGCATCCTACGATCACGATCATCTTCACTTGGCTGTTCAACAATGGGAATCCTTCCCTCAGAGTATTCCAACCTTCGAGGAGTTACCAATTGAAACCTCGTGTCCTGCACTTCCTCACCTCCTCGAGAGCTTTCCTCAACTTGACGGGCTTTTCCTGAATGATGATGATAGTGTGGGTTATTCCGAAATCTTCTCCTACTTCCTTGCTCCACCTACTCCAATCTTGCCCCAAAGTTATTTATGGCAGTTCCCATACGATACGATTGCTCCATTAACTCTGCGTTGCTGATAAGAACGGGCGGCTATCCGCCGACGACCGGAGTTCTATGGTTATGAGGAGCAGCAGGGATCTCTTGCGGGATATAAACTTCATGGCGGGCTTGATTACCCCTCAAGCTCCCTTCGGAATCATAATCATCTTCTTCATGAGAACCTCTACCTTGATTGTGAGACATCTTTTCCACTTAAGATGAAGCTCTTGATTGGCTCCCCTCCTTCTAGTGCCAATTTGTTGATGGAGGAATTTGGGAACAACAAAATTCGAGGTACTTCACCGGAAATAAGATCTACGATGATGGTTCTTTGTCGGAAAAAGTGGTGGTGCGTGGTGATTGTATGTAATTGGTGGCTGAGATTGATAAGGGTTAGTGGTGTGGAATAAAAAGTAGGGTATATTTATTGCGTATTAACTACTAGGGTTTGTGGGAGCTTCGATCTTTAATGGCTGTTCTTGTGTTCGTGGCTGAATCTGCCTTCACAAGATGCCTACGTACTTCGATGAATATCAAAGATCAAGCCAAAAACGTAGTTCTGAGGTGAGGGGTCTGACCCTTTATATAGGCTGAGAAGCCTTAGAATTAAGGTAGGAGTTGGTGACTTAATAGATAAGTCACCTCCTTGAGGAAAGTTCTAGACTCCTTCCTTGTAGGAGTCTGTTGCCATATCGAATTGGATGCCTTGGAGGCTAAGTCTTGTAGAGATAATGTCCTTATCTGACACTTATTGCTGAGCTGTTTATTACCCCTAATATTAATTACGAAATTAATATTAAAAATAGGACTTTGGACCCCGTTGGTGGGCCCCACGTTTGGACCGTACTGGGTCTAATTAATGCAACATTAAATGTGTCTTTAGGGCTTATTTTTAGCCCATATCATTTGCCCCCCAACTTCTAAGAAAACTGATCAGGTTTTCGTAGAAGTTATATTTGTCTTAATCGAGACTCGGGGTCATTTTTATCCCTTACCTGGGACTTCTTAATTTTCTTACCCTTACATGGGGGTTTTGGTTTACACTAGTATTTCACATATATCGCCTTATTGTAAAGTGTGGAGCGACCGACACATTTACGACGATTGACCTTATTCGAGGCTTTAACTTGTGCTTGCTTTTAGCAATTTCGGCACTTTTATAGAGCTTTTATGCATTATTAGCATAAAGTATTACTCAATTTGTCGAGAAAATATTTCTATAATTTTCCTCGTATTTTTCTGTACATTTCCTAACATTTTAGGAATTTTTATGTACTCACATGTATTTTCCGTAATTTTTCCTAATAATTTAGGAATTTTTATGTACCAGCAGGTATTTTCCTTAATTATTCCTAATAATTTAGGAATTTGTATGTACCCACAGGTATTTTCCGTAATTTTTCCTAATAATTTAGGAATTTTTATGTACCAGCAGGTATTTTCCTTAATTATTCCTAATAATTTAGGAATTTTTATGTACCCACGGGTATTTTTCGTAATTATTCCTAATAATTTAGGAATTTTAATATACCCACAGGTATTTTCCTTAATTATTCCTAATAATTTAGGAATTTTTATGTACCCAAAGGTATTTTCCTTAATTATTCCTAATAATTTAAGAATTTTTATGTACCCACAGGTATTTTCCTTAATTATTTCTAATAATTTAGGAATTTTTATGTACCCACAGGTATTTTCCTTAATTATTCCTAATAATTTAGGAATTTTTATGTACCCACAGGTATTTTCCTTAATTATTCCTAATAATTTAGGAATTTTTATGTACCCACAGGTATTTTTCTAATTATTCCTAATAATTTAGGAATTTTTATGTACTAGCAGGTATTTTCCTTAATTATTCCTAATAATTTAGGAATTTTTATGTACCCACAGGTATTTTCCGTAATTTTTCCTAATAATTTAGGAATTTTTATGTACCCACATGTATTTTTCTTATTTATTCCTAATAATTTAGGAATTTTTATGTACCCACAGGTATTTTCCTTAATTTTTCCTAATAATTTAGAAATTTTTAATGTACCAACAGGTATTTTTTTGTCAAAATATGAAGTGCAGGGACCTTTCTGTAAAAATATAAACAATAGGGGTCTTTTCATCAAATTGTCAACTACAGTACTCTTTCTGTCAATTTAGAAGCTCCAATGCATCCTTTGTAAAGTGTGCAGAAGTTGGGGTACCAAACAGCACTTTTGCCAAAAAAAACAACTTTTCGACCACAAACTTGGTCGAAACAAGCGTGAGTTTTGTTTTTGGTCAAAGCAATTCTCGAGCAGAAATCCTGCTCGTTTCGAGCAGGAATGAGGTCGCCCGGATTTTTTTTTTTTTGCTTTTCATCTCTTTTATTTTAAAATATTATTATTCAATAATAACATTTTCTTTGTCCGAATCCTGGATAATTTCGATCCCCGAATCGGAAGTGTCCCGCTTGGATAAAATTTCACTCGAATAAAATTCGACCCAGATTTTATTATTATTACTTTTAATAATAATAATAACAATTTTTGTAATTTTAGAGGGGTCCTCAGCCCTAATATTTTCGTAATTTAAGATCGCATTTTCGGCTTCATTGGCTCCCAAATCTTTGAAATTCGTCCCGAATTGAGGTCATTCACGACTCTATGCACATAAAAATTTTCATTACATAACCCCTTTTTTTTTTTATACCAGGATTCGTGGTATTTTAGATCAGGATTTCGATCAGGAATGCTGATCCTTAGATCCGGATTTTCTATCAGGATGCTGACCCCTAGGTCAGGATTTTCGATCAGGAATGCTGACCCCTAGGTCAGGATTTTCGATCAGGATGCTGACCCCTAGGTCAGGATTTTCGATCAGGATGCTGACCCCTAGGTGAGGATTTTCGATCAGGATGCTGACCCCTAGGTCAGGATTTTCGATTAGGAATGCTGACCCCTAGGTCAGGATTTTCGATCAGGAATGCTGACCCTTAGGTCAGGATTCTGATCGAAATAAGGGCCTTCCTAGCTTCTTGGTCGAACAGATTTTCGATCAGGATTCCTGGTCGTTTCGACCAGGATCTTGGTCGAAATAAGGGCCAACTTTTGGCTTGGTCGAATGGATTTTCGATCAGGAATGCTGACCCTTAGGACAGGATTTTCGATCAGGGGTGCTGACCCTTAGGTCAGGATTTTTGATCAGGAATGCTGACCCTTAGGTCAGGATTTTTATCAGGAATGCTGACCCTTAGGTCAGGATTCTAATCGAAATAAGGGCCTTCCTAGCTTCTTGGTCGAAAGGATTTTCGATCATGAATCCTGACCCCTAGGTCAGGATTTTCGATCAGGATGCTGACCCCTAGGTCAGGATTTTTGATCAGGATGCTGACCCTTAGGTCAGGATTTACGATCAGGAATGCTGACCCTTAGGTCAGGATTCTGATCGAAATAAGGGCCTTCCTAGCTTCTTGGTCGAACAGATTTTCGATCAGGATTCCTGGTCGTTTCGACCAGGATCTTGGTCGAAGTAAGGGCCAACTTTTGGCTTGGTCGGACGGACTTTTGATCAGGAATGCTGACCCTTAGGTCAGGATTTTGATCAGGATGCTGACCCTTAGGTCAGGATTTTCGATGAGGAATGCTGACCCTTAGGTCAGGATTTTTGATCAGGATGCTGACCCTTAGGTCAGGATTTACAATCAGGAATGCTGACCCTTAGGTCAGGATTCTGATCGAAATAAGGGCCTTCCTAGCTTCTTGGTCGAACAGATTTTCGATCAGGATTCCTAGTCGTTTCAACCAGGATCTTGGTCGAAATAAAGGCCAACTTTGGCTTAGTCGAACGGATTTTCGATCAGGAATGCTGACCCTTAGGTCATAATTTTTGATCATGATGCTGACCCTTAGGTCAGGATTTTCGATCAGGAATGCTGACCACTAGGTCAGGATTCTGATCGAAATATGGGCCTTCCTAGCTTCTTGGTTGAACAGATTTTCGATCAGGATTCCTGGTCGTTTCGACAAGGATCTTGGTCGAAATAAGGACGAATTTTTGGCTTGGTCGAATGATTTTTCGACTAGGATTCTTGGTCGTCTCGACCAGGATTTTGGTCGAAATAAGGGCCTCTTAATGGCTTTCAGGTGTCTTTAACTGTGTGACTTCGGCCTATGGCCTTTCGGGAGGCTCGGTCGGGCGAGCTCGGCTGTTACCCTTCGCGAGGGACTTCGGTTAGGGCTACTCGGCCTTGAGGCTTCCTTGAGGTGCCTCGGCCTTGTGGCCTCGGTTAGATCGAATGAAATTTCTTAAGTTCCTGAGTTCCTTGTTTTTGAGCCCAAATTCTTTGCATTGGAGTCAAGCTAGAGTTCTTGGAAACCTTGTTTGGCACCGTGGCTTTCATATTTTTTACTACTTGTTGTTCTTGATTTAAAAAGGAGAACTCGTTCGGTGTTGGAGTCCCTTAGTTCTTGCCCCCCTTGCTTCATATAGTGGAGGTCTTGCTTCTCGGTTGATCGCTCAAGAAGTTCATTTGCCACTAAGCACTCAACTTTAAGTCTGGTGTGCCTTGGCTGGTTGCCAATCCTCTATCTTACTTCTAGGTTTCCAACCTTCTTCTTATACTTGTAGAACCTTGGCTAGGTTTTAAGTAGCCTGATGCCTCTTGTCAGGTTCGTTTGGAGGCAGATAACCTTGTTGGCCATCAAGGCTTGAATTTTGAGATTTGAAGTTCAAGACCTCAAGTGTGGAATTGTAAAGGACCTCTTATCTCAACACTCTCATTAACAGTTTACGTACCTTCAAGGCATTATCAGGGGGCCAACCAGTCTCAAGATGAGCTTTAGGGTCTATCCTTCAGCTTACATCAACTGGTGCTACCAATTTCGAATTGATGGTCGGGTCTTCAGGACCTGGAAGTATCCTTGAATATTTGAACATATTCTTTTCTAGCCTCAAACTCTTCATTGACTTGTGAGACTACCAACTTTGAGTCTCCACAGACTTTCAAGTTCTTGACCCTCAGGGCTCTTGTCAGTCCAAGGTCGGCTATCAGAGCTTCATACTCCGCCTCGTTGTAGGTTGTTTGGAAGTCCAACTTCAAGGCATACTCGAGTGTGAACCCATCGGGGCTTTGCAGAACTTAACCCGCACCACTGGTTTTTGTTTTTGATGCCCCATGAAAATAGAGCTTTTTGTTTTTGATGCCCCATCAAAATAGAGCATCCAATGTTCCTTCTTCTCTTCCAGGGGTTTCTCACCTTGCTGACCTTCCTGGTCTATTACCTCCTGCCCCCCGACTTCTTGGTTGTCAATGGTATATTCAACCACGAAGTCAGCTAGAGCCTGGGTTTTGATGGTCGTCCCTGCTTGTACTTAACATCAAATTTTCCTAGTTTGATTGCCCACTTGATGAGCCTTCCATTGGCTTTCGGGCTATGCAATATGTTTCTTCAGCGGGTGTTCCATCAGGACTTCAACGTTTGTCTTTATCCAGGGTCCTTCAAGGACTTAAACTCTTATCTGCTGTAACCTAACTCTACCCTTCGGGGTATGCATTTGTTTGTTTTCATTCGTGTATTCTTTTATTTTCGGTACTTGGTCTTCTTTGACTCACACATCAGGTGCTTGGCACATAAATAAAATCACAATCAATGAATGGAAAACAAACTTGCATTAATAACTTCAAATGGGTTCAACCCTTACATAGAGTACTACTGTCCTACTCGGAGCAACATGCTCTGCAATGGTTGTAATGAACCTTATTTCTACTTCTACTATATAAATATGAAGCTAAGTCCTACTAGGATAACTTAAGCCCAATCGGGGTTTTGCAAGACTAGGCCTGCACCACTTGATTTTGTTTTTGATGCTCCATCAAAATAGAGCACCCACCAGTCCTTCTGGTCTCCTCATTCTTATTCTGCAGTTCACTTCCTGCTCGGGGTACTACCTCCTGCCCCCAACTTCTTGGTTGTCAATGGTACACTCAACCACAAAGTCAGTTAACGCCTTAGCCTCAATGGTTGTCCGAGGCTTCTGTGTGATGTCCTCTGCTGACCTTTCTTTGTGTTCCTTACCACTGTGGACATCCATGTCTTCAATCGGAAGGACCTGCCCCCGACTCCATCAGGCCTTAACGAGGCTACATAACAGCTTCGTGCCATCTTCTGATCACCTTTATGTTCTCCAACACCATTCCGGGTAGGGAACTTGATCTTCACATGATAGGTTGAGGCAACAGCCTTGAATGCATGAAGTCCAGTCCTTCCAAGGATAGCGTTGTACGTTGAATCCGCCTTGATTACCAGGAAGTTCAACATCTGAGTGGCCTCCTTGGGCTCTTGCCCAATAGTTACAGGCAGCTGAATAGTCCCTTCAACTTTGGATTTTACTCCATTAAATCCGTATATAGGCATGTTATTGGGGGTCAACTGAGAATCAGTGTATCCCATCTTCACAAGCGCATCATGAAACAGAATGTCAACGGAAGCTCCATTGTCTATCAAGACTCGCTTCACCTCCGAGTTTCCAATCACAGGAGTTATGACCAACGGGTCGTCATGGGGGAACTTCACCCCTTCCAAGTCTGAGTCATCAAAACTAACTTCTACCTCAGTTTTTGCACGCTTCGGGGCCTCTCCCACGATGTGCAACACCTCTCGGGCGTAAGCCTTTCGAGAGTTCCTAGTTGTCCCGGCCGCAGTTGGGCCTCCAGAGATCATGTTGATTACTGGCCCTCGGGGCTGTGGGTTGCAATCTTGATCGTCATCCCTTCTATTATAGTCTCTTCTCTAATTACAACGGTCTTCACCCTTAGTGAAGTGCCTCAGCTTCCCTCTACGGATCAAAAACTCGATCTCATCTTTGAATTGCTTGCAATCGTCAGTGTCATGCCCCACGTCTCTATGGAATCTGCAATACTGATTCTGGTTTCTCTTTGCGGGATCACCCCTGAGTGGCTTCGGCCATCTGAAATCCTTATCATTCTCAATGTCCAACAAGATTCGACTCCTAGGAGTATTCAACCTTGCATACTCAGTGAACCTTGACCCTTGGTTCTTCTTAGGGGCAGAGTCGGAGTCCTCGCTAGTTCGGGGATACTTGTCCCTAGCATCATACTCTTGATCATCATAGTCCTGGTCTTGCTTTCGCTTCTTGGAGTCATTGTTACCTCCTCCTCCACCTACGGTGGTTTCTTTCTTCAAGCTATCCTCAACTTTAATATACTTATCAGCCCTTCGTTGAAGCTCAGCCATGTTCTCAGGGGGATGCTTCGCCAATGATCTCTTGAAGAAGAGGTCAGTGGTTCCGTGTTCTAGGGCTACCATTGCCACCTTATTTTCCAAATCAGTGATATTCAGGGTCTCCTTAGTGAATCGCTTGAGGTAATCCCTCAGATTTTCATTCTTTCCTTGCACTACATACATAAGAGATGCGGAGCTCTTCTCATGCACCCTTCCGCTAATGAATTGGCTAACGAAAGCGGCACTCAACTCTTTAAAAGAGCCAATAGAGTTCGCAGGCAATCGGCTATACCATCTCTGAGCCATGCCCGATAGGGTTTGGGGGAACGCTCTGCACTTTAGGGCATCACTTGTAGGCTGCAACAGCAATGCGTTTGAGAACGTCCTGACGTGATTTGCGGGATCACCCGTTCCATCATAAGCCTTAATTGTCGGCATCTTAAACTTCCTAGAAATATGAGCATTCATCACCTCCTCAGTAAACGGGGGTGTGGGATCATCAGGATCTCCAAGTGGCATGAGATCCTTGGGGTTACTCCTGGGGGTTTCCACCCTCATAGCTTCTCTTGTTGGGACATCAGCCCTCTTCTGTCTTCTTGAGGACCTCTCCAAATCTATAAAGGGAATCCTTCCTGAGATTGGAGGGGGTCGAGTCAGACTTTGTCTTGCCTGTTCCCTTGCTATATCATCCTTTAGCCTTTGGATCTCAGCCTCATGAGCCTTAATCCTCTCCTCAGCCGTTTGTGGAGGTCCATCATGGATTCCTTGGGTCTTCGCCCGAGGTTCTCTGCTAACACGTCGCCTCCTTGGATGTTCATCACGATCATCATCCTCAGATGATGAATCATCAGGATAGGGGCCAGAGTAGTCGTCCTGATAAGGACCAAATCCTCTAATATAGGATGGATCCTGTATTTGCATGGTATGTCCGCTTGGCCCTGCTCCCCGAGCAGCTAGAGGGTGGTTAGGCAGACCATACCTCGGGTTAGTATTCAAGGGGAGATCCGTGGTGTGGATCTGTACCCCTGGTGGTGGGTTGTCAGGATTAAAAAGAGGAGAGACCACCATCTGAAGAGGGTTGCCTCGTCCTGCTTGGTCGATCAGAGGCAGCGTACTCTCAACGTGGGAATCGCCCCTGATTGTTGAGAAACTTGAGACTGGGTGATCACCCCTGATGCTGGGGGAGCCTGTTGGATGATCGCCCCTGATGCTGGGGGAGCCTGTTGGATGATCGCCCCTGATGCTGGGGGAGCCTGTTCGGTCAGGGGTGGAGCAGAGTTGAGTGGCACGGCCTCAGTTACAACTGGTGTTGTTCTTCGTGTTTGAACCATGGTTGATGTTGTCTTCCCACAGACGGCGCCAAATGTTGTGGAATAAAAAGTAAGGTATATTTATTGCGTATTAACTACTAGGGTTTGTGGGAGCTTCGATCTTTAATGGCTGTTCTTGTGTTCGTGGCTGAATCTGCCTTCACAAAATGCCTACGTACTTCGATGAATATCAAAGATCAAGCCAAAAACGTAGTTCTGAGGTGAGGGGTCTGACCCTTTATATAGGCTGAGAAGCCTTAGAATTAAGGTAGGAGTTGGAGACTTAATAGATAAGTCACCTCCTTGAGGAAAGTTCTAGACTCCTTCCTTGTAGGAGTCTGTTGCCATATCGAATTGGATGCCTTGGATGCTAAGTCTTGTAGAGATAATGTCCTTATCTGACACTTATTGCTGAGCTGTTTATTACCCCTAATATTAATTACGAAATTAATATTAAAAATAGGACTTTGACCCCGTTGGTGGGCCCCACGTTTGGACCGTACTGGGTCTAATTAATGCAACATTAAATGTGTCTTTAGGGCTTATTTTTAGCTCATATCAGTTAGTGGTGGCTGCTTCAAAACTCTCAAATTCTAACCCCCAATCGGCTTATATACCCCGGTATTTACAAGGGATCAAGTCATACATAGTTCTTGGAGAGCAAGAAACCCAAACGGACTTAGATTAACGGTCCAGCTTCCGGAATGTTCCACTATGAGGCCTAACAAAAAAGGCCCAAGGCCCATCCATGATCTCAAGACTTCACAGATAAGGAAACTTCCCTCATCAAGGACAAGTCCTTTCCGCTACCAGCTATTTCTTGATTTCAAAGATGCAGTATAGCCATGGTTTATCCCAAGTGTAGAACACATCCTTTTCCCCCGAATGAGAAGCACCCACCAGATAACAGGACAAGTGATCTAGAGCTTTTGGATGCAAATTGCAGGATTACCCCGAAATCCCCCAATGAGGGCGCACCCATTGATAACAGGAACAGAGCACCAAAGCACACGCCAAAAAGTACCCATCTTATCACATGAGGGCGCGCCCTATAAGAAAGGGTCCTTAAATCCAGGAAAACCCTGGAGGCCTTCTGCGATGAGCATCCCCCTCCTAGTATACCCCAGGAGGGAATTCTTCAATAATCTTCTATAGAATCAATAAACATTACTTTTTTTAGTGTTTTCCATCGTTGAAGGCATGCCCTCCATATAAGGAAGAAGAAGACGCGTCCTTATTATACTAAAACCCTAATTTACCCAATTAAATCCACAAATCGAACCCGTTATTAACCCGAATCCATCTCTAAATATCCGAATCAACTTTTGGTTATAACAGGAGTCTCCGGATCCTTTGGAGTTTTCAACTTACTCAAGTTTGGGGGGGTTGTGCTCGGGTTCGTTAGGCCCGGATCGCTTCGACAATATCTTCTCTTGTCAAGTTCTCCATGTGCATTGAGACAAGGGGGACAACATTGTATTTAAATTAGTTAACTTCAATGGTGACCAGGGCATCTCCAGGCTGGAGCCCGATTCTCTCCAGGACTTGGGTTCTGTTCCGGAATAGGGTTAAGGTGTTCTTTTCTAGGATTGCTTGGTTGTTTGTCTTTGGTTGGACTTGTTTCCTCTAATCTTGGTTGGTGGGTAGTGTTGTGCTTTGAGATTCGGGTTCGCTTGGCTGGGTGGTTTGGTACGCGGTTAGTTGGGTTTGGAGGTTCACCCATCCTTCTAGCGCCAATGATAACTCTGAAACTTGATCGAAGTCTTCCTCCCCAACTCCTGCTCGGAAGAGGTGTAACTGTGGTGGGGTATCTGCAAGACAACATCGGAGGCGGGTTTGGTCCCGAGGTGCCTCCGACGTGAGAATAAGAGTTGGTTTTGGAAGATGACAATCAAGCGAGTATCACAAGAGTAATAAGTGTGTGCAGGTGAGTGATGTGATCAACCCCAAACCCTTTTCCCTTTAGGGTATTTATAGCCTTAGGGATAGGGTTTGAGGGGTGTTACTTCTAAACCGTGATCACTGGATTTGGGTGGTACGGGTACCTGAATTATTGGGATGCCGAACATGTGTCCCCTTGAGGGTAGGTAGTCAACACGTGTGGGATTTGTCCCACTCATGATTGACACATGCTAATCATTGGCATCCATTTATCAGTATTGTCACTAGACTGGGATCCACTATTCTAGGTTGAAGTGTCTTATTGTCACAAGTAGGGCTTGATGTCCTCGTTTGGACCCAAAGTTGGGCTTTGTTAGGTAAGAGGGATATTTTTAACCTATCATGTTAAGTTAGATTTTGCTTTTTTTAATGAGTTGAATCATAAAAAATGTGTTATTAGTATAATGTGATCGCAATTTAAAATTGTGTGAACAAAATATGATTGCAACAACTAAATTCTTTTACAAGTTTGAAAGTATTTCAATATTTGTTCTTTTGAAAAATATTTTTCTTAATCGATTGTACGATATTTATTGTTGGTTTTGCAAATTATTTTTTAAAAATATATTTCATATTCTGATTTTTGAAAGCTTATTGTCAATAAGATTCAAAATAATTAATTTTGTGCTATTATTTTGAATAATTAGGATTATATGCTTTATAACGAGTATCTGTCCTCAATTATTGATTTTGTGTTTATTTGATTACATGCATTTATCGAAAAAGACTTATCACATTATTAAAAAAAAATCAATGAAATAAAAACGTTGTTTATTGAATTTGTGAAATTGTGTCTCTACGTTTATTGTTTAAGGTTATTGCATTAATTTTCTAGTTTGATTTTTGTGAAATTGAAATTTAGGAGTATAATAATAATTTTTGAATTTAAAATTAATAATCAGAAAAATCGGATCATCACACGTAGGTTTTTCAAACCTTCTGGTGACACTGACATGTACCATACACGGCTACACCAATGAGAGTTCTATGCAAATTGCAATCAAAACCCCTATAATAGGGAAATTCCCTATTTTAACTCACTATTGCTAAATGTAAGGAATGTCTCTATTCATAGTCCTGTATTCTTTCTTTGTAATCTAATTGACGCGATGACATATAGGAGTACTACCTACTTCGGATTTTAGGTCAATTATAATAAGTTTGAGGAAAATGTTACCAACTCCGTTGCAAAAGACCAGCTAAACATGACCAAGAAAATGATGTATACAACAAATTGTGCATACAGCTGCATGGTATTTACTACCCTATTCAATTTACTTGATGAGAGAAACTGGAGGTCTGGAGCCAAACGACAAAAAGTCAATGATCAATGTTCATTCCCTCACTCGCTACTAGGAGTAATATTTTCCACCAACATGCTAGTCGCTAATATTCTCTAATGCATATAAAAAATATTTTAAACACTATTTTTTCATTGTTTTGTACAAAGATAGATATTTGAATTTTTATATAAAAACATAAAATTGAAAAACTAACATTAACAGTTATGTTTTTTTATGTATGTGAAAATTTATGAATTTCCTTTTTTTTTTAAAATATTGAAATATTTACGATTTTGTTAATGTCTTCACGAGGTATCTTACATATTATTTTCAAAATAAATGTTACTTTTAACTTTAGATTGATCAAATTGATCAAAATTTGATTGAAGTTTATATTTATTATATAATTTAAAAAATTTTAAAAAAATATATCATTAAAAAATACATATAACCTATGTTAAAATACAACTTTCAATTTTTAAAATATTAATTGAATAGTTTTAATATTTAATCAAAATTTTATCAATTTAACCTATAAAAAAAATCAAAAAAGACATATAAATGGAACCAGGATATTTATTAGAAGAGTACTACGTATCCCGAAAGAATTCGTAAAAGTGTTTCCGAATGACACATGACATCATTTTATTTGTGGGACACGAGGAGTCCATCTCATTTATAAAAACATAAACAATCTGACAATTTATCATTTTGGAACGATTTAGCATTTACCTTATAAGAATCACATAACAATGGCAAGCATAAAAATGGCAAGATCCTTATTTCGAATCTATTACATTTAATTAAATAAAAAATTATTGCAATATTAAAGTAATAGGATCTTTATAGAATCGTGGAAATCCTGTAACTGTTTTTTCCTTCCAAACTTATTTGAAAGATACTCCTTAGTCCCATTTTTATTAGTGTTTATCTAGTGCACATGCTAAGAATTCGTGCTCTATGAGTTGTCAAATTTTGATAGGCGGATATTTACGTGAATACAGGGGGGCCCATCATTATTATGAAATCTCCACCAATTAAAATTTGACAACTAAGCTAGCACGGATTCTTAGTATGTACTCTTGGGCACACACTAGAAAATTCCTTTTTATTATTCAAAACTTCCTATTTCACATGTTTAATTGTCTGTACTTAATTAATATGATAAATTATGTGTTAATTATGTTAACTTTTATAAAAAATAATATAATTATTTAGTATTTATCAATTTATTTAATATAAATGAATAAAAAGTGGATTTTTAATTGTAAACAATAAAAATAGGACGAATAGGACGAATAGAAAATAAAAATAGGACGAATAGAATAATATTAAAAAATATGTTGACTGTTACACTCCTTACCTTTCAAACCGAGACGACTATATGACCCATTTATCTAATCACGCAATAAATGAAACCGTAGGGCTGCCTAACTATGTACTATGTATTTCCTATATATATCAAGAGAGATACTCGATCCCCATGCAAAGACGGAAGAGTCGATTCTTTTTTAAGTTCTGAAACCTTTGATAGTTTGTTTCTCTATATACTCTTCTGTCCTCTTCCTATAACGTACCCCTTACATTTCTGTTTGCTGTTCCTGCAACCATGGCTACCCAACCTGACACCGATCACCACGACCACAGCAATGTACTCTCTCTCTCTCTCTCTCTCTCTCTCTCTCTCTCTCTCTCTCTCTCTCTCTCTCCATCTCTCTCTCTCTCTCTCTCCATGTGTGTTGTGGTTACATGGTTTTTTTTTCCTCTTACTTTGTTTGCGGTTACATGGTTTTTTTTCTCCCACTTACTTCTTTTGGACTGAAATCAAGAATATGGAGAGATGAGCAGAGGACTTTAGCAATTCGTACTTCCGATGCACCCCTTCAATCCTACTGTTTGTATTTACAATCCTACTTTACGTGTGTTGAAACTGTAATTTAACAAATGTGTTAAAATTTACTAAACGGCTACAAGAATCTAAAATAAAGTACAATTTTTACACACGTTGTTTTGAGATCAATTTAGAATTGTCTTTTTATTTTTCTTAACAACTATGTGTATGTCATCTTGTATAAACAACTGGAGTGGATCACAAATTACTTTCATGCTTTTCTTATTTTTATCAAGTATCACGAGTGTTCTTATGGCCTCGAGATAATTTTATGCATTTGTAATTTATTATGTTCATTTTATTTTTATTTTTTTTGAAATATTATGTTCATTTTATTTAAGAAAATGATATTGTAACTTTCCTTTTGTGTAATATTGAATGATATACCGAGGTTCATTTCATGATAATCTACTTTTTGATTAAAAGTTTTGATGCAAAGCAATTCTGTACCTGTTATAAAGGCGACAGAAAGAGTACTTGCCCTGATTTCCTAAACACTTGGAGATATAAGTTACTTCCTCCTCCCAATTTGTTAGACCCTGTTAGACTTTCACGGACATTAAGAAAATTCTGTTTGACATACTAGGTGTTAACATGTGGTTGGTTGGGTGTGAAAGTGGATGTATAAAAAATACTTTCACGGACATTAAGAAAATTCTGTTTGACATACTAGGTGGTAACATGTGGTTGGTTGGGTGTGAAAGTGGATGTATAAAAAATGGGTAAAGTAGGAAAGTAGTGGGGATAATAGTATTTATTTAATAAAAAGGAGTTATAAAATAGAGAAGTAGTGGGTGTAATAGTGAAAAGTAGTGTTCAAAAATAGTAAGTTTAGTAGGTTCATTCTTTTTGGGACGTTCCAAAAAGGAATGAGTGTCATCCAAAATGGGACGGAGGGAGTACAATATTGATTCAAGCTCTTTGTTCCTTTTCCGAATCTTTAAAAAAATTGTGACTAATCAATGATTGCAACTCACTAACTAGAAAAAAGATTTCCAAAAATTGCAAGAAATATTTGAATATTTACTGTTGTGAATAACTGTGCTTCGAATTCTAATTTTTGCTTTTCCAAGTAATAAATAATAGTAACACTAAACCAATTGAATATGCAGATTACCACTACGGTCTACATTACTTGATGTACTTTGTTTTTTATGTTGAATATCCGCTAAAGCTGATCTATTATCTCTAACAGATTGATCGTCGAAATGCAAAAGAGAAAGCCATAGATGACTGGCTTCCCATAACATCATCAAGGAAGGCAAAATGGTGGCACTCAACATTCCACAATGTCACTGCTATGGTTGGAGCTGCAGTTCTCAGCCTCCCTTATGCCATGTCAGAACTCGGATGGTACATATCTCTAATGCTTTATCTAGGCATATGAATACACTAATTACATAAATTGAACTTTACCTTTAGTAAAAATACATGGCATAAGATCACCTGCAGAGTAACAAAATGTAGTTCTCCAGTTTCCATTAGATCGTCTAAATGAAAACTGCGAATATTTTTTTTCATGTTTTAAATATCGTCTCTGTTTCTGGGTAAAGCTTAAATATTTTCAATTTACAATTACTATTTAGCCTTGTGACCTAGTGGATACACATTTTCTCTCAGTAACATGCAATTTGAGGCACACTAAAGGAGAAGTTGTATACCTGATTTTCAGAAACTCCTGTCCGACATATTTAAGAATACATGTATTACGTCTAACCAATTGTTCTCCTAAATATTCAGGGGTCCTGGTGTGGCTGTACTAGTGATATCTTGGGTTGTCACATTATACACGTTGTGGCAGATGGTAGAAATGCATGAGATGGTTTTAGGGAGACGTTTCGACAGGTACCATGAGCTAAGTCAGTACGCTTTTGGAGAAAAACTTGGTCTCTACATTGTGGTGCCTCAACAGCTTATTGTAGAAGTTGGGGTGGACATAGTCTACATGGTCACTGGAGGAAAATCTCTGCAGAAATTTCAAAATTTGGTCTGCAAAAAGGATTGCAAAGATATCAAACTGACCTACTTCATTATGATATTTGCCTCTGTCCAATTTGTCATCTCCCATCTCCCCAACTTCAATTCCATTTCATGGGTGTCGTTAGTTGCAGCAATCATGTCCTTAAGGTATGACAGATTTTTTGAAAAATCCCAAGCGAAAAGATCAATTTTTTAATTAATTATAAATAGTGATTTAAGTCGTTTATTTGCTCGATAATCCAAAAAAGCCACATCTGTATGCTTCCTTTAAACTAAAGTTCAAGAAGAGTTATTGAATCTGCTTGAAGTCCAAAAGCCCTGTAAACAAAACGCACTAGGCGGAAAAGTTGTTTAACAACAGAAACAACAGCCTTACACCTATCCGGCCTAATAATTTTGATTGAAATGCCTAAATTCTATTATTAAATTTTATACTGCAGTTACTCTACCATCGCTTGGACAGCCTCTTGTAAGAAAGGAGTTCAACCAGATGTGGACTATGGCTACAAAGCCGTTACTCCCGCTGGAACAGTTTTTGGCTTCTTAAGTGCACTTGGAAATGTTGCTTTTGCATTTGCTGGCCACAATGTGGTTTTAGAAATTCAAGCAACAATCCCTTCTACTCCTGAGAAGCCATCCAAGGGTCCAATGTGGAAAGGAGTAGTTGTAGCATACATAGTTGTTGCCTTTTGCTACTTTCCTGTTGCTGTAATAGGATATTGGATGTTTGGAAATAATGTTTCAGATAACGTACTCATTAGCTTAGAAAACCCTACGTGGCTCATCGCAATGGCCAACATGTTTGTTGTTTTCCATGTTATTGGAAGCTATCAGGTAGCCAAATAGCTAAATGTTATGCACTTGTGTGATCAATGTTTTTCATGTAGCGTTTGATACTGACCTTTCTTGTTCATCATTGGTAGATTTATGCAATGCCAGTATTTGATATGATAGAGACAGTGTTGGTCAAGAAATTAAAATTTCCACCAAGTTTTGCCCTGCGATTTATTTCAAGGAACCTATACGTTGGTAAGTGACATGGTTATGTACTTGCAAGTCTGATGATTCATTTGAGACTGATTATAATGTTTCTTGCTTTCAGCTTTTACCATGTTTGTTGCCATTTGTTTCCCTTTCTTCGGTGGTCTTCTAGGATTTTTCGGAGGATTTGCCTTTGCCCCAACTACTTATTTCGTAAGAACTCTGCCTTCTCCATTATCTAAGGGTTAATGGCTTTAGAATAAGAAGTTTATTTCCAACTCTTCAAAATTTTGTTCTTTTTAGCTCCCTTGTGTTATGTGGCTGGCTATCTACAAACCAAGGAAATTTAGCCTCTCTTGGATTACCAACTGGGTATGTACAGTACAGTTTAAGTGTATAACAATCATACGATTCTTATTTTTTCGTCATGCCTTGAATTTACGTCAAAATTCGTTTTGTTTGAATTCCTGAATATCAGTTTTGCATCATTATGGGAGTCTTGCTGATGATTTTATCACCTATTGGAGGGTTAAGGCAGATCATAATTGAGGCAAAGACTTACCGGTTTTTCTCTTAAGTGTCTCTGGGCATCAGAAGACAATTGTTGTCATGGAGTGTTCAGAAGTTGTCTTAAAAATATCATTCTACTTCGAATTACCAGGAAAAAAAAGACTGAGTTTTAAGTAAAAGAAGGAATAGGGATGAATTGCTTTTGCTGGTGTGTAAAAAGAGCTCCGAAAATATTTGATATGCCATGGCTTATATAAACCGAACTTAATCATAAGGACCTTTTCTTGGTTTATGTTTATATTTTTCCTTACTTTATTGGTCAACCGAATTTACAATTTCTTTGTGTAAATATAATTGGGAAAGCTATCCGCTAAAAAAAAATTCTCCAAACATAAATATACATATAAATGTTTACAAAGTTGTATCTACACTTTAATCTCACCAATTTGATAAACATTTTATTTTGTGCTCATATGCTACTCACATATATAGTCCCTAAAAATCGAAAAATATCACTTCCGTAATTGCATTTATGCAGATCATAATTGATAGAATGTCTATGTGAGTATGACTTCCATAGATTGGAATGTGACAAGCTACATGCACACTAATGCATTTTTCAAAAATTAAATATGATGTCGCTACAAAATCAAATGAAACCTGCATTTAGGCACCAAAATCAAGAAGTCGCGACCTGCATATCATTAACATTAAGTTACATAATAAGTTGGTTATTGTTATGTTCAAAAAATCAGCCTCGCTCTAATTAGAGGGAACGCCCTAAAAAGGCTAGGAAGGATATGCATCATGAAAATACCAAATGCTATTTGGATCGAGGCCCAACATCTTCGAGGGCGTCGTCAAAATATGAGGGCTCGCCCACTTACAGACCTTGCCCTCTATTTACGAAAGGGGGATTTCCCCAGGAAACCAAAAAGAAGACGATAAACGAAGATAAGGATTTTGCCGGGATCCCCTATTGAGGAGTCGCCCCTTAGTGATTCTGAGGGCTAGCACTATGTCTAATTATTCTCTTTTGGTGGCTCAAGGTGGGCGTTGACTCCGACAATCTCGGGTCAATGACTTAACCACCACGCTCCGAGAAAATAGTTGGGCTAGAAAGCCCATGAGGATTTTAGTAAAGGTGGTGGCCCCGATCCAATGGGCTTCCCTAAATAAGGAAACCTAGCCCGTTTCGGTTACTTGCTCCCCAAGAACTATGTTTGGCTTGATCCCTATAAATAAAGGGTACGTAGGCACATTGTGTGGCACGATGCAAATCCTTGCGAAATAGAGAGAATTCAATACTCACTCTTAATTGCAACACATCTCATCATACAATATCAGCCATCCCCAAATCACAAACCCTAACCCTAAACGGCCTACATTGTTCATCAACCACCACCACAATTTCAGCAACCCTATCCGAATTTGTTTTCCCAAATTCATCCGTTAACAATTGGCGCTAGAATGAGGGCTTTTTGACATCTCAGGAAGAAGAATGTCGCATTTGTGTTGATGATCGCCGGGTGGAGGAGAGTAGGATCGTGAGGAATCTGCCCCCGCCGCCACCAAGGAACTCTGCCATGAGGGACTCTGCTCTAAGAAACACTGACCGTACACTCCCGAGGGATTTGAATCTAAAATATTTTACGCCCAGAATCCCCAATGGACGTTCGACACCACAGATAGGAGGAGATCCCCCTGTCCTGATGGGTAACACCGAGCTTTTAAGCGAGATCACTTACATGGGAAACACTATTACTCGGATGGGGGCTAGGATGGATGCGATGGAGAGGGAGAGATAGTTTCTTGCTGGGTCTCGCCTAAATCATGATGGACGTCGCCCGTCACTTGGAGAAAAGAAGAACCTGAGGGAGAGTCGTCACAACTGGGAGAGGAGTTACCAAACACCCGGGGGAGATCATCGTGTCGAAAGAGGATCTACTATGAACCAGCGGAATATTTCTCACATGGAGATCCCTTTTGAAAGAGATGTTCAAGTTGTAGGGGAGAGAAGAGCGAATCAAAGGTTTCAGGCTGTCACTCCCAGAGCCTTGACCTATGGAGTGCCTCATGTTGAGTTTCCACCAGAAAGAGAAGTCCCTCAAAATTTGAGTCGTATGCGACCACAGAGCGGAAGGGGGGAAGATGAGAAAGACTCCCGAGTGGAAGGAGCTTGGACTGGAGACCTAGGGGTGTTGGAACGAGAGAGACTTGAAGGAAGGCGACGCTTTGACCATGAGGGCGAATTTCCTGAAGGTTCTAGGCTAAGGACGCCTAACGGCGAGGAGGAAGCTTATGATCCTGTTCCTCTCCAGATGGTCAGGGATAGTAATCCAAATCTCTATATGAGAACGCCGAGCCATTAGAGTCTAGGATATGGGGAGAAAAGATCCTATTCCGACCTCCTCAATCGTGCAGAGAGGGGACACAGGGGACCCATAGAGTCCAACTTGGAAGGAGATTTGATGGCATCTCGTGGACATGATATGCCCCGTCTAGAAAACACTACTGTTGGAGAGCGGTATCGATTTGAGGAATTTATCAATCAGCAGTGATAAGGAAATCAGCAGTGATAAGGAGCACTTCAAGAAGCACCTCGTAGGATTTACGGGTTCGAAGATTTAGACCTGGATGCTTTGCAGAGGCTGCTGGCAAAATCTGAAGGTCAGGGGGGTGTTGTGTTTGAGCTGGATCTGTCCCCCTTTTCATTAGCAGTTCGGGAAGCACCCCTCAATTCGTCCTTTCGAGGGGTAGGAGATCTTAGGTTTACTGGAAGTTCAGACCCTGCAGAATATATTGCGAGATTTAATACGGAGATGAAACTCTACCAAGTGGAAGATTTGACTAAGTGCCGTTTACTCGCTTCAACTCTCTGTGGGAACGCACATCAATGGTTTCAGAAGTTGGGACCAGCCTCTATCACCTGTTGGGAACAAACGCGGAGAATGTTTTTGATTCAATTCCAATCTTCTATTGTTTATGCCCATCCTGTTACTACTTTAGTCAATATAAAGCAGAGGGACGGAGAAACTCTCCAATCATATTTTAGGCGTTTCAATTCAGAGGTACCAACTATTCGAGGAGGTTCATATGAAACAATTAATCATTTTCTCATAGCCGGAGTAAGAGTGGGTTCAGATTTCTGGAAGGAACTTCAAAAGCATGAACGCCCTACCCTCGCAGCTCTCTATTCACAGGCTGAACCAAAAAAAAGGGGGGGGAAGCTTTAAAAAGGAGTGACTATTCGGATACCAATTGAAGGGGCAAGCTTTAAAGGGACGCTTATTTGGGATATAACCAGATACCGATGTATGGGCCGAATAAGGAGAACACTTCCTTTATTACTTATAGGGGGTTGTATTGCTATATCGGAATGCCCTTTGGGTTATTTAACGCGGGGGCAACCTGTAAGAACCCAAATTTTCGGTAGAATTAAAACTTTTTATTAAGTATTGATAAAATGAGGAACAATGATTCCGACAACAAGGTCACCAGCTCTAATGAATAAATTGAATGGATATGGATTCAAATACTTATATATCATGAAGAATGCTAATGGTTGACAACTTAGGTAAGAATAATCTATCTCCTAGGGGAGTAAAATATGGCAATTCCAAGCAGGAAAATATTCTCATGTCATCTAGATCGATAACGATTAGTCCAGTGGTTCCGTGAAAGGGTTAACGAACGCCCGAGAAAGAACAAGGACATTGTCATAAATATAAGGAATAAAGGAAGAATAAAGAGTGAATAATGTTTTTAGTGGAAATTAGAATATTATTAGACGACGCTATGTAGAAGTATTCAGAACGGATTTCTGAGTTCGTATTAGTGATCCAGGGGGAAAATAAGTGTATGTAATAGCTGTCGGATTCTGAAAAACAACACTTTTATTTTCTTCGAGATTTCCCTGGACACTGAAGGATTTAAGGATTTATTTAAGAGATTTAAGGAATTTAAGTTCAAGGATATTAAAGGAGGATTAAGGATATTAGTATATGTATTAAGAAGGTTTCCGGTAAAATCTTAACGAGAAATATTTGAGATGTTCCTCCGAACGATTATTGAAATTGAGTAATAAACGGACAAAAGAGCAAGTACAGATCTAGATGCATGCATGTGCAAGTAGGAAATATCTAGTAACCAAGCTAATTAAGCAAGTAACTAGCACACTTGGAAACAAACCAAGTTACTTAGTGCTTATGACATCACTTCACCACAAAAAACCAACACTTGTCTCTTTGATGACTCAAGCAAGATGAGGTAATCACTTTAATAAAGCAAGTGGCTAGATATTATCTCAATACATTGCAATAATTCATTTGGATGAGACTAAAGTAAGAGAGCAAGCAAAACCACTCCATTTCTCTCCATTTTGTGAAACTACCCAGCAGCACCATGCTCAAGAAGAAAATTTATATCTCCCTTTCTATCCATGATAAAATCACCAAATTTTTACCACAGCCTCTCCACTCCGTGAGCAATATTCGCTCCAAATTTCATAGCAATCCAAGTAGTATAGACTATTCAAATCACCTCCCCAAGTTGAAGAAGCAAACTGTCCTGATGCTTGACAGTTTCTGGACTGATTTTCAAACGACTATATCTCCTTCGTTTCTCAATGAAATTTGGTGTTCTTTAGCTTGTTGGAAAGCTGGTAAGATGCTCTACAACTCTACTTTAGGAGCCTTGTCCAAGAAAGCATGGTAAGGGCCTCGTTTTTGCAGATCTTTGAACTGATGTATAGTAATTTTTAAGAACTAACTTTAGTTTTATTGTTTCTTTGGATGATCCAAGCTTGTTTAAGGTGTTCTAAGGGCCATACAAGGTTTTATAAGGCTAGTAAATACTCCAAGGAAGGTATATATCTCACCTAAATCCTAGATCTTGCTTTGAGTTTTATGAAGTTTTGATTAGATCTTAAGTGGGTTGCAAGATGAGTTCTTGATTGTTGTGTTAATAGTTGTTTAAGACTTGATTTGTTATATATATCTTGTGTGGTGGTCATGAGACAATACCACTGACCTTAGAGCCTCTTGACAGTAGTAAATGATGTTGTTAAGCCATGAGTTGCTTTGATGATGTGCTTGAGGCATGTACGAATTTGGATCGTTCGAGTTATACCCTTCGTAATGCCAAATTTTTGTTAACACTTAGAAACCAAGCATGGCAGTTAATATAATTTCCTGACCTTGGTAGTATTATGACTGGTCCTTGTAGATCTCGAGCCATAGATCGTTTAGGCGTGAGAATCGAAACATTCCGACTTACGGTTTAGGAGTTATGGTCAAATTACTAAAATTGGTTCGAAACCGTAAGTAAAAGTTCTTAACTTCAATTGAACCCTCGTAAAGCATGTTACTCAGTGGCGAATCTTGGTAAATAAATACTAGAGGTCATAAGGAAGGTATGAAAGAAAACCGCATATCAAACGGATCTTTTTCCGATTTTATAAAAATGTTTGAATCAAGGTTAAACGCGAACGAATCCCTAAAAACCCGCTTGGTTATAACTTTGGTAAAACACTTAGAAAATGAACTATCAAACTCGAGGTATAATCTCGGTTCGTAATCGGTCGACTTTAGAACTTATACGACTTAAGTATATACTAAGTGTGGGTATGATGACATGTCGTAATAACGAACAAATGTCGGATCGTATCAGTAATAAAAAGAGTTACACTAAAAGGTGTATAACGAGATAATTCGAAAACGTGTTTCGATTTAAGTGAAGTTATACTTAGAATTTTAAAACGTGTCAAGTGGTTAATCTCGAATGTTCTGATTGTTTATAGATCATCGAGCAGACCCAGGACACGCTATCTCCACCCACACCCGATTACCAGGCAAGTGTTCAAAACTTTGAACCTGTTGTTGTGATAATATATATGTGATTGCCGTTTTACATATGCCATAGCATGCATGCCTATTGTCAAATTTTATTATGATACCTGTTCCCTGAATTGATATTGGCTTATAGACTAGATACGAATTATCAGTTATAAGCCGGATTGTTTCGGTAAGAACCTTAGCGAAGGGCATATGATATTCATTATTAAATATAGACCATGAGTGAGTATTTTGAGATATAGATAGTCGTGGAAACCCGGAGGGATTCCAACGGCAGATTATTATTTATTTTGAGGAATGTTATTATTAAACGTTATTTATATTTCCATAAAGTATCAATTACTTGAAAATATTTCGAGGAATGTTATTCGAGTATTATCTCAGTCGAGTGATATTAAATGAATGTTAGTTTCGAACATTCATTTAGAGTTGATTATTTAATGAATATTATTTTGATATTCATTAGAATGTTATTTATTAAATGAATATTAATTTCGAATATTCATTTAAGGTTTTATGTACTTGATGAATATTATTTTAAAATATTAATTGGAAGTTCTATTTACTTAAGGAATGTTATTTCGATTATTCCTTTAAAGTTTTGATTACTAAATGAGTAATATTTGAATATTCATTTAGAAGATTATTTATTAAATGAATATTAATTTCAAATATTCATTTAAGGTTTGGACTTATTTATTGAATATTATTTTAAATAATTATTGGAGCTTAATTATTTAATGAATATTATTTTTGAATATTCATATAAGGAGAGATTTATTTAGTAAATAATTCTATATATTCATTCGAGGATTACTTACGAGCAATATTATGATTTAATAATATTCCGTAACTATTATTGAGTCAATAAATATTCTTGGAATATTTATTTAATTCTTTTTAAAATGATATATTAATTGGAGATTATCTTTCACCTCCAGATATTATGTAAAATATTTCGTAGTCTTTTTACGACTATTTTATCAAGGAAAGGTTCCCAACTATTTATTTTTCATTTAAATCTATCTTAAAAGGATTTAAATGCTCGCTCAAACTTCCATATTATATGGGAACCTACTTGAGCAATGTTATTTATCTTGTTGACTTCCCGGTCATAAATCTTGTAAAACTATTCTTTTCGCTCGCAACTTGGTTGCTGTTTATCAATTGAATCTTTGAGTAACCTTCTCATTATTCGAGGGGTAAGATTATTGGAATAAGATGGTATCCTCTAACAAGCAGCAGCTTGAGAGATATGATGTTGAATTTCCCTTTCCAACTAGATACGACTACTTTGTGGAGTCTTATCAACAGGTATCATACTTGGGCAAAGGGGGACGAACTTTACGTTCAGAGTCAAGAACTTCTTTTCGAACTTGGAGTCGTGTAAGAGGCCGAGTAGCGCCGGTCCATCCCAATTGGCCCAACCGTTGGCCGGGGAGATCTAACAGGGCGGTAGACAAGTAAATCCGTTAGTTCTTCCTTCTACCGGTAGTAAATCTAAATTGAGCTGTACAATCTGCGACTGATCATCGTAAGGATTGGAACAGTGGGCGCGGTGAATACTCCAGCATAAGTTCATCATTCAAATTCAGTTATTTTCTGCAACATTATTATTGTTGGCAGTATTGGAAAAGAATTCATAATTGGAATTGCAATATTTTCCTGCAAGTTCCTCTCTTATGATAAAAGATAATATCTGACTTATCTTTGACATAACAGATATTTCCACCTATATATGCAATTTGAGTTACCTTGTAACTTCATCGTTTATGTTATACTAGCATCATTTCCGTAAATGCATGGCATATAGTTTGAAAGATACTTTTGAACTGTTATATATTATCGATCAGTTATACATTATTGTTGGTGGGCTATTGCTCACTCTTGCTTTATTATTATATCACAACAACAGCTAGACCAGAGGACTCGCACAAGGCGCACTCGATGCTGGCAAGGACGATGAGACTACCAGAGCTGAAGAAGAAGCTATTGGTAGGATAGATTTATTCTTTCAGTACCAAGTATATGGTCTAGTATGAATTATGCAAATGGATGGCAAGGAGTATGTATTTATATTGTAATTCTTTTGGGTTGTAAGAACTCCAAATGTGATTAATAAAATTTGATTGTTACTCTGATTTCATCTCTGGGACTATAACGGGTGTGTTTTATATTGTTGTGTTGGGTCATAAATATGTAATTCATTTTATGTTGAAATAAGTTCAAGTATTGTGGACAGAAATGGAAACCGTAACGACCGGATCCCGGACCCTGGATCTGGGGGTGTTACAGAAGTGGTATCAGAGCGTACGTTATAAACCGCAGAGATGAGGCGACGTTAAAACAATAAATTCACTAAGATAATAAGAACTCTTGCCAAGTTCATACTCAAACTACTTAATGTAGTGATGACATATAAAACCCTTATGGGAACTCTTAAGTATCATGATAGTAACTTAGCTCGATATCGTAAGGCGACAGACCTTGAGGCATACGAGCAGCAGCGCGATGATGCTTTATATGCTGAAGATCAACGGGTAATTTGATGGAGTACCCTACTGGAGACCCGGAAGAGGTTCCAGCAGATAAGGACAGTTTTGTTAGGATAAGGAGCTTACCCTTGAGGAATGAGGGCCGCAGCTAGAAAGACTGTGATGATTAAGGTATGGTGCTCAGAAAAGTGAGCATAAAGAACTGAGCTATTAGCTAGAGAACTGAAGATTCATGTTGAATTCATAGCCGGACTACTGGATGTAGTACCAGCAAGTAAGACGGATTAGAAGAATTACTCGAGATCTTATACGGGAATAGATGAGAATCCTTAGCGACTTTCGTATTAACGAAGAGAGTGCTAGAGGGATGTATGATTTTCAAGGACATCGATATAGGACGAGGAGTGGAGTCCCAAGGAATAGTTGAGAAAGAGGAAGTAAGTGCCATATCATTTGATAAATGAATTAGTATGAATATTGTCAGTAATAATTTACCATGAGAGGGCAGATGTCACAGGTTATAATTTTTTTTAAAACCAAATTGAGGTTAATGAGGTTGTTTCATTCAGGGAAATGTTCATGAATGAATCAGTAGAAAGTAAAGACATTTGAAAGTGACAACATGATTGGATAAAGTTATATAAGGAAGTAGTAAGCGAGACAATGATCTCAGAACCTACCGGAAGATAAGACCAGTGAGTCAAGATGAACTCATAATAAGACTACTGCCAGAGACTAAGTATAGGGTTATTTCAACTCAGTGAAATGATGAACCAGAAATGTTAGATGCATGTGATGTAGAGGAATATTAAATTCCTTCTTTTCTTTGAATGGATTATAGTAGTTACCTTAAGTTTACTCCGACGCGGAATTATAATGGATCAAGTAATACGATCAGCAGTTAAAGAGAAAAATGTGAGAAAATCTTCTAGGAGCTAAAAGATGAAGTTGGTAATGACCAAGAGTTGGCATTGTTTAATGGAAAAAGGAGACTTTGTGCTTCCAACAACGCTTCGCAGATTAGGATGTGTGCTTGCACAGCACGACAAAGTACTTGCGGATGCATTCGGACAGCACGGTTCACCAGGTTCAGATGGCCTTAGTAGTGCCAAATTTTGTGGAACAACCAACTCCGACGGTAATGTTCCTTTTGAGACTAGTGGTTAGGTAGACTGAAAATTGGTAATATTGAATATCAGGATGTATAGGTATCAGGACGTTGTGACAGGTTTCAGTTTGAAACTGTGGATTCCCTTCTAAGGGATGTATATAATTGGGTCCTCTCTAATGGTTAAAATTCCAACCCGATGACGATTATTTCGTAAATTATGATTGCTTATGGTTCTACCTGCTTGGAGGTTCATAGAACTATTCTTCAGGTTTCAAAACTGGTCTCCTTAATGTTACCAGTAGGTGGATAGATTGACCAAAATTTCCCTGATTCTTGAAAGCAATTCGGCAAATTTTGGCAAACCTTGTCTTTCTGATTATCTGAGAACATCATTGAAGAGAATGGAAAATGGAACGAGCCCTGTGAATTGGGTAAGGTTGCCGTAAAATGGGTAGTAGACGGACCCTGAGTATTACAATCGATGGTAGAGATAAAATGATGAAGTGAGATTGGATGAAAACAGGAAATGTAAGTAAGAAACCAGCCGAACTGAGAAACTACGGGATTGACTTAAGTGAAAAGGCTGTTATGCCAGGAATGGTAAGCTTGTGTGGCACGTGGAATTGATAAGAATAGTTGAAAAAAAATAAAAATAGAGGAAAGGTGACCAGAGACGGTGCCGAGAAGTCGATTAAGACTTATATGGAGTAAAGTTTTGGAAATGTAGAAAGGTATCAAAGAAGAAGACACTATGCCGGCAATTGCTAGAAAAGTAATGCTATTAGCCAACCCCTAAAACATATATTTTTTTATTTTTTTTTGTGTGGCCAGTTGAGGCCAAGTCACAAAGGATTATCAAGTGACTAGACCAGCAATGAAAGGACAAAGCAGGGTTGCTTCTAAGTAAGCACCGACTGCAAGGGCTTCTGATATAAAGGAAACATTAATGAGATCGTAGGAATCTTCTACTGAACCCTTTGCAACCCATGTTTTGATTGGGAATTCATTAGATTTTTAGTATGGGGTCACCCATACTAAAGTGATTCATGTGTATATGATTGTCCAAGATTACGAGTAAAAAAAAAAATAGAAGTATAGTGACTTGAGATGTATGATGTTAGGGTATTATAAATACCATGAATATTATGACTAAGGAAAGGAAACAATGAAGATTTATGAAGAGAGTATAGAAATGGTCAGAGATTGATTAGTATGCTGTAGAAATTTTGCCTAAGGTAAGTACCTTTGAGAAGAACGATAAGCACTAAGAGATTCACATTGAACTCGACCAATATCTTCCAGAACGTCCTTGCTACCATTACCAAGTTCTTTAAGAAAGCAGATAGACATACGTTGTCTTTTAGAAGGTCAAATAGGCTGATAACTATCTGAAAGAAGAGGTTAGCATTAAGCCACTGACCGATTATCAAATGAGAATGATTGAAAAGATACCCTTATTAAGGATACATGATCTGATTGCCAATTATAGGATGCAAGAATTCCTTGGCAGTTGAATTAAGGATAGGATATCCATAAATTACGACAAACCCTGGGGAATGCACAAGGGATGGCATTAACCCCAATAAAGACATTATGAATTCAGATGATATGAGTTGGATTAATAAGGCAACAATGACCTGTAAGGATTATTAAAAAGAGTTCTGGAAAGGACATAGATAGAATTATTAGAGTCTTGATCAATGACGTCTTGCTATGTCCTGTACCTAGAAAATGCAGGAGGAATGATGAGGGCGACCTAAGAAACCTTACAAGGAAAAAGTTAAAATACTGAGTTTCAAAATAGAAGTTTGGTAGAGAATGTAAGACACAATAACAATAATGCCAGATGAGGCATGTATAAAACCATGATGAGGTATGGATGGAACCTAAGAAGGTTGAGATTATCCTAGAACAAGAAAGAACTAAGAGAACAAATATTCCAGGTATGATTGAGGGTAACTTTGATAAAGTTCCCACGGGAAGGTGGAAGCAGTGACTTATGGAAAAAGACTGATAGATATATTTTTCTCCTTCAGTAGAGCTTAAGAGAGAATGCTTTCACCCAACAGTGATGGGAATGAGGTAGAAAAGTTTGAGTTGGAATGTATCCAGAGAACATGGATTACAAGAAATTGTTAGTATCAGGAAAGGCCAATGAGGTGGTCGACAGTCTAAGTATAAAGTAATAATTACAAATGTTCATACCGAAGAAACAGAATGATATTTGGAAGGACCTTAAAGGTCATATCGGAATGGAGGAATTTACATTCCTTCTGATGACTGTGCAAGAATTGACGGTAATAATAGTTTAAGTAAAGATTCGATTCCTGATGGAGTCTTAAGCATATTACGTACCTTAGAAGGTCCCGTTTTGAGGCAAACCAGGACCATGATACAAAATTGACGAAGTAAACCGTTAAGTTTCCAGTCTTTTATGGAAGCTGCATGAGTGATAGTTTCATCAACTTGACATAGCTGCGATGCTTGAAACTCTTCTGCAATTTTATCTACTCCATGTAATATCTACATCAAGTGCAGGAAGTGTTCCTTATGGATAAGGAATAGTGATTACTTTGTCTCCCTAAAGGGTTGAAACCCGTATGGTTAGCTATTAACGCACTACGTAAACAACAAGCGATGGTGATTCTTCTAAGAAAGTAGATGACAACGTAAAGATAAAGAAAGTGCTGCTATTGATAAGCTAAATGGCATGTTGATGAATGACAAGCAAGTTTGTGTTAGTGTACTTCTGCGCAAACAAGATAGAGAATATGAAGTTGATGATTCATGATGTTAAATGTATTCCCGTAGTAAGAATTAATGAGACTTGGAGAGAAGGGCAGTTGAGCCCGAGACTTATTTTGCCACCTGAGAGTTTAAAAGTGTTCGGAAGGTGGCATTCGAGTCAGCTCTACCCCCAAAACTTATAGCATGATCGTAACGTGTTTCATGTGGCAAGGCTACGCCAGTAAAATGCAGATGCTCGATAGATGATAAGAGTACGAGCAGGTAGGTATACGACCTGGTCTGACTTACGAAGAACGACCTGTGGAAAACCGCAGGCAGAAAAGAATAGGTGATGAGAAACAAGTTAACAGAAGTAGATTATATTGAATCTAAGTTAAAGGGATCGGCCAGATTCATTTCAGAGAATTTAAATTGGAATAATGTGATGATTATAGAGTAAATGTGACGGGATACCAATTAGGAGGTACCAAGTGCAAAAGATGCCTCAATAAAGAGATGAAGGTGGAAGTAAATAATAGAATTGAATAAGAATCAGAGAATAAGAAGGATGTGATTGATAAAGAAAAGGTTGGGGAAGCAACTATGGAATGTGAAGCGAGGACTGTTATGAATGGATTAATAAATGGGCTTTCTGATGAATTCTCGGGATAACAACCTGACAGTGTTAGTATTGTGAATATGATAGAGTTAGTAGCGTGGCATGGGATGTCAGTAACAATGATGTCAAGCGAAAAACCTAAGATTTAACCTAAAAGGTTGAAGGAGTTTTCTGAAGTGAGCGTTGCTAAGATTAAACAAGAGTATAGGTCCATAGAATAATGGACAAAGCAGCAAGATATGTTGACTCGTGAGATTGCGATTAAATAGTATTGGATATAATCATGACTAATTTCTTCTTTGATGAACCTATATAATTCAGAGGTAAATTCTGAGTATGATATTTTACAATCATGAAAACTTTCTATAATCCTTTAGAACTCTTTCTTTTCTTCTCTCTTATTCATCTTCTTTATGAATTGAGAAGAACAACCCTTTAAGGAGGGGAGGTACTGCTACGTGACTATCTGTCTATGTGATAGAAGTCTAAGTGGAATACCATAACTTGTTTAATTGCTTGTCAAGTACTAAAGGCTGGCTCCCTTCTGTACAAATATGCAATATAATAAATGTTCATTGATCATAGTGATCTCTCAATAAATCTTTCCACTTCTCTATATTGATCGAGATTGCGAAGATTAAAGCGATCAGGAAATGCACAGTGCGAGCGAGGTTACCTCCGAATTCGCAGTATGACAGTGATACCAATGTTACTGCAGGTATCAATAAGGATAAAGTACGTACTGTAGTACCAGTAGATGTGTTGAGAAAGGGTAGAACGACTAAGAATTGACCCGGAAGCTGAAAGGTTAAATGACAGACAAACGACTCTTGTTTCCTACCTGATTCCATGATGGAATCCTTTTAAGGAGGGGAGGCAGTAAGAACCCAAATTTTCGGTAGAATTAAAACTTTTTATTAAGTATTGATAAAATGAGGAACAATGATTCCGACAACAAGGTCACCAGCTCTAATGAATAAATGGAATGGATATGGATTCAAATACTTATATATCATGAAGAATGCTAATGGTTGACAACTTAGGTAAGAATAATCTATCTCCTAGGGGAATAAGATATGGCAATTCCAAGCAGGAGAATATTCTCATGTCATCCAGATCGATAACGATTAGTCCAGTGGTTCCGTGAAAGGGTTAAGGAAGACCCGAGAAAGAACAAAGACATTGTCATAAATATAGGGAATAAAGGAAGAATATAGAGTGAATAGTGTTTTTAGTGGAAATGAGAATATTATTAGACGACGCTATGTAGAAGTATTCAGAACGGATTTCTGAGTTCGTATTAGTGATCCAGGGGTAAAATAAGTGTATGTAAAAGCTGTCGGATTCTGAAAAACAACACTTTTATTTTCTCCGAGATTTCCCTGGACACTGAAGGATTTAAGGATTTATTTAAAAGATTTAAGGAATTTAAGTTCAAGGATATTAAAGGAGGATTAAGGATATTAGTATATGTATTAAGAAGGTTTCCGGTAAAACCTTAACGAGAAATATTTGAGATGTTCCTCCGAATGATTATTGAAATTGAGTAATAAACGGACAAAAGAGCAAGCAGAGATCTAGATGCATGCATTTGCAAGTAGGAAATATCTAGTAACCAAGCTAGTTAAGCAAGTAACTAGCACAATTGGAAACAAACCAAGTTACTTAGTGCTAATGACATCACTTCACCACAAAACACCAACACTTGTCTCTTTGATGACTCAAGCAAAATGAGGTAATCACTTTAATAAATCAAGTGGCTAGATATTATCTCAATACATTGCAATAATTCATTTGGATGAGACTAAAGTAAGAGAGCAAGCAAAACCACTCCATTTCTCTCCATTTTGTGAAACTGCCCAGCAGCACCAAGCTCAAGAAGAAAATTTATATCTCCATTTCTATCCATGATAAAATCACCAAATTTTTACCACAGCCTCTCCACTCCGTGAGCAATATTCGCTCAAAATTTCATAGCAATCCAAGTAGTATAGCCTAGTCAAATCACCTTCCCAAGTTGAAGAAGCAAACTGTCCTGATGCTTGACAGTTTCTGGACTGATCTTCAAACGACTATATCTCCTTCGTTTCTTTGGATGATCCAAGCTTGTTTAAGGTGTTCTAAGGGCCATACAAGGTTTTATAAGGCTAGTACATACTCCAAGGAAGGTATATCTCACTTAACCCTAGATCTTGCTTTGAGTTTTATGAAGTTTTGATGAGATCTTAAGTGGGTTGCAAGATGAGTTCTTGATTGTTGTGTTAATAGTTGTTTAAGACTTGATTTGTTATGTTTATGTTGTGTGGTGGTCATGAGACCTTACCACTGGCCTTAGAGCCTCTTGAAAGTAGTAAATGATGTTGTTAAGCCATGAGTTGCTTTGATGATGTGCTTGAGGCATGTACGAATTTGGATCATTCGAGTTATAGCCGTCGTAATGCCGAATTTTTGTTAACACTTAGAAACCAAGCATGGCAGTTAATATAATTTCCTGACCTTGGTAGTATTATTACTGTTCCTTGTAGATCTCGAGCCATAGATCGTTTTGGCGTGAGAATCGAAACATTCCAACTTACGGTTTAGGAGTTATGGTCAAATTACTAAAATTGTTTCGAAACCGTAAGTAAAAGTTCGTAACTTCAATTGAACACTCGTAAATCATGTTACTCAATGGTGAATCTTAGTAAATAAATACTAGAGGTCATAAGGAAGGTATGAAAGAAAACCACATATCAAACGGATCATTTTCTGATTTTATAAAAATGTTTGAATCAAGGTTAAACGCGAACGAACCCCTAAAAACCCGCTTGGTTATAACTTTGGTAAAACACTTAGAAAATGAACGATCAAACTCGAGGTATAATCTCGGTTCGTAATCGATCGACTTTAGAACTTATATGACTTAAGTATATACTAGGTGTGGGTATGATGACATGTCGTAATAACGAACAAATGTCGGATCGTATCAGTAATAAAAAGAGTTACACTAAAAGGTGTATAACGATATAATTCGAAAACGTGTTTCGATTTAAGTGAAGTTATACTTAGACTTTTAAAACGTGTTAAGTGGTTAATCTCGAATGTTCTGATTGTTTATAGATTATCGAGCAAACCCAGGACACGCTATCTCCACCCACACCCGATTACCAGGCAAGTGTTCAAAATTTTGAACCTGTTGTTGTGATAATATATATATGTGATTGCCGTTTTACATATGCCATAGCATGCATGCCCATTGTCAAATTATATTATGATACCTATTCCCTGAATTGATATTGGCTTATAGACTAGATACGAATTATCAGTTATAAGCAGGATTGTTTCGGTAAGACCCTTAGCGAAGGGCATATGACATTCATTCTTAAATATAGACCGGGAGTTGGTATTTTGAGATATAGATAGTCGTGGAAACCCGGAGGGATTCCAACGGTAGATTATTATTTATTTTGAGGAATGTTATTATTAAACGTTATTTATATTTCCATAAAGTATCAATTACTTGGAAATATTTCGAGTTATGTTATTCGAGTATTATCTCAGTCGAGAGATATTAAATGAATGTTAGTTTCGAACATTCATTTAAGGTTTTATGTACTTGATGAATATTATTTTAAAATATTCATTGGAAGTTCTATTTACTTAAGGAATGTTATTTCGATTATTCCTTTAAAGTTTTGATTACTAAATGAGTAATATTTGAATATTCATTTAGAAGATTATTTATTAAATGAATATTAATTTCAAATATTCATTTAAGGTTTGGACTTATTTATTGAATATTATTTTAAATAATTATTGGAGCTTAATTATTTAATGAATATTATTTTTGAATATTCATATAAGGAGAGATTTATTTCGTAAATAATTCTATATATTATTCGAGGATTACTTACGAGCAATATTATGATTTAATAATATTCCGTAACTATTATTGAGTCAATAAATATTCTTGGAATATTTATTTAATTCTTTTTAAAATGATATATTAATTGGAGATTATCTTTCACCTCCAGATATTATGTAAAATATTTCGTAGTCTTTTTACGACTATTTTATCAAGGAAAGGTTCCCAACTATTTATTTTTCATTTAAATCTATCTTAAAAGGATTTAAATGCTCGCTCAAACTTCCATATTATATGGGAACCTACTTGAGCAATGTTATTTATCTTGTTGACTTCCCGGTCATAAATCTTGTAAAACTATTCTTTTCGCTCGCAACTTGGTTGCTGTTTATCAATTGAATCTTCGAGTAACCTTCTCATTATTCGAGGGGTAAGATTATTGGAATAAGATGGTATCCTCTAACAAGCAGCAGCTTGAGAGATATGATGTTGAATTTCCCTTTCCAACTAGATACGACTACTTTGTGGAGTCTTATCAACAAGTATCATACTTGGGGAAAGGGGGATGAACTTTACGTTCAGAGTCAAGAACTTCTTTTCGAACTTGGAGTCGTGTAAGAGGCCGAGTAGCGCCGGTCCATCCCAATTTGCCCAACCGTTGGCCGGGGAGATCTAACAGGGCGGTAGACAAGTAAATCCGTCAGTTCTTCCTTCCACCGGTAGTAAATCTAAATTGAGCTGTACAATCTACGACTGATCATCGTAAGGATTGGAAAAGTGGGCGCGGTGAATACTCCAGCATAAGTTCATAATTCAAATTCAGTTATTTTCTGCAACATTATTATTGTTGGCAGTATTGGAAAAGAATTCATAATTGGAATTGCAATATTTTCCTGCAAGTTCCTCTCTTATGATAAAAGATAATATCTGACTTATCTTTGACATAGCAGATATTTCCACCTATATATGCAATTTGAGTTACCTTGTAACTTCATCGTTTATGTTATACTAGCATCATTTCCGTAAATGCATGGCATATGGTTTGAAAGATACTTTTGAACTGTTATATATTATCGATCAGTTATACATTATTGTTGGTGGGCTATTGCTCACCCTTGCTTTATTATTATATCACAACAACAACTAGACCAGAGGACTCGCACAAGGCGCACTCGATGCTGGCAAGGACGATGAGACTACCAGAGCTGAAGAAGAAGCTTTTGGTAGGATTGATTTATTCTTTCATTACCAAGTATATGGTCTAGTATGACTTATGCAAATGGATGGAAAGGAGTATGTATTTATATTGTAATTCTTTTGGGTTGTAAGAACTCCAAATTTGATTAATAAAATTTGATTGTTACTCTGATTTCATCTCTGGGACTATAACGGGTGTGTTTTATATTGTTGTGTTGGGTCATAAAGATGTAATTCATTTTATGTTGAAATAAGTTCAAGTATTGTGGACAGAAATGGAAACCGTAACGACCGGATCCCGGACCCTGGATCTAGGGGTGTTACACAACCTATCAGAGGTTAGTGAATATGATGTTTAAAGATCAAATCAGGGAAACCATGGAAGTTTATGTGGATGACATGTTGGTGAAGTCTAAGGAAACAGGGGACCACATCCAACATCTGGAGGAGATGTTCCAAATTCTCAAAAAATTCCGCATGAAGCTTAATCCTCATAAGTGTGTATTTGGAGTGGAATCCGATAAGTTTCTATGTTTCATGGTAAATCATAGGGGTATAGAGGCAAATCCTGTAAAGATACAGGCTCTCCTTAATATGAGATCTCCACGGACAGTGAAAGAAGTGCAAAGCTTGACTGGGAGAGTTGTCGCTTTGAACCGCTTTGTATCCAATGTATCCAAGTCTTATGATAAGTGCAAGGAATTCTTCAAAGCTATCAAAGGTGTCGGGAAGAAATTCAAATGGACGCTAGAGTGCGAGGATGCTTTTCAGGCATTGAAGACCCATTTGGGATCTCCCCCACTTCTGTCTAAGCCTCATGAGGGTGAGATTCTCATTCTGTATCTAGCTGTTTTGGAGTATTCTGTTAGTGGGGTTCAAGTACGAGAGGAGTGCAACATCCAGTATCCAATATATTATGTCAGCAAGAGGTTGTTGGATGCGGAGATGAGGTATTCGAACATGGAGAAGCTGGTATATGCTTTGATCTTGGCTTCTCAGAATTGCGACCATACTTCTAGGCTCATAAGGTTGAGGTCTGGATAGCGTACCCTTTGAGATAGATATTGCACAAATTGGAGACCTCTGGGCGCATGCTAAAACGGGCTATTGAGCTAGGCTAGTTTGATGTCGAATTTAAACCAAGGAGTGCTATGAAGGGGAGGGCTCTTGCGGATTTCATTTTGGAGTTTCCCTTGGAGCGAGAGGGCGATGCCCTAGCTATCATACCTGCTGCTCTACTACCACCGGTTGAAGAACAGTCTAGCTCGACTCTGTAGTGGACCTTATATGTAGATAATGTAGCGAATAATGGAGGTGTCGGGGCGGGGATCGTGTTGTTCAGTCTTGAGGGGCATTATTTGAAAAGTGCTATTCACTTCGCTTTCCATGCTATGAATAATGATGCTGAGTACGAAGCTTTGATCTCGGGTTTGAAGCTTTGATCTCAAAATGAAGGTGGAAAATATAAATGTTTTGAGTGATTCTATGCTAGTGGTACACCAAGTAAAAGGGGGTTTCAAGCACGCGGTCCTCGCACCGAATTGTATATGAGGTGCACTCAGCGGTTAATGGGATTGTTTCGAGAATCAAAGTTGGAGCAATTGCCTAGAGACAGTAATGCGGAGGCTAATGCTTTGGCTAAGTTGGGATCTTAGAAGGAAGCTACTTTGTTGGGGGTGATTCCCTTGGAAATTTAGAAGGAGCCTAGTGTTCCAGAGGTCGAGTTAATACAAGTAGATGGCCCAATACCAGATACCTGGATAACTCCAATTTGGAAATAGTTAAAGGATGGAACTCTTCCGGAGGATAAGGGTGACGCAAGGCAACTAAGATACAAGGCAACCCGTTATGTTGATTATGGGGGAAGTCTCTATTGACGAGGATTTAATCAGCCTCTTCTGAAATTTATTGATGGTGAGGAATGTCAATATATCTTGTGGGAGATTCATGAAGGGATTTGTGGTAATCACTCGGGGGGTGGATCATTGGCTCAAAAGTGCTTCGACAAGGCTACTATTGACCTACGCTTCGGGAAGATGCTTTTCAGTTTGGAAGGTCTTGTGATAAGTGTAGCATTATGCTAACTTTGTGAATAGCCCTGCTGCTACCCTTACTTCTTTGACCAGTCCTTGGCCTTTTGCTCTGTGGGGGATCGACTTGATTGGGGAACTCCCTAAGGGAAAGGAAGAGTAAAATATGCAGTGGTTGTTGTTGATTACTTCACTAAATGGGCGGAAGTGGAACCATTGGCAAGGATCACTGTGAAGAAGTTGGTGGATTTCGTATATCTTTCCATTGTCTGTCGATTTGGGATTCCATATAAGCTTATATCTGATAATGGAAAGCAGTTTGATAGTAAGAAGATGCCAGAGCTATGTAGAAATCTTGGAATTAAAAAGGATTTCTCCGCTGTGATTCATCCTCAAATGAATGGGCAAACAGAAGCAATTAACAAAATCATCAAGCATAGTTTGAAGGCAAAGTTGGATGATAGCAAGGGAAATTGGCCGGAGGAGTTACCTAATGTCTTATGGAGTTATAATACGACCCCCAGGACCACTACTGGGGAAACTCCCTTTGCTTTGACATATGGATGTGAGGCTATGGTTCCCGTTGAGTTAGGGGCAGGCTCTTTTCACAAAGATCATTTTCAGCCATAAGTGAATGAAGTAAATCATCGTTTTATCTTGACATGGAGGAAGAGTTTTGGGCTACTTCTCAGACGAGGTTGGTATCTTATCAGCAAAGGGTGGTGCTGTACTATAATACTAAGGTCAAGGCTAGGCCTTTGAAGGTGGGTGATTATGTTCTTCGTCGAGTCATGCCAAACACAAAAATCCAGAATCATGGAGTATTTGGTGCAAATTGGGAAGGGCCCTACAAGGTTAGGGCAGCGTTATGGAAAAGGACTTATTACCTGGCCGATATGGTGGGGAAGCATATTCCTCGTGCTTGGAACATGGAGCATTTGAAGAAATATTATCAGTGTATGCCCGGTTTGATTCTCTTATTATGTTATTAAACTTTCTCTTAATTTATTTTGAAAAAGTCTAGGGGGTAGTACATGTACTCCTCCTTAGCCAGGATTTATATTTATGAATAAAACATGCTTGTTTTTTCGAATTTTCTTGCGAGATTTCTTTGATAGATGACCTCCTCTAAGGAGGATCTTCATGGAATATGTGAAAAGATGATCTCCTCTAAGGAGAGTCTTAGTAAAATATAACGATCTTCAGGAGCATTATCTCCCGAGAGGAGAGTGTTTATGGAATGGGAATATGACCTCCCGAGAGGAGGGTGTCCCGAATTATCAAGGCACGATTTCTAGGAATACGACCTCCTGAGAGGAGGGTGTTCTAGGGTGTATACTCCCTGAAAGGAATATATTTTGGAAGATATTCTTATCAATGGATAATTTTGAATTATTGAAATAGGACAAGGTCGTTTGCAAGGGGCGACGCCTAAGTTCGAGGGCGACGTTTTTAACTACAGGTAAACAGAAGATAACTTATGAAGAAGGCGACGCCCAAAAGGAAAAGGGGATGCCCAAAACAAGCAAAGTAACTAGATAAACAAGGGTGATCATAAATATTGAAGCATGCAGAAATTATAAAGTCATTACAAAAGCGACGCCATTAAAAAGAGGGTGCGCACTCCATAGTAGTTGAAAACCTGATAAATAAAGTCAATAAAGTACAACGGGCGAGGCCGTTAATGGAGGGCCCGCACTCCAAAAGTGTTTGCAATTACAAATAGGTCATGTAGTCAGGAAGCGATTATATTTGAAGGGGTAGCTCCACCATCATTCTCGCCCTCTCGACGTTCTCTCTCAGAAGCCTCTTTCTTACTCGCCTCTTCAGCAGCAGCCAACTCTAGTTCCTTGTTAATTTTACTTTGAAGAGCCTCTTTTGCTTTCTCAATCAGGTGGACGTTATCCTTTTTGAACTTTGCCATATACGGAGTGGTAGAAGGAGTGAAGTGCGTCGACCAATCATAATCAGGATCAACTACAAGGAAGTTGCGCAAGTAGGGCAAGAATCCTTCAGAGTAGGCCTCGCTTTTGTATTTCTTCTTTACCAAGGTTTAGCTCGGACATCTCTGCTTATAGTTTCTCAATTTCTTCAGAGTGTGACTACTGCTTTACCCTCAAATTCTCGTTAGCTTCGTCCAGTAAGTCTTGAAGGTGCTTCGTCTCTGCTTTATGGGCCTCGCCCAAATTGAACACCTTCCTCTCAAATTCGTCTAGCTGCCCTTTATAGTATGTAACAGAGCTTTTGACATTGCTATATTATTTCTCTAGTTTTGCTACCTCGCCCTCTAGATGACCGACATAGTTCAATCCATGAAGAAAGGTTATGCCCAGGGCTTGTTTGAAGTAGAATCTTGTTTCTTCTCTCTCTCAACTACACCATGATTTGACGGTGTCCTCTGGAAAATGTTTTGCAACAAGGTCGCCATAGAGGGCGGCGACTCCTGTGGACTGCTTTTCCACCACATTTTTTCCTTTTTTTGATGTACCAGTTTCTAAGTCGACGACCGGGCCCCCCCATTTCCTCACATTCCTGTCTTTTTCTCTTTGGGTGGGGACAGGTTGGGAGAGGACTGCTGAAGGTGTTGGTTGTGTTTGTGTGGGTTGAGCTTTCTCCACTATTGCTTCTTCAGCAAAAGGGTTCTCGCCAAAAGGAAGTTCTACCATTTTACCTACAACAAGACAAAGACAGATCAAATTAGATGAGGCTATTATAATAAACACAGGAAAAGAATAAACAAGCTATGAGGATGGAATGCCTTTAAACAGGGCGACGTCTATACCTTTGCCGGTAAAGCCCCTGACTTTTTTCTTAAGGGTTTTTCTGGATATGTTTCTCTTAAACTTTATGTGAGGGACTTTCCCAAATCCCCCATTATAAAGATGATGGGCGATCAAAGTTGTTGGGGCCAATAAAATGTCAAGTTCTTTTTCAGCTCTCGGTAAGTCAGATATATGAGTCGCCCTCCTTAGAGCTTCGCCCTTCAAATCGGTTTGAGGAGGCTTGTCTAAAATGATAAATATACTTAGTGTTTATATTTAAAGTACAAAGGAAGGCGAAGACTATTGATTAAAGAAGAGGGAACTTACTTGGTTCGATGTTAAATTGAGGATTATTTCTAGGAACATCGTAAAAGTAGAAGAAGTCGCTCTTTCACAACTTCATGTTACTTTGGTTACCTTTAAAGAAGCCTTTTTTGTTATGCTTAGGCCAAAGGGCGAGGTAAAAGAAGCCCAACTCAGTGCTACACCGTCTAATGTCAAGAAAATAAGAGAGTTCATCCATGGTTGGCGCTTCATAGCTGTTGTTCTTATACATCATGAAGAGACCAATGGCCATCCTATAGCTGTTGGGCGAAAGTTGTATAGGGGCGATTCTGTAGTGGTTAACGATCTGTAGAAGAAAGGGATGGATTGGATATCCACCAAAACCCAGTTCTACTAATTGAGGTGTCAATACCATGCAAGGTGTGGGGAGACCGTTAATGTCAAAAAGGTGCATCCTCATGAAGGATCGAGGGCGATACCATTTACTCGCAAGATTGTAATATTCAATCAACCACATAATATTATCCGAAGAGATTTCAGAGGCGAGGCCAGCACAAGACACAATTCCTTTAGCCTTCCTCAACTCGGTTTTTTCTTCCTCAGTAATCTCGTCTTCAAAATCTAAATCCACTTCGTGGTCGAATCCTTTTTGGATAAAAGGCCTATTAGGAGGCGAAGGAATCTCCATTGCATAGTTGATAGGCGAGGTAGAATAAACGACTTCGTCTTCCTCAAATACCTCTTCGTCGTCGCCTGCAGATGATTCATTACTATCATCTTCGAGGCCACTTCCGCGAATAGTGTCCTCGAATCTTCTTAAATCTTTTCCCTTTCCTTGCCCGATCCATGGGGATCCTGCCTGAGGAGGGTCGAGTCTAGCAAAAAACTCATTAAGATCCTCATCATTTTCCTTATCTCCAAGATCTTTGGCATTGTATATACTTGGAAGATCTTTGAATTCATCATGATGATGAGGGCTGAGGCTTATTGAGAGGCCAATAACCTCCTCTGGATGAAGTTATCCCCCTAAGGAATTATGTGTTCTTCCATGGGCCCTAAGCCATCTTGATTCACGAAATTTTTGAGGAGGGTTGCCTTGGAGGGGATGAGAAGAAGAAGTTCCAGAACGTCACCGTTTTGCCTTCTGAAGGAATGATCTCGTCCGACATATGTAATTAAGGGCGAGGATGGTGTTAAAAGAGTGGAAGGACTCAAGAATGGAAAAAGGGCAAAACAAGAAGGTTTAAGTAAAAAAGTAGTCCTCGCCCTTAAAAGGGAGTCGTCCTAAAACTATCATTTGATAACGTGAAGAGACATATAGATAGGTTGACCATTGATAGGACCCTAATGGACGTCGCCTAATTTTCTAGGACTAAGGGTCCAATTTAGATAAATTTTAAAATATATAAAGATAAAGCGTGAGAATAGGGCATACCTTGACTAACAGAGAAGATGCCAATTAAATAATTGGAGGACCCACCCAAGCAGTTGTTAGATAGCCACACTTACTTGTTCAGAGAATAATTCTAAAGCACTTTAACACAATCTTTGGAAATATGAAGAAATAAAGAAAATCTTTGGGGTTTTTATGGACAGAAAAAATAAAAGCCAACGTGGCGCCATTTAATTGGATCTTGAAAGGAGTGTCAAGGCATGATAGCTCATTTCCCACGCTAAGAACTCTGGGAAGAACACTAGGAGGGCTCGCCTTCTTTCCTAAAGGGATTCTCTCAAAGATAGTTTCTTTTATACATAATTAATGTAAGAAACTGGGGGGTAGTTGTTACGCCCAGAAATTAGCCTCGCCCTAATTAGGGGAACGCCTTAAAAGGGCTAGGAAGGATATGCATCATGGAAATACCAAATGCTATTTGGGCCTCGGCCCAACATCTTCGAGGGCGTCCCCAAATATGAGGGCTCGCCCACTTACAGATCTCGCCCTCTATTTACGAAAGGGGAATTTCCCCCAGGAAACAAAAAAGAAGATGATAAATGACGATAAGGCTTTTGCCTAGGCTATTGGAAATTCCCCTATTGGGGAGTCGCCCCTTAGTGATTCCGAGGGCTAGCCCTATGACTAATTATTCTCTTTTGGTGGCTCAAGGTGGGCGTTGACTCTGATAATTTCGGGTCAATGACTTAACCGCCATGCTCCGAGAAAATAGCTGGGCCAGAAAGCCCATCAGGATTTTACTAAAGGCGGTGGCCCCGATCCAATGGGCTTCCCTAAATAAGGAAACCTAGCCCGTTTCGGTTACTTGCTCCCCAAGAACTATGTTTGGCTTGATACTTACAAATAAAGGGTACGTAGGCACATTGTATGGCACGATGCAAACCCTTACGAAAAAGAGAGAATTCAATATTCAATCTTGATTGCAACACATCTCATCATACAATATCAGCCATCCCCAAATCACAAACCCTAACCCTAAACATCCTACGTTGTTCACCGTCATCAACCACCACCACAATTCGAGCAAACCTCTCCGAATTTGTTTCCCAAATTCCTCCGTTAACAGTTACCAACAAAGAAAAGAAATCATACTAGCACGGTAACAATTACTAATAGTAGTTAACAGGGACAATAGACATTCTCCTCCTCGATTGTGAAATTCTTGTTAAAATCTTCATCTTTAGATTTAAAATTATCTTCGACAAGATCTCATGGTGAAACTAAACTCACCAACCAATTTGGCTAGATGGACATTTATACTTATAATGGAATTCATTAACTACATAAATAAATACTTTTTGGGTTATATTATGTTTATTATATATTAAACTATTCATTTAATATAAAATTACTTATATTATAACTTGTGCACATTATTTTTTATAATTATTTATAGACCTAACAATCTAAATAAATTTTACAGAAAATTTTCTTATATTTTTTAAATGAAAAAAATAATTATTATTTTGAGATAAATTGTTTTGTTCATAATCTCATATATGAAATGCATAGATAAAATAATTATTCTTTGAGATCAACTATTTTGTTAACAAACCAATTTGGCTAGATGGACATTTATACTTATAATGGAATTCATTAACTACATACATAAATACTTTTTGGGTTATATTATATTTATTATATATTAAACTATTCATTTAAGATAAAATTACTTATATTATAACCTGTGCACATTATTTTTTTATAATTATTTATAGACCTGCCCATCTAAATAAATTTTACAGAAAATTTTCTTATATTTTTTAAATGGAAAAAATTACTATTTTGAGACAAATTGTTTTGTTCATAATCTCATCTATGAAATGCATAGATAAAATAATTATTCTTTGAGATCAACTATTTTGTTAACAATATCACATATGAAGTGCTCGTGGTTAATTTTGTTGTGAAATTTAATAAAAAAATGCACTAAATTAAAATTGGTTGGTCAAATTAAAATCAGTTAAACTATAGGCATACTAAAAATATGAATTTTAAGAAAATTTATAAAAAAATATACCAATGCGATTTGGATTACATATCGATTATTGGTTAATAATTACATATAATATATAGTTTATTTATAAGACAGTATGATAAATACTATACAAAATATAGCAAATTAATTAGCAAAATAAGAAAGATATGAAGTTTTGAAAGGAAATTTGAAATTTATATATATATATATATATATATATATATATATATATGAGATTTGTACTCCATATCGGTTATCAGTTATCGATTAAATAACTAAATAAAATATATCGTTGAGTTATGAGATGATACTATAATTAAGATTATGTATATATTGGTATATAACAGTGTATCTTCTTCTATATATAATAGGAGAACAAAGGGAGTACCTCAGAATTTAACTTTAATAAGTAAGATCTTGTATGTTACAATAACTAAAAAATGTCTAAAATTTCGAACATGAAAGCATTCAATAATTTGTTGCATGGTTATTTCCTTTTAAATGCTTGCAAAGACATATACTTGCCTATTGGTGGTCGAGGAAGAAGTTGTTTTGGCATCAGAAGCCACAACGGTATCCTCCCACACGTTTGGTGATCGTGCATTCCTCACATACATCCTCCAAATTTGTTTCATATATTTCAAATGTATAAAAATATCTCCAAATAGTTCAAATAGTACACATCTTCGCGATGTTCAACAATGCTAGAAATGGTCCGTGCCTCGCACGGGCTATTATGCTAGGTATGTATATAATAGCCCAACAAGGGCTACAATTGATGAGACATTTTATTCCATCTTAAATCTTTACACATTTTATTCCATCTGAATTGACTGATTTACCCTTCTATTCATTATTTTTTAAAAATAATGATATTGGTGGGAATTGAACCTAGGTCCCTACAATGTGTAGAAAGCTTTTTACCATCACACCATTCACTCTTATGTGTTTTGTATGATACACATTATATGTGTGCAGGTGTGTTGTGTGATTGAAACAAAATGGTAATTTAGTTAGTGCGACATATTAACCAATTTTAGGTGATTTAGCTATTGCGAGGTATTAACAAATTTTAGTTATCAATTTATTTTTACATTCATTGATTCGAATTATCATATATTATATTACATTAAAAAATAAATTAATGATATATAAAATTTGGTTTGGTTATACTAGACCAATCAGTCATATGTATTTTAAATCTACACATTATAAATGTGTGTGTGTGTTACTTGAGTGAAACAAAATCTAATTTGATACTTATTACGACATATTTGCAATCTTTGGTCATAATTTTATTTTTATATTTATTGATTTGGATCATAATAAATTATATTATATCAAAATATCAATTAGTGATACATAATATATAGTTTGTCTATATATTTTAAAATAATAATAATAATAATAATAATAATAATAATAATAATAATAATAATAATAATAATAATAATAATAATCAACATAATAGTTGTAGGGTCACCGATTTAATTCACACATCTTTCTATCATTAGACCACTCAGTCACATGTGTTTTAAATCATACACATTATAGATGTGTGTGCATGTTACTTGAGTGAAACAAACTTTGATATTTTTAATTATTGTAACATATTAACAGTTTTTGGCTATATTTTATTTTTACATTTATCGATTCAGATTATAGTATATTATGTTATATTATTTATTAATATTATTCTCTATCGATGTCAATATTTAGAACTATACAAATTTTTTATTTGATGAATTTCTTGATTTATCAAATATTTATTTACCCAGACTCAGTTGATTAAAATGTAAGTTTTAAGAATTTTTTTCAATAATTAAAATATCAATTAAAAAATTATTATAAATTTTAGAAAATAAGTAAAGCTAGAGGCTCGTAATTCGCTAAGAGAAACAACAAACTCATTCAAGTCTTTGGTCTATCTGTTCACTCCAGTTATATCTTTGGATGAAGCTGTATTTGAAAAAAGAAAGGATGAATTCATTGTCAAAGCACGAACATATATAAGGCATCTGAGCAACTTCAACTTAAGATGATAGAAGTACGAAAAAATATTCTAAAGTGTGATAAACATGTATTTACACAAGATATATTCACTCAGTCAATTAGAATTATCTGGTATTTTAAAAGTGTAACGGACAGAGGAAGAGTAAAGGGAAAATGATGCTTAATATGAAGAAATTAGAAGAAAAGAAATGAAAGAGTTAGAAAGATAGTTTTAATAAGTGAAAGCGCAAGGCCTGAGTAGGGTATTAGAAGATTTACGAAGTTTTTGAATAAAATCAAGAGTAAAACCTACACTCTCAGAATGCAATATCTTGAAAGCTATTTAGTTTGTATCTTGAATATTATTGGAGATCCAACTAAATGGATGTATCATTTTCGAAGAAGTGGAAGAACAATTTAGTATTGTAAATGTTCTGCAAAATTATATTAATTAGACGATGCCCATAAAACACTCGAATTCTATTCTATGACTCATAAAAAAAACTAACATGACTACTATCAATATTACTCATATTATTTTTCAGATTACAAACTTGAACATACTTAAATAAGTACACAATAGTCACATATGCCATTAACAAGCATAATTCCATTAAAATCAATCACATACTTTAAAAGACATTGGTCATGCATAATTTAATTTAAAAATACAATTTACGATAGCGACCCGTTCCTCCCACGGGTTTTTATGCTAGTTATATTAATAATAGCCCAACAAAGGGAATTTATTCAGTGAAATGACCAATTCACCCTCACTAATTCATGAGACATTTTATTCAGCTTGAAATGATCAAAATATCCCCGTATCTATTAGTTTTAGGAAAAATTATTGTTATTGAGAATCGAACATGGGTGTAACCATTAGTTAACAAATCTTCTCACCACTATGCCACTTTATGATTTATGCTACAAATCATACATGTAATATGTGTCTCTACAGCGTAGATAAAAATATATTTAGTCTTTTGGTTATTGAGACTCATTGATAATTTTGAAAATATTGTAAGGAGTACCGAATTGGGTACAGAAAAAAGTTACAAAATGGCGTGATAATACTGATGTGGCATAATATAATATATTTTTTTAGAATATAATATAAGATCCATATAAAGCCTCCCTCTAACACCTTAATGTTTTAGATGAGTTAGTTCCTTAACATGGTATCAGAACCCTAAAGTCTTTCTCTAGCCGTAACCTAGTTTTTTTTTTTCACCTTCACCTTTTTTTTCTACTCTCTTTAGCCAGCAACTAACATGGCTGAAGGCCAAAACAACCTTCCATCATGCTCTCGCTGTCAACAACATCAAAAACTTTGTCCTCATCACTCTTGAAGTTGAGAAAGTCCAATATTCTTCTTGGGTAGAAATCTTTAAAATCCATGCTACTACATATCAAATGTCAGATCATATAAATCCTCCAGATCCAAAAGCCACAACAACTACGACAAAAACCACCACCGACATGGAACTCTGGAAGCGATTAGATGCTATTGTTCTTCAATGGATTTATGGAACAATATCGCATGACCTCCTCCATACTATCCTTGAACCAAATTCAACTGCACAACAGGCCTGGGATCGTCTTCAAAATATATATCAAGAAAACAAGGATTCTCGTGCGGTTTATTTAGAGATTCAGTTCAACGAGACCCATCTTGCTGATTTCCCTAATGTTTCTGCATATTGTCAGGCCCTCAAACTTCTTTCAGATCAACTTGCCAACCTTGGTTCTCCAGTTAATGACCAGCGTATGGTTTTCCATCTCGTTGCTGGTCTTACAGAGGAATATGGCTCTTTCTAACATGGTATAAGAGCTTAGGCACACAAAGGTCCCAGGTTTGACTCTCTACGACCCCTAATATTTTCAATATTTAATATGGACACGAAGGCAAGTTATGCTCCAAAGATGAACGTCCGTGATCCACTCTTCGACCCAAAATGGGCTTTCGAGTGAGGGAGAGTGTTAGAGTATAATAAAAGATCCATATAAGGCCTCCCTTTAACACCTTAAGGTTTTAGATAAGTTGGTCCTTAACATTTTTATTAGAGAAAATCGATGTTATTACACGTTGGCCCATTACATTTTATAGGGTTATTATCAATCAGAATTTGACTTGTGGCACTTTGTACCCAATTTTGTACTTTTAGCATTTGTTTTTTTTAATTATATTAAGCATAGTATAAGTTAATGATGAATAATATGCAGTCTACTAATATTTTCATAATTCATTTAAACTAGCTTGAAATAATATTAATAATCGGTAATTAAATGATAAAAATAATTTTGATTTACTTAGTAGGTATTTATACCTATTGAAAAATATTTATTATGCCTATCTATCAAGTAGTGATCTTTATTGAATATATAATAATAGTTAGATTTATACGAAATAAATAATTAAAGTGCAAAATAAATTTTAATATTTTTTTGTCCAATACTATTAACATGAAAATTAGATAATAGATGACAAAAATAAAAATATTATTAATTATAAAGTGATCATAAAAATCATGAAAGAAACTCACAAACAATGCTAGATAATAAAAATTAACAAAAAAGATATTTATGTATATATTAATAGAACAGTTCGTGCCTTTCAAAGGGTTGCTTAATCATTTTTCATTATAAAATGCTCTGTGACTTGCACCGGTTGCTCGATAATTATTATCATATTTATAATTAGATGTATATTACTCAAGAAATGTATTACTATAAATAAAAATTTAAACCGTAACCAATGTAATGACGTTACACTCCTTTTACCATTTGTAATTACATATTGACTAGATTACATTCATTAGGAATTACATAAATACAAGTCTTCCCATTCTTGTTACCTAATTGCCTAATTTTGTGATATATGACGTACGTACCATATATAATAATTGTCTACACATACCATTATCATCCAACCCATATTTGTCTTTGATTACCAAAACTCATGCTATCATATTAGTTTAAATTGTCAAAGATGAAACACACCTGGTACTCCGAAGACTTTGACTACTACCATGTGACATCAACAAGAGGTCGAAAGAAATAATCATACGGAGAGCAACCAATGGTGGTATGATCCATTATCCTTGAATTTGTACTCCATAACATTTACTAACCACTCTATAGAGATGAAGCTATGTAAGCTGAACGATCTATGACCCGTCAGAAACATTTCAACTTCTCAATTGTTCAAAACATATACTAGAAAGTGACCCGTACCTCGCACAAATTTTCATGCTAGTTAGGTTAAAAGCCCATATGAACTTATTAGGAGCTCGTGTTTGGGTGATTCCTTAATTCAACTTATTGACGGCTTATTTGTTGAAAAGTAAAAGTTAGAGACAACGTACTTTCTATCAACTCAGTTGACTTATTAATGTATTAATATTTGTAAACTTCTATTTTTCTCGCGTTAATCATTGATTCGTGGTAATATAAGTTTGTAACAATTCTTCAATATCTTATAATTTTATTTTATAGTTATCGTATATAATTGTAATAATTTTAAATATCTTAGTGATGACAAACAAAAAGAGTTTAAAATGTATGATTTTAATTTTGGATTATAAACTTAAAATTTAACAATTAACTAAATATTTACTAATTCAACTTAAATAAAGTTATTTTTTATAAAAAATTTTAAGAAGATTTATTCACAAAAAAATATTTAACGAATACTTAACTGAACTTAAAAGTAAATTATTCAAACAATATAAATAACTTATAGGTAAAAGTTTAATTATAACTTATATATCACTTACTCCATATAAGTCATAAGTAACTTTTTTTAATATTTTCCAAACAGGCCTAATATTATTTTGAGCTAAATGCAATTCACATTCCTTAACTTTGCTCCATTTGAATTCTTATACACATTCTTTAATTTCATTCACTATGTATTTCTTAACTTCAAAATTGAAGTCATATTGCAACTCAGGTTAAATAATATGAGGGCAAAAATGTGAAGCAAATATATTACATATTCATATAGCATCACATCAGTTTTTTCAATAAACAATTATTCTTTCAAAAAACTTATAAGTGATAAACTTAACTTATAAGTTCAATTAAGTATTCGTTAAATATTTTTTTTTGTAAATATTGGAAACAAAAGAAATTATGTGCCTTTTTGCAAGTAAAACAAGAAGACACATGGTTACTTTCAGAGTGATAAACCAGTGGCCAGTGAGCAAGTAGAACGAAAAATTTAGATATGGTTACTTTCACTATTATGTAACAGTTAACAACGTGTCTTTTTGCTTAATATCATTACTTTTTTTTGAAACAAAAGATTTACTTAATCTTTACTTTAATTATTATGTAACCCTTACTTTAATCGTACTAATCATTAGTCTCATTTGTTCAGTACACATGTACGACATTTTAGTTTAATTGTTTCTATTTTAGTCTCTAATCCGCATTTCATGTTATATGAGTAGTATCCATAAAAAGAAAAAAATATAGGAGTGGTACATTTTATTTTACCAACTTTTACTGGCATTATTTTGTAGTAAAATTTTGTTAAAAGAAAAATCATACATCAAAATGATTTATTTGTAAGTTCACCTAAATTATAAATTAAATGATTGCAAGAAATGATATAATTTGTGCATCAATATGTTAAATACTAAAATAAAAATTGTTCGCTTCTAATTCAATTATTTGTAGCATTGACAAAATTATATCCATCTACCTTAGCAAAAAAAAAAAAGGATACATCCATCTGTAACTGTTGTCAACTCGGAAGTGGGTGATTCAAAGGACCATAAATTTAAAATATGGACTACAGTTAAACCCACACTCCGATAAAGAAAGAAATTTTGTGGATACAAAGCAATATAGATAAATATTGATAAAAAAATAATTCTAAATACAAAAAAGAAATATTACTAAAACAAACATTCTGTCAAAATCGTCTAACTTCTGACATCTTTTATCCAAACATACCTGAAGGAGAATTGGGTTCATTATGAATGCTAGAATAATAAATGCGCATTAAATATAAATAAATACGTTGAACTCATAAATGAGTCATTCGACTAAATTCCTACGGGTGGAGATACCCATGAACTTACTAAATGCGCACTAAATATAAATAAACAGGTTGAACTCATAAAAGAGAAATATTGTTAAAACATACATCCCGTCAAAACCGCCTAACTTCTAACATCTTTTATCCAAACATACCATAAGGAGAACTGGGTTCATTATGAATGCCAGAATAATAAGATTCCGATTGAATCAATCAAATTTTTTTATTAGAGCCAAAAAAAGGGCCCAAATGCGCACTAAATATAAATAAACAGGGTTAATAAACAAGTTGAACTCATCAAAATAGATTTACTTGATCACACCAAATGAATCATTGGACTATACCGGTGGAGATACCCGGATTTGTTGTTTATCACTATGAATTATACTTAACTATGTTTGCATAATAAAAATGTGTTAATGATATGATAACATTTGGATTTAAACACTATGTCATAGGAGATCAGTAATAGTTTGAATTACTTAGATAATGCACGAGATGTTTGGGATGAATTAAATGAACGGTTTTCTGTTGTAAGTGGGCATAAATTGTATAGAACTCAAAAGGAATTGTTCAAGCTGGAATAAGGTAATGATTCTGTTGAGATGTATTTTCATAAGTTGAAAGGGTTCTAGGATGAAATCAAGTCTTTACAGCCTCTGATTAAGTGTACTTCTGATGCTACTAAAGATTGGGAGAATCAAATGGAAAAGAATAAATTGATACACTTATGGGATTGCATACAAGTTACACGGCAGCTAGGGGACAACTGTTAATGATGAATCAGTGGCCTACTGTGAATCAGGCATATATGTTGATTAAACAGGAGGAAAGGCAGAGACAAACTCAAGGTCATTTGTCTAGTCCTATTGCTATGATGGTGAATCTATCCTCAAACTTACAAGTATTCTGAGAAACCAGCCATAGAATGCTCTTATTGTCATGGCAAGAATCACACCAAAGACAAGTGTGATAAGCTTGTTGGGTACCCTTTGGATCATCCAAATCATCCTAACAATAAGGGCAAGAGAAATACATTTACCAAATCTTCAAATGCAGTGCAACAAACTTCATCTGAAGTATCCAAGTCTAGTCATGTTTTTCAAGTTTCTGATTCTGGTGCATCTGCTGCAGTTACTTCTAATCAGATTTATGAGTCTAGTCCAGCATTTTTCACACAGCAAATGGAAGCTCTTCAATCTCAGATGAATACTCTTATGCAAAGTTTGTAGAAGGACATACTTAAGGATCTCATAATCAATTTACAATGGGCAATCATAACATTGCAGGTACTGTTCTATCTTGTACAACTATATTTGATAATTCTCATACTGTTTTGGGTTTAGATACTGGAGCTACCAACCATATGTGTTGCAATCCAGTTTTAATGCATAATGTTACTCCTTTACTTTGTCCCATAACAGTTAAATTTCCTACCGGTGACACAGCCTTAGTTACACACAAAGGTTCAGTTTGTTTGAATTCAGTGTCTCTCCTTGTAGATAAGGTTTTGTTAATTCCTTCTTTCAAATTCAATTTACTCTATATTAGTAAATTGTCTATTCAATATAATTCCAATATCTTTTTTATTCCCTCAAAATGCATTCTTCAGAATTATCAGAACAAGGAATTAGTGATTGGAACTCTAATGGATGGTTTATATCAACTTATTCCTGGTTCTGTTAATACTTCTTCCTCATATTCTTTATCTATTCATAAGGTTTCACCTTCTTTATGGCACCAACGTTTAGGTCACATTTTCATTAATGTTCTTTCTCATATTTTTGATATTGATGTTACTATTCATATTGATTTTTCACATTGTTTCGTTTGCCCCTAGGCTAAACAGTGCAAACTTCCTTTTCCTACTAGTACATATCATGCTAGTAATGCTTTTGACCTGGAACATTGTGATGTTTGGGGGCCGTATCAGTCAGTCACTCATAGTGGTTATAAGTAATTCTTAACACTTCTTGATAATCACACTAGAGCATTGTGGACTATTCTTCTCCCCACTAAGCAACATGTCACTCAATCTTTAAAGGATTTTCATGCTTATGTTTCTACACAATTCAAAACTCTTATTAAGTGTATATGAACTGATAATGGGGGAAGTTTCTTAATCGTGACGTATCAGCTTTTTCTCGTACAAATGGTGTCATTCATCAAACTACGTGCCCTTACACCCCTCAAAAAAATGGTCGAGTAGAACAACAACCAACATTCACAAACACAACAACCAACTGTTAGAACTTCTACAAGGCATAAAATCTAGCCTTCTTGGATGAAAGAGTATCATCTTTCGAATTTAGCTTCATCACATTCTGTTTATACTTCTGCTGTCAGCATTACAGTTCTTTTAGATTGTCCTATTGATGAAAATAAGTTCAATCTTCAACACTATACTTCCCCTATTTTTGATTACACTTACGCTTGTGTTGTTTCTCCCTCTACACATTACAAAGAACATTTCACATATAATCAAGCCATCACTGATCAATGATGGATCGATGTTATGCACAAGGAGTTGCAGGCATTAGAAACTAATCAAACTTGGTCGATTGTCCCTTTACCTCCTGGTAAAAAATGGTTGGATGTAAGTGGGTATACAAGGTCAAATACCTTGCTAATGGTGAGCTTGATAAGTTTAAAGCCCGCCTGGTAGCGAAGGGTTACACCTAAACTGAAGGTGAGGATTATCGTCATACTTTTGCTCTGGTTGCCAAGATGGCAACAGTGCGGACTTTGTTAGCAATTGTTGTTGCTAAAGGGTGGCATATTCATCAATTAGATATCAAAAACGCTTTCCTTCATGGGGATCTTTATGAGGTTGTCTATACGGAATTACCGAAAGGACACCCTCTTTATGGTACTCCAATCTGGTTTGCAAACTCATCAAGAGTATGCATGGTCTTCATCAATCTTCTAGATAGTGGTTTGAGAAACTGGGATATGTTCTTTTTGGTCTTGGTTTTGTTCAAACAAAGGTTGACTATTCTTTATTTACTTTAAATTCTAGTGATCATTTTACAGTTGCTCTTGTTTAGGTCGATGACATACTTTTGACTGGAAATCACACCTCAACTTATTATATGTCAAATCTGTGTTGAATGCTACTTTTACCATAAAGGATTGGGCATTGTTCAATACTATTTGGGTCTAGAAGTTAGTAGAACACTTACTGGTATTTTTCTTCGTCAATACAAATTTGTCCATGATATGCTTTTAAAAGCTAGTCTCGAACATTCTAAATCTTTGTCTTTACCTGTTGATAGTACGGTCAAGCTTTCTCAACATGATGGTCAACTCACTGACAATCCTTCCCTTTATAGAAAATTTATGGGAAAACTTCTATATTTGACCGTTTCTCGCCCTGATATCTCATTCATTGTGCATCATTTGAGTCAATTTCTTCAATCCCAATGCGTTCCTCATTTGATAGCAGTTCAACGAGTTCTACGTTGTCTTAAAGTAATATCTTTGCAAGCAGGGGCAGAGCGACTAAGGGGCGAGAAGCCGCCGTCGCTCACCCTCAAATCTGAAAACTGATGTATTTTTTTTATTTATTTTAAGTTTTATGAGTTATAACTAATAAAGTCATTCAGATAACTGATAATTCAATTATGTCAACTCATAATTAAAATTGTATACATAACATAATAATTGTATTAGAATTTAGATGTAAATGGTATCTAATGATCAGATGTATATTAAAGAAGCTATCTAAGGTCGACGATAGGTTTCTATTTTCTGGACTTCTTAAATTAGCATAAGATTTATGTATTGCAATTTTCTAAAAATTTATAATATAAATTATATTATTAACAAATATAGAAAAATGTTTGAATGTAAAAGTGCATACGTGAACATGGGCAAAAAATGTGAAGATTTTTTTTAATATTTTGAAATCAATTTTTAAAAATCTTTTCAAAAAATTGTATGAATTTTTTTAAGAATGAATTTGGCATCCCCTCACTCTGTGCTTTGGCTCCCCCACTGTTCCCAAGGCTTACTTAACCCTTCTAATTCTGATCTCAAGCTTCCCGCTTATTATGACAGTGATTGGAGTACATGTGCTGATACAGCCCGTTCTATTTCGGGTTACTGCTTGATGCTTGGTCCTTATCTTATTAGTCAGAAATCTAAGAAACAAAAGGTTATTTCACGTTCAACTGCAAAGTCTGAACTTCATTTGTTAGCTGATATTGCTTGTGAATTATCCAGGATGTATCTTCTTTTATATGAATTGAATGTTCCTCGACAACATCCTACTATTATACATTGTGATAATCAGGCTGCACTAGATATTGCTGCAGACCCTATTTTTCATCCCAAGACTAAACATTTTGCCATTGATTTTCATTTTGTTCTTGAGCAGGTCCAACTCAAGTAGATTCATCCGATTCATATTTCTAGCACACACAAGTTAGATGATGTTCTTACGAAAGGACTCAATATACGTGTTCGTTGGTTTCTTCTTTCCAGATTGAATGTGATTCAGCCTTGCCACATTTCATTTGAGGGCGAAATATTATCCAATATATCACACACAAGTGAAAAAAGCGAAACTAAAGTTGTGAATGATGATGTCACTTGTTGTATTGATTAGGTCATTTTATAGCTGTCAAGGAATATAGAGATTGTTGTACAAAGGTTATTTTAGGAATGTATTTAAAGTCATTATTATTTATGTACTTCCTTATTTAGCGTGCTGTTTTTTTATTTGATATTGGGTACAACCCGGGTGAATTATTAGATTGATTCACTAATGTGGATTGTAGAGTTTGTTGTACAAAGGTTATTTTAGGAATGTATTTAAAGTCATTTTAATTTATGTACTTCCTTATTTAGCGTGCTGTTATTAATTTATTTGATATTGGGTACAACCCGAGTGAATTATTAGGTTGATTAACTAATGTGAAATGACATAAATACCTTAAAAGATTGATCAAGAGATTAAAAAATGGATTATGTTAGAATAAAATATATCGTCTACCGAGTGAGAGTAAAACAAAAGAGAGAGAGAGAGAGAGAGAGAGAGAGAGAGAGAGAGTGCGCAATATACAAACTATTACAAGGGTATGAGCAGCCTAGTTATCAACACCACTACCACGGCAGCTACGTAGGCCGGCAGCCATCCCCTAAATAAAACATCACCGGTTCCTTATTTACTTGGCGGGTTAGGATTAATGGTAGCGCTAATCACGATATCTTTATTGATATTTGTTTTTGCTTTCAGAAAATACTCAAATAGGAGTACTCAAAACCAAGAAGCTCAAGAAACACCGGTCATGTCATTACAACTAAATGGAGCCAAAGATCAATGCTGTCATTATGGCCGGAGATGAGAAGCCTAGCTATTAGCCATGCCTGTCGCCTCTTAAGCGATCCTCATCAAGACGTAAACATATATGTATATCTGTATTCCCTAGAAATCTTAGCTATCATTAATAATGTTGTTCATTAAAATGAAGAAAGTATATCAATGAGCTTAGCTATCGTTAGTAATGTTGTTCTTTCTCGATTGTAACTCCATCCATGTATCTATAGCTACCTTGTCTTCCACGATTAGAATCTGGTATTTGATATTGTTTCTCGTCATTTGAAGATTGCATATCATATCTTTTATCATTTTATATTGGAAATAATTGATTTTACTTTGTTTCTGAACTCCACTCTTTTGATAAACAAACACGGATAATTAGAGAATACGCCCGTACCAATTTCAATATTTCATTATATCATTTTAATTTACATCATTTATTCAAAACTAGCTTTAAATTATTTTAATTATATTTCAAAAATTATTTAAATTTATTTTTTAATATTTTTGAATTGTAAATTTTTAATTTTGTATATGAAAAATTATCATTTTGTTTTGATTTCGATCTCATAGATTTTTAATGATAATAAAAGTTAAACATATGCATTTTTTTAGCACATATTTATTTCAGTTTATGTTTAATTTTTAAAATGATACGAATTTTGGATATTTTATATTTTTAAAATCAATAAAAAAAATTTAGTTTAATTGTATTGTATTAAAAAATTTGTTGATAAATTTTTCAAAAATTTCAGACATGTTATCAGTAGTAGTAGATATTTTTCTATCATTATTTTAATATTATCATATTAGTTTAGACGCATTAATTTTAATTATAATTCGTTTATTTTTCTAATTTCATTTATTGTTTTATAAAATAATCTTATTTTTCCTAAAACTATTGTATTTTGCAATTTAAGTTTACTAAGTTTTGAATAATTGAAATTATCATAACGAATGACTCTTTAACGAATGTAATAGTTTTATTAGATGGTAGTTTGTTTATTATTGCCTTTGTGCAGTTCACGTGCATCACACGTGTAGTTCACGTGCATCACACGTGTAGTTCACGTGCATCGCACGTGCCGATCGCCTATTATTTTAATATCCTTTTCCTATTATTTTTCCATTATGATGATTTTCTATCATAGAATCATCATAATGCATATCCATGTAAGTACAAATATTGAAAAATACTTTATTGTTTATGGAACCATAATGATGATATTTGTCGATCTCTCCGTCTCTTTCCCCTTCACTCCCTCTTTCTATCCTTCGCTCCCTCCCCTGTCTAATTACTTATGTTTCAAAAATATGGCACTGTCTGACCTCGCGATATTTAAGCCATTTATCCTTATCATTTGTATCCAGTTCCTAATGTCACGCTTGGATCTGACATCAAAGACCGCTCTTAACGAAGACTTGAGCGTGTACTTGTTTTCAGTTTATAGACACGTGGTAACAACGGTTGTAATGGCACCCTTTGTCTTGCATTTTGATAGGTACGTCAATCTCTTTCTGTCTTTTTCTCTCTCTCAATATTCGGAGTTGATAAATTCTTAAGTTGATGGTGTTGATGCTTGTATAGACCACTGTCGAGGATGACAAAGAATATTTTTGTTAAAATCTTAGTACTTGGCAATATAGAGTAAACTAAGGCTAATTATTATATTTTTTACGACGGAATAAACTGTCATAAAATGACCACCTATATAAATGTACCATGTCAAGTTGCTAAACCTTATAGTTGATTCCCCTTACATTCTCAGCATCCCCTCCTCCCCCTTTTCTTCCTCCCTTCAAAAAATGGCAATCAAAATGTCAATCCCTGCCCTTGGCCTCCCATTTATCCTCGTTATATTTATCCAGTTCCTCATGTCAGGACTGGATCTGATATCCAAGGCCGCTCTAAACGACAGAATGAGCGTGTACGTGTTATCAGTTTACAGACACGCTATGGCAACAATTGTCATGGCACCATTCACCTTTTGTTTTGATAGGTACGCATACGTCTCTCTCTCTCATGTATGTAATTACTGCATTAGCCTCTCCTCTCTCTCTCTCTCTCTCTCTCTCTCTCTCTCTCTCTCTCTCTCTCTCTCTCTCGCTGTAACTATGTTAAGATGATGTTGATATTGATATTTTTACATACAGGCCATAACCAAAGTTGAAGAAGATGATTTTTCTTAAAATTCTATTACTTGGGATTTTAGAGTAAGTGTCTAAAAATCCTAGTAAAACATTTTTCCGGATCTTTTTAACAGCTAATATCATTCCTATTGATTTTGCAGACCGATCATGGGCCAGATATTGTATTTTCTGGGAATGAAGAACACTACGGCTACGTTCACAGCTGCGCTGACCAATGTTTTGTCTACATTAACATTTGTCGTTGCAATAATTTGTAGGTAAATTATACATAATGAATGTTTTAGTTGTATTTTGGACAACACTACAACAAATCAAACCATTTATGATGGAAATTTTATACTAAATTGTCGCAATTGGTCCAATTATGATGAAATTTTTTCATCTTTTTTGCTCAAGTCTTAATTTCGAATTTCGTCACAAGTATAAATTTTTGTCACAAGTATAAATGTCGTTATAAATTCCAATGCGGGACCCACTTCCTATAATAAAATAGTAAACTAACTTACGACGGAATAAACTATCAAATATTTATATTTTACAACGGAAAAATCGTCGAAATTTTTCTGTCAATTACGACGGAAATTTTATGTCGCTTTTGGTACACAGTACTTACGACGGATGTTTTATTCTAAATCTAATCTTTCATATAGTACACATGTAAAAGTACAATCGTTAAACTAGAGTTTGGAGTGTAAGTATACAAGAATATAGTTGCAGACGAATAAGAATTATCATAGCTAAATTTAAATCACATTTGGAGCTCATTTATAAATTGAATCAGAGCTTTTTCCATATTGAGACAAACAAAAAGCATAGTTAAATTATTATTACAAAACTACAACAATAAAAGATCCCATTTCTCTTCTTTCGTCGATTGTGAAATCGAGCTTTCTTAAATAGTTGTGTTAGTGCCGACTTCTTGAAATCATCAGTTCTAGTCTACAACTTTTATCGATCCATCTCTTTTGCCTTGGAAGGCATCTTTTATCTGTTTCCTTGTGGGTGAATATTTGGAGAAATTAAAAAGATGGGTATGTAAATGCATATTTGTGTATTGTGTGTGTCTGTGATTGGGGTTATGGAAATGTTGTTGAGGCATGGAGAATAAGGAGATGAAGTTCTGTGTATTTAGATATGTAGGTCGCTAGGTTTGGAGCGCTAACTATATGACAGAGGGAGATGGTTTTTGGTGTTATATGCGAAAGAAAGGCAACCGTTGAGATTTTTCTTCTTTATAATCTAAGGGTTTTAAATTGATTTAATATGGCAATCCGTGTGCTACGGTCTAATCCAATAAACACTTTCCATGCGGCCCACACAAAAACAAAGAGACTATAATTTATACATTCTAATTTTAGTATTAAATAAATAGTATATGTTGAAAATATTTCAAAACCAAACAAATAATTTAAAATAAATGAAAAACTTTATCAACGTATATGTTTAAAAACTTTTAATTCATATTCCGCCATAAATTTCAATACGGTGTATCGTCCCATATTGGTGTTTTATTTTTTTAGAAATATTTAACGAAGATCCAACCGTACGGATGTAAAGTCTATCAATTCCATTGATATTCCAAAATATTCGGAACAAATAAAATTATTTGATTTGAGATTGTAATAATCAACTACTGATTTGACTAGTACTTCAAATTAGTGTTTCCTCAAGGATTGATGTTTCGATATTTTTAAAAAATATTTATCAACGATCCAACATATGGATGTCAAGAACTATTTAATTTAGTGATATTCCAAAAATTTCAAAAAAAATGCATTTATTTGATATCAAATTTTAACAGTCAACTAATGATTTGACTAATACTTCTAACAAATGTTTCATCCCGTATGGATGTCAATATATATCTAATTTAGCGATATTCTTAAAATTTTAAAAAATAAAAAATAAATTTGGATAGTAAAATTAATAGTCAACTATTGATTTGACTAGTACAACTAACTAGTACTTTGTCCCGAATTGTTGTTTCTATTTTTTTAAAAATATTATCGACGATCCAACCGTACAAATGTCAATATATATCTAATTTAGCGATATTCTCAATATTTTAAAAAATAAAAAATTAATTTGGATGGTAAAACTATTAGTCAACTATTAATTTGACTAGTACTACTAACTAGTACTTTATCCCGGATTGTTGTTTTAATTTTTTTTGAAACTATTTATCGATGATCCAACCATACGGATATCAATATATATCTAATTTAGTGATATTTCCAAAATTTTAAAAAATGAAAATTAGTTTGGATGGTAAAATTACTAGTCAATTATTGATTTGACTTGTACTACTGACTAGTACTTTGTCACAGATTGTTGTTTCTATTTTTTAAAAAATATTTATCCACGATCCAAACATACGGATGTCAACATATATCTAATTTAGTGATTATCCCAAAATTTTAAAAAATAAAAAATTATTTTGGATGGTAAAATTAGTAGTTAACTATTGGTTTGACTAGTACTACTAACTAGTACTTTGTCCTCGATTGTTATTTCTATTTTTTTAAAATATTATCGACGATCCAACCGTACAGATGTCAATATATATCTCATTTAGTAATATTCCCAAAATTTTAAAAAATAAAAAATTAATTTGGATGGTAAAATTAGTACTCAACTATTAATTTGACTAGTACTACTGACTAGTACTTTGTCCCTGATTGTTGTTTCAATTTTTTTGAAACTATTTATCGACGATCCAACCATACGGATATCAATATATATCTATTGATATTTCCAAAATTTTAAAAAATTATTTTGGATAGTAAAATTAGTAGTCAACTATATTGAGTAGTAGTCGTAACTAGTTCGCTGTCCCATATTAAGATGCTAGGATTCAATCCCTCCTCCTTATCTACACTTCAATGAATGCAATATTATTGGCACTTAAATGAAAAGCTAATGCATACAGTAGTCGTAACTAGTGCGCTGTCCCATATTAAGATGCTAGGATTCGATCCCTCCTACACATCAATGAATGCAATATTATTGGCACTTAAATGAAAAGCTAATGCATACAGCATCAATAAGTTTTCACATTTAGAGTAACTTAATCTGTGAAAGCAACTTGAGAAAATAGAGGTATGCATGAATGATTCGTGAAAGCCGATGAATCCAACACAGTCCTGGCAATGATTCGGTCTTCTTCAACTATCTCTTTGTCATTCAACATAATTCCCTATCCATATTACATCACAATTTTGAACAAGAATTCCATGATTTAAAAAATGCACGTAGTTGGCTATGAATCACAATTCTTGTACTATAAACTCCAAAAATTGATAAAGAAATTATTATTGGTTGTTTTCCATGTGCTTGAATCATCAACAACTTAGTTTATGTTTAGTTACCTTGCTAGACAGTCCTTTAATGTAGCCAACCAGCGATATTAGCATCCTTTGATTACTTACTAGCTCATTGCCTCCATCAATTGTAGAAACATGCTGAAAAGTGGCACCCAATTTCATCAAGTAAGAACTTTCATCAGTACAATAAATAATTGAATTGACAATGTATGATGGTAGCCTCAAATCCCAAGTCTTTCACAACTACGGGACTAATTGAATGGAACATGTAAGATGGTAGCCTCAAATTCCTAAAACTTGATTAGGAAGAACCGACATTCCCTCACCTAATAATAGGAACATTTATCTGAACTCTTGTATGAAAGCCAATGTTGAAAATTTGAACAAATAAACAAAATCATAGTTACAAACTCAATCGTTGCTAAGAACATTCAATAGTGCAGATACAACATTCTCTCAACAAAAATTGAAAGCAAAAACTTCCAATGAAAACATGCCTCAGATTTGTGAAATTGGTCATGGCATAAAGTACCTGGCGCTTGTGTAATACTTAAGTGATGCACATTATTTGTGTATGCTTTGTACCAACATTAAATTTGGAGCGACGGAATAGCCACCACATTCATTCGAGCAGCCTTCGCTGCTCTAATACCTACGCTGTTGACATGTACGAAGTTATGCGATATAACACGTGAATGACAAAAATGTTGTCACTATCAACATAACAATTATAAGGCAACTAAAAAAAGTGGATTTGTTATCTGTGGCAGTCAAGTAAGCTCTTGATTCAAAATTTGTCATTAAAAATTTAAAACAATGCAAGTAAATTGGTATGCAGGGTGGAAAAAAACGAAAGTCATTAAATGACGACAAGAGAAAAATTCCTCAATAAAAACTAAAAACGTTTCCTTTTTTTTTTGCTAAGCAAAAAACGATTCCCTTTGATAGTTTAAGGTAAACTACTCCCTCTAATATAATACTAAGAAATCTTACCTAGAAATTCAACAACGCAGACTACCTAAAAGAGCTACAAGACTATAAAAGACGTGTGCTTCCCTCAAAAGAAAATAAAAGACGTGTAAACATTCAAAACCAACTCACAGGGAATCTTCTACCACCAAGCAACGAGTTGCACATTCACCGGGAATTCTCTCACTAACAATTGGCAGATAAGTTGCACACTCACCGGCTAGACGCATAAAGGTAATAAATAATGCCAAAGAAGAGAAAATGAAGGAATAACAAAATACATAATATTTGTTTAAGTACAATGCGCAAAAAAGTACTAAAGCAAAATGCCTGCAGCCTCTTACATATCTGGAGCGGGTTTCCCTGATATGACTTGGTCACTTCCAAGAAGAATTAAAATGTATTTTTGATCTGGATCCAAGTGCATTCTGGAAACATGACACATCTTTTACTCATCATTAAAGTAAAAATAGAGACCAAAGTCAGTTTTCTTAAACATTACCTTTTCTGGGTAAAAGGTCAATTTAATAATTTCATTTTCAAATCTTTTTTTCCTGTTTGTTTTGTTGTGTTAGTTGATTGCCAAAGTTTTTATGATTGGTCATAGTAAATTATTTTTGTTTTGAGTATGCTATTTCTAATATCTGCAAACCGAATTTTCCAGTGGCGCTATGGCTATTGACCACATACTTTAGGCCTCTCATAATAAAATCACAAAGACTGTAATAATTGATAAAAATAAGAAGGAAAAAGAATAGAAACATGGTTGGTTCGAGATTTTTGATTCCATACTTACAGTCCTAGAGTTTGATGCTAGAGCAAAAGGCACTTTGTGATGATAAAGATGTTTGATCAGACGATCAGCTCCTGGAAGTGGTTGAGCTAGTAGCCACCTAGATGAAAGAAAAACAAGTCACCAGTAGATACATAAAGAGAAATCAAAGACCTACTTTTGTTGATTGATTGGCCTTATTTCTTGGATAAATTGTTCAGGTGAGATTGGAAGGCCATAGTCTTTGATAATAGCATGTCTTGTGTGTTCAATGGACATCCCATAATCATCCTAGCCTTTTCCTCATCCACCATTTTCCATAGATTGCCAAAAGATCTTTTAAAACTTCTTTTGTAAGTTGCTCTACACTTCAAAAACATAAGATAACAAAAAGTAAATATTTATCTAATTTTGTATAGAAGTTCTAATCATAAAGAATTGTGTGCATGTGGAAAACAAGCAGATAAACACAGAGAGAACTGATGATGTATATAAAGTAGGAACACAACTGAATAAATATAACCAAAAGGGGAAAATACAATTACAGACTATATTATGGTACATATTTTGAAGAAAGAATGTAACACCCCCAGATCCAGGGTCGGGGATCGGGTCGTTACGGTCTCATATTCCATACATAACACTTGACTTGAGTCCAAAATAAATAAGTAGCATGCTGTGACCCCGCAATAATATCCACTCACACACACAACAGTTATAGTCCCAGAGATGAAATTGAAATAAGTCTACTGATTATGGGGTTCACGAATAAAAGTTATTACAATCCAAAAGGAGTAACAACATAAGTTTAAAGTTCTTGCCGTTAATTAACATTAGTTATACATATACTTAAACTGGAAAGCAAAAGCTGCCTATCTATGCTACCTCAGCAATTGCAGCGATGATATCAGCGGGTAGTCCTCTTGCTGGGGTAACCTGCTTACGCCGAGTGCGCCTTACGCGGGCCATTCTGCCTAGCTGTTGTTGTGACATAATAAATAAGCAAAGGTGAGCAATAGCCCACCAACAATAATATATAACAGAACATCAATGATATATATAACAATTTCAAGAAAAAAAATCTTTGAACCCATATGCCATGCATTAACGAACATAGAGCCAGTATAATATAAAGGATGAAGTTACAGGTAACTCGAATTATATCTTTCGTAAGAATATCTGCTATACAATGATAACAGCCAGATAGCATCTTTTTTTCTTAAAAAGGAAATTGCAGGAAAAATATGCAATTCCAGTCTTGAACAATTTTCAACCCTGCCAATACTGATAATGTTGCAGAAAATAAATAGATTCTGGATAGTGAACCAATACTGGAGTATGTCGCGCCAGATGACACCGCCTTGCGATGATCAGTCTCAGGTTGTGCATCTCAAGATTTGTTTTAGTACCGGTAGAAGGAAGAACATATGGACACCACCATACGCCGGATCTCCCTAGCCATCTTTGGGCTTAGACGGGACCGGCGCCACTCGAACCCTACTTCTAGGATGGACTATCCCACAGCCTCTTATACCAGTTTCAATGATGGACTGTCCCACAGCCTCTTACACAAATACTCCTAGTTCGAATAAATCCATGATTCTGAAATGTAAAGTTCGTCCCCCTTTCCCCAAGTATAATACTTGTTGATAAGACTCCACGAAGTAGTCGTATCTAGTTGGAAAGGAAATTCACCGATATTTCCCAAGATGATGCTTGTTAATGGATATTAACTTATTCCAATAACCTTACCCCTCGAATGATGAGGAAGTAACAAACAGACTCAATTTGATGGTTAACAACCAAGTTGCGAGTGAAAAGAATAGTTTAACACGTATATGACCGGGCAGTCAACGAAATAACAGCTCTCAAGTAAGGTTCTCTTATATTTTAGAAGATAGATTCGAATGAAGAATGGAGTTTTGAGAACCTTACTTGATAAAATAATAATAATAAAACTCAGAGTAGTGTACATAATATTTGAAGATCGAAGATAGTATTTGAACGAAGTAATATACTTTAAAGCTTAGTTAGCAAGAATTAGATAAATAATAAAGGAATATTTATCATCTCATAATATTCAAAGAATATTCTTAGAATAGATTATTGCTCAAAGTAACCTTCGAATGAATATAGGGAATTTATTTATTAAATAAGTAATTCCTTGATTAAATATTTGGAATAATATCCAATAAATAAATCAACCTTAAATGGATATTCAAGAGGATATTCATTAAATAAATAAAGATCAAACGAATATTCCAAATAATATTCATTAAATAACTCAGAGGAATATTCAGGATAGTATTCGATAAATACTCAATATTAAAGGAGTATTAAACACATAAAGGTCGAATGAATATTTGAAATAATATTCCGTAAGTAAATAATCTCGAATGAATATTCAAAATAATAGTCATAAAATAAATAAAGCTCCAATGAATATTTAAAGTAATATTCATTAAATAAATAAACTCAATTAAATATTCCAAATAATATTCAATAAATAAATAATGGAAAATATTTACTTAAATATTTTCCTCCGAAAATAATCATGATATATCAAGAAATACCGACTCCCGGTCTATATTCGAAGAATGAGATTCGTATGCCCTTCGCTAAGGGTCTTAGCAATATCCGGCTTATAATCGATATATTATTTATCTATCTTATAAGCCAACATTAAATCAGGGAACAAGTATCACAATATGACTTGAAAGTAGGCATGCATGCTACGGCATATGTATAATAACAATTAATCATATATAATATCACAACAACAGTTCCAAGTATTGGAAACTTGCCTGGTAGTCGGGTCGAGGTAGTGTGTCCCGGGTCTGCTCGGTGATCTATAAACAATCAGAATATTTGAGATTAATTACTTAACACTTTTTGAAAAGGCTAAGTATAACTTAACTTAAGTCGAAACACGATTTCGAGTTACCTCGTTATGCACCCTTTTTGGTGTAACTCTTTTTATCACCGATACGATCCGACATTTGTTCTATATTAAGGCATGACCTTACACCCACACTTGGTAGTACTTAAGTCGTATAAGTTCTATGGTCGGTCATTTATGAACCAAGATTATACCTCGAGTTTTAGCGCTCGTTTTCTAAGTGATTTATCAAAGTTATAACCAAGTGTACTTTTAAGGGGTTCGTTCGCGCTTAACCTTGATTCGAACATTTTTATAAAATCGGAAAATGATCTGTTTGACATGTGGTTTTCTCTCACACCTTCCTTTTCTCTCTCTAATATTTAATTATCACGATTCGCCACTGATTAGACAATATTAAAGGGGATCAATTTCAATTACGAACTCGCACTTACGGTTTCGAACCACTTTTACGAATTTAACCATAATTCCTAAACCGTAAGTCCGTTTCACATGATCTTTATATCAAAACGAAGCTTATAACATAATCTATCTTATAATGGCAGAATATGAAACTGGTCAGTGAGTTATAGCTACTGTCAAACATGATGTCTTAAGGTTAACGAAATTTCGGCATTACGACGGCTATAAATCGAACGTTTCTAAATTTGTAACATCAAACCCAAGCCACACCGGGCATATATCCAACTTAGACACATGATTCTCATCTTAAAAAGAACCATGAACATCTCACTTTATCATCATAACATTATATGGCTAAATCAACAACAAGATCATGCTATCATGCTTATAATAACACTAATAACATAACTAAACTTAAACCACCAAGAACATGCATAAATCTCAAACAAGAGCTAGGGTTCTTAAGGGTTATACCTTCCTTGAAGTATGCTAAGACCTTACTAAGCTTTGATTTGTCCTTGGGTGTGCTTAATTTTGCTTAGATCAACCAAAGAAACAAGACAAATCAAGATTAGTTCATGAAAATACTATTCATCATCATCTTTGATGATTTATTTGAAAATGGAAAAAGAAGAGATTGAAGCTAGGATTTTTAGGAGATCATTTATATGAATTATAGAACTCACCATAAAAGTTTCAAGATCAAATGATGGTTGGAAGTAGGATTTTGATCCTTGAATTTCAAGAAGGCCGAATGGAGCTTGGTGGAGAGAAATGGTGTTTTGGCTTGGTTGATTTTTTGATAATAATGCATAAAGTGGTTTCCTTGAATAATGTCTCATCTTAAAGTGGATTTATTAAAGGTGTGATGCAATGGATGATGAAATTGGATGGACAAGTGTTGATAATTTGATGGTGTTAAGGCTAACCAAGTGGTTTGATTGCTAAGTACTTGGTTATACTCTAATTGATCTAGTTCCTTAGTAACTAGTTTGGTTACTAGATATTTCTTACTTGCACATGCATGCACCTTGCTTTCCTGCTTGCTCTTTTGTCCGATTATTGCTCAATTTGATTGATCGTTCGAAAGAATATCTCAAGGATTTCTAGTTAGGGTTTTACCGGAAACCTTCTTAATATTTATAATACCATTTTCAATCTTTCTTAATAATTCTCGAACTTAAATTCCTTAATTCCTTTTAATAAATCCTTAAGTCTTATAGTGTCCAGGGAAATCTCGGATATTTCAGAAGTGATATTCTCGTCAAAAAGTTTAAAAAAATGGTAAAAATGTCATTATTTCAAAAAAAAAAACAATACAAGAATAAGGTTATTTTTGTAAATACAGAGGATTACATTCAATTATTACAAAATTGCCATTAAAAATTTATCTCAGGTAAGTTTTTGAGGTTACCTCAGGAACATTATTCTCTTAAATATAATCATATTATTAAATTTGAAAAAAAAATATAATCGTTAAAAATTATTGACTTATAACCATGCAACGTTAATTTTTGATGGCTAAACAGTCAAGTAGGGGCCATGCGCCCATGCCTCTCCTGTTCATGCCATTTCCATTTAGTATAATAATAAAATTTAAAATTCTATCCCATTTAAATATGGAACGAAATTAGTATTTGTAAGATATCCACAAGATAAATCCGTTTCATCCCAAATTATATAAAAAAGATATTTTTTTATAATATAATATTCCTCCGTCCTTTGTAGTTGTTAACATTTTTTAAAGGAGACTAGTAATATTGCCCGTGCTTCGCACACGAGAATTCTTTTCCATCTATTCATTTTTGAAATTTGATAAGCTCGTTGCAATTGACACAGACATTGTCAATAGCCATGAATGACTACTAAGCGATTCATGTCTCAAACGTATAGTACATATAGTCATTTAACGACTACATTTTAAAAGTGAGAATAAAAACATAGAGGGACGATTAAGTGTTGAACTGATAATGAACGGAAATAAATCAATTTTATAAAAATCCGTTTCATATAAAAAAGATATTTTAAGATATCCACAAGATAAATCCGTTTCATCCCAAATTATATAAAAAAGATATTTTTTATAATATAATATTCCTCCGTCCTTTGTAGTTGTTAACATTTTTTAAAGGAGATTTGCACATATGTATATTTTAAGGATAGTTCCATACATTTGTTTAAAAAAAAAAATTGTATAAAATATAATTTTTATATAAAAAATTTAAAAAATAAGTTGTAGGACTATCCTTAAAATACACGCGTGCCGACTATCCGTTTAAAAATGTTAACAATTGGAAGGGACGGAAGAGTATATTCTATATTATTTAAGATAATGTATTTATAATATATAGTAAGTCTTAATTTATTTCTAACAATTTTAAACATAATGTATCTAAATGTTGTTTTTTAAATTATTTTTACAATTGTTTAATGTTATAAATATCTATGGAAAAAATTTATCTAACTAAATTTTTTTATTTTCTGAGCAATTCTATTTAATAAAATAAAATATTATAACTATAATCTACTATATATATAATAGCACAACATGTCACATTTTATTCCTTGCAAAGTTACTATTTTAGCCCTGCATTTTAATCCATTTAGTTTTTTTTTCAAAAAATTGTTGTTGTGGAGAATCGAAACTGATATGGGCTAAAAGTAAGCCCTAAAGACACATTTAATGTGGCATTAATTAGATCCTGAATGGTCCAAACGTGGGGCCCACCAGATGGGCCCAAAACCCCAATTATAATATTAATTTCGTAATTAATATTGGGGGAAATAAACAGCTCAGCGATAAGAGTTGGATAAGGATATTATTTCCACCAGACTTATCCACCAAGGCATCCAATTTAATATGGAAACTAATTCCTACAAGGAATAGATCTAGAACTTTCCTCAAAGACTTTTCTACCAAGTCTCTAACTCCTACCATAATTCTAAAGGCTTCTCAGCCTATATAAAGGGCCTGACCCCTCACCTCAGAACTACGTTTTCTTGGCTTGATTCTCTAATACAGAGATACGTAGGCATTCTGTGAGGACCGATCAGTCTCGAACGCAGAAGCAGCCATTAAAGCTCGAAGCTCAACCACCCTAGCATTAATTACAAATCGAAAACTAGTTTTTATTCCACAACATTTGGCGCCGTCTGTGGGACGAAGACATCAACCATGGTTCAAACACGAAGAACAACATCAACTGAGGCCATACCCCTTAGCTCTGCTCCACCTGCTGTCTCTGATCCGCTCGTCACCGCTGAGGGAGGACAATTACCCCCACCAACAGGGACGGTCATTCAACCTCTAACCTCTCAACCCTCAGGGACGATTCCCCATGTTGAGGGAACTGTGGCTATTCCTCAAAACCGAGAAACTAACCCTCTTCAGATGGTGGTTTCTCCTCTTGATAGCGCTGGTCGTACGCTACCTCCGGGGGTACAGATCCACACCACGGATCTCCCTTTGAACACCAACCCGATGTATGGGCTGCCTAATTATCCCCCTCAACGTAGGGAACCTGGACCGAGCGGTCATGCCTTACAGATCCGAGATCGGGAGTACGATGATTACTCTGGTCCCTATTCTGATCATTCAACGTCTGAGGATGACAATGATGATCGTGATGAAGCCCCGAGGAGGCGACGTGCTAGTAAAGAACCTCGAAGGAGGTCCCAAAGAATCCATGATGAACCTCCACAAACGGCCGAAGAAAGGATTAAGGCTCATGAGGCAGAGATCCAAAGGCTGAAGGATGATATTGCTAGAGAGCAAGCAAGGCGAAGTCTGATTCAACCTCCTCCAGTTACAGGGAGAATTCCCATTATAAATCTGGAGAGGCCCTCAAGGAGGCAACGAAGGGCCGATGCCCCGATTGAAAAATCAACAAGGGTGGAGACCCCCAAAAGTAACCCTAGGGATCTGATGCCCCTTGGGGATCCTGATGATCCTACACCTCCGTTCACTGAGGAGGTAATGAATGCTCGCATCTCAAGGAAGTTCAAGATGCCGACAATAAAGGCCTATGATGGAACGGGCGATCCCGCAAACCATGTTAGGACATTCTCAAACGCACTGCTGTTGCAGCCTGCAAGCGATGCTTTAAAGTGTAGGGCGTTCCCTCAAACCTTGTCTGGCATGGCTCAAAGGTGGTATAGCCGCTTACCTGCAAACTCAATCGGCTCGTTCAAAGAGCTGAGCGCCGCCTTTGTCAGCCAGTTCATTAGTGGGAGAGTTCATGAAAAAAGTTCTGCATCCCTTATGTATGTGGTGCAGGGGAAGAACGAGAATCTGAGAGATTACCTCAAGCGATTCACCAAGGAGACGCTGAATATCACTGATCTGGAAAATAAGGTGGCCATGGTAGCCCTGGAACACGGAACCACTGATCTCTTCTTTAAAAGGTCTTTGGCAAAACACCCTCCTGAAAATATGGCCGAGCTCCAACGGAGGGCCGATAAATATATCAAGGCCGAGGACAGCATGAAGAAGGAAACCACAGGAGGCAATGGCAAGGGTTCTAACGATTCGAATAAACGAAAGCAAGAGCAAGAGTACGATGCTAGGGACAAGTATCCCCGGACTAGCAAGGATTCTGATTCACCCCCGAAGAAGAATTTGGGATCAAGATTCAACGACTATGCGAGACTGAATGCTCCTAGGAGTCAGATCTTGCTAGATATTGAGAAGGATAAAGATTTCCGATGGCCGAAGCCACTTAGGGGTGATCCCACAAAAAGAAACAAGGATCAATACTGTAGGTACCACCGTGATGTGGGTCATGATACAGATAATTGTAGACAGTTGAAAGATGAGATTGAGTTCTTGATCCGAAAAGGAAAGCTAAGCAGGTTCACGAAGAATGATGATCGTGGAACCCAAAGAAGGGACAATGACAGAAGAGATAACGATCGTGATCGTGATCGTGATCGTAACCCACAGCCCCGAGGGCCAGTTGTTAATATGATTTGGGGAGGCCCGACAGCGGCCGGCACGACTCGAAACTCTCGAAAAGCGTATGCCAGAGAAGTAATGCACATCGTGGGGGAAGCCCCAAAACGTGCCAAGACTGAAATAGTTATTGGGTTTGATAATTCAGATCTCGAAGGGGTAAAGTTCCCCCATGACGACCCGTTGGTCATAACTCTTGTGATTGGAAACTCGGAGGTAAAACGAGTCTTGATCGACAATGGAGCTTCTGTTGATATCTTGTTTCACGATGCGTTTGTGAAAATGGGGTACACCGATTCTCAGTTGACCCCCACCAACATGCCAATCTACGGATTTAATGGAGTTGAGTCCAAGGTTGAAGGGACTATTCAGTTACCCATGACGATTGGACAGGAACCTAAAGAAGCTACTCAGATGCTGAATTTTCTTGTGATCAAGGCATCCTCGACCTATAACGCGATCCTAGGAAGGACTGGACTTCATGCATTCAAGGCTGTGGCCTCTACATATCACATGAAGATTAAGTTTCCAACCAGGAATGGTGTTGGAGAACAAAAGGGTGATCAGAAGATGGCAAGAAGTTGTTATGTATCCGCGTTAAGGGCTGATGGAATCGGGGGGCAGGTACTTCCGATCGAAGACATGGATGTCCGTGGTGATGATGAACATAGAGGAAAGCCAGCGGAGGACTTAATACCTATTCCTCTGGAGCTAGGCGACCCTGAGAAGGTGACTTATATAGGAGCCTCTCTGAAGGAACCCCTGAAGGGCAAATTGATAGCATTCTTGCAAGAAAATAGCGATGTGTTTGCCTGGACAGCAGCTGATATGCTAGGGATTGATCCCCAACTCATAACTCACAGATTGAATGTCGATCCTAATCGAAAGATAATACAGCAGAAGAAGAGGAACTTTGCACCTGAAAGGCAAGAGGCCATAAAGCAAGAAGTGGAAAAGCTCTTAGAAGCTGGGTTTATTGAAGAGATTCAGTTTCCAGAATGGTTGGCAAACCCTGTGATGGTCAAGAAAGCCAACGGTAAGTGGAGGATGTGTATAGACTTCACCGACTTGAATGATGCATGCCCTAAGGATTGCTTCCCTTTACCTAGGATAGACATGTTAATAGATGCCACAGCTGGACATGAGATGCTGAGCTTCATGGATGGGTTCAGCGGCTACAATCAGATTAAGATGCACAAGGATGACGTCCCTAAGGTATCTTTCATAACTGACTTTGGTGTTTTTTGTTATCTTGTTATGGCTTTCGGTCTAAAAAATGCAGGAGCTACTTACCAACGACTGGTGAATAAGATATTCGCCCATCTAATTGGAAAAACCATGGAGGTCTATGTTGATGACATGCTAGTCAAGAGCCTGTTCAAGGCAGACCACATTAAGCACCTCAGAGAGGCATTCGAAGTGCTGAGGCACCACAAAATGATGTTGAATCCAGCCAAGTGTGCCTTTGGCGTTGGATCAGGAAAATTTTTGGGTCTAATGGTTTCAAAGAGAGGCATAGAGGCCAACCCTGACAAGATTAAGGCAATCTTAGACATGGAGCCACCACGCTCTATAAGAGATGTGCAGAAGTTGACAGGCCGTGTAGCGGCTTTAGGAAGATTCATCTCCAAGTCTGGTGATAAATGCTTGCCGTTCTTTCAAGCATTGAAGAAGGTGAAAAATTTTGAGTGGACCCCTGAGAGCCAAGAGGCCTTTGAACAACTGAAGAAGTACATGGTTGAAGCCCCGTTGCTGGCCAAACCTAGTCCTGGGGAGACTCTTTATCTATACCTGGAGGTATCTGAGCAAGCGTTGAGCGCCGTTCTTATTCGAGAAGAAAAGAAAGTCCAGAAACCTATCTATTATGTGAGCAAGGTATTGCACGGGGCTGAGCTGAATTACTCTCCCATTGAGAAGTTCGCCTTGGCTTTGATAACAGCCTCGAGGAAGTTACGCCCGTACTTCCAGGCACATAAGATTGAAGTCCTGACGGACCAACAGTTGAGAAACATATTGCATAGCCCAAAGGCTAGTGGAAGGCTAATCAAGTGGGCGATCGAACTTGGAGAATTTGACATCACGTATAAGCCTCGAACAGCCATTAAGGCTCAGGCATTGGCTGACTTCGTGGTTGAATGCACCATTAGCAACCAAGAAGTCGGGGGGCAGGAGATAATAACAACCCCTGAGAAGCAAGATAAAGATGGAGAACTTGAACCTGATCAGAAGGAATGGTGCTCTATTTTGATGGATCATCAAAATCAAAATCTAGTGGCGCATGCTTAGTGTTGCAAAGCCCCGATGGGTTCACAGTCGAATATGCTTTGAAGTTGGATTTCCAGACAACTAACAATGAAGCTGAGTATGAGGCCTTGATAGCTGGTTTAGGCTTGGCCAGAGTCATGAGAGTCAAGAATCTCAAAGTTTGTGGAGATTCAAGATTAGTAGTCTCTCAAGTGAATGGTGAATTTGAGGCCAAGGATGAAACTATGGCAAAGTATCTGCGAGTTGTGAAAGCTGTCATGACTCAGTTTGATGAGTGTTATGTAGAACACATTCCGAGAGAAGAGAACGTTAAGGCCGATGCCCTGTCCCAGTTCGCTTCTTCCGAAATAGAAAACTATGCAGGGAGTGTTTACTTCCAGGTCTTGAAGGCCCCGACTATCAACTCAAAATTAGTGGCACCAATTGATGTGGGAAGCTGCTGGATAGATCCTATCAAAGCTCACTTAGAAACTGGATGGCTCCCCGGCAGTGCCTTGGAGGCACGAAAGCTGTCCGTGAGAGCATTGAGATATGCCTTGATCGAGGGCGTTCTTTACAAAAGATCTTTCGTTATCCCGTACTTGAAATGTTTGAGGCCCCAAGAGGCAAGGGAAGCTTTGGAAGAAGTTCATGAAGGTATTTGTGGGCAGCACTTGGGGGGCAGAGCCCTAGCTCACAAAATAACTCGTTTGGGATTCTATTGGCCAGAAATGCTGGCCGATGCACAGAGCTATGTCAAGCGGTGCGATCGATGCCAGAAGCATGCTCCGATAGTAAGGCAGCCGCCCGAGATGTTAACATCGGTTAACTCCCCTATTCCATTCGCGATGTGGGGAATGGATATACTTGGTCCCTTCCCCGTAGCTTCAGCACAAAGGAAGTTTCTGATAGTGGCCATTGATTACTTTACTAAGTGGATTGAGGCTAAACCTCTAGCCAAGATAACCACCAAACAAGTTGCCCAGTTCTTTTGGGAGAATATAATTTGCAGGTATGGAATCCCTCGAATTTTGGTGACAGACAATGGGACACAGTTCAATAATGAAGAGTTCAAGAAATATTGTGAGGAGAATGCAATTGAGCTTCGTTTTACCTCCGTGGCTCATCCACAAGCCAACGGACAAGCTGAGGTAGCTAATCGAATTATCCTTGATGGACTGAAGAAGAGGGTTGAATGCTCTAGAAACACTTGGGTAGATGAGTTGCTGCCCATACTATGGGCATACCGTACCACTTGTAAAGTGACCACTGGAGCAACCCCGTTCCTGCTGGCTTACGGAGCTGAGGCAGTTGTGCCTTTGGAGATCATGCAAGCGTCACCTCGAGTTGAGGCTTTTGAACTAGAAACTAACGAAGAGGGCATGAGACTCGCCCTAGACCTGATTGACGAAGTCAGGGATGAGGCAAACGCTAGAAATGTGGAACATCAAAAGAAAGCATCCTTTTATTACAACCATAGAGTTAAGGAAAGGTTCTTTCGACAAGGCGACCTGGTTCTAAGGAAGATCGGGGCTTCTGGAGTTGGCCAGAAGGGAAAGCTGGCCCCTAATTGGGAAGGGCCGTATCGAGTCAAGAAGACGTTGGGACGAGGATCATATAAGTTGGAGACCTTGGACGGGGTTGAGGTGCCCCGCACTTGGCATGCTTTGAACCTCAAAGTTTATTATGTATAAGCTATCCTTGTATGGATTCAGCTTTCTATCTATTTATTATGAGGAGTAGAAATAAGGTTCGATGAAACCATTCCAGGGCTTTACGCCCCGAGTAGGACAATAATAAGCTATGTAAGGGTTAAACCCATTTCAGATTATTAATGCAAAGTTCGTTTCCATTCAATGATTTTGTGATTTTGTTTATGTACCAAGCACCTGTTGAGTGTGAGTCTAGGAAGGACAAGTACCGAAAACAAGTAAGTAAACTAATGAGGAAGCAAATGCATAAATAAAGACCCCGAAGGGCCAACAGTTAAGTTACATCAACAAGATAGATAAAAGTTTGGTCCCCAAGGACCATGAATGAAATCTAGACAAACAAAGCCACATCTGGCTAACAAGGCCATGCAAGGCCACGAACTAACTCCAGCTACTCCTCCCCAGAATCTTCTTCTCCAGACTCCTCACCGCCGCTCTCCTCTTCCTCACTCTCCTCCTCTGAGTCTTCGCTAGAATCACCACCGGACTCTGCTATCACCATTGGCTGAGCTCTAGCAACTTCGGCTCCTTTTCCCTCGGAAGATGAAGAAGAAGTAGAACTGCCCTCGTTCCGGATTAGTCTTTTCCCAGGGATGGGTTGGCGAACTACTCCAACCTTCTTTGCAGGCGGGACTTTCTTCCCACGGGAGCCAGAAGAATGTGAGTTTTGGCTAGCAGCGGGAACAACCCCCTTTGAGTTGGACCCGGAACGACGATGACTGCCTCTGGAACCGGATCCTGATGCCTGGGGAACAATTTTAGTTCCCGAACCAGAAGCTAGGTTAACCAGGAGGGCACCCCAATTTGGGCAAGGAAAATCTGCTGGGTTGACAACAGATGGATGCCTATGACTCACAGCGTTAATAGCCTTCTCCCAACCAACAGACATGTTGAAGGGACGCACCTCGTCATCATGATCATCAATGAGCTTAAGGAAATCTTCAGACCTATGGTAGGCCTGGATCACCTTATCAGCATCAGAGGCCTTCTTTCTGGCTAGAGAAGCAAGCTGTTTGCGGGTAGATGCGGCGTTAGCCTCAGCTCGAACAACTTGGGAGTGTAGATCGTCAATCTCTTCCCTGAACCTCATTGAGTCATTTCTCAAGCTAACATTTTCGTCCCTACAGGCCCGGCCTTGGGTCGAAATGGTTTGAAAATAGGCGTTGGCCTGCAACAAGGAAATAAGTGAGCCACAAGGAATATGCAGAATTGAAATCAATGACAATGTCAAACTTAACAGAAGGAATTTCATACCTGATACAAGGCCTGAGCGCCCATGAGTTGAGACTCATCCAGCTTGTCACCTGCATGCATTGTCGCTTGGTCAGGCGGAGTGATGGAAAGCTTGGACCAGTCTAGGGCCAGATGAGGACTCCCGAAGACCGAGTCTTGTTCGCATATGCCCCAAGGAGGTATGAAAGGAGTCCGGACATCCCCGTCAGCGTTTCGGGATCGTTTACCACCTTGAGAACAACGCTCCAAGAAATTAGGGATGTGAGGCTTAGTTGGGTTCAGCTTCTCTTCAGCCCTTTTCTGCATCCTCTTGGTTACAGTTGGCCGGTTCTCGGGACGATTATCAATCTCCTCAGCAGCTGAAATACGAAGAGAAAAACATCGGTATAAGAACAAACAGAGTTCATAATAAGTTCAAGTAAGAAAGTTACCCTCAATGGAAAGAAAGCTAAGGCCAGCCCCAATGAGATTCTTTTCGTTTAAAATATTTTTATAGTGTGTGCGACCGTCGTCAGCGAGAAGCCTATCCCGGTCCAACAATTCCGGATCAGAAAGGTCGCACACGAAGTGGGAACTATCTTCGACAGACCCGAATTTCTTCACAAAGAAGTTGCCCCAATCACCGCCCTTCCATTCAAGAACTACAAACTCCCTTTCCCAGAAATGTTGTGAATCTGGAAAGGAGAAGGGATTCACCATGTGTGGAAGCTTGGCTCGGTGCTTGAGGCTCACCCATCCTTTTTTGGATTCAGAAGAGTTGCTGGCCCCGAAGATACTTCGAAACATTGTGGTTGTCGGATGAATCCCCAGCTCCCGACACCTTATCAAGAAAATAGAAATGTACCTCCAGGCGTTGGGATACAATTGACAGGGGTGGATTTGATATTCAGCCAGCAGCCTAATAATAAAATTGTCAACCGGGAACCTGAACCCAGCATCTAAGGCACCCCAGTAAACACAGATCCTTTCAGGATGCCAGTTGCAAGTTCTATCTGATGGACTCGGGAGACGAACCTGGATGGCACTTGGAAAGTGATAAGACTCCCTTATCTTCTGAACGTCTCGTTCCGACAATTTACTGGAACTATTAAAAGAATCTAGACTAGAACAGTTGGGAAATGTATCCCTCATGATATTTAGAAGTTCTAGCAAGGATTCGAATCTATGTTCAACATATGTAGGAGGTTGAATTCTTTCTTTACCTTTGGCAGTCCTCATTTTACTCCTCTTTGACATGGCTTCCATCATGGAGACCGGGGGAGCCATTGGTTGATCACCTTCCGACATCTTGATGCAGGAGCTGAAACTTGATCTTGAATCTGAAACTTGATCTTGAAGCTCGAACTGGATCTTGTAACTTGAACCTAAGAGAACTTAAGAATCTGAAAGCTCAGAAATGAAGAAGTGAATGGAAATGAAGGCTACTTCTCCTCTTTTATAGAAAATACATGACCTGGTACATCAGGTTGAATCTCAGCTCGGTTCGTGTTAACAGGTCATCTATCGTTTCCAGACGAAAAAGGACAGAAATTATCCACGTTATACAGAAAGAATCGTTATAATTCATATATGTCGGAAAAGAAACAGCTGAAATATTTACTGCATGGATGTTTGCACTTAAAGAGATAAACAACGAGTTTAATCTTAAACACGAGGTTAGTAGTGCTAATCCTGAATTAAGGTGTAATCCCGATAGAAGTCACGATTGACCAAAATACTAAACCTAGAATTGAGATTCAGCTTCTGAATCCCTAGGATCGAGATTCAGCTTCTGAATCCCTAGGATCGAGATTCAGCTTCTGAATCCCTAGGATCGAGATTCAGCTTCTGGATCCTAGGCCAACCACCTCCCGGCCGACCACAAAGGATTCGGGCCGTTTGGCCGACCACCTCCCGGCCGACCACGAAGTATTCGGGCCGTTTGGCCGACCACCTCCCGGCCGACCACGAAGGAATTAGGCCGTTAGAGATCGAGATTCAGCTTCTGAATCCCTAGGATCGAGATTCAGCTTCTGAATCCTTGAAAGTCACGGATGACCAAAAAACCAACCTAGGATCGAGATTCAGCTTCTGAATCCATAGGATCGAGATTCAGCTTCTGAATCCTTGAAAGTCACGGATGACCAAAAAACCAACCTAGGATCGAGATTCAGCTTCTGAATCCCTAGGATCGAGATTCAGCTTCTGAATCCTTGAAAGTCACGGATGACCAAAAAAACCAACCTAGGATCGAGATTCAGCTTCTGAATCCCTAGGATCGAGATTCAGCTTCTGAATCCTTGAAAGTCACGGATGACCAAAAAACCAACCTAGGATCGAGATTCAGCTTCTGAATCCCTAGGATCGAGATTCAGCTTCTGAATCCTTGAAAGTCACGGGTGACCAAAAAACCAACCTAAGATCGAGATTCAGCTTCTGAATCCCTAGGATCGAGATTCAGCTTCTGAATCCTTCAAAATGGTCGACCACGACACCTGAAGGAGCCATGGCCGACCACCTCGCAGCCGACCACGACGTTTTAGGATGCCCCGGCCGACCACGAGCTAGCCGACCAAGGCACATTCAGGAGCCCCGGCCGACCAGCCCTCAGCCGACCAGGTGCCGGCCGACCACCTGGGGTCAAGGCCCTCCAGCCGACCAGGTGTCAGCCGACCACCTTGGTTGGAGGCCCTTCGGCCGACCAGGAGCTAGCCGACCACAAGCTAGCCCTCGATCCTGCCGATCGCGGGTTAGCTTGTGGTCCTGAATCTTGGTTTTTCAGCAATTCTCGGGCAGCTTCTGAACCTGAATCTTGATTTTTTCGTATGATTTCAGGTGCACCGTTTAGTGCCGTTTAGCACCGTTTATCGCCGTTTAGCGTCGTTTAACATCGTTTAAACGTCGTTTAAGGCTGTTTAGCACCGTTTAGTGCCGTTTAGCACCGTTTATCGCCGTTTAACATCGTTTAAACGTCGTTTAAGGCCGTTTAGCACCGTTTAGTGTCGTTTAGTGCCGTTTAGCACCGTTTATCGCCGTTTAGCGTCGTTTAACATCGTTTAAACGTCGTTTAAGGCTGTTTAGCACCGTTTAGTGTCGTTTAGTGCCGTTTAGCACCGTTTATCGCCGTTTAGCGTCGTTTAACATCGTTTAAACGTCGTTTAAGGCTGTTTAGCACCGTTTAGTGTCGTTTAGTGCCGTTTAGCGCCGTTTATCGCCGTTTAGCGTCGTTTAACATCGTTTAAACGTCGTTTAAGGCTGTTTAGCACCGTTTAGTGTCGTTTAGTGCCGTTTAGCGCCGTTTATCGCCGTTTAGCGTCGTTTAACATCGTTTAAACGTCGTTTAAGGCTGTTTAGCACCGTCTAGTGTCGTTTAGTGCCGTTTAGCACCGTTTATCGCCGTTTAGCATCGTTTAATATCGTTTAAACGTCGTTTAAGGCCGTTTAGCACCGTTTAGTGTCGTCTAGTGCTGTTTAGCACCGTTCAATGCTACTGGCACAATCTAACGTCGTTGTAAACGCGTCGGTCGCTCCACACTTTACGTCAAAACGATATCAAAGATAAACCCTGACCCAAGTCTCGAAAAAGGCCGTTAAAACTTCAAGGAAAACCTGATCAGTTTTCCTAGAAGTTGGGGGGCAAATGATATGGGCTAAAAGTAAGCCCTAAAGACACATTTAATGTGGCATTAATTAGATCCTGAATGGTCCAAACGTGGGGCCCACCAGATGGGCCCAAAACCCCAATTATAATATTAATTTCGTAATTAATATTGGGGGAAATAAACAGCTCAGCGATAAGAGTTGGATAAGGATATTATTTCCACCAGACTTATCCACCAAGGCATCCAATTTAATATGGAAACTAATTCCTACAAGGAATAGATCTAGAAATTTCCTCAAAGACTTTTCTACCAAGTCTCTAACTCCTACCATAATTCTAAAGGCTTCTCAGCCTATATAAAGGGCCTGACCCCTCACCTCAGAACTACGTTTTCTTGGCTTGATTCTCTAATACAGAGATACGTAGGCATTCTGTGAGGACCGATCAGTCTCGAACGCAGAAGCAGCCATTAAAGCTCGAAACTCAACCACCCTAGCATTAATTACAAATCGAAAACTAGTTTTTATTCCACAACAGAAACCTAAGTCTTTCCATTCATATACACATCACCTTACAACTAGGCTAACCAATCACTTGTGTTGTAAATCATAAATATGCTATGTAAGTCGGGTGATGAATGAAGAATATTTGGTATTTTAATTTCTAAGATATTTTATACGTTATAGTTTAGTATAAATTAGTGATACATGATATATAGTGAACTTAGATACTCCGTATATATCATAACATGTCACATTTTATTCCTGGCAAAGTTACTATTTTAACCCTTCATATATTTAATATATATCATTTAATAAACTTATATTCAATATGATTATTTAATATCTACTTTAATATTACGTAATTAATTACAACAAACTAATAATAACCATTAACTTTTAATAATTTATATTGGTGCATATATTTAGATTAAAATTCTTGGGTAAATTATTATATAATTACGCCAATATATGAATAATAATTGTATATAAATACTTATAAAATTCGAGAATCGGAACTAAACGATTGGATTCACGATTAGGAATTAAGCTTGGTAATAACAAGAATAATAAAAATATATATTTTAGTAATAATGGTATTTAATGTATTAGTCTAATTTGTAATAAAATATACTATTTAAAAGTTCATAGCAATCAGATTTAAATTCTCAGTTCTGAATAAAGTGAATTTAAATTCACAACTGAAAACATTGAATTAGATGACTATTTTAATAGATATTATAAATCTTAGACAATTCATGTTGAAAATGAAGCTCTCGAGAAGAGAGTTGCTAAGCTATATTTAGGCAACACCGCTACAAATTGAAAAGTGTTCACGGCTACAAAGTCGAACTACTAAAATCCAAAATATCACAATATTCCAAATTTTATTTAATATCATTTCACATTTATGCCTTCCAATTTTCTATGATTTAACTCTAAAATCCCCCTAAAGTCAAATGCTATGAAAACGTTAGTTAATCTTCACATTGTCCAGAATCGAAAATGTGACATCCAGTTCTAAGTATAAAGAATTTATTGTTTCAAAAAAAAAGTATAAAGAATTTAAATTTATAACTAAAATCATTGAACTATATGACTAATTAAATGGATATTAGAATATTTTGGACACAACCTGTTAGAAAGCGAGAGCACTTGAAAAAAGAGTAAGTTAATCTATATTTAGGTAACATTGCAACAAATTGAAGAATATTCATGATCACAAATATTAAAAATCAAAATTTCGCAATAAAGCTAGAATATCCACGTGCCTTGCACGGGTAACGAAGCTAGTTACTAATAATAACCCATTAAAATTTTCAACTAAACCTTAATCAAAGCTTAAATAATTAATCAATTAACTTTCTCAGTTCATCCATTTGCATTCAGGTGATTCGTACCACTGTCCATAAACAAAGCTTAAATCATTAATCCGTTACTAAACAAAGAAATTTGTTTTTGGGATGATAAATGATCAGTGTCTAGAACATTATAAGGTGGAGTAAGGATGTGCAATGCACTCATTAGGTAATAGACATTGCAAGTCGGCAAGAATACATCTTAATTTGGTGGTGTGGTGTAGAGATGCACAAAAAGCCCTTCGGACCGGGCTTTATCCGGGCTTTAAAAAGCCCGGGCTTTTTAACAACCGGGCCGGGCCGGGCTTTTTCAAAAATCGGGCCGGGCCGGGCCGGGCTTTCTCTAAAATATGAGGCCCGTTTTAGGCCTTCGGGCCGGGCCGGGCCGGGCCGGGCTTTTTTCGGGCTTTTTTTAAAAAAAATTATATATATGTAATTTCTATATTTTTACAAATATTTCTCGATGATCCAACCGTACGGATGATAAGATATATCTAATTAAATGATATAAAGAAATTTTCAAAAAATAAAAAATTAATTTGGTTGGAGATCTTAATAGAACATTACTATATTGTCTAGTACTCGTAACTAGTGCTCATCCCAGATTATTGTTTTTATATTTTTAAAAATATTTCTCGACGATCCAACCGTACGGATGTCAAGATATATCTAATTAGATGATATTCCCAAATTTTCAAAAAATAAAAAATTAATTTGGTTGAAGATCTTAATAGAACACTACTATATTGTCTAGTACTCGTAACTAGTGCTTCATCCCAGATTATTGTTTCTATATTTTTAAAAATATTTCTCGACGATCCAACCGTACAGATGTCAAGATATATCTAATTAAATGATATTCCCAAATTTTCAAAAAATAAAAAATTAATTTGGTTGAAGATCTTAATAGAACACTACTATATTGTCTAGTACTCGTAACTAGTGCTTCATCCCAGATTATTGTTTCTATATTTTTAAAAATATTTCTCGACGATCCAACCGTACGGATGATAAGATATATCTAATTAAATGATATAACCAAATTTTCAAAAAATAAAAAATTAATTTGGTTGAAGATCTTAATAGAACACTACTATATTGTCTAGTACTCGTAACTAGTGCTTCATCCCAGATTATTGTTTCTATATTTTTAAAAATATTTCTCGACGATCCAACCGTACGGATGATAAGATATATCTAATTAAATGATATAACCAAATTTTCAAAAAATAAAAAATTAATTTGGTTGGAGATCTTAATAGAACATTACTATATTGTCTAGTACTCCTAACTAGTGTTTCATCCCAGATTACTGTTTCTATATTTTTAAAAATATTTCTCGACGATCCAACCGTACAGATGTCAAGATATATCTAATTAAATGATATTCCCAAATTTTCAAAAAATAAAAAATTAATTTGGTTGAAGATTATAAGTTAAATTAATAAAATAAAAATTTTATCCGGGCTTTATCCGGGCTTTATCTAGGCTTCGGGCCGGGCTTTATCCGGGCCGGGCTTTAACCGGGCTTCGGACCGGGCTTTATCCGGGCTTTTTAAAAGCCCGGGCTTTATCCGGGCTTTTTAAAAGCCCGGGCTTTTAACCGGGCTTTTCGGGCTTCGGGCCGGGCCGGGCTTCGTGAAAAATAGAGGGCCCATTTTAGGCCTCCGGGCCGGGCCGAACCGGGCCGGGCTTTTTTCGGGCCGGGCTTTTCGGGCTTTTTTTCGGGCCGGATCGGGCCGGGCTTCGAGCTTCAGGCTTTTTGAACATCTCTAGTGTGGTGGACCTCTAAAATGGAACAAGTGATCATGTTTAGTGCTAACATTATTAATATTTTTATGTCAAATGTACCATTTTTCAGATGTAATAGGGATTTCAACTGGATCATTTCAAAGATACAGAAGGTCCTAAATCCACAGCACAATATTATGTAACTCTGGAGCACATGCATACAGAAAGAACAAGTTACGTGTAAAATGTGGAAAAATTATAATTTCACATCTAATTCATGTTATTTAAAAACTGTTGCTATATATTTGATTTTATATTAATTGGCCTATTACCATAATGTTGCCTGGTTCATGTTCAAATCTCATCTTTTTACAATTAAGTTTACCTCTTCTTCGAACTGTCCTGACTGATCTGGCATTTTCCTCCCCGTCACTTGGCTCTTGCTCAAGTTGCATGCTCTGCCTCTCCTCCGGCTATGGCTCCAGCTGCAGTTCAACCTCCGAGTGGAGCTGCATCTCCTGCTGCTTTTCTGAATCTAGTTGGTCTTGCAACTCCTCTGACCGTGGCTCCAACTGCAGCTGTGATTCCGACTCCACAGGCTCGGAATGCATATTTCCTCGCTCTCCTAACTCAAACTCCGGAACCACTCGATCAAGCTCCATGCCATCTACCTGCTCATTCTCTTTCTCTTCCTCCGAGTTACGAATCCTCACGTACTCCTCATCATCATGTTCATCGGACACACTACTGGAAAAAGAGGTTAAATACAACGGAATAAATTCAACAGACGATAAATTCAATCAGATCCCGTCATTTTTATGGTCAATGTCCAGTGAGTTTTGACTGAGCATCATTTTCAACGGAACAAATTCAACGGATGCTAAATGCAACAGAATAAAATCAACTGAATTCAAATTCAACAGTATCCCGTTGAATTTAATTATGACTTTTTCTAACGCGGGAGAATATTTCCACCAAAAGTTAAAATCAACGGAATAAAATCAACCAAATTCAAATTCAACAGTATCCCGTTGAATTTAATTATGACTTTTTTCCACCACGCGGGAAGATTCCCACCAAAACTTAAAATCAATGGAATAAAACCAACCGAAATAAACTCAACAATATCTCGTTGAATTTAATTATGGGAAAATTCCCACCAAAAGTTAAAATCAACGGAATAAAACCAACAGAAATAAACTCAACAATATCTCGTTGAATTTAATTATGAATTTTTTTAACCACACGGGAAGATTCCCACCAAAAGTTAAAATCAACGGAATAAAACCAACAGAAATAAACTCAACAATATCTCGTTGAATTTAATTATTTCTTTTTTTCTCATTGAATTTAATTTCCACTCAACAAATTCCCACAAAAAGTTAAAATCAACGGAATAAAACCAACCAAAATAAATTTCCTCGACAATTTATAAAGATCACTCTAATTTTTTAGCAATAAATTCATCAACACTCCTCTTTTTCCCTAAAACAAACAAACATCTCATACACTGCATTTGGATTTTGTGTGTCACTCTAAGGCAAGATTAGTACAACCACTAGCTAATTTCTTCATGAAAAGTTTTAACAAATATAAATTCAACATTGTATTCCACTCAAAATTCCCACCAAAAGTTTTAGCAAAATTCTTACCAAGAATCGAAATACAGAAGATTCCCACCGAAAGTTAAAATCAACAGAATAAAATCAACGGAAATCAAATGCAGCGGTATCTCGTTGAATTTACTTAATCATTTATTCCACTCACTGAAAAAGCTCCACCGAATAATAAATACAACGGAATAAAATCAACGGAAACCAAATGCAGCGATGTCTCGTTTAATTTACTTAATCATTTATTCCACTTACTTAAAAAACTCCACCGAATAATAAGTACAACGGAATAAATTCAACGGAAATCAAATGCAACGGTATCTCGTTTAATTTAGTTAATCATGTTTAATTTTCTTAATCATTTATTCCACCCACTGAAAAAGCTCCACCGAATAATAAATACAACGGAATAAAATCAACGTAAACCAAATTCAACCGATAACTGTTGAATTAATAAATTCAACCATATCCGGTTGAATTTATACTCAGTGCCATGTCATCAATCCGCGTGAAGCAAATCCGACGTTCCAGATTTAACCCCCAAAACAATAATCCAATGGTCCAGATTTATCACAGCAAATCCCTCTCATGTATATATATACACATACATACATAAAAATTAACTAACACTATTTTCTTTCTCTTCTCCCTCTCTCTATTTCTCCTTCTCCCACCCTCTCATAAACACATCTATACAATTTTACACACACATATACACACACATAAAATTCAATTTCTCTCTCATAAAATTATAGTAGAAAATCAACTCGTGGATTGGTAACTCCCGTACCTAAACCGATTCTGGCATCCGAAACTACTCCGTTAACTAAAGCACCTCCAGTGACCGAAGAAGCTCCGGTGACCACTTCCGTTCAAGTAACCAAGGAACAAAATGAAGAAGGGAAATCCAATTAAGAAACTTTAGTAATAAAATGTATTCTCAATATGTAATGAAATTATTATGAATTAATTTAAAATTTTATTTGATTTTTTTTGGTTTTAAATATGAATTTTGTGATGTTTTTATTGATGAATTTTTAAATATGTTTCAAATCATAGCAACATGTTGCATAAGTTAGCAAATTGCATAAATAAATTAAATGTAAATATAGTAGATCTGTAATCTGTTGTTTTTCAAAAGAAACTGGGATATGTTAAATTCAACAAAATTCGGTTGCATTTTTAAAATCAACGAAAACCTGTTGAATCTATAAGTTCAACGAAAAAAAGTTTTAATCAACCAAATCTGGTTGATTTTGATAGAATTAAATGTAACAAGATTCGGTTGAATTTAATCCACAGAGACACGTGGCAAGATGATATAATCAACGAAAATTGGTTGATTATGGTAGAATTAAATTCAACAATTTTCCGTTGATTATATGACCATTGGCGGGAAAATGTTTTTTTTGTTGAAATTCAAAATTGAAATTTCAAATTTTTCGAAAATGCTCAAGGGCATTTTCAACGGAAAATGGTTGAAAATGGGACCAACAAAATCAACGGGAAGTCGTTGAATTTTACCTTAAATTCAACCGAAATGCTAATTTCAACAGCCTTATATTCAACAGGAATGATTCTGTTGAATTTATGGTAAACTTAACGGGATCCTGTTGCAATTAAGCTAAATTCAACAGAATTTTGCCCGTTGAATTTAGCCGATTTTCTAGTAGTGACAAATGGAAGTCAAACGTGGTTTCACCATCAAACTTGAATAATATACGGTCATTGTAGGCCAGCTTGTTTTGTTCAGCAAATGTTTGCCATCCTTGTTCAAACCAGAACTCGTCAGTATTTTGATAATGGGCTATCTTGACTTCCCAACTATGTCCATACCTATTCCGAAGAATAGCTTCACAAGGGAGGCTTCGGCCCATGTAAGAGCACCAGATTTTGGCAGGTCCTGAAATGATATTTGTTCAGAATTAGTTTACTAGCCCTGCAACAAGACTCCACCTCATGTGTCACACACATGACATAAGATACCAGTATACATTCCAAGCTAAATTAATAAAAAAAAATGTCTCTGTAGAATAATATTTGTGCGCATAGCATCTCCAATGTACAAGAAGACCCTTTAGCTAAAATGATACATATAATACCATAAATAAAATTATAAAGATTGTGTAAAAAAATTATTCATTCCCATCAGGCATTATTCTTAGCAAAAAATTTAGATAATCTCTTTTCTTTGGCTAAGAGCATCTCCATTATGTAAAATGGTTAGCTATAATCATTAGCTATAGTGATAATGTAAAAAATTTGCTAAGGGTGAACATGTGTGCTCCAAGGGAATTATCTATAATTATGGTCATGTAAAATTGTACATAAAAGCTTTATTGATTCAACAAATATAGCTCACCAAATATCATTATCTATATTTTTTTGCTAAGGGATTCTATAGACCTGTAGGGAAGATTTTATATGATCAATTACCTTATAAAAATTTATTCCATTTATAACAAACTGAAATCTATCTATATATCTTAATTCCAAAATTTGTCCATATCCCATGGATACTATCCAATGGGTTTTCCTTTATTTTTTTCACACTACTTGACCCGGCTCCATTTTTTTCTACCCAACTTTATTACCCATTTTCTCATGGATATTCCCCATCTCATCTCCTATTATATTTTACATTACAAACACATTTGCTGGATATTACTTGACCCGGATCCATATAATCAGGGCCGGCCCTGAGGTTTTCGGGGCCCGGTACGGGAAAAGTTTTGAGGCCCTTTTTAACCGCACGAATTGTCGAAATTTTTTTGGGTCCGAACTAGATCCGGATTTTTAATCGCACGAAGCGCGAATTTTTTTAGGATCTTGAGTAATTTGTTATTTATAAATATGTATGTATTAGATAGGAGCCCCCCTAAATATGTATGTGTTAGAGAGGAGGCGCCAATATGCTATTTTTGTATAATTAACTCTTAAATATTTTAGGGGCCCCAAAAACATTATTTTTTGTATAATTAACTCTTAATAATATTTATAGAGGCCCCGAAATGCTATTTATAGATGCTCTAAATTGATATTTTTTGTAAGATAATATATATATATATATATATATATATATATATATACTGTAAAAAAAAAAAAATTGGGCCCCTGACCCAATGGGTCCTGTGCAACCGCAATGTTGGCAGTGGGCCAGGGCCGGCACTGCATATAATACAACCCAGTCAATCATTGTGCCACCAAATCATTCCTTTCTTTATGGCAATTTGTTACAATTTTCAATCTTCATCGACATAAGTTATAGATTATCAGCGGCGGCTAAAACATTGATTTTCATCTTTGCCCATCATCTTATAATGGAAAACGGAGGTAACCCAGTTATTGTTATCTGATATGCTTTGTTTATCTATAATTTTGTACTCTGAATTCAATAGGTCGAAAAAGAGCACCTCTAGGAACTGCTTCTCCTTCTTCTTTACGTAGTAGTAAGTTCATATAATTTATTATTTTCGTGTCATATGTATTTGTATTCATCATAGAGTTTGATTTATTCAATATTAGACTAGAGTTTTATTCATAGAGTTTGAAGATCAATGATATAATGCTAATAATCTGTAAATTTTAAATCAGATAATTGAGCCTTTGCTAAGCAAGCAATGGTTTATAACCATGGAGCCCTTGGCTGAGAAAGCCCTCAAGGCAGTTGAATCAGGTGAACTAAACATCATGCCTGATAGATTTGAGAAGGTACGTTATGTGTAAACTCTCATAAATTGACAAGATTCCCACAATTTTATTTTTATCTACTTCTCTAAAATCTCCTTCAGACCTTCAGTATTAAACATCCAGTTGATTATGCAGCCTTATATTCAATCAGGCATTTTTGGAGCACCTTTTATGATATTCTTTCAAATTGATGGATTGTGACAAAGGTAATGTTATAATTTTGATGTTTACCTCGACAATGACATGTAAGTCTTTAAATGAATTTGTTGTTATTTTATGCTACAAATAATTTTAGAGTGTTGGAGAATTAAAGCTGTGCATTTGAATGTGTATAGATTTTGTGGCATCTTTTCACTCTGAATTTGTGCCCAAAAGGGTTCTCGGTTGCTTCACAATTTGACTACTCAAAGTATGCTCTTGAGTGGCATGCTATCTAGCCTTAATGAATTTGTTGTTATTTTATGCTACAAATATTTTTACTGGAGTTGTTCTATTTCTATGTAGGTGGCTCCAAATCATTATACTCCTCTGCAGCATCTAACTCTTGCCCATAATCCCAGTCTGCCATAAATCATGGGGAATTTTAAAATATTTTTTGTCAATAAACAAACAGAAAGCATTCATATATTGATTGATATATTTACAGAAACACATAATGGACCAAATCGCAATCATGAAATGTATCTCACTCCATCGCAAAGGAGGTTGGTTGGTGTTGATCTATCAGGTTTGGTTTTTTAAAAGCACCCTATATTTTATTCCTTATTTCATAGCATAAGTGTTTGATAAATCAGACATTTTTTGAAAACCAATTTTTATGCTTCAAAATTGTCTATTAATTCATGCTTTACTTAGGTAACAATGTCGATCATAGTTCCCATATTGCTACGCAAGGAATACTTGATTCTGAGAGGTCTGTCCAGTAAGTAACAATTTCAAGTTCATATTAACATTATGATTTTTTATAGTGTTGTCTGCCTATCAAAGACAAATTTATTTAGGTATTACATGTCAAAGTGAAATTGTACGAGCTACAAATTTTATGTCTGGTTATGATAGTTAAAATCATCTAGGTAATATATGTGGCAAATTTATCACATTTAAATTCAATAAATAATTTATTGGAACATGAAGACCATCTCATTTGTAGTCATTCCAATGTTGTCTAATCCATCAGATTTAGTAAAAGGATTTTATGTTTTGCTGTAGGAAATGTTCTTACATATCACAGGAAAGAGGCAATAATGGTTTTAGTCTCCCAGGTACAAATAGTATAGCTTTTAATGTTCTTTACCCTTTTTCCAAAAAAAATTACAACGGTTGCTCTTTTTATGATATTCTTCCAAATTGATGGATTGTGAGTCGTGACTAAGGTAATGCTTTAATTTCGATGTTTACCTCGAATTCCGATGTTCACCTATCTAGCCAAGGCCATTATATGTGAATCTTATGCTAGCAGCCATGACTTCTGGCCATTTAAATATATTATCTGCCTTTCCAGGAAATTTGTACTTAGGTTCTGTTATAAGTATTGTTTGTTGTGGATTACCCTAGCAATACTAATTTGCTGATCCTTGATATAATTGTTTATAAATTAGTCAACAATTGATTTGCACTATGTAGAAGATTAAAACACTAAGGATCATCATAATGAACCTTAAAGTAGATAAAGGTAAGTTTATCAAATTCCTCAATTTTGGAATTAATGATCAAGTTTTCTCGAATGAAAATGTCCTAATATTAAATTAAAAATCATCTACTACCTGATACTGAAATGGTAAGCGTGGCAATAGGTAAAAGAGGAGCTGATTAGTAGAGGTTGCCAAATATTTAGTGGTTGCCCAGTACAATCTGTTACAACAATTGATGGGGGTAAGTGCTTGAGTTCATATTATCAGCTTATGTGATATGGCAACTTATCTTAATATTTATTCCAATCCAAATTCCTTTGTTTTAGGGACTATATTTAACTTCATCTTACAGCACTATGCCTTTTAATGTATTGGTCCATTTGGAGCCTAAACATATTTAGGATCCCACTGAGTTTAAAGCTTAGCTACAACTTAGAAAATCATATTTTTCGCAACTATGAACTTGATTATGAGATATACAGCTTAGTTGTTACTTTACCTGTTAATATAGAAATGCTATGTGCTAGGTGTTGTAAATTGTGAATTTCTTTTTCCAATTTATAGTAATTGATTTATTCATAAGAAATAGAGGGAAATACGTCCAGAAGATTAGAAAGTGCACGATAGAATCATTATGAGAAGATGAAATCAATGAATATGTGATTGTATGTGAGGGACTGGGTCATGTTTCTAAGTGTCCTACTTACATATCTAGCTTCGCTGCTGCTTTACAGCTGCAAATGTTACTCTTGGATTGGTTACTGCTCTCATTTCACACTGTTCTCATTTCAGTATTAAATTTTAATGTTTTTTGTTTGGTGTGGAAGGTTTTGAGGAACACCAAGTGATAAGCAGTGGCTAGGAGTTTAGTTCTCTGCGTGACCGGCATATTCATCCTCGATGGGAACCTCAGAACTTGGCACGTGCTGTTCCATCATTGGATGCTGATGGTGTTGATCTCCTATCGGTAACTACCTGAGGCTATTCTTTTTATTCACTTTGTTGGCTACCAGTTAGTGTAGCAATACTAATTTGCTGACCCTAGATATAATTGTTTGTTTATTAATTAGTCAACAACCGATTTGCACTATGTAGAAGATTAAAACACTAAGGATTATCACAATGAACCTTAAAGTAGGTATTAATAAATTGGATACATGTATTATCAGCTTGATAAATTGGACAATAAACCTTAAAGTAGTGAATAGATTACTGATTCTGCTTATTATGCTAAGTGATACAATGTTATAGGAACTTTTGGCAAATTATTATAGAAAATGATATTATTATTTTTTAAGTTCTTGCATTTTTATGCACTTTAATATTTAAGCATGATACATGCTGAATCTATGTGTGTGTATCTTAGTTTTGCGGGATTTGAGAATTTCAAAATTTACTTAACGCGGAGTCCGGGATTTTTGGTTCGTATAGTATTACTATCAAGCTAAAGTCATCTTGGAACATTAGATCAAAGGCGAAGGAGAATTATTTTATATTTTATACATGATACCTCAATAGGTTTTCAAAAGTCAATAACTTCTCATGGATATCTGTTTAATTTTATTATGAATATTTTGAAATAAATCAGGTGCGCTGTGATAGTTGCAAAATTTGGGTGTATGCAGAGTGTGACAGAATTCCGAAAAACCGTTTGAAGGTCTACTCAATTGCTTTATCTTAATATTTGTTTGTCCACAAAATGTTAAAATTGTAAACATATATAGTAATAAATAGCATTTGGTTATGTTTCTAATGTAGTTTTTTTCCTAGCATTGGACTTGCTCTTAGACATGAGGTGTGTTATTTACTCTAATCTTCTCTTTTAGTCTCCAACTAGGACTACCAAGTTTATAGTTGTCTCCAGCTATAATGAAGATATTCTGTCCCTTACCAAGTTTACATGTTTGATAAGTTTACGTGAAGATATCCAGCTATACTATGATCATTAGCTCATCAAATTTCAGGTCCATAAATGATTCCTTAACGACCTTATTACCAGTTGTAGCTGTAGCAACAACCGCAAAACCACTACTCAATACTGCAACATTATGCAACATTATCAGTACCATCATTTAGGACCAACATCACAACCTCAGGTCCATTTCTATTTCGGAATATTTCAGTACATTGAAGATCTGTACACGAAAGATTTAAATATCAGCTTGCTGCTTATGAGAAAACACGACCCTAATCTATCTTTAAGATTTAAATGTCAACTCAGTTTCTATGCATCTAAAATGTTCATGCGCATGCCTCTAAATATTCGGGAACTATCACATGTACATGACGGCTATAAACTCCATCAAAATCATTTTAAATAAATATAGAAGGCGCTTGCTGCTACTTTAGAATGATTTAAAGTTGAAAATGAAATGCTAACAACTCAGTACTTTTTGTGATAGTCGTCTCAAAGACTTTGTAGTATGGCTTATCTTTTGTTCAATAGTCTCCTCACTTTGTAGGATATAGCTTATCTTCTGTTCAAAATTGTTCATAGTAAACTTACCTCTAAACCACTCCAATTCACTAGGTGATCTGCCATTAAGGAGGCATTTCTAGCAGAGCAAGGGTTCACTGAAATGCTGATGGTGGAAATTAACGCAGCAGCTGGGAATTTGGAATTTTGGATTATCTCGAGCCAATATCTAGAGGCATTAAAAAAGAGTTCACAAGTTCAAATCAACACCAAAATGCAACTCCCAAAAACAGGCAAGTGGCTTTTTGAAGAAGCTCATTTTTTAAGTATATGTTTGATAAATTCTCAAATCAGTTAGGTGTACGGATTGTACTTTCGCAAGAAATTATCCTAATTATCCAGAAGCTTGGTGGGGCTGAGGAAACGAATTCTATATTATTGCAGGCTGCTGACCAGATAATGATGTTGTTTCCTGCGGTTTTTGGTTGACGTAGCTCTACAGTACATGAAGAAGCAATGCTTGCTATTGGTGTTTTGGCTTACGCAACTGGATCGGATTTTGTGAAGTATATGCAGGAATTCTACAAGTACCTGGAGATAGGCCTGCAGAATTTTGAGAAATACCAGGTCTGGTTAATCTCAGTCGGTGTTGTTGGAGACATTTTTCGTGCTTTGGATCAGAAGGTTTTACCTTACTGTGATGAAATCATGAGGCTTCTCCTTGAGAATCTCTCTGGAGGGTTGTGAAGGGGAATTTAGGAGATGCTTTTCCAGGAGCATTCCATGTGGATAGTTTCTTCAATCCGATGATGAGTGACCAAAAGAGATTGGACTTTTGGATCCAAGGGATGATTAGCTTTACTATACAGTGAGATCCAATCAAGATGGAACAATTGGGTAATTTGCAAAGTATCCAGATTTGTTCCTTTATAAAAAAAATGGTGACTTAGTTATGCAAGTCCAACATATTCATGAGCACTTGAATATGATACTGAAATAAAAGAGTGCTAAATTTTTCTTAGAAACCGTGCTAGCTAGATGCTATCCACAATATTGTCCAATGATACTAATATTCAAATCAACAGGGGGCGGAACTTTAATGCTTTCTACTGGGCATTCTCTGGAAGCAACAAGCTAACAATATTGGAGTCTCAAAAAGATTTGTAAGTATGTGATTGATCGGGACTAAGAAATCTTTCCATTCATTACGCAATGGACATTCTTGATGAGGAAGCAGTAAAGGAGTTTTTATCAAAGGGAGAGTCTCGAAGGTGGCTGGTCATCTCAAGATCAATGTGGGGAGGAAAAGGAGGAGCTAGACCCCTGAAGGAACTGTAAAGGAGGATCAATGTTGTGCAGGCTGAATTCTCAGTCTGGAACAAGGTTGTTTTGTGATGTTAGATCTTGCATTAGCATCCTCCTCCATTAGCAATTTAGCATCCTCCTGTAATGACTCTATTTTATTTCTAACTAGTTGATAAAGCCGCGCTTCGCTGCGGATTATATTTTTTAAAAAAATTCAATATAGATTTTTGTTACATTTAACATATTTTCTAAAGATTTATATAATAATTTTTATCCATAAAAATCGAATCCTAAAAATAAAAATAAAAATTATGACATCAGTATCCACTTCTAATAACTAATACAATCTTTTCTAGTGAGCCGTCTTCTCGTTAAACATGTTTCGAGCCGTTCTTATTTGGAACCGAAATTCTAACTTCATTAGCACTTATCTTTTAAATAACATTTTTTTTCTTAAAAATTAAAACCTTAAAAGAGAGAAAATTCTAATTTTAACATTCTTTAAACTTTCGAATATTTATGGAGTTTTAAAGATGAAAATACATCTTATATTTTCTGTATATTATAGATATTCCTGTATTAATTTATAGCTTTGGCATGGAATTATTTTTCTATTATGTTAACACATCAATTTTTTTAAAGGCGAAGACTTTTATTACGGGAATAATATTGAATTTATGGACATATTTTTCTAATGCAAGTATAATTAACTTGTATAAAAAATTAAAATAAAAGAATTTTAGGGAAAAAAGATATAAAGTTTAAAAAATCGTATAAAACGTACATTTCCATCGCCTTCGTATTCTACTTCCAATAAAACATTTTATTATATATATTCTTTATATATAAAAACATATTTTCTACCTCCAATTAAAATTTTTAATTATATGTATTTTCTATAAATTCAAACTTTTCTTATTTAATTAGAACTCATATTTTACTTACAATAAAACTCTTAATTATGTGTATTACAAACACTTATTCTACTTCCAATAAAACTTTTAATTATATGTCTTCCGTATAAATTCAAACTCTTATTTTCAATAAATTTGAATACCTATTATGTTTCTAATATGTTAAAAGATAGTTTTTTAGTTATTAATATTTAAAATCCTAATATTCTAAAAAATTATATATATTTTTTTCGATTATATCATCAATATTAAATTTTTATATTCAACACGGTTTTCTTTAATGAACCGCTTTCTCGTCAAACATGGTTATTCTTTTTGAATCGCTCTCTCGTTAAGAACAAAACCCTAACTTTTACATATATTACTTGTATAATAATGTTTATCCATAAAAATCGAATACTAAAAATGAGATAAAAATTTTATCATCAATTTTAAATTCTAATAGCTGATACAATCTTTTCTAGTGAGCCATCTTCCCGTTAAATACGTTTCGAGTCGCTCTTATTTGAGATCGAAATTTTGACTTCATTACATATTATTATACAACTTTTTTCCTTAAAATCAAAACCTAAAAATAGTGTGAATTCCAATTTTTATTTTCTCCAAGCTTTCTAAAATTTATGGAGTTTTAAAAATAGAAAAACATCTTATTTTCTCTTTATATTATAGATACTTCTGTATTTATTTAGGGTTCCCGCATGAAAATGTTCTTTTATTTTGTTAACACATCTATTCTTTTCTTTTTAAATACGAAGACCTTTTTTATGAGATTTGTACTGGATATATGAAATTTTTTCCTAATAGAAGTATAAATAACTTGTATAAAAAAATATATAATTTTAGAATATCGTAAAAGATGTCACCACTGTCCTTGTATTCTATTTCTAATAAATTTTTTAATTATATGTCTTCTCTATATATTCAAACACCCATTCTACTTTCAATAGAACTTATAATTATATGTTTTTTTCTATAAATTCGAACTCTTATTCTCTATAAATTCGAACTTCCATTCTATTTCCAATAGAACTTTTAATCATATGTCTTATAAATACATATTTTACTTCCAATAGAACTTCTAATTATATGTATTCCCTATAAATTTGAACTCTTCTTTTCTATAAATTCGAACACCTATTCTACTTCTAATATATTAAAAGATTTTTTTATATTTATTAATGTTTATTCGAACTCTTATTCTACTTCTAATAGAACTTTTAATCATATGTCTTATAATTAAATACCTATTCTACATCCAATAGAGCTTTTAATTTTATGTTTTTCCTATTAATTCGAACTCTTCTCATCTATAAATTCGAACACCTATTCTACTTTTAATATGTTAAAAGATATTTTTATATTTATTAGTGTTAAATTTATGGAGTTCTAAAAAATAAAAATAAAACATCTTTTCTCTTTATATTATAGATACTCATGTATTTATTTAGGGTCCCCGCATGAGAATGTTCTTTTATTATGTTAACACATCAGTTCTTTCTTTTTAAATACGAAGTCTCTTTTTTATGAGATTAGTATTGGATTTATGAAATTTTTTCCTAATAGAAGTATAAATAACTTGTATAATATATATATATATATATATATATATATATATATATATATAATTTTAGAATATTGTAAAAAATGTCACCACCGTCCTTGTATTCTACTTCCAATAAAATTGTTAATTATATGTCTCCTTTATATATTCAAACACATATTTTACTTCTAATAGAACTTATAATTATATGTTTTTTCTATAAATTCGAACTCTTATTCTTTATAAATTAGAACTCTTATTCTATATCGAATAGAACTTGTAATCATGCTTTATAAATACTTATTATACTTCCAATAGAACTTCTAGTTACAAGTCTTCCCTATAATTTCAAACTCTTTTCATCTACAAATTCGAACACCTATTTTACATTTAATATGGTAAAATATATTTTTATATTTATTAGTATTTATCTGTACTCCTATTCTACTTTTAATAGAACTTTTAATTATATGCTTTATAATTAAATATCTATTTTACTTCCAATAGAACTTCTAATTATATGTCTTCTTTATAAATTCGAACACCTATTCTACTTCTAATATGTTAAAAAATATTTTTATATTTATTAGTGTTTAAAATCGAAAAATTCTAAAAATTAGAAAAATAGATTGAGACGATCTTAGAGCGCCACCTAAGCGCCCACGTATCCTCCTTTATTTATATATATTGAATCTTAAGTTGTTTTATACTGTTATATTATAATATTATTTGTGAATGAATTTATTAAAATTATCTTTAGTTACTGTTTATATATTTGTCCTTTTTTAAAATATAGTATATGACTCACTATGTTAACATAGTTTTTCTTATTTAAGATTAAAATTTAGAAATAAATAAAAATATGGACAATAAAATTAACCACAAATTATTAAAGTATATAATTTTCTTTCTTATCATTTTATTGAGTAACTAACATAATTTTAAAACCTATAAAAAATAAATATAAATAACCTTTTTTATATAATTTAAATTTAATTTAAATTTAATAAATTTTAAAAATTATAAAAATATAATATTAAGTTAAATTATTTTTTTAATTTCCCCAATATTGTTGATTCACGAAAATACTTTCTATTTTTTGAAAATATATATAGATAGAAAATAATTTATTATTTGATTATTCAATTACTTTACATTTTCTAATAACATAAAAATATTTTATATATATATAAGTTATCTTTATAAGAAAGAATATTGCTTTTTTAGTTCAGAAAAACATATTTGTTCATTTAATCAATAATAAATCGTACACATAATCAACATACAACAAATATACAAGGAAGCTACCAAGAAAATAAATATACAACTCAATGACATTTACAAGATTGCTGATGAGTGTTAACCTTCACGATATTTTAAATTCAAAATTTGTAATTCTCACTTTAAAATGATGTAAATTAAATAATCTATATATATTATAATGCCTGTAGATCGGAAAGTTACCATAAGCATTCAAGATACTTTTCTTGAATTTTTGTTTTTTTTGATTTTTTTATTAAAATTATTTTCTTGCATTAAATAGCTATTAATGGCATATTAATTAGTCATTAACTATGCCTAATAAATATGAATTAAATTATTTTAATTTATTTATTTAAATATTATTAAACTTTAGTTGAGCACTATAATTATTATTTCAATATTAAATATTAATTACATAAATAATTAAATTTATATTTAGGTAAAATGACGACTAAAAATTGTTTACATTGCATTTTTTTATTCCCTATTGATAACCACTCAAATTTCTTTTCGAACAATTGTAATACGGACTTCTCAAACAATCTTTATTATTAGTGATTATGAAAATCGCAATAAATTTTGTAATAAATCTTTATCATCTTTGCTTAACACCTGTAATAAAAATAATAGAAATAGTTTTTTATTTTTACACATGAATAAATTACACATGAGTTATGACCAAACCGTTTACATTAACACCTGTAATAAAAATAATAGAATGTTTTTTACGGTTAACTTATAGTAGTCTTTGAAATAGTTTATTGTTAGAAAAATTGAGTACACGTAGATACCAATTGCATGGTAGTTATTTTAATTTCTTAACGTTTACAGTTAATCATATAAGTTCCATATTAAAATTAAAGTTTTTGGAGTTAATTTTTGAAAGAGTAAATTAAATCTTTAAATAATTGTAAATTATTGTAAAAATGGTCTTAAACAAAATTACTTAGGAAATGTACCATAGAAGTGATGTATACTACTTTACAAAATAATTCCGTTTTAAAGTAGAAACACAAACTAAATTAACTACGTCTTGGAAAACCGATGTCAAATAATAATCCAGCTTCATTTTCCATCAATGTGAATTCTAAAGCTTCGTTCATCTTCAGTTTATTCTATGTAAAGTTGTATATCCTATATTAAAGGATGTGTTTTACTATTAGGATACTAATCAATCTTAATATTAAAAAAAAACCAATAATCACAATTAATATAAAGTTATATACCTTTTTTTATTTTATAAATAAGTATCTTCAAAAGTCAAATTTATTTTTAAAAAATTAATTCCAAAGTGCTCACTACAATCCAAATTACACATCATTATTTCCTTGAATTTGTCAAGTTTTAAAAAAATTCGTTCAAATTAATTTCAGCATCAGGATTCTCAACGGACCAAACACATCTATAGTGAAATACTTCTACTCCGTACGTATTATTTATTAGTATTGAATAATTAGTAATGGTTGCAATATTATTCAATAAGTTTATTTCTATCCATCAAATTTCTTTTTAAAATATGTAATTATGATAATCGACGAGTGTCGATGGATAATTTTTTTAATTAATATAGTAATTAAATGAAAACAAAAAAAAAGACCCGTGTGCGTAGCACGGGCATGAATACTAGTATATCTAAATTCCAAAACTTGCCCATTTTCCATGGATATTATCCAATGGGTAATCCTATACATTTTTCCAATTATTTAACCCGGATCCATTTTCTTTTACCCAAGTGTGACTATCCATTTACTAATGGATATTATCCATCACATCTCCTAATATATTTAACATTATATGTGGATATTACTTGACCTGGATCCATATAATACAACCCAGTCAATCAAATTCATATCTTTGCATATATTGCAGGATTATCTGATTCATTTTAATATGACAAGTTGTTATACGTTTGAATTTCAAAATCAATCCCAGACCTTATCTCAACCATTTTCACATATTGTGCCACCAAATCATTCCTTTCTTTATGGCAATTTGTTACATTTTTTGAATATTTATTTTTTATTATCACTAAAACATTAATCTTCATCTTTGCCCATCAATTCGTTCTACATCTTCCGCTTAAATCAATACCATCATCGACATATGAAAAACGGAGGTAACCCGGTTATTGTTATCTGATATGCTTTGTTTGTATATAATTTTGTACTCTGAATTTAACAGGTCGAAAACGAGCACCTCTAGGAGTTGCTTATCCTTATGTAATAAACTCGATTCATCATTATTATCATATGGAAAACGGAGGTAATGGCTTCATGATTTCTGGGTTGTTGATTTTTTCATTCGATTTACATTTTGATTTGAACAGGTCGGACCTCCGTCTCCTTCTTCTCTACGATGTAGTAAGTTCATGGCATATATTTGGTTTGTGTCATGATTGTTCGTATTTTACATAACCTTTGTTCTTTTCAATATTATTTAATTTTGGTTAATAATACCCAGTACACTGTATGTGTTGTTTAATTGTTTGCCCTAATTTTTTTTTTTTACAATGTTTAGAATCATCCAACTATTATGATGTGTTCTTCATTTCTATGTCTTCTCATGATTATGGGTAATTATACTTTCGTTTTCATATATCTCGCCGATTGTATTCAAGAAAATGGGTACTTCATTTTCGATGCTTACATTGATTCCGGATTATGTATCCAATTTCTCATTTATTCATCTCTTTATTGCAGGATATTTTGTAGTTTGAACTTGAGTTATTTATGTGCAGGTTAACTGTTTGATAAAATGAGAAAGCCGATTTCCAAAAATACACAGATAATCGAATTGTTGTTATGACGCAAGATTCAAGATAATCAAGTTGTTCAGTTTAGTGTGTTTATCCCCAAAATAAGGTTCTATTTCTCCTTTTTAACTATTATTTTTGGTTTATCATTATTCGAATATCTGACTTGATGTAGAGACCTTGACTTCATACATAATAAGATTTAGTATCTAATTAGATGCTATTAATATTCGATTTGATGTAGTATTTGAGGAAGCACTAAAATCAGTGCATGAGGAAGCACTGCAATTTGATTTAGCATCTTGCTTTCTTTTCCTAATGTTGCTCACTATTAGCACTGCAAACTAATCTCATTCTTCTATGAAAATTAATTGGGTGATTGAGCTATAATGCAGGTTTATTTTCATTCTTTTATTCCGATGCAGGTGGATTGGGCAATTGTGGAAGACGTGGATGTTATCCCATTGGATCATTGCTCTCCTGCATATTGCAATGTCATGCTTCACTGAACTTTTTCTGATAACTCTATGACTCAAAACTTCTGCATAAAGGTATCACTTTATTTAATAGCCTAGCCCACCCTTTTATTAGACCGATAAATGATATTAATAGTACACATCAGAAATATGATTGTTATATTGATTTATTGATTTGTATGTATGTATATTTGTTTGTTTTGTGCTAAATCACGATGTTTTTCGCATTATGCAGTGTTTATGCTCACCACACTCATTCGTGTGTTTCGTGCCCGTGCTATGTTCTAACAGTTGCCTCTTTCTATTTACAATTACCTATACAAAATTTTATCGATTGACTTGGTAACAATGTGCAGCTCTACCGAACTTCATTGTTATTTAAATTTTCTTGACAGCTGCCTCCATTCAATTACTAAATTACCATTACACCACATTTTTATTTATTTATATTCATTTTTACATGTCTCCGCGTGCAGTAACAGAATCAGAGAAGGCCTAACTTACGCTGAAGCCCTGGCTAATATCAGATATATTCGTCGACGCGGGTTTCGTCTGCTTTTCAATCTGTAAATCTATTTGGTATGTATTTAAATCAATTCACTAATTTGATTTATTCAAATCAATTCACTAATGTTCGGACAAAAGCTGTGATCTACACTCTGTATTCTTCTAACTCTTCTGTGATCTGTATTCATATCCAACAATCTGTGGACAATTAAGAAAGGTATGTATGGTTAGTTATCGGAAAATTTTCTTATTAGAATATCACAGTTTTAAGCTTCGTTTTATTCACACACGGGTTGTAAGCGCATGCCTTTGGGTCCTCTATCTCCTTCTTCATTTTATAGCATTGCTAATGTATGGGTGATTCTTCTATAATTGTTTGATTGATAGTTGTCGTTTTGATTTTGCATTCCTACTATTTGATATAAGTTCTGAGAGAATTTTCTATTATTTTTCCGTGCTTGACCTCATCGCTTCGATTTTTTGAATGAATACAAGTGGATGGGTTGTATTTATAATTATAATTGGCTGATTTTAAATTTTTTTGCTTGAATGGACCAAGAATTTGTAGGTATTGATGGAGGTTATGAACCATTTGTTAGATTTGTTGGTATGGATGTTTTGTAGGCGTTCCGGATGATTGAAGCAGATGCAGCTTTTGTTCGATACCGGCTGCAAAGAGGCCACGAATTATCCAGGTAAATACAGATCACCTGAACCTAGCCATAGTTATATGCAAGTGAGGCATGTATATTTTGTAGGTTCTATAAATGAAAAGGAGTCTGCAAGTGTCACTCACTCTAATCTTACAAACAGTACGGATGCTATCTTTATGTGTATCTTATATCCACTATTTTATTTAAATTTGATACACATTTTAACGCCTCTGATTATAATTAGTAGCTGCACTACAAAAGAAGCTACTGCGGGGCATTACAAACCTAACACAGAAGTAAATTAACAAACCCTGGAGAATGACAAGGTACCGACTACATTTCTATTTTTTATTTAATACATATATTGTTGTTCACTCTTTTTAAATCTATTCCAATTTCTTCACTTATAACAATTTATAATAAATCAGGTGATTATCAACAAAGAGGTAGTAATTTGTGTTCATTTATTCTCACTGAGATGCACAATTCAGGTTTAGATTGTTGGGTTATCTAATGTTTTGCTAAATATAAATTACTTATTTTACAAGATTTACGACACACCATATTCTCAAACCATTTTGGCGATGAAATAGATCTGATTGTTGTACAGGACACCTGACAGCCATGATAGAACAACACAATCACTTTTTTCATCGCTAACATGAATTTGAGTTCACAATTGAGTTGGTGATGACACAAGCTGGAGTGACAAGATGAAAAGCGGTAAAAGCTCTTAAATCCACTGATGGGTATATTGTTTCTTCCATTTTGGATCTTAAAAATTAGATTGTTGCTCAAGTGATGTTTTATAAGGGTTTTATCAGATGCTCCGTATCATTTCTATGTTTGATTTACTTTCTTTTCCTTTTCGAAAAAAGCATTCCTTTTAAATTTGACTTAAAATACTTAAAAAGTCAGGAGTAAATATTGTCAGGTACAAGCAAAGCAAACATCTATAACTGACATACAACCTCGAGAAGCCAAGTTGGAAGCCCGTGTGGCAAATTTTATCTCTCTTATATGTAATTTCAGCATGATGAAGCAACAAATGATGGAAATAGGTTTGTGCATTTCTGTTACTTCATAATTCATATCGTTCCAATTTTATAAGGTTATCACATATGCAGTTATGCGGCCAGACCAATAATTGAGAAAGACCATTTTCATTTTGCAGTAAAACTACGATTTGGCACAAGCAAAAAGAGTGAAAGGTTGACAAAGAGGTGGAGGGGATCCACATCTATTGTTGGTCAAAGATAGGCCATGCCGATCCGATGCATTCCAGGTGAATCCAATATACTCGATTCTCGAATCTCTTGCAGCTGTGCAGTAGATTCAGCTTCCGCTTTTGAGATCAAGCGAAACTTTTAAAAACCTCTGTGATATGGTCCAGTGCACCATAACTTCAGTCCCTCGGAGTGAAAGGTTAGGCAGGTATATAGGCCACGCATTTACTACTTTTCTGTAACGATTTTGCCTAGATTCTTTATTTTGTTGTTTTCATTTTACCATTTTTTATTATTCAAGTTTGCTGAACTATGTTAAAATTACAAATGTTTTAGTATAAGAGAGAGGAATCCAGAATTACAGCTTATGAGATCCTGGAGAAGGCAAAAGCAGAGTTTGGAGGTACTTTATTATGTTTCTATTAGATTGAGCAATGGTTTTGAGTCACCTGTTATACAACTAATAAATAATTCAAGTATGACTATGTTAACTGATCCAGGTGATAATGGAAAATGTAGAAGGCATAATATAAAGGTTAATGAATCAGGCAAGTTATATTTTTTCAGCTAAATGTATACATGCTATGCTATTTTTGAAAGAAAAAATATTTGGCAACCAAGACTGATCCCCATATATGCACATTTCCTCTTCAAATAATACCCCAAGTACGTTGATATAGTTGTGCTACATTTCCTTCACTGAACATTTCAGATTTGCATTTACATTAAATGTTTTATTATTGTTTATCGTAGACATCACTTAGCGTAGCCCATATTACACTCCAAGTTATAAGTTTTCTGGTGGTGTTCCTTGCAGGTAAGATATTCAAGTGGAAGTGGAAGTCAATTCTTATTAAAGTTTCCTTTAAGTTGATGGAGCCTTCTGGTGGCAAAATAATAATTGATGGCCTTGACATATGCAAGCTGGACCTGCATGATCTTAGGTCCCGTTTCAGGATTATTCCTCAGGATCCTGTTCTATTTCAAGGAATAGTCAGGAGCAATATTCATCCAATTGGGTTGTATTCAGATAAAGACCTATGGAAGGTAATAATCATATGTTTAGTATTGAATTTCAAGGTTAGGAAAACATTTCAAGTACATTCTAATACTATGGCAGTTTATAATGTTTAGAGTCTTGAAAACGCTGCCAACTAAAAGATGTGGTGGCTGAAAGCCCGGAGAACTTGATGCTCCTGGTATATCTTTCTAACCATCTTAATTTCGGATAAATCTAGGTTGATGACTGATTTACGTACTAATTTCAACCAAACTCTTCTTCAGTAGTTGATAGTGGAGACAATTCTTTGCAAGTAGATGTTGGGTTTATGGAGTCTATCAGGTTTCAGAATTGGATTCTGACTTGAGTTAGGAATTCCTGAATTGGACTCTAATTAGAGTTAGGATTAGAGTTAGGAATTTCTGAATTAGACTCTGATTTATTTTGACCCAGTTTCTTCTCTTATAAATACTCATGTAATTGTAACATAACACAACACAACAATTGTGAGAGATCAATACAAAATTAGTGTGGCTTGTGGAGTAGGAATTTTCGAACCACGTAAATCTTTGTCTTGTGTGATTGTCGTTATTTTCTTGTTCTTGTTTATTCGCTTTGGGTTTTGCTTTCATTGTTGTATACTCAACAACTGGTATCAAGAGCATAGGTTTTCAGGCGAGTGGGAGCGATGGCTGAAGAAGGGAAAGTAAAGATCGACAAATTTGATGGCAAAGATTTTTCGTTTTGGAAGATGCATATTGAAGATTATTTGTATCAGAAAAAACTACACGAACCGCTGGAAGAGAAGAAGCCAGATTCAATGGATGACAAAGATTGGAATCTATTGGATAGGCAGGCTCTGAGTGTTATCAGATTGACTTTGGCGAAGAACGTTGCTTACAATATCGTCAAGGAAACGACAACTTATGGATTGATCAAGGCGTTATCAAATATGTATGAGAAGCCGTCTGCTTCGAATAAGGTATATTTGTGTCGCTTGTTGTTTGCCACGAGATTGAATGAAGGTGATTGTGTTGCTGATCATGTTAACGAATTTAACTCTATCCTATTAAGATTGACATCAGTGGATATTAAATTCGATGATGAAGTACAAGCCTTGTTGTTGGTATCCTCGTTACCTGACAGTTGGTCAGGATTTGTCACTACTATTTGTAATTCATCTGGGAGCAGTAAGATGACTTTTGATGGAGTTCGAGATGCGATTCTTGGAGAAGATATTCATAGGAGAAACTCAGGAGAGTCGTCAGGTTCCTTGTTGAGTACTGAGAGTAGAGGCAGAAAGTCCGATAGGGGGCAGAATCAGGGGCGTAGCAGATCGAAGTCACAGAAGAGAGGACAGTCCAAAGATCGCAAGGAGATTGTTTGTTGGAATTGTCAGAAGAAAGGTCACTTCAGAAATCAGTGTACGGCTCCCGCTACTCCTAAAGGAAAGAAGAAAGAGGATAATTCAGCTAATGTAGTTGAAGAGGTGGTGAGTGACGATGCTTTGATTTGTTGTGTTGAATGTTCGGTTGAATCATGGGTTATGGATTCTGGTGCATCATTCCATGCTACCCCTTGCAAGGATTTGATGTTAAGTTTCAGACTTGGAAATTTTGGTAAAGTTCGTCTTGCTGATGATGAAATTTTGGATATTACGGGCATGGGAGATATTAATCTCAAGACCTCTTTAGGGACTAGCTGGATGTTGAAAGATGTAAGGTACATTCTTGGACTGAAGAAGATGTTGATATCTGTGGGTCAGTTAGATAAGGAAGGGTATCGAGTTACTTTCGGAGACGGACAGTGGAAGGTTATAAAGGGGAATCTAGTTGTTGCTCGTGGAGAGAAAAAGGGGACGTTGTACATAGTTGAACAATCTAGCTATGAAGCAAATACAGTTGCTGATGAGATTGGGTCTTCAACTTTGTGGCACCAAAGACTTGGTCATATGAGTGAAAAAGGTATGAAGCTATTAACTTCGAAGGGTAAGATTCCAGAGCTGAAGAATGTGGAAGTTGGGTTCTGTGAGCCATGTGTTCTTGGAAAGCAGAAACGAGTTACTTTTGCAAAATCAGGGAGGACACCCAAGGCTGAGAGGTTAGAGCTAGTTCATACAGATGTATATGGTCCAACAGTAGTTGCGTCGTTGGTAGGATCTCGCTACTATGTCACTTTCATTGACGATTCCACTAGAAAGGTATGGGTTTATTTCTTGAAGAATAAATCAGATGTGTTTGCTACTTTCAAGAAGTGGAAGACCGAAGTTGAAAATCAGACCGGTTTGAAGGTTAAGAGTTTGATGTCAGATAATGGTGGTGAGTACAGTAGTGATGAGTTTAAAAGCTATTGCGCAGAATATGGAATTAGAATGATCAAAACTATTCCAGAGACACCGCAGCAGAATGGTGTTGCAGAGCGCATGAATAGAACCTTGAATGAGAGGGCCAAGAGTATGAGATTGCATGTGATAAGTGCATATTTTTACATATTTTATTTACCTATTTATTGCTTGAACTCGTGTTTTAATAATTTATTTTGTTGCATTTCAGGTAAATCGTAAATAAATAAAGAAATGACAAAATAAATAAATAAATAAAGTGCAAGGAAGGGAAAAAGAGGAAGAAAAAGGACCAAAAATGAAAGAAGGAAAAGAATTAGGAGCTTGGAGCAAAAGGAATATTTCAAGACAAGTGGAAGGTGGAGATCATCCCAACACATTAGCAAAGTGTATGGCCAAGATCAACTCTTCAAAGCTTAAGGGGGAAGGAAACAAATAGATGGCTAGGATTTCACCACCACACAACCCAAATGTATGGTGGGGATTTACCCAACACCCCCCTTAACCCTAATTCCTATCCTATAAATACCCCCTCACCCCCCTTGTATTTAGTAACTTAGATTTTAGGGTAGTTTTATTTTCTTGTATTTCTTTTCTTAGTTTCAAATCTTGTAAACACTCTTTTTAATTTTAATGCAATTTCATTTCCCTTAATTTCTTGTCTTGCTATTTCGTTATTGTTGCCTTGTTTCGTTATTTTCGTAATTCCCATTGCTAACCACTTGGGGTTGAAAGTAACGAAATTTAATTTCTTGTCGTAGATTTAATTCATAATTTTGCCCCTTTAAATTTCGATTTTATTGTGGCCCATTAATTTCCAAATCATCGTATTAGCATTTTAATTTCGTAGTTTACTTTATTTATTTATTTTAAAAAGGGGTTGAGTTGGCACAGTGGTTAAGTGCCCAATCCGTGAACCGAGAGGTCATGGGTTCGACTCCTGCCGGGGGTCAAAAAAAAATCGGAAACAGCCTCTCTACCCTTGGGTAGAGGCATGGCTGCGTACAACCTACCCTCCTCAGACCCTGCTCATGCGGGATATACTGAGTACGTTGAGTTGAGTAGTTTACTTTATTTATTTTGCTAGTTTAGTTTTTAAAATAAAAAAAAATATTAAAAAAAATTAGTTTTCTTATATTTTCCATTTTAATTTCTTGTTTTAAATCTCAATTAATTCGAAACCATAATTCTGTTGCTCTGTTTTGTGCAGATTAAAAACGAAGTCAGTCTCCTTTTCCTTATTTCCTGCGAATTAAACTCTCACAAACAGATCTCTCTTCTTCCTCTCACAATTTCTCTTTCTCTCTCTCTCTCTCTCTCCACAAAATCCCCAACACTCCCTATCCATCTCTTCTTGTTTTTTTTCCCCCGTTCGACTTCAAACTAACCCCCTCTCCTCGTTTGTTTACCTTTTATTTCCTTACTTTGTTTTTGAGTCGGGTTCTGGAGACTCGTATGAATTGCTTTAATGTGTGGCTGAGTTCTGTTCTAAGTTCGTTGAGTTGATTACCTCAGATCGTCCGAATTAAAGTGTTGTTATGCTCTGTTCGGTTTTTACTGAGCTCTTGTCGAGATTGTCACGCGTTTGTAGTGCTTGTTGTAGTGTTTGTTGTGATTGTGCTGAGTTTAGTTCACGATTTCGTTGTTTTGAGTCGACTGGGTCACGAAGTCTGTGTTGCTGGAGTGTTTGCTTCTAAGTCATGAGTTTTGGTTGCGTTTTTTTTTACTATGCGTACGAGTTTTGCTAATTAGTGGCTTGTTTAAGTTTAGTTGTCGTTTAATTTTGTGCTCTAAGTTCTGTAATCGAGTTTTGTAATTGGAATGTTTTGTGTAATCGATGGAAGGCTGAGTTTTTGCTGTGTTTTTCTTTCTTGTCGAGTTTTTAAGTCTGAGTTTGTGGCCCGAGTCGTGGTTGGTTTCCAATCGAGTTGCTGTCTTTTACTCTTTTATTTGGCTGCGAGTCATGTCCGAGTCAAGTGTGTATTGATGTGGTGTGTCTCAGTAATTATTCGTCGATGCTCGTATTAGAGTGTTCATATGAGTTTTCTGGTTTGCTGTTATCTTTCCAGTTTGTTCATCGTAGAGTTTGTAGCTTACGAACTCAAGTCAAGTCAAGTCTGGTGTGAGTCTTGCTTTGAAGTCCAAGTTCTTACGTCTTTGTTTTCCTGGAGCCTGTTTCTCTGATGCATTTTAATGTCGAGTTAAGCCTATTTTTGTCGAGTTTTATTTCTCTGCTTTTGTGCGTTGTGATTGTTTCTTCCTACTGTTGTTATGTTGCTGCCTGAGTTGAATTACGAGTCCGCGAGTTGGTTTTCTGAGTCTGATGAGTCTGTATTCGTTTTTGACGAGTTGTATTATTGTTGGCTTTGTTGAGTTCTGTTTGAATTAATATTATTGTTCGTATTAGTTGTTTACTAAGTAGTTTTACTGAGTAGTGTTTCGATTCCAAGTCATAAGATTATAAAAAAAACAAAAACAAAATACTTTGTAAATAAATTTTAAAAAAAATGCCTTAGAATAAAATCTAGTTTTAAAATTCAAATTTAGAATTTCTAGATTAATTTACTTTTTTTTTCTTTAGTTAACTACTTAGAATAATTTAGTTTTAGAATTTTTAGAATTAGGAATTAATTAGTTTAAATAAAAATTTCCAAAACCCAATTGTTCTAATTTGATTAAATTAAAATTTAAGGTTTGCGAATAAAATTAGTCCCTGTGGAACGAATCATTAAATATTATAACGAAACGAATTGTGCGCTTGCGATTCAAATTCGAATGTTTATATTTCTAGCACAGCAAGTTTTTGGCGCCGCTGCCGGGGACTAATTATTATTCGCGCCTTAATTTTTAATTTTTCGAATTAGTTTTATTTCTTGTCTTATTTTTTTTATTTCGTTCTTTTTAAGAAAGCTTGAGATTTCGGAACTCTTCTCAACGAAGCGTGGAAAAATTGGAATTTAGGGAAAGCAAGCTTCGGTAACCGTATCTCACTTTTTTCGTTTTTTTTTATTTTTAGAAAAATACAAAAAAATCAAAAAATTCAAAAATCACAAAAAAAAAAAATTAGTTGTAAATACATAATTATTGCATCATGCATTCAACACGTAGGTGCACATCATGCTAGATTTTATTTTTTGTTTTTAAATTTTTCGCACCTATAATTGTGGTGATCGCTGGAGGACCCTAAGGTACGTTAAATTTCTTTCTTTCTTTAGATTAAATCACGTAGTGTAAGCATCCATATTTGTTTATAATTTTTGTATATATCATTGTTTGTTGCATCATTTTGTAAATAAACATTAAGGGCAAAACCTCTCAAAAGATAAGGGAAGGGATTTCATCACTCTTTCCTTAGCCCAAAAACAATTTAATCCCTCATTTTGCATACCTTGCCTTTAATAAAATTAATTAGACGTTTGCCCCTAGGAACTTCGCGCTCAATTAGGAAGGTACCTAAAAATAAACGTAATTAAGACTTATTCACGACCTTCAGTGTCTAAGGTTCGCCTGGCTGTTAAGATTCGGTGTCTAAGTGACGAGTTTGGCCTCTTGGCAATGCCTGCTCTAATCTGGCCGAATCGGTCTGAATAATTCTTAATTTACGGAATTTTTAGTGTGTCTTTACGTTATGAGCAATGTCTAGTTATTTTATTTAGGGAACCTAGGTTAGATTTTTCTTTTGATTTTTCACCATTTATTTTGTGTGTTTCATTTTCGCACTTAATTGCTACGTGGTTTTATCCTTGATCAGTCTTTACCATGTCCGTAGCATTTAGGGAGCGTTATTACCAAGGTTGGGATTTTGACGAGGAGTTAGCGGATAATACGATGTGGTGTGAGTCAACTAGGGAACCTAGTGTATATAACAAGTCGTTTAGTACTTTTAGTGATTTGCATTATACTGAAAACGATATTGCAATCGACTCTGAATTAGATGCTCTTACTAGACGACTCGAAGCCTTAGAAACCCTTAGTGGCCCTTCACACACATCTTGGGACCCAAATTTCAACTCTCCGAGTCTCGATTTTCAACATGGCCCCGACTCTCAACAAGTCAACGCCATGTTTCAACCAACCTCTCGAAATGACCACTTTACATCGTCTTCTAATTCCGGTTGGAGAGATTATCCCGATCTCTCATGGAACCAAGGTCACAGCTATCAAACTCCGCCTCCACATTTTCAAGAACCGAACTCTTATCCAATTCCGAGTCAAGTTCCTTATTCGAGTTCAATTCAAACACCCGCCCACCCACCCGGATTTAATGATTCGAGTAGGAAACTTGACACCTTAGAAAAGAGTATCGAGGCTTTATTGATTTCTCAATCAAACTTCATGCAAACCATAACTTCTGATTGGAAAAATTTGAACTCTATTGTTCAAGCCTTATCTAAGTTAGAATTTCAAGTGAATCAATTAGCCACCATGTGCGAGCGTGAGACGATAACCACCCCGAATCCACCCGAGGTCAACCCTAAACTTCTTATCACTCAAAGACCTATCGATACTTTCGATGATATCATTTCTCCTAGGTCTAATGTTCAAGTTGACACTCCTTTCGGTGGTGATTCGCACGAAGAAGATTCTAATGCTGACATCATTCTTTCTCTAGGTCAAATGAAGAATCCCGATGATTCTGAGTTTGTGGCTTCACCTAGACAACCATCATCTTCTTCTAGTGAACTTTTCCTTTCATCTTCCACACCTCTTCCTGAAAAACCCAAAGAACTTCATACTCAACCAATAGGAGCTAATCTAGTTAAGGAGGTTGTTTCAAGGTCAAATTTGGACGATCATGACATTGAGTCTCTTCTTAAACAAGATTTTCAATTGCATTACGAGACCAATCGAGAGCTTCACGAATCTTTTAAGGATTTGACCTCGGAAGAGATGTTTGGAGAGATGGAGAATATTTGTTCCAAATGGGAAACCCAACATAAGGATAGTTCTTGTGATCCTAATTCTGTTGGTAAAACATTTTTCGAAGAGCCACCCCCACCCGTTTCTATTTCTTCATTTTCCACTCGTGCTCCTTCTTTCATCGAAACTCATGATATTCATGACCAACATCTTATCGTAATTAATTTGCTTAAACAACAAAAAGAAGCATCCTCGTGGTCTGTGGATGAAGTTAGGAATATGAGTTTTATTCTTGCGCCTAATCAGATCGTTCAAGTGGTCTATGCAATTTTCGTGGGTGAGTTTCTGAAATATGTTGGTTGTATAACAAAAATAGTTTTTCCGAGAGCAAGTATTGGTTAGTAAATATTTATTTTGTACCTCCCATAGTAGAATGTAGGTATGGGGGAGGAATTGTGTGCGTGTGTGAGTTGTTTTCTTTCGTTTTTAGTCTCCGTCATCCCTTATCAGGTATTTCCTCGTTCTCATTTACTCATTTCTCTTGCATTTACATACATTGAGGACAATGCATGATTTAGGTATGGGGGGGGGTTTAGTGTAAATAGTAAAAATCAGAAAATCCAAAAAAAATTAAAAAATGAAAAAATCAAAAAGAGTTCTTTTCGTATCTAGTCTTGTTAATTGATTGCTAGTTGCTTGATGCACCCTTGCATGCTATGATAATCTTATGATCCATTAGCTTTTGTTTGAGAAGTGATTTGCTAAAGTTCTTGTTCACACACTTACACTAGCAAGGTGAAGCTAGTAGACTTATTTGAATTGTGCATGAAATTAGAAGGACATGATTAGGTGTAAGATGATTTGGTTTTCATGCTTTGATTATGTTTTACCACACCAAGTGAGTTTTGAGCCTATATGCACATCTTTTGCATTTTTATTCTTTTGCTTGAGTGTCCACTTGTCATTTGCATCGCTAGCACTTGTTTGAGTTCCTTCTTGAAATACATTACATTAATTGATGATAAAGGCACTTAGGAATAACCCATATTTCCCAAATTATCCACACCATACTTATATGATCAATTAGTTAACCCTTTGAGCCTAATCATATTCTTTCGGTGACACACCACATTACTCGCCTAAGACCTTTTTCTTGTTTAGCCTTACGTATTCTTGATCCCATTTTGTCAAAGGCTAGTAGGAACTTGAGGGAGCAATAAGGTGTGTGAAATAGGGTTTGCTATTGTTCATAACTTTTGAGGAAATATTTGTTGTTACCTTGATAGTCGATGTTCAAGTTAAATCTAAGTGAGGATTATTGTTACATTTATCTTAGCTCTCATAAAAAAAAGAATAAAGAAAAAAAAAAAGAATATATATACATGAGATCATACTTATGTTTTTTGTAATCCTCCTTCATTGCGACTATTCAAGGCTTTTTGTTGAAAATAAAAATAAATTGTGTGGGGAGGAAGTTGGTGTTGTGCATGATATTCATGGTTACTACTAGCTTTTGACACTTCACCTTACTTTGGCCTTTCTTGACATACCTTGTCCCTAGCCCCATTACAACCCTAATAAAGACCTTTTGATTGTCATTATTAATGTCTGTTGTGATTTAAGTTGGAATGATACCAAGTGTCAAGCATGCATTTGATTTTGTTGGAATTGAGTGATACACTTACCCTTGTTCTTGAGTGAATATTCTTTTGTGAGTGAAAGGTGAGGTATTGCTTATTTGTTTTTTGCATATGAGATCTCAAGTTTTGACTCTAAGGTGTGCCCTTGTAGACTTAGCATGGTTACCAATAATTTTTGCACTTGACATGAACTTATAATCACTCTTGCATGGTTCTTTGAGTAGACTATGTGAATCCTTGCACTTTCCACACCAAGACTTTGCAACTTCATTTTGATTCTTAAGTTGATGTATCATGAGAGGACATGTATGTGTGGTATGCATTGCCATGTGATCTTTTATACAAGCTAGATGGATTTTGTGGGTACATTCACTATAGGCCCTCACGAGACCTCACTCGTCCACTAGGGCTGCCTAGGGGTTTAAAGGGCTTGTTGCATATGTCAAATGCAACCGTCACACCTACGAAAAGGAGTATAGGACTTTTTATCTAGATTTTCTTTTTGTTTTTATTTTCCTCGAGGACGAGCAAAAGATAGGTATGGGGGCATTTGATAAGTGCATATTTTTGCATATTTTATTTACCTATTTATTGCTTGAACTCGTGTTTTAATAATTTATTTTGTTGCATTTCAGATAAATCGTAAATAAATAAAGAAATGACAAAATAAATAAATAAAGTGCAAGGAAGGGAAAAAGAGGAAGAAAAAGGACCAAAAATGAAAGAAGGAAAAGAATTAGGAGCTTGGAGCAAAAGGAATATTTCAAGACAAGTGGAAGGTGGAGATCATCCCAACACATTAGCAAAGTGTATGGCCAAGATCAACTCTTCAAAGCTTAAGGGGGAAGGAAACAAATAGATGGCTAGGATTTCACCACCACACAACCCAAATGTATGGTGGGGATTTACCCCAACACCCCCCTTAACCCTAATTCCTATCCTATAAATACCCCCTCACCCCCCTTGTATTTAGTAACTTAGATTTTAGGGTAGTTTTATTTTCTTGTATTTCTTTTCTTAGTTTCAAATCTTGTAAACACTCTTTTTAATTTTAATGCAATTTCATTTCCCTTAATTTCTTGTCTTGCTATTTCGTTATTGTTGCCTTGTTTCGTTATTTTCGTAATTCCCATTGCTAACCACTTGGAGTTGAAAGTAACGAAATTTAATTTCTTGTCCGTAGATTTAATTCGTAATTTTGCCCCTTTAAATTTTGATTTTATTGTAGCCCATTAATTTCCAAATCATCGTATTAGCATTTTAATTTCGTAGTTTACTTTATTTATTTTGCTAGTTTAGTTTTTAAAATAAAAAAATATTTAAAAAAATTAGTTTTCTTATATTTTCCATTTTAATTTCTTGTTTTAAATCTCAATTAATTCGAAACCATAATTCTGTTGCTCTGTTTTGTGCAGATTAAAAACGAAGTCAGTCTCCTTTTCCTTATTTCCTGCGAATTAAACTCTCACAAACAGATCTCTCTTCTTCCTCTCACAATTTCTCTTTCTCTCTCTCTCTCTCTCTCTCTCTCTCTCTCTCCACAAAATCCCCAACACTCCCTATCCATCTCTTCTTGTTTTTTTCCCCCGTTCGACTTCAAACTAACCCCCTCTCCTCGTTTGTTTTCCTTTTATTTCCTTACTTTGTTTTTCAGTCGGGTTCTGGAGGCTCGTATGAATTGCTTTAATGTGTGGCTGAGTTCTGTTCTAAGTTCGTTGAGTTGATTACCTCAGATCGTCCGAATTAAAGTGTTGTTATGCTCTGTTCGGTTTTTACTGAGCTCTTGTCGAGATTGTCACGCGTTTGTAATGCTTGTTGTTGTGTTTGTTGTGATTGTGCTGAGTTTAGTTCACGATTTCGCTGTTTTGAGTCGACTGAGTCACGAAGTCTGTGTTGCTGGAGTGTTTGCTTCTAAGTCATGAGTTTTGGTTGCGTTTTTTTTTACTGTGCGTACGAGTTTTGCTAATTAGTGGCTTGTTTAAGTTTAGTTGTCGTTTAATTTTGTGCTCTAAGTTCTGTAATCGAGTTTTGTAATTGGAGTGTTTTGTGTAATCGATTGAAGGCTGAGTTTTTGCTGTGTTTTTCTTTCCTGTCGAGTTTTTAAGTCTGAGTTTGTGGCCCGAGTCGTGGTTGGTTTCCAGTCGAGTTGCTATCTTTTACTCTTTTACTTGGCTGCGAGTCATGTCCGAGTCAAGTGTGTATTGATGTGGTGTGTCTCAGTAATTATTCGTCGATGCTCGTATTAGAGTGTTCATATGAGTTTTCTGGTTTGCTGTTATCTTTCCAGTTTGTTCATCGTAGAGTTTGTAGCTTACGAACTCAAGTCAAGTCAAGTCTGGTGTGAGTCTTGCTTTGAAGTCCAAGTTCATGCGTCTTTGTTTTCCTGGAGCCTGTTTCTCTGATGCATTTTAATGTCGAGTTAAGCCTATTTTTGTCGAGTTTTATTTCTCTGCTTTTGTGCGTTGTGATTGTTTCTTCCTACTGTTGTTATGTTGCTGCCTGAGTTGAATTACGAGTCCGCGAGTTGGTTTTCTGAGTCTGATGAGTCTGTATTCGTTTTTGACGAGTTGTATTATTGTTGGCTTTGTTGAGTTCTGTTTGAATTAATATTATTGTTCGTATTAGTTGTTTATTAAGTAGTTTTACTGAGTAGTGTTTCGATTCCAAGTCATAAGATTATAAAAAAAAAACAAAATACTTTGTAAATAAATTAAAAAAAAATGCCTTAGAATAAAATCTAGTTTTAAAATTCAAATTTAGAATTTCTAGATTAATTTACTTTTTTTTTCTTTAGTTAACTACTTAGAATAATTTAGTTTTAGAATTTTTAGAATTAGGAATTAATTAGTTTAAATCAAAATTTTCCAAAACCCAATTGTTCTAATTTGATTAAATTAAAATTTAAGGTTTGCGAATAAAATTAGTCCCTGTGGAACGAATCATTAAATATTATAACGAAACGAATTGTGCGCTTGCGATTCAAATTCGAATGTTTATATTTCTAGCACAACAGCATGCAGGGTTGCCAAAGACTTTTTGGGCAGATGCAGTTAGCACATCAGCGTATCTCATAAATAGAGGACCTTCAGTTCCTTTGGGGTTCAAGATTCCTGAAGAAGAGTGGCAGAAAAAGGAGGTAAATCTTTCACACTTGCGAGTTTTTGGTTGTGTTTCTTATGTGCGTGTTAAAGATTCTGACAGGGACAAGCTTGATCCGAAAGCAAAGAAGTGTATCTTCATTGGTTATGGCTCAGATGATATGGGTTACCGTTTCTGGGATGAACTGACGAAGAAGGTTGTTAGAAGTAGAAATGTTACTTTTAACGAAAGTGTAGTGTACAAGGATAAGCTTGTAGTCGATTCTGAGTTTGCAAAGGAATAACATGAGAAAGAGAAAGCAGTGCTTGAAGAGATTACAGAAGAAGATCTTGCAGGAAATAGTGGGAGTTTGGGGAATGGTAATGACACGGTTCCAGTTACTCCACAGGCTGAGGTAAGAAGATCTAGCAGAATTGTGAGGCCACCACAAAGATTTTCTCCTTCAGCATATTATATGTTATTGACTGAGGATGGAGAGCCTCAGTGTTATTCAGAGGCAGTTCAGGTGGATGATGCAGTTCAGTGGAAATCAGCCATGGAAGAAGAGATGAGTTCTCTTGAGAAGAATGAGACTTGGTCTTTAACAGAGTTACCAGCAGGAAAGAAGGCTTTACAGAATAAGTGGGTGTTCCGGATCAAAGAAGAACCTGATGGCAGCAAGAGATACAAGGCGAGGTTAGTAGTCAAGGGTTATCAACAGAAAAAGGGTATTGACTATACTGATATATTTTCTCGGGTTGTTAAGATGACTACTGTTAGAATTGTGCTAAGTATTGTGGTTGCAGAGGAGTTACATCTAGAGCAACTAGATGTTAAGACCGCGTTCTTACATGGTGATCTTGAGGAAGACATCTACATGGTACAGCCAGAAGGATATCAGGTAGCTGGGAAAGAAAACCTTGTTTGCAAGCTTATAAAAAGCTTGTATGGTTTGAAGCAAGCGCCAAGACAATGGTACTTGAAGTTTGATAGCTTTATGATGAAGAATGGGTACACTAGGAGTGCTATGGATCATTGTTGTTATTTTAAACAATTTGATTCATCTAATATCATATTGTTGTTGTATGTTGATGACATATTGATAGCAGGATCAAACATGAGGGAAATTAACAGGTTAAAGAGACAGATGTCTGAGGAGTTTGAGATGAAGGATATGGGTGCGGCAAAACAGATACTTGGTATGAGCATCATAAGGGATAGATCGGAAGGTACTTTGAAATTATCTCAAGAGAAGTATATTGAGAAATTGTTGCAGAAATTCAGTGTCCAAGATGCGAAGACCAGAAGTACACCGTTGGCGACTCACTTTAATCTCACGAAAAAGCAGTCACCTAAAACGGATGAAGGCAAGAAAGATATGGCTAAAGTTCCGTATGCATCTGCAGTTGGCAGTTTGATGTATGCTATGGTGTGTACAAGGCCAGATATTGCTCATGCAGTGGGAGTTGTTAGTAGGTTCATGTCTAATCCAGGAAGAGAGCATTGGGAAGCAGTCAAGTGGTTGTTGCGCTACTTGAAAGGCACATCCAAGGTTGCATTATGTTTCAGCAAGAAAGATGTTATCTTGGAAGGGTTCTCTGATGCAGATTTGGGTGGATGTTTGGATACAAGAAAAAGTACTACGGGATATATTTTCACGTTGGGTGGCACAGCAATTAGTTGGATGTCTCGACTTCAAAAGAGTGTTGCTCTTTCAACCACAGAAGCAGAATATATGGCTATCTTTGAAGCTAGCAAGGAGATGATTTGGTTGAAGAATTTTCTTGAGGAGTTGGGCAAGAAACAGGCGGACAGTGCTTTGTATAGCGACAGTCAGAGTGCTATTCATCTTGCGAAGAATCCTGTGTTTCATGCTAGGACGAAGCATATTCAGCTGAGATATCACTTTACAAGAGAGTTGATTAGCAATGGTACTTTGTCCTTGAAGAAAATCCTTGGTTCAAATAATTCTGCAGATATGTTGACTAAGGTGGTTACTAATGAAAAGTTGAAGCTTTGCATAGCTTCAACTGGCCTTCAGAACTGATTGATGAGAAGGCGTTGCACTAGTTAGAGTTATTGATCGAGGGATTATTTGTTACTAGATTTACAAGAGTGAAGTGAAGATGTGGTCAGACTCCAAGTGGGAGATTGTTGGGTTTGTGGAGTCTATCAGGTTTCAGAATTGGATTCTGACTTGAGTTAGGAATTCCTGAATTGGACTCTAATTAGAGTTAGGATTAGAGTTAGCTAGGAATTTCTGAATTAGACTCTGATTTATTTTGACCCAGTTTCTTCTCTTATAAATACTCATGTAATTGTAACATAACACAACACAACAATTGTGAGAGATCAATACAAAATTAGTGCGGCTTGTGGAGTAGGAATTTCTGAACCACGTAAATCTTTATCTTGTGTGATTGTCGTTATTTTCTTGTTCTTGTTTATTCGCTTTGGGTTTTGCTTTCATTGTTGTATACTCAACAGTAGACCCATAGTACGTGAGTTCCTGTTACACCAAAAAAATAAGTAAGCTCCAAGTACAACAGTGGATAAGGGATTTTAAAGTAAAACTGTTATGATGCACCATATTATTTCAATGAGTTTATATATGAATTGGTCACCATGGTTTTGCAGTCTCCTGTACCTAATGCGTCTCTGACAAAAAAGCCTTCGTCAACAACTACAAGCAAAAAGGTATATTTCCTTTCCCTTTCTCCCCCAAGTCACACAGTTGTTTACTATCACTTTATGAATAAAAATTAGGTTATCTACACATTTCATCATTTTTTTGTACGATATGCTTCTTGAGTTTCATTTTTTGTACGATATTAGGAGGTTGATGTAGTCATGGGAGATGCAGAATCTGTCAAGACCGAGACCAAGAAAGCTGTAAGCTAATCTTTTATACCAGCTGGATGTCCTTATCAAGTTAGGAATCTAAAGGTAAATCACTTTATATTCATGTTTGTCTTTTATTTAAACCATCATAAGACATACTCCCTCTGTCCCATCCATTTGTTTACACTTTCCTTTTTGGGATGTCCCATCCAATTCTTTACATTTCTAAACTTTCCTAAAATAGTAAAGTTTTATAATATAAAAATCAACTACATCCACTACTTTCCTCCACTAACTCATTTTATACATTATATAGTGATTGGTCCCACCACTTTACTCATTTTTCCTACTTCTTTCCTCCTTCTTTATATTTTTCTTTGGTCTCCGTGCCCAAACCAAATGTAAACATTTGGTTGGGACGGAGGGAGTACTTGATATTGCGAATTTTTGGTATAGATATATCACTATGCCTGTCAAAATCAATGTTGATTGTGTGTTTGTTTTAGAGTATATAGCTTACATGTTGCTTGCAAAAGTCTAATAGGTACCGTCTAATATATAAGAGAACCAAATGTTACACTAATCATGTTTGATTAAGCCATATATTTTCAATCATGACCACAATTAGTCTTACGTTATTCGGTGCACATCATATGGATCTCTTAGAGCTTACATGGTAATCCTCAACAGTCCTGCTTGACATCTACCAAACTTTATAACTTTGATGGTATATGCTAATAAAAGGAAAAAAGTTGGTGTATTTTATTTTCACGCCACATGGCTGCCAAGACATCCTCTAATATAGTTTATCATTTTGGCATCACTACTAATAATTAGTATGAGAAAAAGGTCTATAATATACATCTTTGATGACTTATGAATTTAAACACAAACATATAGACACCAAGTTCTATTTATATATTCCAGTTGTCGGATTTACAGATATTTTGGTTGTCCAACTCTTCTGTCATGTTTTTCTGCTTTCTATATGGAAAAATTCTGGAGGTACTGGAGGACTGGCCTGTAAAATAAAGTTTCAAGTCTTTATTATCATGGACGGGGACTAAATTTGTGGGCTATGGGGCCTTGCCAGGCAGGTTTTCTTTTATGTGTATTGAGTTCAAATTTAAAAAATCTTGGGAGTCTTGCGTTTTTATATATTTTTGTATTTGAAAACCTTGCATAGAAGTTGATACATGTACTCTATATATGATGTCAGGGGATGGTGATGCGTGTAGAAAAGGTGTTGTTGTATACAATTTTTGGTGGAATCCCTCCTGGTGTAAGTACATCTGATATATACCAAAGCATTTCTAATGACAGATTGTGTAGGACTTAAAAGTAATGTTTTTCTTTGAAGGATCATGTCTCTTTCTCCGAAAACTGAGAATCTATAAAAGTTACACTATCACTCTCTTTGTCACAAAATGGTACAAATATGATGTTTTCATAGTTCTGATTTATTGAATACGATATGCTCACTATTTTTTCCCATACAAGTACCCAAAGTTTCTATGCAGATAACTTTGTTTGCTCTAAATAGTCAAATGATATTTACATGCAAATCGACAAATTTTACTTTAACGAGGGATGTGGTTAATTAAGAAAATATAAATCTCACCATTCTATTTCCAGGTTCCACCTTGAATAATACATGATTTCAATATTTATACTACATGTATTTATTCCAGGGTTGGTTTGGCATAACCTCTCTGATGCTTCCAATAAGGTCATAGTTATAGGCTTTGAGTTTGAGAGAATGAATAAGGATTATTGTTTCTATTTAACAATAGAAAGAAACACGTAAAATCTCATGCAGTTATGGTGCAGGGAGTCGAGATTGCAGGCAGTTATGATGTTGGGAGTTGAGATAGCATGGTGCAAGCCAGGGCGTTGAAATTAGTTCGGATTTCATGTTTCTAGGTTTATTGTTTATGTACTTATCAGTGGTTTTTTTTGTATTTCTTATGTTCAGTTAGTGTATTTTTTTTTGTTGGGTCAGGAGTTATGGTTAGTAGTTTGTTTAAATTGATATAGGTGAAGCATTTTTTTAAGTTTTTTTAAGAGTTCTATATTGTTATAAATTCTGTAATACTTTTGGTTTAATTTCATCCATTTTTTCTGTTTATGTTACGATTTGGGAAAATAAAACCTTTTCGATGTAGTTGTTCCCCATTAAAATTATTTTTTATTAGAGGCGTGATAATGTTAAAAAACGTCACAATTACTTACAATAACCTATTTTAATTTACTTTTTTATCTTAATATTTTAGCAAGTTTGTATTAATTTAAAATGTAAAGGTACATACGAGTGGTAAGAGTTACTTTTGTTTATCGAAATTGAATGTATCCTTTTTAAATTAATGTAATTTAAAAAATATACAAACATGTTTTCAAATTATATGAATTGAGCTTATTTATAATTAGTATTTATAAATGCTTTATTTATTTATTTATGTATTGTTATCTTAGTATTCCAATAATACTATATAGTTGTATATATATGTAAATTGAAAATATATACAAAGATTATATTTTAATTTCTGACTTTTTGAGATACAAATTATTTATAGATTTATAGTGTGAATATAAGGATCATTTTAAAATATATATATATAATCACAAATATGTAATTAAAATAAACTATGTACTCATTACTCCGGTATGCATTTTTCCATAAGAAATTAGATACATATTATATATGTAATTTTTTTAGTTGAAGCCATACTCATTATATAACTACATGACAGAAGTTGGAGATGTTTATTCAATAAAATTTTTATAAATAATATTAATTATGACACATATGGTACAGCTGGGGTATAAGATTTTATAATTTAAATGGATATTCAGTCAAAAATGTGAAAATATTTTTTAAGGTATACATAAATTATAGTTCCAAAATTTATTTTTAAAACTTTTTTTTGAATAAATATTAAAATATTAAATAATACGTGTTAAAATGAGTCTTAAAATGCGTGTCAAATCCTCTATCCTAAACGTAAAGAATTGAGAGGGACGGGAAGAGTAATATATAAGATTAATTAAATACCACACAAATGATTTTGCCATCGATTTAACACGTTAATTAGATAATAAACAATCGAAATACTCTACTAAATTCAAGTATATGTGTTTTTTCGGTAGTATAAACGCGCCGAGGTGTCGCCGTGAGGCGACGTCGAGCAATTTTTACCAATATATAATTTAACAATCACATCAAAAAACTAAATTTATTACGTATGATATTACGTATGTGATATTTATTATTCTTATAAAAGTCGGGTACATTTATACAAATTTAATTATATATATTAGCAAAATGTATTATATAAATAAGTATATTCAATTAATTAAAATTACTTTTTTTAAGTTACGAAGAATGAAGATTTAAATATTTTGTAATTTTATGTAATGTAATAGTTTAGAAATTTTGTCAGTGAAAAAAAACTTTTAAACTAATAGCTTATAAACCATGTAATTCACTATTGTTTTTTAATACTTTAATTATATAATTTAATTTTTATCATTTAATATTTAAAATATTAGATATAATGATTCATAATATAAAAATTATAAGTCTTTGTTTTACTATGAGGAGAAATTTTTAAATCTGTTTCATTGTGTCATTCCAATTTTAATTGATAACCTATTAAAATATTACAATTTTTTAAAATTATAACATGAAAAGCCTAGGCATCGACTTACGTCGATGCCGAGCAACTTTTACCATTATATAATTTAACAATCCTATTTTTTAAAACTATATTTTTTACGTATGATATTATGTACGTGATATTTATTATTCAAATATAAATTTGGTATGTTTTACAAATTTAATTATTTATATTAGCAAAATATATTATATAATAAGTATATTAAGGTAAATAAAGTAACTTATTTTTTAGTTAGGAAGAGGGATATGCGATTTAAATATTTGTAATTGTGTGTAATGTAATTTATTAAAATATGTCACATTCTTTCTGTCGAATGAAAGATTACTCTAAATACTTGAGTGTGGTAAATTCATATTTTAGTTTAATTAACAAAAAGTAGATATATTATAAATATAAAAAATATACAAATTTAAGAATGGAGCAAAAAATGAATTTTATTCTTGGATGGAGTATTTTTGCATTTATTCGATCGATATTTGAAAGAGTGGTTAACAGCTATTTACAAATTCATTCAATGCAAAAATAAATTTTTGAAATACAAAAATTCATAACAATGATGCAATTTTTTTCTAGACAAGGTTTTCCTATGATTTCATTATATGTGTTATGCACATATATAACTGTCAAGCCATTGCAATCTTTAATTTCTGATAAAAAAATATTGGTGATCTGACATATTTGTTATTTGGAGTTGGTTATTAATACTTCATTTGAAATGTTTCTATTGGTTATATGTTTTGATTATCATGAATTTTTCATTATTGCTTTGTTGTGAGTTTTTGGTCCAAGTACCAAGGATATTTTGTTTAAATTTTAAAATCTTAAGTTTTGTTTGTTTTTAAATCAAATACGTGCTCAACTTTATTTTAGATCGGACGGAAGTACTAGCTCAACATTACTATCGCACGTACATGTGATATTGTTGGTTAAAATAGTAGAGAGAACAATAACATGATGGTTGCGATATTATCTATTTTTATTCAATGACATTATTCCTATCCATAAAATGTTTTGTAATGGACATGTATTATGATAGTCGAGGAATGTCGATGATTAATTGTTTAACTAATAAAGTAAAAAAAATTAAAAACAAAAAAGACCCGTGTGCGTAGCACGGGCATGAATGCTAGTAATAATAACATACTATATTTATAATATAACCAAATATCATGGCCAATATACTATTGGAGCACAATATCTTACAAGTTCAACATAATCAGTATTTTATTTAATTTATCCAACAATTTTTAGCCAGTACCATTGAAGATGTTAAAAGAATAAATTTATATACGTCAAATAATAAATACCAGCTTTTTGGTTCGATTTTCGTCATTAAAGCACTTGAAAACATTGGAAATTATTTTTGTGCTGCTGTGAAAGGCATATGACTCAGCCTATTTGTATTTCGAGGATACAACTCAACTTAAATTAGATTGTAATAAGTAATTAATGGTAACTGAAACAGGAATCTCAGATAGTGATATCTGTCAGAAGAAAGAAGAATGTCAATCTATAGTTTTGATGTTTTACACCGAAAGAAGATTCAGACAACTGATCAAGTCTTGGTGTAGCATTGATGCAATTGGATTTTATTTGCAGTGACAAGAGATTTCAATAGTGACAGAAGCAGTACAAGAAAATTAAAGTGTGTTGAGAAAGTACATGGATCACAACTGAGAGTCAAAGTGAAGAATAGAAATTGGAGTTAGTCGTTCATGAACCAGACAGTACATCGAACGTCAACAATTATCCAGTGGAAGTTATTCACTATTTACAGTGATTCATTGAGGTAAGTTAAGTATTTATTGATTTTAATTAGTTCACCTTTAATTAATATAAATCATTATAGTTTATTTAATTAATGAATTAATTCTAAAAGAATTAATTTATTTATAAAATTACTTATTGTATCAATTAAGTATGAATTAATTAATTAATCATTAAATAATTAATAAGGTTTCTATGACATAAAAGAATAAATGTGAAACGCTGAGTTTATGTCATATTGGGAGAGATCAGACAGATTTTGTCATATTGACATAAAACGCAAAGTTTATGTCATACTGGAGTTAAGACAAGATTATGTCATGTTCAAAGTTTATGTCATGACCAAGGTTATGTCATACCGAATTCCAGCTTATGTCATGACACAATTTATGTCATACCGAGACTATGATTTATGTCATACCGATCAACAGATTATGTCATGGTACGGTTTATGTCATACCGAGATTACAAGATTATGTCATGGTACGGTTTATGTCATACCGAGATTACAAGATTATGTCATGGAGCAGTTTTTGTCATGATGGCAGCAAAATATCAAACATTGCTATAAAAGTGACAGAAGACAGCAGAAGCAAAACAACACACAGACATACACGGACAGAAAAGAAAGGAAAGAAAGAAAGCCAACATATTATATCTCTCTCTCATCTTTCAAGCTCAATTAAATTGCCATAAATTCTTGAGTTCCTTGTAACAAAAATTGTATCCATTGGAACTTGATTATTTGTGACTTGTGTATTACTAGCGAATTAAGTTTCCTAGTTCTTGACTTGATATCTTGATTTTTATTAACTAAATTAGAAAAGTTCATGTCGAATTTTCTAATTAGTTATTAATTTCTTGATAATCACTTGTACTGATTTTGTAACACCCATCAAGTTAATATATTGTTATATTCAACTTGAAATTTGTGTTATTTTATTCCGCACAAATTTGTTTGAATTAAATTTTATTTAGAAGACAAATTTGGAGAAAATGATATAGATTGTATTCAACCCCCCCTTCTACAATCTTATTGGACCTAACAATAAATATCGGAGCCGCTTGATTGATATACAAATCAAGATCCTATTTTTACTCAATCAAAAATCAAGCTCGAATTTTTAACTCTATTAAAAATTCATCATGTCAGCCAAAGGCAATGTTAAAATTCCTATCTTTAATAAAGATAACTATGACATGTGGAAAAACAAAATGGAGTTATTTCTTGATGTAGCAAATCCAAGATTCTTGTGGGTTTTGAAAAATGGACCAGTAATTCCTATCCAACATGATGCTGAAACGGTTACAAATGGAGTTGTGACAATACCTGCAAAATCCTATCCAAAGGACCCTAAGAACTTTACCGCTGAAGAAAAAGAGGAAGCTGGATTGGATAAAAATTTGAGACTCATTCTATTAGATTCCCTAGATTCTGTAATGTATAGCCATGTAAGGAATTGTAAAACTGCTAAGCACATCTTGGAAACTATTGAGATCATTAATGAAGGGACTGATGAAGTCAAGGAAAATAGACTTCAAATTTTGACCTCTGAATATGAAAACTTTAGAGCTGGCCCTAATGAAGGCATTCAGGAAGTGTTCGAAAGGTATAACAAAATAATCAACAACTTGCAAGTTCATGGCAAGCAATATACCCAGAAGGAGATCAACATGAAGTTTTTACTGACTATGCCTACTCACTTAGAGCATAGAATCACCGCCATCAGAGAATCTAGAGATTTAACTAAGATTGCTCTTGAAAGGCTGTTTAGTGTTCTGAAAACATATGAATTAGAACAAGTACAGCAAAAGGAATTCTATGGCAAAGGCAGAATGGCAAATTCTTCTACAGCTCTAGTAGTTGAGGTTCCTAAGGAAGTGGAAGCTAAAGTTGTTCAATCTCACAGCTTCAACAAGGAACAAACTGAAGTTGAACATGGCCAAACACCAGTTACTCAGGATGGTAGTGAATTCTATTCACTAGAAGAGCTGGATCAATTGGAAGATGAATCTATGGCGATGATGGTGAGACAATTCAGTAACTTCAGATTCAGAAGAAATCCAAAGTTCAGGTTTAAGTCAAATAACAGATTTCAGAGAGGAGGTTCTTCATCCTCTAGTAACAGGGGAGGTTACAAAACTGGAACTGTTGACAGAAGCAAGATCCGTTGTTTCAATTGTAATGAGTTGGGACACTTTGCTACTGAGTGTCAGAAACCCAAGCAAGCACAGAAGAAAGATTATGCTTCTGAAAAGAAGAAGAGTGGAAGAGCTTATGTAGCTGCTGGTAAAAGCTGGGATGACACAGATAGCGAAGATGAAGAATATGGAAACTTTGCGCTGGTGGCAAATGCTGATACATCAACTTATTATACCATACCGGTAATTCTAACTGATGCTGAGTTAATTCATAGTTTACGTAATTGCTTGACTAATGCAAAAAAAGGATACGATAGAATAAGTCTTGTAAACACTAAACTTGAAAATGAATTGTTAGAATTGAAAAAGGTGCATATTAATCAAGATCAGCACATAGAAGAAATAGCTCGACTTAACTACAGAGATAAGTCGTTAGGAGAATACATGGTAAAACAAGTTGATAGGATTGCTGATCAAGACATCAGGATTAAAGAACTTGAAACACAGATTAGAGCTTGTTATAATTCTATTAAAGTTTCTAAAGAGTTTTTCAACAAACAAGCAGTAGAACGAACTGTAGGAATAGGGTTTGATTACAATCAAGTTGTTGGTTCTTTGAGCAATCATTCTCCTAATCCTATTTCAGCTAAAGAAAGAGGTATACCACACATTCTCAAGAATGTTGAAAAACCAATGTTTAAAAAATCTGTTGTTGAACCACCCAATATGCTTTCTATTGTCATTCAGGAAGAAATGAAAAATGAGGACAGTGCTAATGGCATAGTCCTTGATAATGACAAATCTGCTAAGGAACAAGTTAAGGTTTTTGAGTTAACTAGTTCTTCTCAAATTGGGTTAAGTTACAACAAGTTGAAAAAGAACAATAACAAGTCTGACATGCATGCTATGCCTATTATTGATTCTTCTCATAAAGCATGTGGTGTTGTCAATTGTATGTCTTGTGCTTTTAATATCATGTCTGCTTACTTTTCTGGTAATCATGCATGTGCTGATAAGACTGCCCCTAGACAACATATGAACAGAAACAAAAATGTCAGATCAATGACTACTAGTTCTCCCTATGTTAGGAGAGAGATATTTGTACCAAAGCCTAAACAAAGTTTTACTAAGGCTATTTACAAGGTCAAATGTCCAGTCAATGAAACAAGTGTTATTGCTGCTAAAGAAACGTGGATACCTAGAATAAAACAGAAGTTTGTCAAATCTGTTTATAAAGTGAAATGTTTGTTGAATAATGGTAAAGCTGTTGTTAAAGTAAAGAATGTTGTTTTGCCTGATAAAGGCCAATTCTTTAAGTATTCTGGACCCAATCAAATTTGGGTTCCGAAGAAGGTTTAATCCGTTTGTCATTGCAGGGTGTTGAGCAGGTTGAACGAGTGACCTGGATCTTGGACAGTGGATGTTCGAGGCATATGACTGGTGATAGAACCCTGCTGACAAATGTGGTGGAGAAGGCCGGCCCAGTAGTTACCTTTGGAGATAACAGCAAAGGTAGAACTAATGGATATGGCAGACTTGAAGCTGGAAATGTTATCATTGATGAAGTCTCTTTTGTGAAAGGACTTGAGCACAATCTGCTCAGTGTCAGTCAATTCTGTGACAAAGGTTATGAAGTTCATTTCAACAAGAAGAATTGTCTAATTTCACACAAGAGACATGAAAAGCCACAACTGACAGGAGTTAGAAAAGGCAATCTGTACGTAGCCAATATGAACTCAGGAAGCACTGAAGAAATCACTTGCTTCTACACTAAAGCATCTAATGATGAGAGTTGGCTATGGCACAAGAAACTTTCTCATCTTAATTTTAAGACAATGAATTCTCTGGTTAAAAGAGAGTTGGTGAGAGGTTTGCCTTCAATGGAATTCACTCAAGAAGGACTTTGTGATGCATGTCAAAAAGGCAAGCTAAAAAGGGCAAGTCAAAGGAGCACTGACACATCTTCAATAACTGAACCATTACAATTACTTCATATGGATTTGTTTGGTCCAGTTAATGTGATGTCTATGTCAAGGAAGAGATATGCTCTAGTGATTGTTGATGATTTTTCAAAATACACATGGGTCCTGTTTTTGAATTCTAAATATGAGACTCCACAACTGGTGATTGATCACATTAAATTAATTGAGCGAGATTCTACGTATCCAGTGAGAGCTATAAGATCAGACAATGGAACTGAATTCAAGAATGCAGTTTTAAATGACTTCTGCACTGAGAAGGGTATAACCAGACAATACTCAGCTCCAAGAACTCCTCAGCAAAATGGGGTAGTGGAAAGAAAGAATAGAACCTTGATTGAAGCTGCACGTACTATGTTAAGTGAATCAAGGCTTCCATTGTACTTTTGGGCTGAAGCTATCAATACTGCGTGCTATACCCAGAATCGAACTCTAATCAATAAAGATCAAATGAAGACACCCTATGAAATTATGGCTGATAAGAAACCATCACTCAAATACTTTCATGTATTTGGGGCAAAGTGCTTTGTGCTTAAAGAAGGTGATGATCAAGGTGGTAAATTCGATACCAAAGCATTTGAAGCAATTTTTATTGGTTATTCAATGAGAGCATACAGGGTGTATGTGATTGATGAACAGAAGATGATGGAAAGTGTCAATGTAACATTTGATGACACTAAACTCCCTAGTATCCAAACTGAGAATCCATCTGAGAAGCTATCTTTCGATGACATGACAGATACAGATTCAGATGATGACAATGCACCTGAGATTTTTGCTGATGCTAATGACAACAATGATGATCAGGGTAATGGTGATGAAAACAATGATAGTAGTCAAAATTCCCCTGACTCTTCTAAACAATCATCATCTAGTCAACCTGGCAACAACTCAGGGGGAGACAATGAAGGGTCAACTGGTCATACACAATATCACAATGAAGAACAAGGCTTATCATCAAGATCTAATCTTCCCAGACAGACTGTTTGGAATAGAGCTCATCCTTTTGAGCTAATTATTGGTGATCCAGTTGTTGGTGTAAAGACTAGAAGAGCTTTTCAGAATCAATGCAATTATTCAGGGTTTCTGTCTGAAATGGAACCTAAGAAAACTGAAGAAGCTCTTTCTGATCCTGATTGGGTAATTGCTATGCAAGATGAACTCAATCAATTTAAACAACAAGAAGTTTGGAAGCTGGTGCCCAGACCTACAAACAGACCAGTGGTTGGCACAAGGTGGGTATTCAGAAACAAACTTGATGAAGATGGCACAGTGACGAAAAATAAAGCAAGACTGGTAGCAAAGGGTTATTCCCAATCTGAAGGCATTGATTATGATGAGACCTATGCTCCAGTGGCTAGACTTGAGGCCATTAGAATATTCTTGGCATTCGCAGCATTTTCAAACTTTAAAGTTTATCAAATGGATGTCAAGAGTGCTTTCTTGAATGGCAAGCTAGATGAAGAGGTTTATGTAGAACAGCCTCCTGGCTTTGAAGATCCAGATCTAATTGACTATGTCTACTTCCTTTTCAAGGCTGTCTATGGTCTTAAGCAAGCACCAAGGAAATGGTATGACACTCTCTCTGAATTTTTACTTGAAAATGATTTTGTTAGAGGTGTCATAGACAAAACTCTCTTCACAAAGAAAGATAAGAATGATACAATTCTAGTCCAAGTCTATGTGGACGATATAATATTCGGGTCTACTAATGATCTTTTGTGCAAGAAATTTGTGAAGTTAATGCAGGGTAAATTTGAAATGAGCATGATGGGTGAGCTGAAGTTCTTTCTTGGATTGCAAATAAGTCAAAGGACAGATGGAATATTTATCTGTCAATCCAAGTATGTCAAAGAGCTTCTCAAGAAGTATCAAATGGAGGATTCATCTTCAGCAAGAACACCATCATCTACTGCTGTTAAATTTGGATCATGTGAAAATTCTGCCAAGGTAGATATCACAAGCTACAGAGGTATGATAGGCTCATTACTTTACCTCACTGCAAGTAGACCTGATATTATGCATGCTACATGTTTGTGTGCAAGGTTCCAAGCGGATCCTAGAGATGTGCATCTCATTGCTGTAAAACGAATCTTGAGATATCTTAAGGGTACTCCTAATTTAGGAATTTGGTACCCTAAAGAATCTGGTTTTAACCTTATTGGATATACAGATTCAGATTATGCAGGAAGTGTTGTAGACAGAAAAAGCACTTCTGGGAGTTGTCAATTCCTAGGTGGTAGGTTGGTTTCATGGTACAGTAAGAAACAGCAAACAGTTTCCAACTCTACAGCCGAAGCTGAATACATAGCTGCTGGAAGCTGTTGCGCTCAGATCTTGTGGATCAGAAATCAGCTACGGGATTATGGCTTTGTACTTGACAAGATTCCTATCTTGTGCGACAATACAAGTGCCATAGCAATCTCCAACAATCCTGTGCAGTACACGAGAACAAAGCACATTGACATCAGGTATCATTTTATTCGAGAGCATGTCATGAATGGTACCGTGGAATTACATTTTGTTCCCACGGAAGAACAAACAGCAGATATTTTTACTAAGTCTCTTGACGAATCCACATTCACCAGAATTGTTGGTGAATTGGGTATGTTAAATAGTCCTAGTAATTAAACTAGTTAATATCTGAGGTTTGCTCTTAAATAATTTAACAAGTGATTATTTTGTGAATATTTGTTGTTTTAAAATCACTTGTATAATTATTTTATCATTAATTATTTTTTACTTGTTTATTTTCGAACACTATCTTAATCTTGTTAATATTTTATTTCATACTTCATGCAATTAGAATAATTGTATATAATTATGTGAATATTTTAATTTTATTGATTTGTAGTGCTTGTCCTTTTGTTATTATTGTTTGATTTCGTAAAAAGGCTAACCTATGTTTATTTCTGTGTTGTAAATAATTAATTTGTTGTAAATTATTATTTTATTAATATTTCTAATTTTCTGTAAATTATTATTTTATTTTTATTGTAGTATTTTGTTTGTATATTAATTTCTGTTTATTTTAAGTCATAATAGAATTTTGTCATAATCGAGTTTTATGTCATATTCGATTGTAGTATAAATTTTGTCATATTTGGTATAGTGTACAGTATGTCATAATCGTGTGTTAGTGTAAATAATGTCATAATCGTGTGTTAGTGTAAATAATGTCATAATCGTATGGTAGTGTAAATTATGTCATATTCGGGCATTTAGTTAGAATTATGTCATATTTGCATTATGGTAAGAATTATGTCATATTCACATTAGAATTAGATTTATGTCATATTCGGGTAGTGGTAAGAATTATGTCATATTCAGGGCTTAGTATATATAACAGTAGAGTGTGTGTGTTTTGTCATATCCCTTGTTTTGTCATTCTCCTCTCGTGTTAAGTCACAGAGGCTCTATATCGATACACACATATACATACATTGATAAGTCGAAACTCTGCTCGATTTTCTTCTCGATTAAACACTGATTTGCTCTAACTGAGTTCATTACATCGATTAATCTCTCTTAAACATCCAATCGACGGTTAAATCGAGAGTTTTAGTCGAGTTTTTGCAGTTCTTGTTTTCGAAAACTCGAATTTTCGATCTGAATTTTGAGACTTTTGATTTTTATTCTGTGAAATCTAAAAATACCTGAGTACTCGTGGTTGATTCTAGATCATAGTGTGATTTTTCCAGAATTTTTGAAGAACTTTGAAAAATTTCGAATTTTTAATTAATTATTAATTCGAAATAATTTGGTTTAATTGATTAATTTGTTAAAATCTAAGTTTTTAAAAGGAGAAAAATTGTTTAAAATGGCTGATAATATTGATGAACATTTTGAGCTAATAATTCATAATTTGGTCGGATATTTTGATCCCGAAAAGTGTTCTCTTGCACGTTTTCGACCTTGGATTAATTTCTTGAATAATCATTCACTGGTTAGCACTGCATTAAGACTGGATGCTCCTTTGAAGATTGAACCCTTACGAATAATGTGTACAACTGTTGTTGCTTCAAGGGATAATCGATCTTTTGTCTTCACTGTTGGACCAAATCAGTACACAGTGAATGAATCTGTTATTAACACTGTTCCGGGCTTTCCCAATGAAAATTTTCAAGATCTTCCGTCCAATCAAGAGTTGATTAATTTTTTCACTGGAATTAATTATCAACATGAAATAGATCTCTCTACTCTGAATAAAAAGTATCTTGTTCAAGAATGGGATTATCTATTTGACACGCTGGCAAAGGTGTTTGCAAATACTACAAGAAGAAACTTCAGTGTAATAACTTCTTTTTTGCAACATATTGGATTTGCAATTGCTCATAATCTAAGCATCAATATTGGCAGACTTCTTTGTGTTCCTATGGTTAGAAGAATTATCAATGCTAAGAAGAACATTGATAAGGGTGAAAAAGTTTTATTCTATTACCCTAGATTCTTTACATTGATTTTTAACCACTTGGTTCCTATTGAACTTCATGCTCCATTCCTGAATTGTCAATCTAAGGTGTCTGGTAAACCTTCAACCAAACTATTCACAGGATACGGTGCTGAAGTAAAGTTTCCAAATGTGCAAGTGGCTGTTACTCAATACATGTCCACCTACATTCAACTTCCTATCATTCAGAATGTACTTGCTCAAGTTCCTGATCAACCTGAAGCAGCAATTGAACAAGTACCTCCAATAGTTGAACAACTTGCACCTCCTCTTGAAGAACAAGTTCCTGAGCCAACTGAACCAGTACCTGAACAAGAACCAGTTGTTCAAGAACAAGCTGAACCAGAACTTTAACCTCCATCTGCTGACCAGGTATTGCCTTTTGATCCTTTAACTACTTCTCATTCTCAATCTACTTCTGGAACCCAAGTGGTTGTTAGGACTGACCAAGGGATTGTAGCACCACAATCTCTATCCCAGGTCAAAGAGCCAAACACTGAGTCAAAAACAACTAAATTCTACCAATACAGAAGGAAATTGCAGCCTAAAAGAAGTGCAAGAAGTAGTGACGAAGTGAGTGAACCCACAGCTCTGCCTCTACTAAAGAAGAGTATAAATGAACCTGAGGCAACTGTAAGCTCATCCATATCCTCCCAACAGGATATGGACTTTGATATGGCGAATGAACAGTTACTGGAACCATTCTCTCAACAAGATGAGTCCATTGAATTTCGCCAGTCGGCCATGGCATCCTGTAAAGTGTCAAGCACAACCCCACTGTTATTACTAACAATGGGAGAACATGTAGAAATGAATGAAGATAGTGACATTCAGCGAGGAGAGCACATAGGAACTGAAACAGTGCCTACCATAGTCACGGTAGAGGAGCCTTCACAGGCTAATGAGGGAAATCTTGATTCTGAGCCACTGATAATAGAATCATCATCTCCCCTCCCAGGAGGAACATTCCTGGCTCCCTCAAGGGATTTTCCACTCGCAGTTTCAACTGGAGAAGGTGGAAGGCAACTCAGTCTTTCTGTCACTGAAGCAATTCAGACCTCAATTCCAACTGACATGACAGAAATGACTGTGGTTAGGGATTTGTGAACTCCCATTGCACCACCACTGACCTTCCAAGAGAAGGCTAGGGTGATTTCTCATGCAGGTACAATGGAAGCAGCTTTGGAACATGAGAGGAGTGATGTAAGGACTACCTCTAAACTGAGTGAAACACATGCACGTGAGATGGGTGATACTTAGAGAGATAGTGAGGTGAGCGCACACAATGACACAAACACTCTTTCTCTCATGGCAGAATTGGATCAAATGAAAGAAAGTCTTGCTCAAGCTGAAGAAGACAATAAAAACTTAAGGTTTGACATGGATAACATGAGAACTATCTTCAACAATAAGATCAATGCAATTAAACTCTCTCAGCAACAAGCGATCGAAGACTCTGGAGATGTCACAGTGGCTCAGGATCTCATTATCACTTCAATATCGAATCAAATGGAAGATCTTCAGAAAGAAGTGAATAAGAATCACTTATCCACTGGACATCGACTTAGTCAAATTGAAAGGCAAAATGCTTATCAAGCAAAAGGGTTGAGACATTTGTATAATATCATTAGCAGAACTCACTCTCCTACAGCAGAAGAGGTGAAATTCTTTGAAGATGATGATGAAGATGACCCAAGTCAAAGAACTGTAGAGGATTCCTCAACTAAGGGGGAGAAATCTAGAGGGGGAGTAAGTGCAAGTGCAAGTAAATCAAAATTTGATAAACAAGTTGAAGGCAAAGGAAAGAAAACTCAAGCAGCACAGGAAGATGACACTGCAGAAGGTTATTACTATACTGGTGAACCTGATAACCTTGATATTTTTGCTGACTTGCAGTTTTCTGATGATGGAGAAGAATTTGGGGAACCAGATCTCAGTTTTTGGGATGATGAAGAGAGTGTAGTTCCTGATCCTGCTGAACTCCAAAGAATGGATTTTGAAGCCAATCAAGAACTTGAACAGAATGAAGCTAATCTGTCTATGAGAGATGAAAGACTCAAAAAGACACTAGAACAGATAGCTCATAATGAAAGGCTTCAAAAGGCTGAAAAGGAAGCTCTTCAAATGCAACATGCTCAGAAGCTTGAAGCAAGAAAGATGTATATCAGACTCAAGAGTGGAGACAAATGGGAACGTGCTCAAAAAGCAATTGATTCACCTCAGAGTTCTGATTATGAAGATCGTCGTCTTCGAGAAATTCTCGAGGAATTTAAATTGGCAAATCCAATTCATGATATGTATATAAGGGCCTTAAAGGTAGAAGTCATCAGGATAACTACTGCATTTGATCCCAAATCTGATGAGCTGGTAATATTTGTGGATTGTCATAAAGTTGGAACTTTCAGAGTATCTATTCAGTTCTTTTATGACATATCGCTGACAGAGATTTGGGTACTTAGGCCTAAAGTGAGAACATCGTCTAAGCTAAGTGTTTTGCTACATGAAAAGTTCAAAGAATTTGCTGAAAGAGCTGGACCAGAAGTGATTAAGGATCCTCCACAAGTAAAATTTCTTAAGGGAGAGATACTTCATTCAATCAATCTTCAGACAGATGAGTTATATGAACATCATGCAAAACACTTGGTATATGCTGAATATTCTCTCAGAAATCATGGATTCTTGACTGAAGAAAAGGTAATAGCTGCAGATCACATTCGATCATATGCACAAACGAATATAAAAGATTACAAGAAATTTCAAGGTGAACTGAGAAAGAAGCTTGGAATTCCTTTAATCTTACCTCAAGGATTGTCATCAAGAAGAGAGCGTCTTGTTGATTCTGATTTGCACAAGAAACTTCAAGTCACAGATGAACCTGAAGAAGGAGAATTCAGAAGGGAAGACAGTCTGAAGTGAAGAACCGCTCTACATGTTATATCTTTAGAGCTTAAATAGAACAAGATAGGTTAATGTGAAATATGATCAGTCTAGAGGATCATCTATCTTGTATTTATCTTTTAAGTTTGAATCTGGAAATGTTAAATATAAACCAGAACCGTTTTTCATTATTTACTTTGCAATTACAGTTTTATCTTTTACTAGTTTAAGTTGAGTTAGTTGAGTTATCCTCTAGGAATTTGCTTGTTAATTTTTAACAAACAAATAGGGGGAGATTGAAAGGCATATGACTCAGCCTATTTGTATTTCGAGGATACAACTCAACTTAAATTCGATTGTAATAAGTAATTAATGGTAACTGTCACAGGAATCTCAGATAGTGATATCTGTCAGAAGAAAGAAGAATGTCAATCTGTAGTTTTGATGTTTTACACCGAAAGAAGATTCAGACAACTGATCAAGCCTTGGTGTAGCATTGATGCAATTGGATTTTATTTGCAATGACAAGAGATTTCAATAGTGACAGAGGCAGTACAAGAAAATTAAAGTGTGTTGAGAAAGTACATGGATCACAACTGAGAGTCAAAGTGAAGAATAGAAATTGGAGTTAGTCGTTCATGAACCAGACAGTACATCGAACGTCAACAATTATCCAGTGGAAGTTATTCACTATTTACAGTGATTCATTGAGGTAAGTTAAGTATTTATTGATTTTAATTAGTTCACCTTTAATTGATATAAATCTTTATAGTTTATTTAATTAATGAATTAATTCTAAAAGAATTAATTTATTTATTAAATTACTTATTGTATCAATTAAGTATGAATTAATTAATTAATCATTAAATAATTAATAAGGTTTCTATGACATAAAAGAATAAATGTGAAACGCTGAGTTTATGTCATATTGGGAGAGATCAGACAGATTTTGTCATATTGACATAAAACGCAAAGTTTATGTCATACTGGAGTTAAGACAAGATTATGTCATGTTCAAAGTTTATGTCATGACCAATGTTATGTCATACCGAATTCCAGATTATGTCATGACACAATTTATGTCATACCGAGACTATGATTTATGTCATACCGATCAACAGATTATGTCATGGTACGGTTTATGTCATACCGAGATTACAAGATTATGTCATGGTACGGTTTATGTCATACCGAGATTACAAGATTATGTCATGGAGCAGTTTTTGTCACGATGGCAGCAAAATATCAAACATTGCTATAAAAGTGACAGAAGACAGCAGAAGCAAAACAACACACAGACATACACGGACAGAAAAGAAAGGAAAGAAAGAAAGCCAACATATTATATCTCTCTCTCATCTTTCAAGCTCAATTAAATTGCCATAAATTCTTGAGTTCCTTGTAACAAAAATTGTATCCATTGGAACTTGATTATTTGTGACTTGTGTATTACTAGCGAATTAAGTTTCCTAGTTCTTGACTTGATATCTTGATTTTTATTAACTAAATTAGAAAAGTTCATGTCGAATTTTCTAATTATTTATTAATTTATTGATAATCACTTGTACTGATTTTGTAACACCCATCAAGTTAATATATTGTTATATTCAACTTGAAATTTGTGTTATTTTATTCCGCACAAATTTGTTTGAATTAAATTTTATTTAGAAGACAAATTTGGAGAAAATGATATAGATTGTATTCAATCCCCCCTTCTACAATCTTATTGGACCTAACATGCTGAGGCCATGTGATTGAATCTAATAAGACCCACCTGTAACAAAATATTAAAATTAGTCGCATCATGAATAAAAGATTTTGTATTTAGAATCATATATCTTTTTAATTTTTAAATTTAAGTCCTTCATTTTTAAATTTAAGTCCTTCCATTAAAAATGACTAACAGACATTAAATTTATCATATTCTAGAAAATATCCAGAAACCAATCACCATATTCCGGCGAACAAAAATCCGATCACATGCAAAACGGTCTCAAAACTCAAGTAATTAATCATTTTACAATCTATACATTCTTATAAATAACTACGACCCAGAATTACATCAAAATCCATTCACATCAACAACAAATCCGGTGACATAGTCGTTTTTCGGCGATCCAAAAACAAGCCCAAAATTTATGAAAATATATATAACCCTCCAACTACATGGATCTATACGTAAATACAAGCAAAACCTTCAAACGATTACATAAAAACATATTCCGGTTGTTGTGCTAAAAATAATTAAATTTGAATCGCAAGCGCACAATTCGTTTCGTTGTAAAATTTAATGATTCGTTCCGTTCCTCAGGGACTAATTTTATTCGCATTCCTCAATTTCTAATTTAATCGAATTAGAACAAGTGGGTTTTGGATTTTAGAGAAAAATGGTTTTTTATACTAATTAATTCCAATTTTTTAAAAATTCTAAATTATACTAAAATTAAATTATTCTAATTTATTCTAAGAATCCTAAATACGAATTAATAAAAACTTTTATTATAAAATCTTTTTTTTCACTTTAAAAAAATATATATTTACAGAAAATTTTCAAATAAAAAAAATTCGAAAAGGTTTATTCATGAGAATGACTAGCCAAAAGCACAATTCACACAATAAATTCACAACTCAATAAATCATTACTTGACTCAGTGCAGAGTGAAATACATGAACTTAGCAAAAACGAATTAAAAGTAAGAATTCAGTGAAACAATTGTAACTTAACATTCTCAACTCAGACTCAGAGACTATCACTCGGAACTCGGAAAAAAAATGCAGAAAAACCAACGGCAAACGGAGCTCAGCATATCAAGAACATAATCCTAGTCAACTCGGTCGCATAAAACTCTGAAATTAAACAATGGTGTGGCTTGACAAAGTAATTCACAAAACATTAACTCGACAGAATCCACTCTACGACTCAGCACAAAACAATCGCATAAAACACAGCAATATTCAATACACCTAGTAATTCAGACGCAAATAGTAATTAAGACAACAAAACGAATCAAAAAAAACAATCTCAGGACTGCAACTACGAAATGAAAATTCTGAATTTTAAACCATGCTCTAACAGCTACACAGCGAGTCAACACGGCAATCAAATCACAGTGAACTCAGTGAAATAACAAGCAAAACTCGCATACATTCAATACAACCACAAACAATGCAGCCACAAAACTCTAATCTCGCCAAAATCGCAGAAAACAGAGACGGCAGGAAAAAAAACGAGAGAAACATTAGCAACATTAAAAACGATTGAATTTTGAATTGTTGTGATTATTCACAGAAAAAAAGAAAGAGGGATGGGGGTGTAAGGCGGGTCTTGATAAAAAGAAGGGGACTGTTTGTATATGTATCGCGGGTTTTGTGGGGGAAGGGATTGACAAAAAGAGAGAGAGAGAGAGAGAGAGAGAGAGAGAGAGAGAGAGAGAGAGAGAGAGAGAGAGAGAGAGAGAGGAGGGAGAGCCGTGTGGTTTGTGAGAAATGAACAAGAAAAGAAAACTACTAGGTGCTGTGAATTAAACGGAAAAAAAACAGAGAAAGGAAGTGTTATTTATTTGAAGAAAAGGAAATGAAAGAGATGGGTCTGTTGTGATTGAAAGAATGAAAAAAAAAAAGTACTGATTGCTACGAATTAAAACAAGAAAACAAGGAATTTGGTTAAAATAAAAATAGAGGAACAGAAAATAAGGATGGAACAATACGAATAAAAATGAAACTAATATTTTTGTTTTTTTTTTTAAATTAAATACGAAAATAAAGACATAAACTACGAAATTAAAATTAATCTAAAACGATGTTTTGGAATTAAATGGCCCACAATAAAATTGATTTTTAAAGGGGCAAACTACGAATTAAAGACTAAGAACACGAAATTAAAATTTCGTTACTTTCAACCCCAAGTGGTTAGCAACGGGATTTACGAAAATAACGAAACAAGGCAACAATAACGAAAGAGCAAGACAAGAAATTAAAGGAAATTAAAATTGCATTAAAATATAATAGGAGTGTTTACAAGATTTGAAACTAAAGAAAAACAAGAAAATAAAACTACCCTAAAATCTAAGTTACTAATTACAAGGGGGGTGAGGGGGTATTTATAGGATAGAAATTAGGGTTAAGGGGGGTGTTGGGTAAATCCCCACCATACATTTGGGTTGTGTGGTGGTGAAATCCTAGCCATCTATTTGTTTCCTTCCCCCTTAAGCTTTGAAGAGTTGATCTTGGCCATACACTTTGCTAATGTGTTGGGATGATCTCCACCTTCCACTTGTCTTGAAATATTCCTTTTGCTCCAAGCTCCTAATTCTTTTCCTTCTTTCATTTTTGGTCCTTTTTCTTCCTCCTTTTTCCCTTCCTTGCACTTTATTTATTTATTTTGTCATTTCTTTATTTATTTACGATTTACCTGAAATGCAACAAAATAAATTATTAAAACACGAGTTCAAGCAATAAATAGGTAAATAAAATATGCAAAAATATGCACTTATCAAATGCCCCCATACCTATCTTTTGCTCGTCCTCGAGGAAAATCAAAACAAAATGAAAATCTAGATGCAAAATCCTATACTCCTTTTCGTAGGTGTGACGGTTGCATTTGGCATATGCAACAAGCCCTTTAAACCCCTAGGTAGCCCTAGTGGACGAGTGAGGTCTCGTGAGGGCCTATAGTGAATGTACCCACAAAATCCATTTAGTTTGTATAAAAGATCACATGGCAATGCACACCACACATACATGTCCTCTCATGATACATCAACTTAAGAATCAAAATGAAGTTGCAAAGTCTTGGTGTGGAAAGTGCAAGGATTCACATAGTCTACTCAAAGAACCATGCAAGAGTGATTATAAGTTCATGTCAAGTGCAAAAATTATTGGTAACCATGCTAAGTCTACAAGGGCACACCTCAGAGTCAAAACTTGAGATCTCATATGCAAAAAACAAATAAGCAATACCTCACCTTTCGCTCACAAAAGAATATTCACTCAAGAACAAGGGTAAGTGTATCACTCAATTCCAACAAAATCAAATGCATGCTTGACACTTGGTATCATCCCAACTTAAATCACAACATACATTAATGATGAAAATCAAAAGGTCTTTATTAGGGTTGTAATGGGGCTAGGGACAAGGTATGTCAAGAAAGGCCAAAATAAGGTGAAGTGTCAAAAGCTAGTAGTCACCATGAATAACATGCACAACACCAAACTTCCTCCCCACACAATTTATTTTTATTTTCAACAAGCCTTGAATAGTCGCAATGAAGGAGGATTACAAAAAACATAAGTATGCTCTCATGTATATTTATTCTTTTTTTTTTCTTTTTTCTTTATTTATTTCTTTTTTTTTATGAGAGCTAAGATAAATGTAACAATAATCCTCACTTAGATTTAACTTGAACATCGACTATCAAGGTAACAACAAATATTTCCTCGAAAGTTATGAACAATAGTAAACCCTATTTCACACACCTTAATGCTCCCTCAAGTTCCTACTAGCCTTTGACAAAATGGGATCAAGAATACGTAAGGCTAAACAAGAAAAAGGTCTTAGGTGAGTAATGTGGTGTGTCACCGAAAGAAAATGATTAGGCTCAAAGGGTTAACTAATTGATCATATAAGCATGGTGTGGATAATTTGGGAAATATGGGTTATTCCTAAGTGCCTTTATCATTTTATCATCAATTAATGTCATGTATTTCAAGAAGGAACTCAAACAAGTGCTAGCGATGCAAATGACAAGTGGACACTCAAGCAAACGAATATAAATGCAAAAGATGTGCATAAAGGCTCAAAACTCACTTGGTGTGGTAAAACATAATCAATCTCAAGAATTGGTATCCTCAATGCACCTACTTGTACTCAAAGCATGAAGACCAAATCATCTTACACCTAATCATGTCCTTCTAATTTCATGCACAATTCAAATAAGTCTACTAGCTTCACCTTGCTAGTGTAAGTGTGTGAACAAGAACTTTAGCAAATCACTTCTCAAACAAAAGCTAATGGATCATAAGATTATCATAGCATGTAAGGGTGCATCAAGCAACTAACAATCAATTAAAAAGACTAGAATACGAAAAGAACTCTTTTTGATTTTTTGATTTTTTAATTTTTTTGGATTTTTCAATTTTTACTATTTACACTAAAAACCCTCCCCCATACCTAGATCATGCATTGTCCTCAATGTATGCAAATGCAAGAGAAATGAGTAAATGAGAAAGTTGAGGAAATACCTGATAAGGGATGACGGAGACTGAAAATTTCTAAAAAATACGAAAGAAAACAACACACACACGCAACTCCTCCCCCAAACCTATCTTACACGAGGGGAGGCAAAAGAACAAAATCGAATTAGCCGATGCCGGTAGGAAAATTCGGGTGCAACTTTGAGAAAATAACAAGAAATTTGTGAAAATTTTTATTAGCACAGATTTTCTCAATTAACATTGAATCATTCAACCCTAAAGAGCAATTGTCACTAATGTTCTCCCTAAACCAACTTAAGGCTTCTTTATTTCGTTTAAGCAAATTAGAGATAATGAAAGTCTGGTTAGGGTTAGAATCACTAGGAATATCATGAGACAAGGGTTCCTCTTTCCTTAACGGCTGTTGATCAAATTCGGGATGATAAAGAGTTAAGGCAATTGCGGGTGGTGTACCCACGGAACTCGTAAGAACGGAAGTGTTAAGAACGGGCTCACTACAAACAACCTCGGGTGGGGTCTCATACTTGGAACGAATATCTAACAAATCCCCTAAGAACTCACCGAATGTAGGTGGTTCACCAACGGAGGTTTTGACAATGGGTTCAACAATAGCATCCTCGGGTTTGGTCTCCCACGGGGAACAAATGGCATCCAACTCCCTCAACATCTCCTCCGAGGTCATATCTCTTAATGAATCAACATACTCTCGGTTACGCTCATGGTTGACTTTGAAATCCTCATTGAGAAGAGACTCAATCTCACTATCCTCAAGGTTTGACCAATTAACAATGTTATCAACAAGATTAACCGCTATTGGTTGCTCGTAAAGCTCATTAGGTTCTTTTCCGACATTAAATATGTTAAGGTTAATTGTCATATTACCAAAAGTGAGTTTCATCGAACCATCCCTACAATTAATCAAGGCATTGGATGTAGCAAGAAAAGGTCGTCCAAGAATGATCGGGATTTGGTTCTTAGGATTCATGACGGGTTGAGTCTCGAGGACAACAAAGTCAACCGGAAAGATGAATTCACCAACCTTAATCAAGACATCTTCAATTATTTCCCTTAGGCATTTTGACAGAACGATCGGCTAATTGAATTGTCATGTTCGTCTTTTGAAGTTCGCCTAAACCTAGGGCTTGGTAGACCGAAAATGGAAGCAAGTTCACACTAGCGAGTAAGTCAAGTAACGCCTTGTCCACAAAGGTATTGCCTATGACACAAGAAATTGTAGGACAACCGGGGTCCTTATATTTCACGGGAATTTGATTTGAAAGAATTGAACTAACATGAGAAGTCAAAAAGGCTTTCTTAGGGACATGAGTGGAACGCTTATGAGTACACAAATCTTTTAGACACTTAGCATAAGAGGGAATTTGTTGAATGGCATCTAAAAGAGGAATGTTGATCTCGACTTGTTTGAAAACTTCCAAAATCTTTTCGATTTGAGGTGATTGTTTGTTTGGGATGAGTCGTTGAGGATTAGGAGCTTTAGGCTTAAAGACTCATTCGTTAGACACATCGGGAAGAGAAGTGGAAAGTGGAACGATATTCGAAGATTTGTTAGGTGTTGAGGATGATTTAAGAGAAGAATTTGATGACTCGGGAGTAGATTTCGATGATGAAGGTTCGAGTGGTGAAGGTGTGGGAATAGATGACTCGAGAGGTTCGGAAGTTGGAGTAGGGTTCGGCTCAACATTTGACTCTTCTTCTTCTTCTTCCTTGGAAGACTCGACACCTACTTGATTATTAACTTGATTTCCCGACCTAAGAGAGATGATAGCATTAACATTTTCGTGAGGTCTTTGGTTGAGAGGGAATTTAGGGTTTACCTCTGGTTGACTCGGGAACTTATTCTTCTCTCTCTCATACATGGCGTTGGCTAATTGACTCACTTGGACCTCTAACTTAGATAAGGCTTGAGTACTAGCATTTAAAATTTGCCTATCTTGAGTCATGGTTTGCATGAAGGTCTGTTGAGACTGAGCCAAATTAGTTGTTGATTTCAAAAGCGCATCAAGAGTCTTTTTCAAAGAAGTAATTCTCCTATCCGACTCATTAAAGCCGGGTGGGTCGGCGGGTGCTTGATTTGGATAAGAAGGTTGAGTCGGATAAGGACCGAGATTTTGAGTAGGGTTTGGAAAGGGACCTTGATTTGGAGTCGAGAAAGAATTTTGATTAGGCCTTTGAAAAGATGGAGCATTTTGAAAAGGAGGTTGAAGAGAAGGTGGATTTTGGTAATTTTGGCTTTGGTTCCACGAGAAATTCGGGTGATTCCTCCACCCGGGATTGTAAGTAGGAGCAAACGGATCGTTCCTAGTGGGTGGTTGAGACACCGCATTAACTTGATCAAAAGCGGGATAGTCCGAAAAACCTTGATTGAAATTAGGGCACATAGACACATTTGAGGGGGCCTTACTAGTTTTTAGGGCTTTGAGTCTCCTAGTTAGAGTGGCTAATTTGGCATCGGTTGCAATCGAACTCCAAATCGAATGCAAACCCTTAGATGAACTAGACGACTCATTAGACTTGTTAGGTTCCCTAGTAGACTCCCACAACATGGTCTTCTCGGCTAATTCTTCGAAAAATTTCCAACCCTCGTCCTCATCTTTCTCCATGATTTTACCTTGGCACATAGATTCCAACAACGCGGTTGTTGGTCCATCTAAGGCCTCATAAACGATCTTACAAAGCCTCCATTTTTCTATTCCGTGGTGGGGGCATTGTGATAAAAGATTTTTGAAACGATCAAAATATTTCCAAAAAGACTCATTTTCCTTTTGATGAAATTGATTTATCTCGTTTGTAATTCTTGTAGTCTTATGGTTTGGAAAATATTTTTTAAGAAAAATTACCACAAATCCCTCCCACGTGGAAATAGAGTTAACCGGTAGGCTATACAACCATTTCTTAGCATTTTCTTTAATCGCAAAATTAATGAGTCTAAGCCTAATCGAGTCCTCGGTTAATTGTTGGAGCTTTTGTAAGGCACAAACTTCCTCAAATTCATGAAGAAAGAGATACGGGTCCTCACCCTCGTTCCCGTTAAATTTAGGTAACATACTGATGTGGTGAGCTTTTATTTCGAAATTATTACCATTAACGGGAGGAAGGGTGATACACGAAGGTTGGGCGGAACGAGTGGGATAGCAACGGTCCCTAAGAGACATGGCCATGTTTACTACGGGTTCGAAATAATCTAAAGACTCGGAATTAGACGATGAAGAAGTCTCGAAAGATCTCACTAGTCTAGAAGAATTATCCCTAATCCACGTAGTTCGCATAAACCACAAAAGGAAACACGTAGCAAGTAAGTGCGAAAAATTAAAACACACAAAAAGAAAGGGTGTAAAATTAAAAGAAAAATCCTAAACCTAGGGTTCCCTAATAAAATAACTAGACCTTGCTCCTAACTGTAAGGGCTACCAAAAACTAGGTAAATCAATAATTATTCGAACCGGCTTGGCCAGGTAGGTGCAAGCATTGCCAAGAGGCTAAACACCAGCCTAGACACCAAACCTTAATTGGCCAGGTCAGCTTTCGCTTTCCTAGACACCAAAAAGTAAGAATAATTAAAGATTACTTCGTTTCTTAAGCACCTTCCTAATTGAGCGCGAATTCCTAGGGGCCAAGTCTAATTAATTTTATTAAAAGGCTAGGGAATGCAAAATGAGGGAATTAATGGTTTTTGGGCTAAGTAAAGAGTGATGAAATCCCTTCCCTTATCTTGTAGTGGATTTTGCCCTTAATGTTTATTTACAAAATGATGCAACAAACAATGATATATACAAAAATTATAAACAAATATGGATGCTTACACTACGTGATTTAATCTAAAGAAAGAAAGAAATTTAACGTACCTTAGGGTCCTCCAGCGATCACCACAATTATAGGTACGAAAAATTTAAAAAAATAAAATAAAATCTAGCATGATGTGCACCTACGTGATGAATGCATGATGCAACAATTATGTATTTACAATTAATATTTTTTGATTTTCGATTTTTCAAATTTTTTTGTGATTTTTGAATTTTTTTGATTTTTTTTGTATTTTTCTAAAAATAAAAAAGGCGAAAAGAGTGAGATACGGTTACCGAAGCTCGCTTTCCAAAATATTCCAATTTTTCCATGCTTCTTGAGAAGAGTTCCGAAATCTCACAAGCTTTCCTAAAAAGAACGAAAAAAAAAAAATTAAAACAAGAATTAAAACTAACTCGAAAAATTAAAAATTAAGGTGCGAAAAATAATTAGTCCCCGGCAGCGGCGCCAAAAACTTGTTGTGCTAAAAATAAAGATTTAAATTTGAATCGCAAGCGCACAATTCGTTTCGTTGTAAAATTTTTAATTGATTCGTTCCACAGGGACTAAGTTATTCGCATTCCGAAATTTTTAATTCAATCGAGTTAGACAAATGGATTTTTTTTGGAAAATATTGATTTCTAATAATTAAAACCTAAAAGAAAATTAAACTACCTAAGACTAATTAAAAACGAAATTAAATTTTATTCTAATTCAAAACAAAAACAAACAAAATTACTCTAAAAATTCTAATTATTCTAAAAGTCCTAAATTATTTTAAAGCTAAAATTATTCTAAAATTATTCTACCATTTACTCTAAATTTCTAAAAATTCAAATTAAAACTAAATTTTAACTCTAAAACTTTTTTTTTAGACCAAATTAAAATTGTAATTAAAGAAGATTTTAAAAAAAAAAATGAAACACAGAATAAAAATATCACAGCAACGCAGGACTAGAAATCAGAACCATGGACTCGATTGAGGAACAAAACGCCCATATAAAGAAATTACCAAAAATCGAACAGGAACGAGAGTAACACGCGCAAAACTACTCAGGAAAACAATCAATTCGATTTAACTGAAAACCAGGATCTAAAACAGAGTATTAACCAATACTCACAAAACCAATTGTACAAACTTAAAACAGTATAAACCATTCGTACAAACAGTGGACCAAAACCAGAACACCTAATCACGAACTCAGAAATTTAAACTCCAGAAACTCGACAATACACAAGACTCGAAACTGGGCACTCGGTACTCAGGATTATTGCAGCAAACCAAACAAGTGAGCATACGCAGCGAATTCAGTCGACAGAACCAATTGATAGAATTCCTATGTAACAAACAAACAATTTACAGCAAAAAAAAACTCGATGCTGGTGACTCGTTACTACACAAATGACCCGGCAAATCGCAGAGATACAAACTCAGCCAACAACGGGTTTACAATTTAACGATCTGGTAAGCGATTCAAATCAATGGCAGAAAATAAACAAGCAGCTATGAAGATTCTTGACACAAACTCAGCCATGTAACATCGAGACAAACGCAAAAACTCAGACCACAATACCAATCGACTCAGTACTTGAACAACTATAATATGCAGCCAAGAAACGGAGGCAGCAATTCATCAAACAAAACCCAATTAAATCACAAAACTCGTCGACTAAGAAATCATAAACTCGAGAATTCAGTATCACAGCATAAACAAAACAGGAATCAAGACTCTTTTCAACTCAGTCACAATCTCAACACGCAACAGCAACTCGGACGACGAAACAACAGGAAAAAAAAACGCAGCATGACAGCAATTCAGTGGTAGAAATCGCAATTGGGGGAAACGGGAGGTTGTGGTTTTTGTGAATTAAAAGAAGGAGAGATTTTAAAAAGAAGGAAGCAAGAAATCAAAGGAGGAAGAAAATGGAGTAAAAGGAAATGTTAGGTTCGTGGTGATAGGCAAGAAAGAGACTGGGTTTGTATTTGTGAACATGAATCGTAGAAAAGATAGAAATGGCCGGGTTACAAACAAAAACAGGGGAGAGGGAATGGTTCGAATAAACAAAAATAAAGATCAGAAAATAAATGCAGAAAATTTAACACAACTAATATTTTTTTGTTTTTTTATTAGAAACAAAAATGAAATTTAACTACGAAATTAAAATTAAACTACAACGATGATTTAAAATAAATGGCCCACGATAAAATGGATTTTTAAAGGGGCAAAATTACGAATTAAAACTACGAACAAGAATTTAAAATTTCGTTATTTTCATCCCCAAGTGGTTAGCAACGGGATTTACGAAAATAACGAAACAAGGCAACAATAACGAAAGAGCAAGACAAGAAGTAAAGAAAATAAAAATTGCATTAATTATAATAGGAGTGTTTACAAAGATTTGAAACTAAGAAAAGAAATACAAGAAAATAAAACTACCCTAAAATCTAAGTTACTAAATACAAGGGGGGTGAGGGGGTATTTATAGGATAGAAATTAGGGTTAAGGGGGGTGTTGGGTAAATCCCCACCATACATTTGGGTTGTGTGGTGGTGAAATCCTAACCATCTATTTGTTTCCTTCCCCCTTAAGCTTTGAAGAGTTGATCTTAGCCATACACTTTTCTTATGTGTTGGGATGATCTCCACCTTCCACTTGTCTTGAAATATTCCTTTTGCTCCAAGCTCCTAATTCTTTTCATTCTTTCAATTTTGGTCCTTTTTCTTCCTCCTTTTTCCCTTCCTTGCACTTTATTTATTTATTTTGTCATTTCTTTATTTATTTACGATTTTCCTGAAATGCAACAAAATAAAATGTTAAAACATGAGTTCAAGCAATAAATAGGTAAATTAAATATGCAAAAATATGCACTTATCACCGGTCAAAATCAAGAATTCTGGTTATACTGGAAATTAAATATTACCGAAACTTGATTTTGATGATGGAGTGGATAGAGGGTGAAGAGAGAGTTGTTTTGGATATTCACACGCTCGATTTGGGCACCAAAATCACCACAAAAAATCGGTTTGATTTTGCGTTTGGTGAATAACTATTGACATATTAGTTTCTACTTAAGTAAGATTCTAACGTCTGTTAGAATCTTTTTAACGGAAGGACTTAAATCAGAAAAATTGAAAAGTTAAATTACCCTAAATGCGGAATCTTTTGTTCAAGGACGTAAACAATAAAATGATACTCCTATGCTTTTGTTGATCACAATCAGCAAGATGATTGCTTGTAGTTTGATATAAAACATCATGTTATTCTCTATTATGCTAACTTGGTTTTGTAGGAAAAATCTTCATACTGATTGTTTAATTAGAATATACAAACATCAAGCTGAAAAGCACATAATTTTGCATATTTTAAATACTTATTTATTAAATGTTTTCGTATTTTTAACTTATTATTTTTCATAATTTTACAAAAAATTTAATAAATAAGAAAAGGATGCAAAATGGGCAAGGAGTGTACTTAAAAGGAAGAAAAAGTAAATTGGGAATGAAGTCAAGCCATATTTGAAGCCACCAACCAACTTGGAGCCAAAGCAAATGGAAAAAAGATAGAAGTTGAAGATAGAAGTTAAAGATAAGATATTTGTGGTTAAAAATGACCCAAAATTCTATTTTGTCTTATAAATACCTCCTTTCCTTTGTATTCCACACCTTTTTTTTAGTTTACCTAATTTGTAGTTGTAGCCTCCTTTCTCTTTTTATGCCTTCTTTCATTTCTTTATGCTAGTTTTGTTCTTGTATTAGTAGCTTTAAATTTGTAAGCACTTTTTTATAATCAATATTATTCAAGACTTTACTTATTCTTGCATCTTCTCTTTTTAAATTTTATGGCTATGACCTATTTCAATTTTCAAGTGGATGAAGTAGCAAATATGCTAATCACTTGTGGGTTGAAAGTAGCCCTCTAGTTTATCTTTAATGCCTTGATTTTATATTTTTGGGAATGGTTGTTGTTTTGGTTTGAATTTTTTTAAATCTCAATTTTATTGTGGATTTGGTGATTTGAAATTGTATATAATGTTTGATTTGATGCGTTAGTGTAGTGGATTTGATAATTTAGAGATTGATTTAATTGTAGTGTGTTAATTAACTGAACTGTTTTTTTTTCTGCCCACTTCTTGGCTCATTTTGTAGCTTTAATTTTCTCACTTATTGCCTCTTGCATAATTGGATTCCCCTGCTCCATTAATTTGCGTTGTCAGCTTTGTTAAATTTGTTTTCCCGTTGTTTTTCTTTGCTCCGTCAGTTTAAATTAGTCGGCCTTCTAATTTTTAAAAAGTTGCAACCTTGTTTTAGTTTAATTCACTCCTGACCCAGTTCATTTCTTGGCCCATTTTCAAGTCTATTGTTTATGTAATTTACTAGGCTTTTAACTTCTAGCTCAAATTAATTTAAAGTTCATGTAAATTAATTTAAAGTTCATGTTTAGGCTTATCTCGGTCTACATCTTTTATTGTCCGGCCCATTTCCATGAGTTTCGTCCATTTCATTTCGTTCAAACTTTTATCAATTTACTTGCACCAGTACATGTAATTTGCTTGGCTTGTAATTAAATCGTTAATTTTATTTATTTATTTATTTATCATGCATGCGTTTGTTTTTATTTAGCTAATTTAATGCCGAAGAATTTAGTTTGAAATCAGTTAAGTTATGAATATTAATTTTATTTTAGATAAATAAAAACTCCTTTCCTAAAATTTTTGGTCTAATTCGCCTAAATAAAAATTTAAGAATCACGAAAAATATATAATCTTTATGTATTGAATCTTAAATATTAAAACGATGATCGTGCATTTGCGATATTTAAATATTTATTTATATCACATCAAGTTTTTGGTCATTGGTGGTACACCGAGATAGTTTGGCAAGCCAATTGCACACAATCAATACGCCAACAGCAAGCCAACTACAGCTGTCCAGTTTTCATGAAGATAAAAATCAAGTTCGATATTTATTGATTTATTTCAGGAAATTCAGTCTCTTTATGATTTAACACGTACATAATATATTGTGGAGCTCAAATCTTTTATCAAATCTGTTTTGATATCACTTTCCTAAATTATAGGAGTTTGCCATTTTTAAAAGATTTCTTTTTACAAAACATCATATACGCATTTTCAATACATTCAAACAGAAGGGTTAAGTTTTTCTTCGATCTATCTCTTCCAAACCTTCTATCTAACGGTCACAAGAACGTTGCAAAAATCTTTCCAACCAATTGAACGTTAGAACTGGATTCTAAACGTTGGTAAGTGATTGATTGATTTTCGAACGTTGGTTGTGAAGCTTTATAAACCTGTTCCTGTGTTCAATTTGTTTTTATCTATCAAAGCACACAAAGAACACTTTCAACTCAATACTTTTCATTGCTAGATCCTTTACGATTCTCTCAAGTTCTTAATATATCATATATGTGCTATATCTTAGAGAGTCCATAGTTTTTGGGTTGTATTCATCGCTTGATTTATATTATTCGATTTGTAAGTATTAGTTGCTGGACATATTGGCTAGGGAACAAGGGTTTGGTGAACGTTGCTAGAGAAGTATACTTTGGAAGTATAGCTTAGAGAGTAGGTTCTGAAACAGGTGTTCAGCAAGCCATTTGTCAGCGGTTGGGAAGAAGGATGTGTAATCGTTGTTATTTTGATCAATAATACATTCTCTTACCAAGTTGGTAAGGGATCAGGACGTAGACCATAGGGGATTAGGGGTCGAACCCGGCTAAAAGTTTATTGTGTTCTTTATTTTTCTACACCTTAATTATAGCACTGTCTTTAGTTAAAACCATACGGGTCGAATCTTAATAATGGTTGGAGGATCTTTAGGAATTCAAGAGGCGAAAATTAACTAGTTTTACCCTATGTTGATGGCTTTGCATAGAGCTTATCGGGAAAAATACAATGATATAATCCTTGACATAGACAATGTGACGGCATATTGGGAATGGACTTTTGTTAACATGGAGGGGTTGTTCGAAAGCATAGGTATGTTGTGAATCAACTGGAACAACACAAGGCTGATAAAAATTTAAGAATAGATGTATTCGTTGTACAGATTCTAGAATTGTAATGAGATTATAATAGTGAGATCTAGAAGATTATAACACTAAACTTAAACTGTTCCTGATCATAGGATAACTAATTGGAAGTTAGTCAATCCGAAAAAATTGGTACATACTATACTTGCTTCCTATGAAGGATGTCTGTTCTCATTGGCATTTGTGTGGTGACACTATAGTTAGTATGTAGGTGCTCATTGGGGGATGAGTTCACTTAACATGACTCGATCACTTGAACAATTAATAAAGTTTACTCACGTGTCAGTAATTGTTTATATAGTGATGGTTGTACAAGTATCCTTAGACTTGAGATCGTTAGAGTCATCTTATATATAATGAACAATGCTTTGGTTTAGTCCTTAGTCTCAAGGGATATTAATAAGTTCTATTCTGGGCATTGGAATTTATATATGGAATTAGTTAACGATCGATAAAGGATCTACCCCTTCCAGTAAAGGAAGTGAATATCCTATGCTATTCTTAATATGGTAGTTCAGGAATCTTTGGCCAGAGTGAATGAAATTAGAAAGTAGTTTCTAATTTGCATTAACATGAACTAAGCATAAGGAATAAGAAATCATATGATTAAATTAAATAGGCTTGACACGAGATCTATGCCTTGTATTTAATCGGGATATTGTTATGGCAGAAGGAATTTATTGTACGGTAACCATTCACTGAATAGATTCTATGTATTCCTAGCAATGAATTCCTGTTATCCGGATAGTCACGATATATTGAGAAGTATCACTCACGATGTAGAATGAATTTAATTATTGAGATAATTATTTTTTAACGAATTAAAAGTAATTCGTATAAATAATAATAAATAGTTTATTATTATTTATTTCTACTATCGGCTTAATATTGAACCTAAAGGGTCACACCATAAAAGAGATTAAGTTTGAAGATGAAGGAAATTATTTATATTGGCTAATGATTATTTATTTAAGAAATAAATAAATAATTTTATAATTAATTAAATATGATTTAATTATTTATAAATATATATATATATATATATATTAAGAAGGAGTTCTTAATATTATAAATTATATATTTAATTTGAGAAATTAAATATATATAGAGAATAATTTTTAATGAGTTTAAAAATGAATTAATGATTAAAAAGTGTTTTAATCATTAAATGATTAATTAATAAAGATTAATTAGTTAAAGCTCATCATGACAAGCACCTTTGATAGCATATTCTCAGCTGAAATGTGGCTATAAGAATGGAGCTTATGAAGAGAGCAAAACACACCAAACCATTTAAAAGATTTAGAATCTTGTAAAAACAAAGATTAGCCAAATTCTCTCTATTTCTCTTCTTCATTCAATTCTCTTGGTGGATACCATTAGAGCACTCCATACACTGAGGAGTGATTGCAAAGTAAAGAACAAGAACTGGTCTTGCTAATTTTTGAAGCTCTCAATGTAATTTTCTTATTTTCTTAAACTATATGCATGCTTAATTAGGATTTCTATGCAAATAAATGTTATAAATACTTCCGCATGTGTAGAAATTCCAACACAAACTTGTTTATTTGTTTGCTCTATGACACATGATGTGCTTTGCGGGTATTCTGTTATGTATGATAAATGCTATCGAAATTGAGGTAAGTATTCTATCCGAACTTTCTAGTTATTTCAAAATTATAATTATATGTTTTAAATTCTGAAATTATATTTTATGTTTTCGCTCTATTTATTGATATGGAAATATGGGTCAAGTGCAATTATTTTGGAAGAGTATGATTTTCGATTTCATAAGAATATACGAGCTTTGAGACCCAGTTGAGTCTATGATCTGAACCCCTTAGTATTTGCGAATAGTTCCGAAACTAAATTCTATTATTTATTTCTACTACCGGCTTAATATTGAACCTAAAGGTCACACCATGTTTGAAGATGAAGGAAATTATTTATATTGGCTAATGATTATTTATTTAAGAAATAAATAAATAATTTTATAATTAATTAAATATGATTTAATTATTTATTTATATATATATATATATATATATATATATATATATATTAAGAAGGAGTTCTTAATATTATAAATTATATATTTAATTTGAGAAATTAAATATATATAGAGAATAATTTTTAAAGAGTTTAAAAATGAATTAATGATTAAAAAGTGTTTTACTCATTAAATGATTAATTAATAAAGATTAATTAGTTAAAGCTCATCATGACAAGCACCTTTGATAGCATATTCTCAGCTGAAATGTGGCTATAAGAATGGAGCTTATGAAGAGAGCAAAACACACCAAACCATTTACAAGATTTAGAATCTTGTAAAAACAAAGATTAGCCAAATTCTCTCTATTTCTCTTCTTCATTCAATTCTCGTGGTGGATACCATTAGAGCACTCCACACACTGAGGAGTGATTGCAAAGTGAAGAACAAAAACTGGTCTTGCTAATTTTTGAAGCTCTCAATGTAATTTTCTTATTTTCTGGAACTATATGCATGCTTAATTAGGATTTCTATGCAAATAAATGTTATAAATACTTCCGCATGTGTAGAAATTCCAACACAAACTTGTTTATTTGTTTGCTCTATGACACACGATGTGCTTTGCGGGTATTCTGTTATGTATGATAAATGCTATCGAAATTGTGGTAAGTATTCTATCCGAACTTTCTAGTTATTTCAAAATTATATTTATATGTTTTAAATTCTGAAATTATATTTTATGTTTTCGCTCTATTTATTGATATGGAAATATGGGTCAAGTGCAATTATTTTGGAAGAGTATGATTTTCGATTTCATAAGAATATACGAGCTTTGAGACCCAGTTGAGTCTATGATCTGAACCCCTTAGTATTTGCGCATAGTTCCGGAACTATTTATTATTATTTATACGAATTAGTTTTAATTCGTTAAAAAATAATTATCTCAATAATTAAATTCATTCTACATCGTGAATGATACTTCTCAATATATCGCGACTATCCGGATAACGTGATTTCATTGCTAGGAATACATAGAACCTATTCAGTGAATGGTTACCGTACAATAAATTCCTTCTGCCCTAATAATATCCCGATTAAATACAAGGCATAGATCTCGTGTCAAGCCTATTTAATTTAATCATATGATTTCTTATTCCTTATGCTTAGTTCATGTTAATGCAAATTAGAAACTACTTTCTAATTTCATTCACTCTGACCAGAGATTCCTGAACTACCATATTAAGAATAGCATAGGATATTAACTTCCTTTACTGGAAGGGGTAGATCCTTTATCGATCGTTAACTATCTCCATATATAAATTCAAATGCCCAGAATAAAACTTATTAATATACCTTGAGACTAAGGACTAAACCAAAGCATTGTTCATTATATATAAGATGACTCTAACGATCTCAAGTCTAAGGATACTTGTGCAACCATCACTATATAAACAATTACTGACACGTGAGTAAACTTTATTAATTGTTCAAGTGATCGAGTCATTTTCAGTGAACTCATCCCCCAATGAGCACCTACATACTAACTATAGTGTCACCACACAAATGCCTATGAGAACAGACATCCTTCATTCGAAGCAAGTATAGTATGTACCAATCTTTACGGATTGACTAACTTCCAATTAGTTATCCTATGATTAGGGGATTTATTGGATTTGACCCGCTGGTTTGTTTGGTTAGTTTGCTTGCTGCGCCTTTTAGCTCACTCTTTTGATATTTCAGGTTTTGTTCGGTTCGTTGGATTTACAAGGAGCATGTTAGTTGGATTTTTATGTAGATCGTGTCACATATTTTGGGTAGCTGCGCTTCTGTTATATATGACTTAACTTGTAATAGAATTGTAATAATTTTCTGTTAGAATTATTTAGATTAAATTTTTGTATTTTACTTTTGGCTCGAACTAACATTCCGAAAAAGTGTGGAATGTTACACTCTTTGTTTGGAAAGTTCATGTCTTTGGAAAGTTCTTGTCTTAGGTGTTATTTTAATTCTTGTGTTCGTAGTCTTATGTAATGGTAATGTTATGTTATGTAGTGGTAAGGGTTGTTTGGCTAAAAGAGATTGATTGAGGCATAGGGGTTGGTATGTAACTTGAGAATTAAATTAGGTTGCATCCCTTGTTATGGTGTGGTTAGTTAATGGAAAGTTTCTTGCGTTTTTAAAATAAAAATGGAGAATGGTGATGGTTGACACCAAATTACAAAGAAAAAAGTTGATATAATCGATAAAAGATGGTTGAAAGATTAAAATATTTATAGCATAAGAAAAATGGAAGAGGGATTATAATTTTACGATATTTTCAAGAAATGAAATGATAGGCATGTATAAATTATTCTTTTAAAAAAAAATACTTGTAAAGTTGTTATAGCTTTAACCGTTATAACTTACAAATAGTAAGTGTTGTGCCCAAAATTACCATGGGTCGAATTTAGGTCCATTAAGTCATAGGGTTCAATCTACGTAAGCAAGAAGAGAGATCCAGTACGAGTCATTGAGGTCAGATATAGAGAAATGAGCATCAGACAGAGGAATGATCAAGCAATTATGAACATCAGGAGGTTCCCGAAGGCCTGGAAGCTGATCAGATAACCAGAGGACCAGGTTCCTCCTAGCAGAAGAGTTCGAGTTAACATAGCAACAGCCACAGAGAGCGTCAAGAGCATATGAAGACATCAGACAAGATATCCAGCTTAACATGTTTGTTATTTTTGCAGGTACAGATACTTAAAAGGAGGTTCTCGAGCAACAGGTTCCGAAATAAGGAGGTTCCTGAGAAACAGGCTCCTGAGATATAGGTTCTTGAGCACTAGGATCCTACGAGTAACCGACAGAAAGATCTAGAAGCCATCTAGATCAGATATCGAATTATTATTGGAGTGTAATTCTAGGGCGCAGTTGATCATAGAATGCCTCTAATTTACGAGAGAATTACAATAGAGTACGAACTCGAGTTCTACTCTACTTCGCTGACCAGTTTGTGAAAGACTCTAAAGGAACCTGAGTCCAACAGGAACTAGACAACCGAATACAGCTATTCCACCAGAATCAGCTTTGCAATAGAACTACGTGAGCTTGACTCCTATATAAAGGATACGTAGGCACCTTGAGGGGAGGAGGAATCAAGCTCTCTAATTTTCTCTAAAGGCACCTGAGATTATTTGAGACACCCTCAAGCTCAGCTCACCCCCACAAACACAACCCAAATCCTCCATTGAACAGTTGATCGTTAGCCTTTACAACTCACCGAAAACCTCACAAAAGTTGTTACGAAATCCACTCATCAACATTGGCGCTAGAAGGAGGGGCCTGAGTTAACATCTTAAGAGTGGAAAGATGGCAGGCGATTCAGATAGCGAAGCAACCCGTTCTTTGGAGAAAACACCCAACGATGATGATCAGACTCATCAGGCGAAGAAGGTTACCCCAGCAGATATTCTTGAGGCCCTAAAATCCCTTGACGGAAAATTGTCGACCCTAAAGCAGGCTTCAAGCAGGAAGAAAAAGAAGGCCAAGAAGGGGAAGAAATCGAAGGTTACTCCGAAGCAGTTGAATTTCGAAGAAAAGGAACCTGAACTTGAGGAAGAAGCCGAAGAGGAAGAGGAGATACCAAACCAGGGAGGAGATGATGAAGAACAAGGGAACCCTGAGAAGAATAAAACTCTTACTAAGAAGGTACAGTCCCAAGTTCATACTGTGTCCAAGGGAAAGAAAAAGACTAAAACATGAGGTTTCTCCCAGAAGAAGAAGAAAAATAAGGAGCCATCTATTGAGATAATCGAGGACGATGAAACGGATTCAGAAGAAACCACGGAGGAATCTAGTACTGCAGAGTCGCAAGAGGATGAAGGAACAAGTAAGAAGACAAAGGCAGAAGCTACTGGAAAAGTAACGGCTGAAGAAGTTAAGAAAATATTAGCTCAACTCAGAGATGAAAAGTATCTTGATACTAAACCTATAACTGCTTCTCCTTTTACCAAGAAGGTTCGAAAGTCAGGTTTACCTAGATCTTATAGGCCTTCGAATGAGTTGAAGTTCGATGGAACCACTGACCCAATCGAATATTTAAGTCGTTTCGACACAGAGATGGATGTCTATCAAGTGAAGGAAGCTACTAGATGTAGGTTACTAGCTGCAACTCTGCAGGTCGGCACTCATCAATGGTTTAAGAGGTTACCTGCTGATTCTATTGGTTCTTGAGAAAGTATGGGAAAGCTCTTTGTTACCCAGTTCAGGGCATCTATCACGTTTGCACCATCTACCAATACCCTAGCCAACATCAAGCGGAGACCTAATGAGACGTTGATAGAATATTTTAAGAGGTTTAATGCAGAGGTTACAAAAGTTAGGAAAGCATCTGAAGAGACTCTGAAGAATTTCTTAATTGTTGGAGTCAAAAGAGGTTCTGATTTCTGGAAAGATTTGCAAGGGAAGGAACCTAAGACGCTGGCGATTTCTATTCTCAAGCAGAATCTTTTCGTTTGGTGGAAGAATCTCTAGCTGATTTGAAGAAGGATCCAAATTTTGAAAGGCAAGGTGGATGGTCAGGAAACAAGAGGTCAAGACCCAGAATCCCTAATAATCGTGATAATAAGAAGGTGGTCAGTCGTACGTCCCAAGTAAAGCCTGAGGTTGAAATCATGAATCCTGCTAGACCTGCAATGAATCAGGTCCCGCCACCAGCTTCCTACAATAACAAATGAGAGCGACCTGTTTATGAAACTTTCACCCCTCTGGTAGCTCCGATTGATCATATCTATGCGGTGAATAAAAAGTCTTCATGGTTTAGAAAGCCCATCAGGAATGGTCCCCCGGGGAATAAGAACGAATGTCCATACTGTAATTTTCATAACAACAATGGGCATAATACTGCAGACTGTCGCCATCTGAGGGATTTAATTAAAACTCTAATCAGGCAAGGACAGTTAACTGAATGGGTAGCTCAGGAAGGAAAGAAGTATAGAGAGGAAAATGCAGAAAGCACCGGAACCTGTGTTGATGGAAGGACCACCTAAAGCTGGATGTATACGTACTATTATTGGAGGTCCCCACATTGGAGGAAATAGCAGAAACGCCATGGAAAGGTACACTCGTGAAGCTAAAGAACGTCCTTTGACTAATGTTTTCAATCTATCGCAGAGATCTCCCAGATTGTTCGAAGGGGAAGATGCAGATATCACCTTCACTGAGGAAGATGCTTCTTGGGTACATCATCCCCACACTGATGCTTTGGTAATTGAGGCAGGAATTGGATCATATGAGGTTCATAGAGTGTTAGTGGATAATGGAAGCTCTGTGAATTTGTTATCCTACTCAGCTTTCAAGAAGGTGCATTTTCTGGATAAGGATCTAACTCCAACGAAGGACACCTTGTATGGTTTCACCAACAACCAGGTCCCCATTAAAGGTAAGATTCGTTTTCCAGATACTCTAGGTGATAAACCTTGCTGCATTACACAGTTAGCAGAATTTATTGTTATAGAAGACAACATGAACTATAATGTTATCCTCGGGAGACCAATTCTAAAGGAAATGAGGGTGGTAACCTCAATTTATCACTTGACTATGTAGTTTCCAATGCCAATTGGTATTGGTGTAGTTCGAGGATGCCAGTATGAATCTAGGGAATGTTATACTAAAGCTTTGCAACATGCTGCTAAGGCTGCTAAGTTACCTGAACCAATGGATGAGGTTCCTGATGACTTTCCAAGGAAGAATCCAGACAACATAGCAGTTGATCTACGAAGTCAGACATTAGAGGGTTTTGTGTCAGCATCCTGCAGAGTAGTAAGAATTGAAGAGGTTATAGAAGAGGAACCTCATGCAGAGATTCCAGTTTTTCAGGGACTAGATACCCCTTATTTGTTGATAGAAAATGCACCCCCTATGGGCAATGATGGTGATGTGTGTATGGCAGAGGAATTGGATGTCAAAAATTCTCAGAAAATGAAGCATAGTGGGAGCAATAAAGACAGTCAGCCAGTATCTAAGAGAAGGAATATCATGCATGAAGCGTATATACCACCTACTATTGAGAAACCTCAAGAAGACTTGGTAGCGGAGATGGATATAGATTTGGATCCTCGAATGCCAGAAACAGTGGTTAAAGCTGGGCCGGCTGATGAGACTTTGGATGTAAAGATAAATGATAAGGATGGTATAAAGGTGTTGAAGATTGGAGCTCAACTAGAACCAACTTTGAAGGAATCTCTTGTTTCTTTCTTGAGCAAGAACCTGGATGTTTTTGCTTGGTGCCACGCAGATATGGAAGAAATAAATCCAAAGGTCATGAGTCACAAATTGAATGTTGATCCAGAGAAGAAGGGTGTGAGACAGAAGTGAAGACCGATTAGTGGAGAGAGAGCTCAAGCATTGAAGGAAGAAATGGATAAGTTGCTGGATGCAGATTTGGTCAAGGAATATTTCTATCCTGTATGGTTAGCAAATCCTGTCTTGGTAAAGAAGCCCAATGGGAAATGGAGGACTTGTGTGGACTTTACAGATCTCAACAAGGCATGCCCAAAGGACAGCTTCCCATTACCACGAATTGATCAGCTAGTGGATGCAACAACTGGACATGCCTTACTCAGCTTCATGGATGCATATTCAGGTTACAATCAGATTCCTATGTATGAACCTGATCAGGAGCATACTTCTTTTATTACGGATAGAAGTCTCTATTGTTATGTATGCATGCCATTTGGATTGATTAATGCTGGAGCTACATATCAACGGCTAGTAAACATGATGTTTAAAGAGCAAATTGGTGGTACCATGGAAGTATATGTGGATGATATGTTAGTCAAGTCTAAGGAAGTTGCTGATCATGTGAAGCACTTGCAAGAGATGTTTGGAATCTTACGAAAGTACAGAATGAAGCTGAATCCTCAGAAATGTGTGTTTGGGGTGGAATCCGAAAAGTTTCTAGGGTTCATGGTAAATCACAGAGGTATAGAGGCAAATCCAACCAAGATTAAAGCACTGATTGATATGAAGTCACCAAGGATTGTGAGAGAGGTTTAGTCCCTTATCGGAAGAGTGGCAGCTTTGAATAGGTTCATCTCGAGGTCTACGGATAAGTGCCAAGAGTTCTTTAAAGTGATAAAGAAAGGAAGTAAGTTTGAATGGACAGAGGAATGCGAGATAGCATTTGGAAAGCTAAAAGAGCATTTGGGAAGCCCTCCACTGTTAGCTAAGCTAGTAGACGGAGAAACATTAATACTGTACCTAGCTTTGTCGGAGTATTCTATTAGTGCAGTCCTAGTTCGAGAAGAGGATGGACAGCAGAGCCCAATCTACTATGTCAGTAAAAGGTTGCTCGATGCAGAAACAAGGTACACAGGAATGGAGAAGCTGGTTTATACCTTGATCCTAGCTTCCAGGAAGCTGCGACCTTAATTCCAAGCTCATAAGATTGAAGTAAGAACCTCATATCCACTTAGGCAGGTGATGCACAGGCCAGAAAATTCAGGGAGAATGTTAAAGTGGGCTGTGGAGTTGGGACAGTTTGATATAGAATACAAGCCAAAAACAGCAATCAAGGCTCAAGCTCTAGCGGATTTTTTGATCGAATTTCCACCTCATATGGAGGTTACTGGCCAGGAGGTACCAAGAGAGTTGCAGAAAGAGCAGATGGATGATGATAATTGCGCGCCTTGGTGGACATTGTATGTGGATGGAGCTGCTAATAGTAATGGAGCAGGGGCAGGCATAGAGCTAGTAAGTCCAGAAGGGCATAGACTTCATAGCTCGATTCACTTCGCTTTCAGAACCACTAACAATGCAGAGTACGAGGCGTTGATTGCAGGTCTCAAGTTAGCTTTAGAGATGAAATTCGAGAATATCAGAGTGTTCAATGATTCGATGTTGGTAGTTTGGCAGATTCGCGGTGGATTTCAGGCAAGAGGTCCACGAACAGACTTGTATTTGAGGTATTCCCAAGAACTACTTGCAAAGTTCAGAGAGGTAAAGCTAGATCAGATATCACGAGGAAAGAATACCAATGCAGACGTATTAGCTAAATTGGGCTCGCAGAGAGAGTCAACTTTACTGGGTGTAATTCCACTCCAGATTCAAGAGCAACCTAGTGTTTTCAAAGAGGAAGTCATGGACATCGAATTTCCAGTTGAGGATACTTGGATGACTCCAATCTATAGCTACTTGGCTAAGGGAGAGGTACCTCCTAATCAGGATGAAGCCAGGAAGATGAAGTATCATGCAGCCAAGTATGTGATTTATGATGGAATTTTATACAAACGAGGGTTCAATCAGCCTTTGCTTAAGTGTGTAGCTGAAGAGCAGTGTAGATACATCCTTGAAGAGATTCATGAAGGAGTATGTGGAAATCACTCGGGGGGTAGTTCTTTAGCCATGAATGTCCTTCGACAAGGATATTATTGGCCAACCACTACGCCATATATGACCTACCGTAACCCCTACCGAAGACATGTTACCCCAATATGTTACCCTAGCTACACTACTTACATCCTGAGGTAACATTGTGTTTTTATGTTAGCTTAGCCAAAAATATGATGTTACGGTAGCTATAAAGTGTTAAAGCATGTAACATAAATATGTAAGTGTTACACTAGAGTTGGCCATGGCAACTCTTTTCATCTAATTTTTTTTTTTTAAATTTTTAAATAAATTCAGTTTTTTAAAATTTGTTAACTTTTTTATAAAATGAGTTAGAAAATTATTTAATTTTTTAAAATTGGTTTTTTCAAAAAATAGTTTTTTTTCAGAAATTGTAATATTTTTTAGAAATTGTATTTTTTAAATTTTTTAAAAATATTTTCGAATATAAAATTCTTAGGATTTATTGGACCAAATTTTTTCTTAAATTTCCGTGTTCTTAATTAAACTGATCAAATTTGTTATTGGACCAATACTTAGAAAATTGATTAAATTTTAGTCAGAATTTAATTTTATATTTTATTATTTGTAATTGATAAATATATTAATATAAATTATAGTATGTTTATTATCATTTGCAAATTAAAAATATTAAAAAACGTATAATATTTTATAAAAGTTATAAAAGAATTTAACCTATTTATTAAAATTTCAAAAAAAATATATTTAAATCAAAATATATAAAATATATTATTTATACTCACTATTTAAGAAAACATATGAAAAATGGTGTGCTACTTAAAAAAATTGAAAAATAGAGTGAGAGGGAAAAAGACCGCTCTTTCCAAATATTTCATGAATCAAACACCCCGCTATTATCTCTCTTTAATATCTTTTCACTCTTTATCTCTCCACGCCTGTCTCTCAGATACTGCCTCTCTCTCCCTCTTGCTATCTCTTTCAATCTCTCTTTTCTCTCTTTATATGCATAATTTATACATACATAAAAACTACACCGATTTTAGCTTTCTTCGATGGATTGGAGCTGATTTTGAATCTTCAATCGGAAATTAGGGCTTAAGTTCGGGTTCAATTTGGGGCTTTAGTTCGGGTTCATAGCTAGGGCTTCGATTTCTGGATTGGAGGTACAAATTATTTCTTTTCACTCAATACTCTCTCCTTTAATTTCATTATTATTTTGTGTGTATGGTTATATATATTCTTTCGTTTTATTTACATTTTGATTGGGAAACTGTGACATGTGATTTAGGGCTTGGATTTGTTTCGTAGGGGCCTTCAATTGTCATGTATTTGTCAAGTTAAGGATTCTCTTGAGACATTATATCCATATGAATTAAGTATGAGTGTCCTGGTTGGCACAACAGCTATCGAAGATGATTGTTTGAGTGAATCAAAGTATCTCGCAGCTTGGGCAACATCTCAATCTCTGTTCTGAATTCTGCAAGGCCTTGTTCAGATCTTGGGTTTCCTCTTTTAACCGCTACTTTAGTCCCATCTTCCGGTGTTCCCTGGTAAACCCTACCAAAACCTCCGACACCCAATAGTGAGCTCTCATCAAATTTGTTGGTTGCTTCCATGATTTCTTGGGATGTGAAAAATTGCTCAAGATTAGAAGAAGCTAGTGAGATGCAGCTTGCAGTTCCACTCTTCTGAGATACTGTTGACCCCTTTATCAAGGTCAAAGAGTTGCCATACAAGCTAGAGGAAGCCATGAATTTCCCTGGTTAGGTGTCTTGGACTTGCAGGTGCCCAAACAGCAATAACACAGACCTATAAGCCACACTGCAGCTGAGGCCCCTGCTGCACAGCCCACTATCAGACCAAGCTTCTTCTTTTTGGACGATGATAGAAGGAGATTTGCAACTGCGTCATGCCCCTTTCAAAAAAAAAGGGAAGAAGAAGAAAGAATGGATAGCAACATGTCTTTACCATACTGGGAAGGTTATCTCTCTGATTTGTGCACTACTTGTGATGATTCAATGGGGACATTATAAATTTATGTTATCAACAATCACTCGCGGAAGAAGAAGAGGTTATAAATTGGTATCAACTGAAAAATAGTTGCTTATATCTTGTGGTGGAATCGTAACTTGCAGTTAGTTGACCACAGATTCTGTGCAACTTCTCTGACTCTTAAATACGACTGCTATGGGAAGAGACATGAGGTGCAATTCACTCGGTTGTTCTTGCTTCTCAAAGTTGGCATTGCATTTGCAAAATCATCTACTACAGGTTCTCTGCAAATTTGAGGACTGAATTTCAGTATTATTATAAGGCTTAATCTCGCACATCGGAGCAGCTTGTTGTGGAAGTGAAAATGACTGAATCATTCAGAGTTGCATAGTCATTACTAAAAGAAAAAAGAAGAGTTGATCATCAGTTTGTAAAACGAACTCAGTCAAGCAAGTGATGAGTGCACTAGTCGGGAAGCACTTTCGGAAAAGAGAATAAAAAGGCACAAGCTGCAGTATAAAAACAAGCAAGAACCATGATTGAAAGCTTAACCTAATGAAGCGAGGGTTAGGCCTGATGCTGTTTTGGCTGAAAACGAAACGCCGATTGGTCGCGTGACACTGCTACAATGTTTATAATCTGAGAGAATGGTACATCAAACCACTCCTCAAAGCCAGAAATTAAAATTTCGGACTTCATTGAGATATGGGATAAATCAGACTGGGAGCATCTCTTTCACCTCCATGGCATTGACTTTGTTCTGTATTAATACCTTCGTCTTTTTCCAGGTACCACTCTCATCGCCTTGCCTTATTACACCTTCAAAACTACATACATATGTTCTGCTTCTAAAAGTTTGAAAACAATTTCTGATTATTCACCAAGGAAAACACTACTTCTAATTGCCTTCGGTCTATAAGGGTATTATAATCTGCCCACTAAAAGGCCAATAAATATAACATCCCTAGGGCTATGGCATGATATCATACACTTAACAGAAGCAAATGTACATAAAGAACTCATATATGCATTTCTTATTTAAAGCATATATGTTTAAATGTTGTAAGGCCGTAGGTCTAGTTTGTGCAGATATAATATAGTTTTATGTATCCGTACCGTATTCCTTAGTTGTGAGGTGACATATTCCTTTGTCAATAACCTCTAAGATCATTAATAGGACCATAAGTAATATTGCAACTGTTCAAGTCCTTGCAATCATCATCCACTGCGCTTGTGATCCCAGTCATCTGTTTCTCTCCCACGGAGGGTATATATCCAATTATACATCTGTAAAATACTGAACATTTAGGAAGCTGGCTACATACACAATTATGATGTTTTGGCTTGTATTAAATGTTCATGTTTTTTTATATAGCCTGATCGAGGTACTGGTTAGTGCTATGAATGATATCAATACACTCGTGATGTACAATGATAATAAACATACTATAATTTACATTAATATATTTATCAATTACATTAAATTGACCCAAGTACTTGTCGCAGTGTGTGAGTGTTCTTCAGTTCCTTTATACCATTTTTTCTTGTTGCATTTTCACAGTTTTTTTCAACGTAAACTTAAACATCTGTGCATTCAGTGTGCTTGCCTGGAATTTGATACCTGTTGATTCAAAATTTTTGCTTGCCTTTTCATGTAGTGTTGACACTAGCTTAATTAATTAATTTCTTTCTGGTTAGTTTTCTTTCTGCTAACTAGCTTTATTAATTAATTTTCTTTCTGCTAACTAGCTTTACCTTGTGCAGATTTTCGAAACTTGTGGATGTGCTTGTAGTGGGGTTGCAGGCTGCCTGTTTTGCTTTCGGATGCCACGATGCGGGATGTATAGCTGCTTTCTAAGTTTAAGCTTCTATCACTGCTTTCTAAGTTTAAGCTTCTACTACATTATTTAACTTAGAATTGGGATGTAAAAGTATTATGTTATGGATGTTAACTAGCTTTTATCTTCTAGTTCGGATGTTAAATTAGTTTGTTTTGTTTGGATGTTGAATCAGATTTGATAAGTTTGTTTGGATATTGAATCAGATTTGATAAGTTTGTTTGGATGTTGAATGGTATTTTGGGATTGTATACTTTTAAAAAGGAGCTGTTCATTTTTTTTGGGTAAAGTGTTACATTAGCCTGTTTTAGTGTTACATTAGCCTGTTACAATATTCTAGTTAAAAAATAGGGTCCACAGGTGGGGCCCACATGTTGGACCTACAGGTGGGGCCCACATGTTGGACCTACAGGCGGGGCCCACATGTTGGACCTACAGGTGGGGCCCACATTTTGGACCTACAGGTGGGGCCAACATGTTGGACCTACAGGTGGGTCCCACTTTTTTAAAAAAACTGAAGCACCCTAAGGTAACCGAATATCTATGTTACAATATGCTATTTTTATGTTACAGCAGACCTTTGTGGTAACCAAAAAGGTCATGTTACCCTAGGAGTGAAATATGTTAGCTTAGGTACCCTAGGGTAACATCGAAATATGTAACATGTAATTTATGTTACCCTAGCCCAAAAATGGGTCTATTGTAACATTTTACCACCCTACTGTAACAGAATTTTTGGGTTACAGCAGGCTGTTTTTGGGTTAACCCTCAAAGCAGATGCTCATAAGTTTGTTCAGGCATGCAGCAATTGTCAGAAGTTTGCAAATTTTGATAGTCGTCCTGTAGCACCTATCAAACAGATTGTTAGCCCTTGGCCATTCGCCGTTTGGGGAATAGACCTCATTGGAGAGCTCCCGACAGGAAAGGGAGGAGTGAAATACGCAATAGTTGCAGTTGATTACTTCACAAAGTGGGCAGAAGCAGAACCACTTGCTAAGATCACAGCTTCCAAACTAACTGAGTTTGTTTTTCGAGAAATTGTGTGCAGGTTTGGTATTCCCCAGAAGCTGATTTCTGACAACGGGAAACAGTTTGATAGCAGAGAGCTTAGGGGATTGTGTGAGCAGTTTGGAATTCAGAAAGCATTTTTCAGCAGTGTACTATCCACAAAGCAATGGACAGACTGAAGCTGTGAATAAAATTATCAAGCATACTTTGAAGACAAGGCTTGAAGATAAGGAAGGAAGCTGGCCAGAGGAGCTTCCTGGAGTCTTGTGGTCGTATAATACCACTCCTAGAACTACAACTGGTGAGTCTCCTTTTACTCTCACTTATGGTTGTGAAGCTATGGTACCTGTGGAAGTTGGAACAGGTTCTTTGAGAAGAAAACATTATGACCCCGAGAATAATGAGCTTAGTCATAGACTTTACCTAGACATGATCGAAGAGCTGAGGACAGATTCGCAAGTGAAGCTAGCAGCGTATCAACAGAGAGTTCGAAGGTATTACAACAAAAAGGTGAAAGCAAGACCTTTTAAAGTTGGAGACCTGGTTTTGAGGAAAGTCATGCCAAACACCAAAGTTCTGGCACATGGAGCTTTTGGAGCGAATTGGGAAGGCCCTTACCAGATAAAGTCAGCCATTTGGGAAGGAACTTACCACCTGATGGATATGGATGGGAATCTCATTCCGAGAGCTTGGAATGCAGAACATCTCAAGAAGTATTATCAGTAATTCTCGTTTACTGTGTTTTTCTTAGGAAAAGTAAGGCTCTTTCAGCCCAAGAATAAAGGTAGCTTACTAGTTATAGGTGACCAGAATTGTTGATTTCAGTATTTGATTATGCATGTACTCGGGGGGTACATGAGGTGAACCTCCATATTTGCAAGACAGTTTTAAGTATTTGAGCATTGATAGCTCTACGTTGAACTTTTTGATTGCAGTATTGATGATTATAGCTTCCTAATAGTTTTTTTACGTAAAAATAATTACCCAAAAGAACTGGGGGGTAGTATTCCTACTTTAACAGTATTGTGCATGATTGATTAGCTATTTCATATGTCAATTTGAAACTTTAAGTGCTTGTTTTAGTACTTGTATTGAGAAACAGGTTACCTTGACCAACAGGTTCCTGAAGCTTTGACAGTTTTCGCAAAGTATGAGTACGATTTGACAGAATGCAGATAGAATGTGCAGACTACGAATGATTGTATCGAGCAAAGCCTCATGTAGCTTCCTGAGCACGAGCAAAGCCTCAGGTAGCTTCCTGAGCACGAATAAAGTCTCAGGTAGCTTCCTGAGCACGAGCAAAGCCTCAGGTAGCTTCCTGAGCACGAATAAAGCCTCAGGTAGCTTCCTGAGCACGAATAAAGCCTCAGGTAGCTCCCTGAGCACGAGTAAAGTCTCAGGTAGCTTCCTGAGCATGAGTTAAGCCTCAGTTAGCTTCTGAGCAAGTTTGATTGAAAAGCCTCAGCTGAATGAGCAAGATATTTTTGTCAAAAGCCTCAGATTCCTTGAGCGCATGATTAAAAAGCCCTGTTGACAGGCACCTAAAGTCCTGATGAAAGGCATCTTAAAGGAACCTGTATGGAGCCGAGACTGGCATACAGGAACCTGAAACTATATGTTTCACCCCTCCGTGGAGCCATCTTTGGCACGAGAGGAAGTGGGAACTTGTGTGGAGCCTAGACCGGCACACTTGTTCTTAAAGAGAAGCCTAATAAGCTCTCCCTCATGTGGAACCGCATCTGGCACATGGGAAGAAGAGACTAAGTTCCTTAGCATTTACCTTCATAAGATGTGTAGCATGATACATGAAGAAGAGGAATCTGTGTGGACTCCCAGAACGGCGCACAAGTTCCTAGAATCGCCTCGAGGCATAAGGAACCAACATGGAACCTAGTCTGGCATGTTGGAACCTAGATTGATTAGGATTGGGAGCTAAGCAGGTGACCTTTCCTAGAGTTGGCCTGTACATAACAGGATTAGTTCGCTAACACTAATTATTTTCTATTTTTATATTTCTTGTCTTACTTTGCAGGTTTGGTAATGGTAAACAATGATTCATAAGGAACCTGATATGTTTTTAGCAACGAAATATAAATTATGATCTTGAGAGCATTATTTGAAGTAGAAAGAAAGAGGTTCCATATTTACAAGTAAGCTTTTATGATATTGTTAGATTATGTTACATTTACCTCGAGAAGATATAAGTGCAAGTATAAGTGGGTTCTGTTTCTTACAATGGGTTAGCCCGCGTAAGCTTGAATACATACATATGGACACTGAGTAATTTTTAGGGGGAATAAGGTGAGATATTACTATGAAAACATGTATGCATAGATATATGAATTATGAACAGAGATGTAGCAAAAGTAAATGGTTACCATTGAAACCATAGAAAATAAGAGTTATGGGTACGATGACCCAGGAACCTAGCATTCAGATTTATAGGCACGAAGGCCATAGAAACCAAATTTAAAGATACATCTTGCGAGGCACTACGAGGGGCCCGCAACCTCATTTAAAGTTATCAAAAGTTCAAGGAGTTCATAACAAATTCAAGTGGAGGGTACTTTGCCAGATTCTTCAGTTGTTGGAGTTGGAAGGACAGGCTGAACCATATCAGTAGCAAGAATTTCTGCAGTCTCAAGGATGGAACCTGGAGACCTCTCAACCGTAATAACGGGAGGTACAGGGTCTTGTGGAGTCACAGCTTCCTTCTTGAAGTCATTGATCATGTTCACAACATCCTCGCCAAGCAGAGACCAATTCAACTCGGGCATCTTCTCCCACATGGAGCGCATGTAATCTTTTACACCTTCATCATAACCCTAATCATATCGGGCCTTCTCCTTGGTAAGCGTGATGGATTCAACAGAAGCAGCGGCAGCATTGAGAGCATCAACCTGAACCTCAAGTTCATGGACCTTCTCCAGCAAGGAGATTTGTTCATCTTTCAAGTCTTTAACTTGTCCCTGAAACTCATCTTTCTCCTTCTTCAAAGAACTCTCAACAGTTTTTGCTCGTCTCACAGCAGCAATAGCCATGTTCACCCTTTCTTCCATAGCAGCCAGCTCCTCCTTTAACTTTGAAACTTATCCTTGCAATCGGAGGTCGTATTGTGTCTTCTCGGCAATATCGTCACAGAATCTAAGGGTGAAGAAAGCATTCTGAGCGGTAGGAAATCTTATGGCGTTCATGGCCTCAATAGCATTCATCTTAGCCCAACCAGTGACAGCTTCCGGAAGAACATGGGTGTCAATTAGATCTTTAAACTGATTCTGAGCAGCAGCAGGATCTACCTTCACAGCTTTTCCTTTTCTAAGGGATCTGGATTGAGAGTTTCCCGATAGATCAAGGGTAGTCTGAGCCAGCTTGCGTTTAGAGGAACCAGATGGCTAAGCCTGGATTGAAGGTAGAGTAGGTACCTGGTTAATAGGAGTTGTAATCAGCGGAACCTCTTTCATTTCAACGTCGGTTTTGAAAATCTCATCCACATTCTTGGACCTTTTGACAAAAGATGGAACTTTGGGAGCCATATCTGTATAAGTAAAATAAATCAAGGTTCAAACAAAATGCATATATAAAGAAAGTAGCTGTGATAATGAAGAGACAGTCAGTGGAAAAGTATAAATGCAAGGAAGCTCATACCAGAAGCTGAAGGGATAAAACATAAGGCAGTTAGGTTATCGGGAGTCATCAGAATCATAAAATCCCTAGTGGAGGCTGATAGTTTCAGGACTTCCTTTGCTCTTTCTAAGCAAGCTCCAGTTAAAGTGGTTTGTTTTGGAATATTATGTCGATGGTTGAACTCAAACCTAACATAAGGACAGTTATAGCAATATAAAAACTGCTCTGGCTTTTGCTCAAAGTTTTGCTTAAAATTTTTTATACACTGACCTTGATGGCAAGGCCAGGCGGAAAGGTAGAAGCGACCAGAGCTTCTCCTAGTGTCTTTTAGCCTAAAGAAATATCATAATTCAGGGGCAGTCAGAGGAGTTGTGAATTTTCTTGAGTATAGTATGAAGGTGCTGATTGCTAAACGATAAGATTTGGGGGTTAATTGCATAGGTGCCAGCTCATAAAATTCTAGCACCTCCCTTAGAAATGGATGGATAGGAATAGAAACACCTACTCTCAAAAAAGCAGCCGAGATAACGGCATTTGGGACACCTAGTTCAGGGGTTTTCACATCAAACCTGTGAGCTCTCTCACCAGGTCTTCGGATCACTACAGTACAGGGTGGATGAGGACACTCTTCAAAGTGCTTCTCTAATTTTGCAGAGGTCATGATGGAATCGGTTTTTTCACAGAAATGGACAATATCTTGTTTACACAACTCTCTTTCAACGATCACCTCGTTGTCAAATCAGGTTCAGGAAGCAGGTCATGTTCCGGTTTTGACACTTCCTCTTCATCAGTGGGCCAATCATCCCCTAAATCAACAAATGTAGGAATTGGAAGTTGAGATGATGGGGATATTATAGGCCTAAAGAGTATGTTCTCAGGTTCATGTGCATTAAGAATTACAACCCTAGATCTAGTTCTTTCACCAATGGGCATGGTAGATAAAGGTTGAAATGAGGATTGGTGGTCTGAATGAGTAGACTCAGAAGACATCTGCAAAGAACGGATGAAGAAGGGTCAAGTTTGAAGGAACCTAAGAGAAAGACTAAGGTCTTAAAATACTTAGACAAGGAAAATGATGATACGACCGTAAATAGGTAAAAGGACGACTAAGAATGGTTAAAGTTTGTGTGTGCAATATAAGGTATGAAGAACAAATACATGTACAGACGATGAAAGCAAATGATGATAAAAGAAGACGACATGCAAGGTCGAAATAAGCAAAAAATTGAAAATCAAATCAAGTATGATAAAGAATAGAGAGAAATAGGTCAGAATCATACCTGGAATTGAAGGAAATAGCAACGAAGAAGCTAGATTGTATGGATGACCGTCGGACTTCTTCTACTTCTCTCTCCCAGGGTTTTAGTAAATATTTGGTAAAGGTAAAAAAACGAGGCTGGAACTATTCACGTGTTTATATAACCAAGGTAAATGAGAGACCACTGTGTACCCATGGCAGTGAATCACTGGTGCAGCATTTGAAGTGATACACGCGCATGAGACGTGTGAACCTTGGAAACACCCACATTAACTACAGTCTCGGTATTTGATGAGGTTAATTCAAATTTTGAATTATCCTCTAAGATATTTACAGTAAAAAAATTATTATCCTTTCTAGTATTTTAGAGTTATCGAAATTTGAAGAGACGTGACAAGGTGTCAAGTAGCAAGCCAGATTTCGCAGGAAGCTAAATACAGACATTGAGTTAACTTTGGAAACTATAGTTTGAAAAAGAAAATAGCAGGATAACAGTTTCCTTGATGGGAAAGGAAGCTGGCTGAAGATGTACTAGCTGAAAATATTCTATGTCCTGTTTCTTACGCTGAGTTAGCTCATGTAGGCTTGGATGTATGGTATTGAAGCAAGGTATTGTAAGAGGACAGATTTAGCATTGAACCCCTGATTAGAGAGCAAGATAGGTTCCTTTCACATTACATGATTTCAAGGAACCGGGGGGTACTTGTTGTGCCCAAAATTACCATGGGTCGAATTTAGGTCCATTAAGTCATAGGGTTCAATCTAGGCAAGCAGGAAGAGAGATCCAGTACGAGTCATGGAGATCAGATATAGAGAAATGAGCATCAGACAGAGGAATGATCAAGCAATTACGAACATCAGGAGGTTCCCGAAGGCCTGGAAGCTGATCAGATAACCAGAGGACCAGGTTCCTCCTAGCAGAAGAGTTCGAGTTAGCATATCAACAGCCACAGAGAGCGTCAAGAGCATATGAAGACATCAGACAAGGTATCCAGCTTAACATGTTTGTTATTTGTGCAGGTACAGATAATTAAAAGGAGGTTCCTGAGCAACAGGTTCCGAAATAAGGAGGTTCCTGAGAAACAGGCTCCTGAGATATAAGTTCCTAAGCACCAGGTTCCTACGAGTAACCGACAGAAAGATCTAGAAGCCATCTAGATCAGATATCGAATTATTATTGGAGTGTAATTCTAGGCCGCAGTTGATCCTAGAATGCCTCTAATTTATGAGAGAATTACAGTAGAGTACGAACTCGAGTTCTACTCTACTTCGCCGACCAGTTTGTGAAAGACTCTAAAGGAACCTGAGTCCAACACGAATTAGACAACCGAATACAGCTATTCCAGCAGAATCAACTTTGCATTAGAACTACGTGAGCTTGATTCCTATATAAAGGATACGTAGGCACCTTGAGGGGAGGAGGAATCAAGCTCTCTAATTTTCTCTAAAGGCACCTGAGATTATTGGAGACACCCCTAAACTCTGCTCACCCCCACAAACACAACCCAAATCCTCCATTGAACAGTTGATCGTTAGCCTTTACAACTCACCGAAAACCTCACAAAATTTGTTACGAAATCCACTCATCAACAGTAAGGTTTAATTAAATTACAGCAGGTGGGTGGATTTTTTTTTCTTAAAAAAAGATACTTATGAGCTTTTAACCATTACAAATATTATATTGAAGTAAATTATAATCAATTTAGGTAGATGGATTCAAAAAAATCTTTTTCAAATATCGGATCTTATTTTTGTACTTAAATTTCAATTATATTTTAACGGCAGAGCTAACGGAACGATGCGTGACAACTCTTAACAATCTCCCCTTCACACATTGGGCTCGACACCTGTCAAATCAAACTCCTTCTATGTGATCTGGCTCCTCCTGGACCCATACTGGAAGTTCATGCCTATCTGGCTCCCCCTAGGCCCATACTGGAAAGTCCACCTGCTCCCCCTTAAGCCCAACCTGGGATAGCCCATCTACCTCTTCCTAGATCCATTTTGGAGCCCATTGAGATCATTATAGACCGTTATAACCTGGCTTTGATACCAGTTGTTGGGCTTGATAAGCAGGCTTTAACTCCACATTAGTATGATATTGTCCGTTTTGGGCCGAATCCGCACGGATTTATTTTTTGGGTAACTCCCAAAAGGCCTCCCACTAATGGAGTTATCTGACTGCTTATAAACTAGCCATCTGACGATTATGATGGTATGGACACATCCGGCGAAGACGTGCTTCAGCACCGGTTAAAGGGTTTGAAAGCATTGTGGTAGTGGGAAAGAGAAAGAGAGGTCGACCACGTATAACATTGGCTGATCAATTGAGTTTAGACATGAAGGCCTTAAATTTCACTATTGTGACATGACATTAGATAAGGCTGCTTGGGGACGACGCATTAGAGTGGTTGAGACTAGTTCTAGTGATGGTCTATAGTTGGTTAGGTAAGTCTTGTGTGAATAAGACCATGGGCTCAAGTATCATGTTGACTACTTTTCACATTACATGTTTACATTTATGTTTCTCTTTATGATGGGTTAGTATCCGTTAAAATACTAACTTTTTAACAAAAATAAACTAACTTTTTTAATTTTTAATTTTCTATTTCCAAAAATAATAATGTTTTAAGAAAAATGTTAGGTATTTCAAACTGATTTCCAAAATATTTTCCAAATATTAAATATATTATTTTAATTGATTATAATAAAATGAACCCCCTACACCAACCTCTTAAATTAAAATTTCTCAATTTAACGTGTTATTCTTACTAGCTTATAACCCGTGCAACGCACGGCTCCTTTTTTAATATCTATAATTATATAAAATTTTCAAATTTTATTTGGAGTTAAGTATCAAAGTGGTCACTGAAGTGGAAGCCATATATCAATTCATTCACCAATTTTAACGGGGTATAATTTGAATCATTAAAGTCATAATAAATATCAAACAAATACCTCTATATATGTACTTACGAAGTAAAAGTAATTTTTAATCGAGTTCTACACATTTTTCTTAAATGCTACTGTAATCAAATGAAAGGTTATGAATTCTAGTATTTTTGATAATATATTTAGAATTTAAAAAGTTTATTTACTATTTATTTTTAATAAAAACAAGGAAAATGACAATAAATTTAAAAATAAATAGTAAATGAATTTTTAAAAATCTAAATATATTATTAGAAATACTATAATTATTAACCTTTCGTTTGGTTATGGAATCATTCAAAAAAAATGTGTAAAATTCAATGAAAAATTATTTTTACTTCTCGAGTACATTTTAAAGGTATTCATTTGATATTTATTATGACTTTAATGATTCAAATGATACCCCGTTAAGATCGGTAAACGAATTTATATATGTCTTCCACTTCAGTGACCGCTTTGATACTTAACCCATTTTATATGTTACTAATTTACATATCAAATTGTTGTTAAAAAATTAATATATATATATATATATATATATATATTATATGTTACTAATTTACATATCAAATTGTTGTTAAAATATATATATATATATATATATATATATATATATATATATCTTCTATATATATAAGATTTTACACGTCGATTTAATATTTGTATTCTATCTTGAATTCTTAAAATTTGTTTTGGACGATTTTACAGCCCACTTGAAATTAACAAAATAATTTTTAATTTTTTGATGATTTAACGATTGTTTTCCAATCAAATCAACGCAGAAAGAAAATAGAGTAGAAATTGATGATTTTTTACGTTGAAAATTCTATGCGATTTATGAATTCTACTTATAATTCGTTTTGATTGTCAAAATATCCTTGTTACTATTTTAAGATAGTTCTACTAAAAACTAAATACAATTTTAATAAAAAAAAATGTAAGAGGGATTTTGTCCAAAACTTTGATAATAGGTAGTCTGGTCCTCCGTACGACAAAATAAATAAGAACCGTTAGATCTTAAAATAGATAAATGAAAACCATTGGATCTAGCAAATTTTTTTTTATATTTTAATGTGTTATAAACTAAAAAGTCTGTTTATATTGAAATACGAAAATGTGTATGTCAATATTTAAATCATATATAATAGGTTTTCTACATTGAATATCATTATCAATGTAGTATTCTACATTAAATAGGATTAATGTAAAAATTCGTAACTGTATTTTCTCTTAAGATTATGAGTGTCTTCATTTGAATAATAATTATTAATTCATCATTAAATTAAAGATAATTTTATGACCTTCACGTGGATTGTTAAATCATCAAAATTTGATTTCAGGATCTCAAGATAGAGCACAAATAGTAAATATGAATTATTTTTTATACTAATAAAAAAAATAAAAAAAAATTCAATTCTAATACAACCTTTTTTAATTATATACTTTTTAGATTATATTTTTTTTTAAAAATTCAATTCTAATACAACCATTTTTAGTTATATCCTTTTTAGATTATACTTTTCTTTTTAAAATTCACTTCTAATGCAACCTTTTTTAATTATGTCCTTTTTATATTATAATTTTTTTAATATGATGTAATCTTGATCGTCTATTTTCAAAATATTAGATTCAACAGTTGAAGTTATTTTGACGGTACAGTAACCAAAATTATGGATAAGATATTTTTTACCCTTATTATTATTATTATTATTATATATAGGGATATGATTATTGGCTAATATGTATTTTTATATTATAAATTATTTTGTAAAAAATTTATATATGTAACTAATAATAAGTTGTTTTTTGGCTTTTTTGTTACATCTTGTTATTACCTGATTTTTTTTTAAAATTTAACGTAAATTATATGCACATCTATCTATAGTATTATATAAAAGCCGAAACATTAAAAGTTTTGGTACTTCGTGAATTTACTTATGTACCCTTCATTATAAAAAATATATACGATGTCTATACTATTAAAATATCTAAAATAAATAATAGCATAATATAATTAATTGTAATTAGTCGATTGCCTTTTTTCACATTTACTTTCGATTGAAGATATTACCTTTTATAAACACCTAAAAAATCAATCATATCACATTTTCCAATCATTATTATTTCTTTCGAATTAAAACACGTTATCTTTTTGATTTAAAACTAAGTGAACATTGTTAATAATGCAACAATATACTGGGCATATAATATATGCAAAGGCTTCTACATTCTTGAAGAGGAAGAAGCCACAACTACAATCAAACAAACAACATTCTAAGTAAGAAATAAAACTTTAATTTTCTTCATGTATTTCAGGTAAGTTGAAAAGATTTACAAAAATGTTTCCGTTTATATCGCAGACATACCGTATTGATGCAATGCAATGTTAAAACTCAACTTTCAATCAAAGAAAATGTGGATGGAAGGGATTTGTTATAATTAGATAGAAAATTTCTCAATTATGCGACCGACTTTCTTATTGATGTTTTAATGTTTAATATGTAAAATTATGATACAATCTTGCCAAAAACAAAAAGCATATACGAGTTGTGACAAATGTTAATTATTTGTTATAAAAAATGCTAATGATTTAAATAAAAATTTCAAAAAAGTGTTCAATACATCATACATCTATAAAGATTGAAAGTTTGTCATTTTGGTTTTCGGTTTGGTTTTCCTAATTATTAAAATAAATACTGACATAATATAATTAATGTTAATTAGTCATTGTCATTTACACATTTACTTGAAAATATTACCTTTTATAAAAACATCAATCGTATCATATCTTCAAATTATTAATATTTCCTTTCTAATTAAAATATGTTACCTTTTTTTATTAAAAACTAATTTTACAATCATTAACATATACCCAAAAATATCACACCATATTTTGAATTATCAATAAAATATATTAAAAATCTCTATACGTATAATAAGGAAACATTAGTATAATCCGTAAATGTGAGTATATTAAATTAGCATTAAAAAATTATTAAAATAATAATTATATAAAAACATAATTGTAATATTAAATAAAATTTAATAAATACCTAGAATATCGTATCTTTCAATCAAAAGACGTTTACTTTTAATTGAACATATATATTACCTTTTATACACACATAAAATATCGTATCTTACAATCATTAATATTTCTTTTCTTATTAAAACAAGTTACCCAAGTGGTATAGGGTGTATCCTCTGTGTCCCAGGTCATGGGTTCGACTCTCGCTCAACCCAATTTGCCTAAATTGTAAGGCATATAAGCCTACATAGTTAAAAAAACATATTTTGCAATCATAATCTTACAATCACTAGGGCATTTTGCCCGCGCTTCGCGTGCGATTAAAAAATGTTAAATTTAATTATAATTAATATGATTAAAAGTTATAAGAATATATGATTTTAATATTACGATTTTATTTTTGTCCGGGGTGCGTTTTTTTATAGAAAATGTATGAATAACACAAAATTTTTCACACATATAAATATTTCATCGGAAAACGTTTTTATATAATCAGTCATTGCACCTCACGTCACCAACAGAATTGAACAAAAATTAGTCTCATCAGCATAATGAATATATTATTCTTTATGTAATGTAAAATAACCAATATAGAATGTAATCGAAAGGAATTCGATTGGTTAAATACATAATGTTTTAAAAATTTTAAAAATATCATCTTCAAAAAATGCCATATATATAAATATATATATATATATATATATATATATATATATATATATATATATATATATATATATATATATATATATATATATGAATATTAAAGTTGTAATATAATTTTCAGACAATCCCAATAACATTTCTAAATTTAGTATCAAAATGGTAATCATTTTATTTTTAATGTTATATGAAATAACCAATAAAAATCTAATAAAATAGAGTCCATTTGATAAAATAACAAATATTATTAAATATAACAAATTAAAATTAAAACTTTTTATGAATTTATTTTAATTATTATATTAAAAAATAAGATTGAAATTGCTTATGCATAATCTATACTATTATATAAAAGCCGAAACATTAAAAGTTTGGTTGGTTGGTTGGTCGGTCGGTCGGTCGGTCGGTACGGTACCTGTTGATTTTACTTATTTACCCTTATTCAAATAAAATCCATCCTACTAACTAATCAATTTCCTTTTTCAGGTTAAACATATTATCTTTTCTATTTTTTAATAGCTAAATAATTTCCTTTTCATGTAAAATATAATATCTTTTATATTTTATCTAACTAAAATTTCTTCATTATTAATCAATTTCCTTTTTCAGGGTTAAACATATTACCTTTTCAATTTTTCAATAACCTGAAAATACAATATCTTTTACATTTTATCTAATTAAAATTTCTCCCTTTTTAAAAACACTACAAACAATTTTGTTTAATAAAATAACATAATTACATTAAAATTAATATTAACTAATCAATTACCTTTTTCAGCCAAAACACATTACCTTTTCTATTTTCTCTAACTAAAATATCTCTTTTTCCAATTATATCATGGACAGTTACCTTTTTCAGCCAATACACGTTACCTTTTTCTTTTCTTTTAAAACCTCTCTTTTTCCAATTATATCACGGGAGTTTCTATTTAATAAACATAAATTAATAATATTATAATACTAATAATTAACCGATTACCTTTTTCAATTAAAACCTATCATGTTTTCTATATTTTCTAACTAAAATCTCTCTTTTTATAAAATATCACATATAACATTTATATAATTAATATCAAATCATCTCATATAAAAATTTAAGCCTCCAGAATCCATGTTTTAAAAATATTAATTTAAACTAATAATTTTTTTTATATAATATTAAAAAAATCCGTGCATCGCACGGGTTTTAACCTAGTATTAATAATTTGTATTTTGGAAAAAAGCTTTTGATTAAAATAATAAAGAAATATATTCCACTACAACTACAAACTTAATTTTTTTAAAAAAAATATTTGATTTATTACATATTCATAGGAAGTTGTACAATAATTTAATTTATGTCATGTTAGATATAGAAAACATTAAATTGACAAAAATATTGGACATATTTTATATCGAAAACGGGAACGGAACGGAGAATCCCCTTTACATTGAAAACGGGTAAACCCCCAAAAGAGTCCGTTGCATGCAGAGGTATTCAACAATGCACAAATTCTCAATTGAAAGACAGAGTTCAATCTTCATACTGTAGACTTCAATCTCGTTCTTAATCAAGCCTAACAACAATGGAGGTATGAGATCTTGCTTATATTCATTTAACAAAATATATATGATTGATTGTTCATATAGTAATTTGTTCAATCGGAATCTGTCATAAGACTTCTTGATGAATTTAGGATATTGTCACAGCTTGATTCTTTGATGCTTGATTAAAGTCTCTAAAGTGTTTGATTGTGTAACAATAGAACTTCTTCTTTGTTTTAATTAATGTTGTCTCCAAAGAATGATGTTGATCTTCACATGTTCTTTCTACTTAGTCATATTAATGTTTACTTTGAGTTTGGAAGTTTTTACTTCTTCGAATCGAAAATGGATTATGCATGCCTGCTTTGTCGGTATAAGATCAGTACATGTGAAGTAATTGTTTTTTTGTTTAATTGGGACAATTTGTATGACTAACAGTTCAGGGTATAGGTGTTGTCTAACCATTAATACCTGAATGCTGGCTTGTTCCTATTTATAGTATTAAATAGTTTTAATTTGATGAATCCACTTTTATTATACACCTATTGACTGTTGTGAATCCAAATCATTTTCATTTTATTGTTGATAAGGGTGTTCAGGATAATGGAGCTCAGATTCCCAATTTCAGTCGTTTCATCACTGTCATTGATCCAGATTTATGCCAAAACAAAGTTGTGGTAAAGGATGTTATTTTTTAAGTATTTATAAAGTTTATGTAGTTAATGTACTATTGATTCCAACTACAATGTAATTTACACAGGTTTTACCGAAGGAAATTATAACCAAAAGTGGGGGATTCATGCCTTTCGAAGTCCAGTTGGTGCTTCCTACTGGACAACAGATTAATGCTCATTACAATAAGAACAGTCAAAGTATCACACATCTTGGAGAGTTAATCCAGGAATGCAAAAAACATCTGGTTCTTTTGTTTTGTTCTCCTACAATGGACGTGGAAAGTATTTGGTTAACATCTTCAATTATCATGGATCAGAAGTAGAGTACATCATTCCAAAACATCATGATTTGGATTACTTCTGCCATCAAGGTAATTCTATAGTACCCAAATCTATAGCCTATACTAACATGTTAGTGTAATTTATTCATTTCATAATGTACTATTGATTGACCTAAAGTTATCTGTCAGATAAAATTGAAGGCATAGGATGGAAATTTATCTTCGTTGCTGATGAAAATCTTTTTTATGACGGTCAACTTGTAAGTTATAATCCTGTATTAGATGTGTAATGCTTTTTACATTGTTTGGTTTTTATGAAACATATGGAAAAATTAAGATCAATTAGTAATGTGGTTTTTTTAATTGTTTTTTCAGGAAATTCCAACACCATATTTTAAAATGTTTCGAAAAGTTATTTCTCCATACGTCCTTTATGCTTTGCCAAATGCAAAATTTTTCAAAGGTCGATACTCAAAATATGATAGAAAGTTCTATGATTTATTGGGAATTGTCCTTTACACTAACATCAAAGTAGGCGATGTTTTAATGTTCACAAATTGTGGATTTGGACAATTTGATGTCGTTGTTTTTAATGAGTCAAGAGTGGAGAAGACCATTGAGAAGGTTGCAGTTAAGACTGGTAAGAAGTTTAAATTCTGGAGTATAGCAGTGTAAAGCATGTTCACATTAGAATGATAAATCATTTATGAACACATTGTTATAGTTGCAAAGGATACTGACAATGCATTGTTTTAATTACATGTAAAAGCAGATGTCGAAAACTTGGCTGAAAATGTAGGCACCTTAGTCATGAACAACAATCCTCCTGATCATGAAATGGATGCTATTCCTATGGTCTTCTCTGTAGTCATGACTAAATCAAACGTTGACAGTTCATCACATGGAGTGGTATGATTTAGTTTAGTGTTAATATGATTTAAATTTGCATCTTTCTAATTTAGACTAATGCTAAATATGATTGAATCCTTTAGTTTTAATCAAGTCAATACTGATGCTTTTAATTTTTTGTCATTTTAGTATATTCCAAAGAAAATCACTCCTAATGATAGGCAATGGAAAGCAAATGAGAGGGTGACATTAAGGACTGAGAATGGTGAATGGTCAGTTGGCTTAGCCATTTGTAAGGGAACTGCAAGATGCTCGGCTGGATGGAATAAGTTTGCAGATAAGAACAAATTGAAATACAAACAAACACTGGTCTTTACTCTGCTAAATGATGAGGAAAATGGAGTTGTTTCTGAAGTACAACTACATTAGCATTTTTTGGATTGAACATTTTAGCTCTGCAATGTTGAATTTTGGAATTTATTAATGTCTAGTGATGGATGGGCGTTATCATGTTTGCGATATTATTAAATTGTATTTTAAGAATTTTGATGACTTTGTGATGGTTTAGTTTTGCAAATACAATGGTATCTTTGGCTGAATAAGTATATATGATGATGTAAGTATAATTAAAATGCACTTTAGCATCATACTACATTACAAATTCTTAAAAATAAATAAGCAACAGTAGACATAAAATTTAAGTACACTCTCATCAAGAAATATGTGATTGAATTTTTGGAAACCATGAATTGTAGGAGGAGTTCTTATTCTTGTTGTACAAACCTTGATTCATCACTTATCACCTGTAGTAGTAGGACATATACTTGGCAAATGAGAGGGTGACATTAAGGACTAAGAATGGATAATGGTCAATTGGTTTAAACATTCCAAAGGGTATTGGCAGTTAATATAATCAAATAATGGATTGGTGGTAAACTGTTTGCAATAGTTTTAAAGTGTATTGTATGCACTTTTATAACTTTGTGATGGAATTTTTATATAAGTACATTAGTATCTTTGGCTAAATGACTATATATGATAATGTAAAAATGAGTAGAATGCATTGTAGCACGACACTACATTAAAAAATTCTTTCAAATAAAGAGTCTACACTACACATATATTTTTCGTTAAATTCCAATGAAAAAGTATTAAATTGAATTCTTGGAAATCATGACCTGCAGAAGGAGTTCGTATTATTCTGACATGAACCACATGAACTTTGGTTCCATAGTTACAATAAGAAATAATGGAAACACAAACAATACTGAGTACATAAATATATTTTGGAATCCACAAAATAGAAAGGTGACAAATTGAGAGTAGAATTGAATCAATTCCATCTCTCTTTATTAAGTGATTCTATGCAATAGATGACTTGACCAGATTTCAAAGAGCATGAAATTAAGGCTGCATTCCTTGCTGAATCAACCTATAAAACAAAATAGTTCAGGATACTTACAATAAATCTAGAATTATCAAGAATCATATAATTTAGAAAGAAAAGTAAGACTACAATATACCTATTCCTCATCATGAAAACATCCTCATGTGGAAGATTAATATAAATCTTTGAAGAAGGCAAGCTACAAATATGAACTCCACCTGCTTTGGTTTAAAAAAATAAGGAACATGTATCAAGAAAAAATTATAGATTTTAAAAATCATGTATTAGACAGGAATACCTTTGTAAGCCGAGATCTTGATACTTGCCAGAATTACAATTACTGGAGACATTTCGTTATTTGCATACAAAGGCTCAGTATTTGCATTCAATGGTCCCCAAAAAGAAACGCGAATAGAAACACTGAAAAAAAATATATTTAGTGGTGTGCATCTTCAACATTTATTTGCAAATCTAATAAATTTTAAAAACGATAAACAGTATCTTCATTATTGTTCTAAGTTGAGTACCTTCCATCATTTATTCTAAAGCGCACAATTTGTCTTTCACCAAAATGGGTGTGGATTGTTTGCAATGGTTCAAGATCTTCCAACATTCCAATCACATCTAATAATAGAAAATGAAAATAGTACTAAAATTTTAAATCATAATGGAGTTATGGAAATATATAATAAAAATTAAAAAAATTACCTGTGGAATAGCTAGGTACCGTATAAGGTTCATATCAGCTCTGTTACCCTTAGGTAAAACAGGTAAAATTTGCCGAAAATCTCCACCAAATACCACAGTAATGCCACCAAAAGGTTTCCGACCTCTTTCAGGATCAACAGCCGACATTATATCACGTAAACTTCGATCAACAACTTCAAAAGCATGACGATGTGTCATAGGAGCTTCATCCCAGATTATTAGGCTTGTTTGTTGCATTAATTCAGCCATATCTGTTCCATGCTTTATTCCTGCAGTTTAGTACTGGTCCAACTTAAGAGGAATATGAAATCTAGAATGAGCAGTACGACCTCCTGGTAGTAGTGTAGCTGCAATCCCAGATCCAGCAACAGGAAGTACAATTTTCCCCTCAGAACGTAAACGGCAACAAAGTGTTTTCCACAAAAATGTTTTCCCACAACCACCACTGCCATAAACAAAAAAAATGCCACCTTACTCTGATGTACATTTCCAACGACAACATCATATACCTCTCTCTGTTCTGTATTAAGACTTTTATGAAAATTGTCATGCTGAGCTTTCATTTGGACTTTGTCATACCCAGTTTCTTCAACAATAAGACGGTTGACATTGTTACCAAAATATATATCTCCAGGAAATGGCAACATTGGAAAGTCCCTCAAGCTCTTGCCAACATCATTCAATAATTTTTCAATTTCTGAGAAAATATGGAAAGTAAGATTAGTAAAGCTTTCAAACCATATCAAATTAAAATTGTAGAAAAAAAACGTGTATGCATACTAATTGAGTCATTTCAACAAACCTGCCAAGGCATAATTTTTTATCTCGGAATCAGAAAGAGATATATGCATATTTCCAGTTAGTTTCTTCCGGTTGTAAACAATGTCATCCGACAAACTCTGCCAGTGTGAATCCCAAAGAGCAAATGGAACAGAAACAGAACAATAAACCAATATATTAACAAACATTGCACGCAGTTGTTGAGGCATATTGGTTTGTTCATTTTCAGACAATGCTTCATGCCACTGATTGTCATTGTGCAAGAGTCCAAGAGCTCCACATGCTTCTTTAAATGTCGGGTAAACAGTACCTTCCACAGTCCTTAGTTCCCTAAATGATAAAACTCCTTTTCTTCTTAACAAAAGCATACGCAAATATAATAAATCACCACTTGTTGCATGAACTTCTGTTAACCTGCCAACTACATCACCTCTTTGCCTGACTTTCCATTTGCCTGCTTTGGGAACCCAAGTGAACTTGCCGGGAAACTCAGAGTATGTAAAATTGCGGGCTTGTGGTAATTCTTTATTAGCAATGAACCAAGCTTCCAATTTACTAATTTTTGACTTTGCCTTTTCACAAATTGTTTACAAATCAGCTGTACTTTGGAAGTTTATATATTTCTGATCAGGAAGATGTAGTGGTAATCGATCAACACTTGGCCAACGGTGGTGAATATCAAAACCAAAAATCCTCCAAGAAGCTTCAGATGCACAAACATATCGTCCATCCAAAAAACTTTTAATTTCATCCAAACTTTTAGCTTTGCCTTTGGAAATATCATTGGTAGAATTTGCGGCTTTCTTCCTAATCAACATCGTAGCTGTATCATGTCCCTTTAGACAGTACTTGAAAAGGTACTTCAATGATCTTGAACTGTTACATATTTCTAAATTTATATGACACTGAAACCGGATAAGAAGATCTCGATTATATGGGACAACAAACTGATTATCAAGGAGGACCCCATTTTTTTTAACAAATCTGCCAGTTTTGCGTCTACGATATACAGGAAAGCCGCTATCATCGAAAAATGTATGACCATTGTATCTGAAAATATAAACAACAAATTGATTAACCTATAATTATTTATTATACATATGTTGGATTTCCTAAATGATAGACTTGGATATGCGTACCTCTTGGGGAAATGTCTATGACATTTCCCTTTAACCATGCATGGAGAGTATGTGCGATCCTTACCACATGGACCATGTACCATGTAATTCTGAACTGCATGATATCCTACTGGATCAGTTTTTCGGTCTAGAATTTCAGCTGAGACCAACCGATCAATTTTTTTAATTGTATCTGGTCTATCGTCTGGATGTAACCATATTAACATATGTACATGTGGAAGACCACGCTTTTGAAACTCAATAACATGCATCACTGTTGCCAAATAATTCAGAAAAATGTTACACAAAAAACAATCATTATGAACTTTCCATTTTACTATGATTTAAAATTCATATTTATTAAGAAATACCTCCAATACATCTGCCAAAATAATGCTTCTTCTTGATCAAGTCAATTAGCTGGTCAAGTTTTAGCTTAAACACTCTAGAGACTATATCGGGAGCATCAACAGCATCAACATTGGGCAACAACTCCAGCATGCTCTTAATTTCAGGCCACTTAGTATTACACGTCATAGTGAGAAATAGGGATGGATGTCCAGTTGCACGACATATTGCCAAAGAGTCTTTGAAGTACTGTGACATGTAGCGTTGAGATCCAGTAAATGAAGCAGGAAGAATTACCGCCTTACCAACATGAGTAGGATCATTATCTCCTTTCCATAAAGCATCGCGCACAGAATGGTAAAGATCAGCTCGAATAGTAGTCTGGTGATTTGCAACCCAATCCAAGCGATACTGTTCAATAGCAGTAAAAGCATCGACCAAAAACTGTTGCCACAAACGGCCAGCCAAGTGTAAAGTCCGAGCTGCAATATCAAGTATAGATTGTTATGTATAAACTGGAAATTTATAAAAGATTGATGAGAGAATAAAATACTTTAATTGCGTTTAGTGCATTACCTTCAGAAGTGCGTATCATGACCTTATAACAATAATATTCTTTCATAGAAACTGTTTGACGTTCTTTTGAATCAGGATCCAAGTCTTCAACATCTTCAGATAATTCTTCACGTTTCTTAACATTCTTCAAAGGTATGTGTAAGTGAAATCCTTCATTTCCAGATGGAAATAGTAAAGGATACTGAAATTACATGTAATGCGGATCTGTCTCATAAATTCTCTGCAAGCCATCCTGTTTTGAGTTGACAACTGTATTTCTAAAACCACCAGTATCTGTATTATCACTAACAATAAATGCTGCAACCTCATTTGATGGAGTAATGTGATTAGGTCTGCCACTTGCAGAATTGGAAGAGATTAATACCAATTTAAACTCATCAAGCTCACGATTTTCAAAACGGTCTCTAGCCATTCGAAAAGCACGGACCAATTTATTATTTTTGTCTAACATGGCCAAAAGTGCTTCAACAATGTCAGGATCAACAGTGTCGGTATTACCTCCCAAAGCATTAATTCTGTTTTCAACCTCATTTTCCGTGTCATAAATATATAATTGACAAAATTTTGGAGAATCTCCATCCGTTGGAACCAAGCTTCCCAACAAATGATAATTCACGCCAAGCATTTTGAAACAATATGGAACTCTGCCTTTGTTGATTCTATTATCTACTTTGCCACCGGAAGAAGTAAAAGAAAGCATGCAATTGTACACCCTTATATGCTGTTTAAAATGTTTAGATTTCTCACCACCAGACAACAATGAAGCAAGTGGCTCTGGAGGCTGGGGTTCTTTGTCAAGTTCAACTTTACCATTTCTACAACATAAGGAGAATGTTGGATACTGTTTCTTTTCCGTTTTGTTGTTATGCTCCTCATTCCACATATGTGCATGACATTTTGTACACTCTTTATTAGGCGCGCCAAAACCCATGTATCCAGACCAAAGATTTAGTTGACCATTATTTCTTTGTTCATAAATATAATCCATGGCATCATCATCTGCTCCAAAATGCTGATCATAATACTCTGTGTGATTTTAAAAAGTAAGATTAGTATGGTGGTGTTTTAGGATTACTAAAAAATTATCCGTATTACCTTCAGCATCACTGTCACTATCCAAGTCAGAATCTTCATCAGCTGCTTCATTAAATTCTGAATACAAATTCTTTGACACATTAGATGATTCAGCATAATTAGAATTCCTCCAATCAGTATTATCATGAACAGAAGATGAGTCTGTTAAACGATGAATTTCTGAAGAATTCATAAACATTCCATGTTGGAATATTTTAGATCCAGAGGCATCTGACTGGTAATTATTCATTTTCTTAACATCAGATGTAGACAACTGAAAACTAATTGTAGAACGCGTAGTAGAATCAAGTTTTCTTCGACCATTATAATCCACTGTTCAAAAAAGAAATTGTATTATCAATATGAATTAAAGTTAAAAAGTTCAAACAGAATAAATATTCCAACAGTATTGATATAGAACTAACTCTGTAAATTAAAATAATATATTGTGAAAGACGAAAGTACCTTCTGCACTAACTGAATGTGGAGTTCTGAAAATCGTGTTTTCCTGAGATCCTTTCCCATGGATACTTTTATTTTCCTTAGAATAACCTATATCAATTGTTAGAAATTATATTATTATAGCAATGTGATATCACATGTCAAGTTATAAGCAATACCTGTAGAATTTAAAGTATTCTGCTGAATCGTGTTCAAATTTAACGATCCCAAAGGAGTTCTACTTCCAACTACATAAAACAACATTACATCATAAACCTGAACAAATGTATTCAATTCTTTTATTTAACTATGCCCAAGAAAATGCTGAATTATCAGCAATTGTCAAGTACTATAAACCTGGTGAATTCTCAGCAATACGATTAAGCGCGTTTGAAGTTAATGTGTATAGAGCTGATCTACTTCCAACTGCAAAGAAAAATATTTAATCACCGACAAAATAAGGTAACATATAATGCAATGGAAAATGGAAAATGTTTTACGCATTGAGGACGATGCAGGAATGGAAGTTTTATTCACATTGGGTCCGCGAATTCTTTACTTCATAGCTGCATAAAGAAGAAAATTAATCTTTCTTACTTTGTTTCTATACAAAACAAACAGATCAACATAATCTCTATATTGTTGATTGAAGATCTTTAATTATAACCTGATGATCCGACGGTGGCAGACATGGAATTTGAGTGTTTATTTGTTTGATGTACGTTTCCATCAACAACATTGGTAGCCTTAGTTCTTGCTGCATCTAGGATAATATTAAAAGTGTATAGAGAATATTAAACAGCAACATGTGTGGCATTAGATGGTTTCCAAGTTAAAAATGAATAAATCAAGAAGATTGCAGCACAAATTCAGAAAAGGTAAAGTAACAAAAACCTGTACAATTCTCAACATTAAGAATAATATGGTTTGAAGGTAATGATCCTAGAGGTATTCTACTTCCAACTGCAAAGAAGAAAACATAATCAGTAGTGAATAAAATGGAATTAAATGGAAAACGAAAAATGTTTACCCATTGAGGACAATGCAGGACTGGCAGATTTATTCACATTTGGTCCCCGATTTCTTTGCTTCGTAGCTGCATCACGAATAAGACATTAATTCTGTTACTTTGTTTCTATACAAAACAAACAAATCAACATTGATTTGAGTTTATAACCTGATGATCCGATGGCAGACATCGAGGTTGAGTTTATATTTGTTTTATGTCCGCTTTCATTAACAACATTGGCGGATTTAGTTCTTGCTGCATTTGTTATAAACTAAAAATTATATATTACGAATAATGTCATTAAAACTCTAAAATCATTAAAAAAAATTGCTACTACCTTCAGTTTTATCAACGTTGGGTCCTCGTACTCTTCGCTTCACAGCTAACAAAAGAATTAATATTCATGATTATGGGGTAATATATGTGCAAAATTTTAAAGTACTGAGATCAAATCAAATCATTACCACCGGTTGAGGAAGCAGATGCATTAGAATTACTCATGCCAGTAGTTGAAAGCGGAGTACCAGCAACAACTACATCAGATGATTATATAAGGTACATGGAAGAATTAAAATTACACTGCGTATAATTAACAAACGTGATATATGCGCTTACCTGGTTTAATTTTAGAAAAAGGAGATTCAGCTATGTTTGTACTAAGTGATGAGTTTGAGACATTGGTATCAACATTTTCACCAAATTGAACATGCACACGATTATTAGTTTCACCATTGTTTGATGTGTTCCTTATACCTAAGATTGTCTGAACATTCTGACCACGAACCCTACGTTTAACACCTGTTACAAAATCACATATCAAATATCAAAATATTGAATATAGATAGATAAAACTGTAAACATTGATTCAGCAATCATGGGAAAAAACCTGATTTCGCATTTTCCGATACTTTTTTGCTTGAAGGAGGATCCATGATAGATTCAAATCGATTTAATCACCACAAACTCAAAGTCGACATGTTCTTCTTCAACATATGTTTAAAGATAATTCATAGTCTCTGTGTATACATGAAGGGATTACGATAATTAATCAAGGAAAAAAAAATAGATATTGAGTAAATTTCAATAACTCAGTTTGATACACGTCTATCATTAATTCAAAATTCAAAAAATGCTGTAATTAAGGAAAACGTGTGATCTGATTGTGATTCTGTTATATGGCTAAATGGATCATTAGATGGGTAATATTTTTACCCAATGGGTAAATTAGTTGGATTATCCATGGGTCATTAAAAAAAGGCTTGAGAGTAGTACATTTTAGAGGAGTTGGGTAAATTTTTTTACCCAGTGGGTAAATTTCTAAATGGGTGACTTGATGCATTAAGAATATGTTGATTAATATTTCTTTTCTTATTAAAACAAGTTATCTTTAAATTTAAAACATAATTTTGCAATTATTAATATATGCCCAAAAATATCACGCCATATCTTTCAGTCACTAAAAAAATATATAATAGAAATCTGTATACAACGAATAATTATCGTTAGATTTTTAGCAAAAAAATCAGAATTATTAGATCTGATGATTAAATATTTTATATGATTAAGTTATTTTACAAAACTTTCAAGATTCGAATTTCGTCAACGTTGTATTTAATTTAAAATTTCATAACATAAGTTTTAAACCATGCATATTATTATTTAAATTTAAATTAAAATAATTATTAAAAATAATAATTATATAAAAATATAATTGTAACATAAAATAAGTTTATTTTATATAAAAAAAACACGTGCATCGCACGGGTTATAAGCTAGTATGAAGTAAAGAAGATAAACATGAATCTTTGTTTTGAACCGGAACTATCTATATATATTATAATGACTGAAGATTGGAAATGCACCAGAACAGTTTTAAGTATTTTTCTAAAATTTTCGTTTTTTTGATTTATTTTATGAAAATTCTTTTCTTGTATTAAATAGCTATTAATGAATATATATTATAATGATTGGAGATCGGAAATGCACCAGAACAGTTTAAGGTATTTTTCTTAAAATTTCATTTTTTTATTTTTTTTATTAAAATTCTTTTCTTGTATTAAATAGCTATCAATGACAATTTAATTAGTCATTAATTACACCTATTAAACACATATTAAATTTACTCTATTTAATTTGTTTAAAAATTAACAAACTTTATTTGAACATTATAGTTATTATTTCAATATTAAATATTAATTATATATAGTTAAGTTTATTTTTAGGTAAAATGACGACTAATAATTATTTATATTTCGTTATTTTTTTATTCCTATTCAAGGTCGCTATAATTTCTTTTTGGATGATTATAGGGTAGACGACCTTAACTTCTCAAGCAATTTTTATTATCAGTGATTGTGAAAGCCGTAATAAATTATGGAAGTACAAGATATTTACACATGAATTAATTATACATAAGTTATGATCAAATCGATTAAATTTAACAAACCCAGCCATTTATCGGAAGATAAAATCGATAAAAAACCTATACACCCATTGTTTCAATATATTGTATCAAAATAAATTTTTATTCTAATTAAACAAATTCTTACACTATTATTGAATATGTATATTATGAGAGGGGTGTCGATTTTAAAAAATGTTATTAACCTTTACTTTTCAAGCAAACTTTATTATCAATGATTGTGGAGTCGTAATAAATTATGAAAGTACACAGATCTTTACTTAATATCTACAATTTGTAAACAAATAATGCACATGAATAAATTACACATGATTCATGACCAAACTAATTAAATTGAACAAACCCAGCCATTTTATCGGAAGATTAAATTGATAAAAAAATTATACGCCCGTTGTTTCATTATATTTTGTCAAAATAAATTAACATTCATATTAAATAAATTCTTACTCTATTATTGAACATGTATATTATGAGAGGGGTGTTGGCTTTAAAAATTTTATTAAGTTATATTCAATATTTATAACTTTTGATCGTAAATATTACGTTCATATTGTAATTTTTGTTTTTATATGTTTGTGACTATTTTAAGATTATCAAAATTTTAGATATATAATGAGATTTCAACTAATAATTCATATAAATTATTTTTAAATTAATTTTAAATTAATTTTTTTAGAAAATTCACAAGAGACCTGCAATCAATTTTTAAGAATAATAGAAATTAATTTATCTACTACAATACTTTAAAATAAAAATTTATAAACCGCGCAAAGCGCGGATAAGTTGGCTAGTTTAGTAGTTAAAGCTTGGTTTGATTTGGATTTTTCCCGAAAGCCTGGGCGTAGTTTTTTTTTTTATATAGAAGATGTGAAGGCTGATTCGTGCTTATGTACTCGCAATTTTTAAATACTATCTTGTAAACTAAATTTTTGGCATGTACTCATGTCAAATTTAATAGATAATTAATGAGTTTCTAATATTAAATTTAATAGATAATTAATGAGTTTTGAAAAGTGAATTTTATCATATATTTTAGTAGTATATATTTAAAGTTATAAAATATTAAATTTAATTATGTTGTTAGTGAGAGTCGAACTCTTGACCTATGATAGTACTCACTTATTATCCCTCTTAATCTTATTATATAATTATATCTTTATATATAATAAGCGTAAGAGTGATTTTATCCATAATTTTGGTTTGGTCACGATATTTTGGTCACTATACTATCAAAATAATCTCAACCAACGAATCTAATATTTTTAAAAATAGACGATCAAGATTATATTACATTAGAAAAAAAATTATAATCTAAAAAGAATATAATTAAAAAAAGTTGTATTGAAATTAAATTTTAAAAAAAAATTATAATATGAAAAGGATATAATTAAAAAAGGATACAATTGAATTTTACTTAATTTTTATATTAATATTAATAAAGTTTATATTTACTATTTTAATTTAGTGATGATTTAACAATTATTATTGAAACTAGGGACCTATGCCCGCGCTACGCGTGCTAAGATCATCAATACGTTTATAATATATGTACATATAAACTAATGATTTGCTCCACAAAAATCATTAATTGGAAACATCGTTCAACAGTATTTATTGGCCAATAGTTAATATTTAAAAAATAGTTAAATTATTTAACATCTAAATCCAAAATATTCAACAATGGAATGTAGGAAAAAAAACAATATCAATCATTAATTGTTTGTAATAAACTTGGCTTGCTGAGAACATCTCTCGTTGAAAATCTCTCAAATATCCTTGGTCACGAAGCCTTAGTATAAGAAAAATTATTGTTTTCAAGAGTAACAAATAAGTAAGATTTTTTTAAAAAAAATTATAGTTGTTAAAATCTTACTTTTGTCTTGTCTGATGCACATCTTCATAGTCAATGTTGATGAAGACTCTTGTAGATACAGAAGAGCTAATTTGCATCTTACCTGTATTGTAGAAACACTATTACTTAACCAAAGATCCAAACATATTATCAATATTACACATTCTCATTACTAACTTTCAGAAAAGATATGTTACCTTTAAAAATACGTGCTCTCATAGTTGTTAACATAACAATTGGGAAAACATCAAAATTGGCATAAAAAATCGGTTCCAGAATTGCGATAATTTCATCCCACAATGTGACCTTAACCGATTTGCTAGGTATAACACAATAAGGAAGTTCAAATGCAACAACAGTTAAAGAAAAGTGCAAAAAAACAATTATAAATCTAAATTTTTAAGATGGCTAACCTTCCGTCGTAAAGCTGAAATTGAACAAAATGTTTTACACCAGCTACCGTGTTTATGAATTTAACAAGTTCCATATTCTCAACAGTTCCGACAATATCTATATTGTATAAAAGTTTATATTAGTATAATATTAGATTACGTTCTACCTAGTTTTGACAACACGCTAAAAATATTAAAATTTGAAATTACCTAATCCATAGAGAGGTGCTTCATTTGTAGCATACAGACTTTGCAGATCATATATATCAGTCAAAGTAACAATTTCAAATTTGTGTCTTGGTATTGTGGTAACCTTTAGAGGAATAAGTGTTACCATGGTAAGGTTTGATAAAAGTATGGACTTGTCCGAAGAAACTGGCCTAAGTCTTCCAGTTGGATTTTTAATGACCATATTCCTCAACTCATACACATTTCCTTCAAAGATCATGTTAGGAAAAAAAATTTAATTTTCCGCGCTAACAAAAGCATGAACATGATAATTCTATATACAAAGAGGAGAAATTGTTAAAACTTGTTGGTTGTGACAACACTATACTTAGTCATTAAGAATATAATTTGGTATAATGCAAACGTACCTCAACATCAAGTAAAATGAAATTGAAACCCATAAAGTTTTCATTATTGCCAATGGAAGGCCACATGCGAGTGACACGAACTCTTACCATCCAATCCGTCCTTGTTTGATCAAGCAATTCTAAATTCCGAAACATGTCTAAAACTGAACATATGTAAATTAGCAACGTAAGCGAATGAGTATATATGTTGTTACTATTATGATTTAAATGGATTTTGATGATGGTTAACTGTAACTGTTTAAAAAATTGTTAAATTGAAATCTAACCTTTTCGTTTGGAGAAAGGACTGCAGTAGAAGCGATAGTACATAAACACATGTTTCTCAATTTATATACATGATTGTCAATTAGTTGCCTTACAGACCACCTTTATAATGCTCAACGCTATCAATAACAGAATGATAAACTTTCTTCTGCTCAACATTCAATTTACCATAGTTAACATCATGTTTTTCTTTCATCTCAACCTTGTCATATCCAGTTTCCTCAATTATGAGATGATTTAGATCTGTACATCTAAAAATATTAGGAGGGAAAGGCATTGTTGGGTAATCCATTAAACTTTTACCAATATCATTCATGAGCTTTTCTATTTCTGAAAAAACATAGTGCGTAGCATTGTTAAAATATATAATGATTGCACAAAATCACGCAAGCGTACGCGGTCACAAGTAATATAGAATAAAGTTGAGTTCGTTCCCACGGAGATCTGGTTTAGGTTCAATTCAGTTCATGTACCTATGCAACAATGTATGGTTTTTATTCACTGCTAAGACAATTAACAAATTTGGGTTTAATTAACTAAATTAACTAAGAAGTAATTTAACAACTAAGAATTAACTAACTAACGAGAATTGGAATCGAATTACTTCTACAAGAGTAACATGGGATCCTAACTTCATTAAATACTTCACTTAGATCTGACGCCTTTAATCACTATAAGCAATGGTTATGATATCTGATCGGATAACACGAAACAAGTACACGCTGCCTGTCAGCATACGTATACCAAACTACTCATACATCCACAAAAGAGATAGAAGATGAATAGACACCAATTATGCTTAGACCCTATATGTCTATAGAATTTGAAAACATAACGGTTGAAGAGCAAGTTATCCATAAAGATCACACAGGGCAGTATAAGTATTTTCATCTTACACTATGACTCACGTTGATAAACAATCATGAACCTATGCTAGCATGGCAAGTTCTAAATCTCAAGATCCACTTTCACTTCACAAGAGATTAACAAATTAGATGTTAGCTACGCATCTAACAATTAAGCACAACCATACGAGGATATCAGATATACATCACATACAGATCTTTAAAGCATCAAGATACTAAAGCTCCATAAATAAATCCGTTAGAATCCCATGACAACGATTAGTTCATAATCGAACAGTTCATCACCATGGGATTTGATGAAACCATGATAATAAACAAAGTATGAATAATAATAAAACTAGAATAATAAGGTTTAGAAAACAAATCCCAAAAACATCCAAGAGTTTGCCTAATAGAAGAAAACGAAAAGTAGATCTAGATCTCCGTTGCTTGTCACGAGCATAGGAATCCTTCTCCAACTCTGAATCTCCGTCTCTCAGCTCTCTCTCTCTCTCTCTATGTTATGATGAAAATTGGTGGGTGTTGGTCGTTTTATGATGGTAGGATGTGTTTATAAAGGCCCTAGGAGTCTTTTTCATCAAGAAACTACCAAAACAGACTTATAATAGAATTTCTGCAAAATACGTTTTCTAAACAGATTCTGTTTTGAAGGAAAATTCGTAGCTGACTTTTCTTCAATATTTCTGGGCCGTTCTAATCGTAATTGGACCTCTAAACCACTTTAGAATGGAAGAGAATCTCGTTAGCTTCGCGTGGACTGTAAGATCGCCCAAAACGGACTTGTAAAACTCAAAATATGGCCCAAACAATAAATCAAATTTTTTTCCCAGCGAATTATGGCGCAGTCTGCGCACTCCAAAGTGCAGTCTGCGCGGCAAGTTTCTGCCCAGATTTTTATTTTGCTTCAGACTTCAAGAAAATTCCCCACGCTTCGCGTGGACACTAAGATCGCTAAAAACGGACTTCTAGAACTCCAGATATGGCCAAAACAGTGTAGACTACGCAACCTTCCCGGAAATTCGAATTTTCCACAATTTGCTCATTTCTCATCCGTTTTCTCTTCCGATTCTTTTGCCACTTCCCGTTCTTCATTCCTTTGACTCATGAACCTTCACGGTAGCCTAGGGAAAGACTTCTACCTTCATTCCAAAGCACAAATTCAACTCCATCATCGACGAAAAACACCAACCCTGATCGACATTTCACAAACCTGCACAACTAGACAAAAACACATTAAAAACACAACATACTTGCGTCCAAGACATCAATTTAAGCCGAAACGAAGTGCTCCAAGTGGATATGAAATCCACTTATCACACCCCCAAACTTAAACCGATGCTTGTCCTCAAGCATAAACAACTAAACACTAACTAATTAGTACCACTTTCGTAGGTGATCACGGTTGCATTTGGCATATGCAACAAGCCCTTTAAACCCCTAGGCAACCCTAGTGGACGAGTAAGGTCTCGTGAGGGCCTATAGTGAATGTACACACAATATCCATCTAACTAAACAACGCAAAAATAATGCAATGCATGAATGCAACTAAAATGAAAATGCAACGGTCCCCTTCAAACTAACCAAAACCAACTAGTAAGCAAATATCTCAAAGAATGCAACTAAATCCAAATAAAGCTCGACTAAATCCCCGTATACTAACAGTACATGAACAGAAACGTGCATGTGTGCGATGCTCATCAGAAATACTCCCAAAACTAGATCAAAATTATACCTATTCTTCGCCAAGACAATCACAAGTTTATAAATAGAATAGACTGTAAACACTTCATAACCTATGAACACCTCCATCCTCATCTGAGTTAGCCATAAATCCATGTTTTATTACTAAACAACAACTACGACACAACATATACAAGCATGCTTATTTAACCGTGCAATGGATGAGACCCCAAAAGGCTTATACAATAATACCCATGTAGCGAGCGTTAGGTTAGTGGATCCCAGACTATAAAAGTCTTAGGTCACTAGGCACAAAGTCCCTGCGAACTTAATTGCTCGAGTATTAAAGAGCTCACCCTGGTTAATTTGCATTTAAACTATTTACATGACTCTTTTTTTTTCTTGTTCTGTTTTTTTCTCTTTTTTTTTTCATATATGCAATCTGGAATGACAACCCTAGACTACTCATAAATATGAGCCGGCTACTAGCCATTTGACACATAACAACTAGCATGAAATCCCTAGTTTCCCCCAAACTTAGACTTTAGTGCTTCTATGTCATCAAGGGAATAACGAAAATTCTAAATATAATCAAGTGATTAAATCTCAAACAACCAAACAAGCATGACCTCAATCTAGCCCAAAAGTAACCTAATGAGACTGTGTAAATAATTTGTTTATGAATCTTGCAAGTCAATTTCATAGGAACTATAAATCAACCCTCTATTCATCATTACCACACTCAATTAGACATCGACCTACCAATCAGAATTAGCTCATCCTAAGGGATCATGAAATATGCATGCTATGCAACTATAATGGACTCACATGGTATAAAAACAACAGAATGCCCTACATGAAACAAACATGCAATCATACGAAATACGAATGAATTACTACTAACATGCAAAATATGATTTCCTACATGAACAAAATACCACACTACTACATACTACTACATACCTAACACATGGGTTGCCTCCCACGAAGCGCTTGTTTAGAGTCAATTAGCTTGACTACGTCCAAGCCTCCATTAAGGATGATAATAGTTGGCCTGGTCATCTCTTCGTGAGACTTCATCGTCCTCACGGCGGCACACTTTCTCCCCCTTCTCCTCGCTTGGCCTATTCGTATAACAACTATGTCCTATTCCAATGCCTTCATCGGTTGACCCAAAATCTGTCAATTTGTAGAACAACACGCATTCATGGGCTTCGCTTGAATATAATGGAGGAGGGTAAATGTAAGTTGCTGAAGCCTTTGGTTCCTCAAAGAGAACTTCCTCCATTGGCTATAATGCGCTACTTCCATCTTTATACTATGAGACAAGTAGAAGACCTGCATCTTTCCCATGGTCATCAGCCTCTTGGTACGCACATACCAATTCTTGAAATTTATGTAGCTCACCAGTGTCTATCCCAAATAGTGCCCTTTCCAAATCATCCACCATACTAGCATGATCAAATTCCTCACATGGCTTGTGAATGCTCACCTCACCTTGGAATTTGTCTTCCTCAATTATGCATGCAGTACCTTGCTCCAAGTCACCGTTATTTTCTGGAATTGCCTCTAGTATGAATTGTTGTTTCTCTTGTTCCAAGGCACTCAAAACTTGAGCAACTAGTGTCTCCAAAGATTTGATAGACCCCTTATTACTCTTTGCAAGCATCCTAATCTCCTCCATAACATCAGCCTCATCTGACTGAAAAGTAGGAGTAGGTTGCTGATGTTGAAACTCTTCACTACCAAAGAAATATGACATATTTGGAACATCTTGCTGGTACTGTTGAGGTTGGTATTGAAAATATAGTTGTTCCTCATAAGTGACATATGGATCAACTCCTTCGTAGTAACAATATTGTGAGGTCTCATGAATGCCCAAACATTGCTCACATTGCTGAGGCATGAATGTCCTCGAATATGCCCACCATGGCAACTCCTCGCCTGCCATTTTCAACACTCAAGTACCTGAAACACACCAAACTAAACAAGATAGATAAGTAACTAATCTGAGTCAGTGAACTTTAACGACCACTGATGACAAGCACATAAACTAAAATAAAACACCGATGATCCCCGGCAGCGGCGCCAAAAACTTGTTTGCACAAAATCACGCAAGCGTACGCGGTCACAAGTAATATAGAATAAAGTTGAGTTCGTTCCCACAGAGATCTGGTTTAGGTTCAATTCAGTTCATGTACCTATGCAACAATGTATGGTTTTTATTCACTGCTAAGACAATTAACAAATTTGGGTTTAATTAACTAAATTAACTAAGAAGTAAATTAACAACTAAGAATTAACTAACTAACGAGAATTGGAATCGAATTACTTCTACAAGAGTAACATGGGATCCTAACTTCATTAAATACTTCGCTTAGATCTGACGCCTTTAATCACTATAAGCAATGGTTATGATATCTGATCGGATAACACGAAACAAGTACACGCTACCTGTCAGCATACGTATACCAAACTACCCATACATCCACAAAAGAGATAGAAGATGAATAGACACCAATTATGCTTAGACCCTATATGTCTATAGAATTTGAAAACATAACGGTTGAAGAGCAAGTTATCCATAAAGATCACACAGGGCAGTATAAGTATTTTCATCTTACACTACGAATCACGTTGATAAACAATCATGAACCTATGCTAGCATGACAAGTTCTAAACTCAAGATCCACTTTCACTTCACAAGAGATTAACAAATTAGATGTTAGCTACGCATCTAACAATTAAGCACAACCATACGAGGATATCAGATATACATCACATACAGATCTTTAAAGCATCAAGATACTAAAGCCCCATAAATAAATCCGTTAGAATCCCATGACAACGATTAGTTCATAATCGAACCATTCGTCACCATGGGATTTGATGAAACCATGATAATAAACAAAGTATGAATAATAATAAAACTAGAATAATAAGGTTTAGAAAACAAATCCCAAAAACATCCAAGAGTTTGCCTAATAGAAGAAAATGAAAAGTAGATCTAGATCTCCGTTGCTTGTCATGAGCATAGGAATCCTTCTCCAACTCTGAATCTCCGTCTCTCGGCACTCTCTCTATGTTATGATGAGAATTGGTGGGTGTTGGTCGTTTTATGATGGTAGGATGTGTTTATATAGGCCTTAGGAGTCTTTTTCAGCAAGAAACTACCAAAACAGACTTATAATAGAATTTCTGCAAAATACGTTTCCTAAACAGATTCTGTTTTGAAGGAAAATTCGTAGCTGACTTTTCTTCAATATTTCTGGGCCGTTCCAGTCGTAATTGGACCTCTGAACCACTTTAGAATGAAAGAGAATCTCGTTAGCTTCGCGTGGACTGTAAGATCGCCCAAAACGGACTTGTAGAACTCAAAATATGGCCCAAACAATAAATCAGAATTTTTTTCCAGCGAATTAAGGCGCAGTCTGCGCACTCCAGGGCGCAGTCTGCGCGGCAAGTTTCTGCCCAGATTTTTATTTTGCTTCAGACTTCAAGAAAATTCCCCAGGATTCGTGTGGACAGTAAGATCGCTGAAAACAGACTTCTAGAACTCCAGATATGGCCAAAACAGTGTAGATTGCGCAACCTTCCCGGAAATTCGAATTTTCCACAATTTGCTCATTTCTCATCCGTTTTCTCTTCCGATTCTTTTGCCACTTCCCGTTCTTCATTCCTTTGACTCATGAACCTTCACGGTAGCCTAAGGAAAGACTTTTACCTTCATTCCAAAGCACAAATTCAACTCCATCATCGACGAAAAACACCAACCCTGATCGACATTTCACAAACCTGCACAACTAGACAAAAACACATTAAAAACACAACATACTTGAGTCCAAGACATCAATTTAAGCCGAAACGAAGTGCTCCAAGTGAATATGAAATCCACTTATCATATAAATAACAAAACAAAAAACTGCAAAATAAACTTAACATTATCTATAATCTATAATTTTAGAATCACCTGCAAGAGCATAATTTTGTAAATCCGAATCAGAGAGTTGCAAATCGTTGTTTCCCATAAGTCTTCTTCTATTGTGAAGAATGTCATCTGACATAAACCTCCAATGTTCATTCCATAAACTAAGAGGATCTGAAACAGAGCAATAGGCTAATATGTTGACAAACATTTCACGCAACTGATTAGGGAATGATGAGTTTGCATTCTCTAGCAATGCCTCATGCCACTGTCTATCATCCTCTAGAAGGCCAAGTGCTCTACATGTTTCTTTAAAACTATCGTAAACGTGGCCATCTACATTTCTCACATCTTCAAAGGACAAACATCCTTTTTTTCTCATTAGTAACATGCGTAGATAGAGCAAGTCTCCAACAGTTGCATGTACTTCAGAAAGCCTACCAACAACATCACCTCTCTGCCTTAATCTCCATTTGCATTCCCTGGGAAGCCAAGTAAAGTGACTTGGAAACTCTGAATATGTGTATTGCCGAGAAGTGAGAATTTCCTTATTTGCTAAAACCCAAGCTTCTAACTTGCTCCTTTTTGAGATTGCACGATCAAAAACTTTTTGCAAAGACTCCCCGATTTTAAAACTAACATATTTAGAATCAGGCAGATGGACAAATAATCGGTCCACGGATGGCCAACGTGAATGGATGTCAAAACCAAAAATTCTCCATGATGCCTCAGAAGCACATACGTAACGTCCATCAAGATAGTGCTTTACTTCATCAAGAGATTTTTGTCCATTTCTTGTTGTATTAAGCGACGAAGGTCCATTTTTCTTTTTTAGCATCATAGTTGCATTGTCATGTCTCTTTAAGCAATACTTGAATAAGTATTTTAAAGACCTTGAATTGTTGCAAATTTCTAGATTTATATGGCATTAGAAACGGACCAACAAATATCTATTAAAAGGTACCACATACTGATTATCTAGTAATGCACCTTTGACTTTAACATGCGCACCAGTTTTGCGTCTTCGATAAACTGGAAATCCAGAATCATCAAAACATGTATTTCCATTGTACCTGGGGATACATAAGCATTACTTGTTAACATAGTTTGTAAAATCACCTAAATTTAAAAGTAATGACATGTGTATTCAAGCATAAAATAGTCTTAGAGAATTACTGGTACCTCTTTGGGAAATGGCGCATACATTTCCCCTTTACCATACAACAGAGAATAGGTAAAATCTTGACTACATGGTCCATGTATCATATAATTTTTAACTGCTGCATATCCGACAGGATTGGTATTTTTATATGGAATTTCGGCAGAGACCAAAGCATCTATTTGTTCTACATTCTTTGGCCTGTCATCTGGGTGTAACTATATTAGCATATGGGCATGTGGTAAACCCCTTTTTTGAAACTCAATCACATGCATTACTGTTCATGAACATATCAAAAATTATAAAAGTAAGTTAAGTAATGACATATAATTTAAGATTCATAATTCGGAATATGAAATTGTAATTCTAGAATAATGGATACGGGATAAAGTAACAAAATTCACTTCCAATGCATCTGCCAAAGTAGTTCTTTTTCTTGATCAGATCAATGAGTTGTTCCAACTTCATCTTAAAAACTCTTGCTGCTATGTCAGGTGCATCACAGACATCAACATTTGGCAAGTGCTTCATCATTTCTTTAATTTCAGGCCACTTAGAATTACATGTCATTGTTAGAAACAAAGTAGGATGTCCAATTACACGACAAAAAGCCAATGAATCATTAAAGTATTGAGACATATAATGTTTAGATCCAGTGAAAGAAGCTGGTAGAATTATGCATTTCCCAACATGATCTGGATCATTATCTCCCTTTTTATTGCATCACGCACTAAAGTATATAGATCTGATCGAATTATGGTCTGATTTCTACTAATCCAATCCAATCTGTACTGTTCAATAGCTGTAAATGCATCAACCACATATTGTTGCCACAATTTACCACCGAGATGAGGAGTTAATCCTACATAATCATTAAAAATCCAAGTAAAAAAAACTACAAAAGTATTCATATTTATCCATTTATATGAATACAACGTGTAAAAAGAAATATGTGTGTTAAAAATGTAACACCCCCAGATCCAGGGTCCGGGATCCGGTCGTTACGGTTTCCATTTTTGTCCACAATACTTGAACTTACTTCAATATAAAATAAATTACACAACACAACAATATAAAACACACCCGTTATAGTCCCAGAGATGAAATCAGAGTAACAATCAAATTTTATTAATCACATTACAAGTTCTTACAACCCAAAAGAATTACCATGTAATTACATACTCTTTGCCCTCCATTTGCATAAGTCATACTAGCCCATATACTTGGTACTGAAAGAATGAATCTATCCTACCAATAGCTTCTTCTTCAGCTCTTGTAGTCTCATCGTCCTTGCCAGCGTTGAGTGCGCCTTGTGCGAGTCATCTGGTCTAGCTGTTGTTGTGATATAGTAATAAAGCAAGGGTGAGCAATAACCCACTAACAATAATGTATAACTGATCGATAATATATAACAGTTCAAAAGTATCTTTCAAACCATATGCCATGTATTTACGGAAATGATGCCAGTATAACATAAGCGATGAAGTTACAAGGTAACTCAAAATGCATATATAGGTGGGAATATCTGCTATGTCAAAGATAAGCCAGATATTATCATTTATCATAAAAGAGGAACTTGCAGGACAAATATTGCAATTCCAATTATGAATACTTTTCCAATACTGCCAACAATGATAATGTTGCAAAAATATATGAATTTAAATGATGAACTAATGCTGGAGTATTCACTGCGCCCGCTGTTCCAATCCTTACGATGATCAGTCGTAGATTGTACAGCTCAATTTAGATTTACTACCGGTAGAAGAAAGAACTGACGGATTTACTTGTCTACCGCCCTGTTAGATCTCCCCGGCCAACGGTTGGGCCAATGGGATGGACCGGTGCTACTCGGCCTCTTACACGACTCCAAGTTCGAAAAGAAGTTCACGACTCTGAACGTAAAGTTCGTCCCCCTTTCCCCAAGCATGGTACTTGTTGATAAGACTCCACAAAGTAGTCGTATCTAGTTGGAAAGGAAAATTCAACATCATATCTCCCAAGCTGCTGCTTGTTAGAGGATACCATCTTGTTCCAATAATCTTACCCCTCAAATGATGAGAAGGTTACTCAAAGATTCAATTGATAAACAGCAACCAAGTTGCGAGTGAAAACAATAGTTTTACAAGATTTATGACCGGGAAGTCAACAAGAAAATAACATTGCTCAAGTAGGTTCCCCTATAAAATGAGAGTTTAAGCGAGCATTTAAATCCTTTTAAGATAGATTTAAATGAAAAATAAAGAGTTGGGAACCTTTCATTGATAAAATAGTCGTAAAAAGGCTCCGAAATATTTTACATAATATCTGGAGGTGAAAGATAATCTCTGAATAATATAAATCATTTTAAAAAGAATTTAAAAGAATTAAATAAATATTCCAAGAATATTTATTAACTCAATAATAATTACGGAATATCATTAAATCATAATATTGCTCGTAAGTAATCCTCGAATGAATATATAGAATTATTTACTAAATAAATCCCTCCTTAAATGAATATTCAAAATAATATTCATTAAATAATTAAACTCCAATAAATATTTAAAATAATATTCAATAAATAAGTCAAACCTTAAATGAATATTTGAAAATAATATTCATTTAGTAAATAATCTTCTAAATGAATATCCAAATAATATTCATTTAGTAATCAAAACTTTAAAGGAATATTCGAAATAATATTCCTTAAGTAAATAGAACTTCCAATGAATATTTTAAAATAATATTCATCAAGTACATAAAACCTTAAATGAATATTCGAAAGTAATATTCATTTAATAAATAAAATTCCAATGAATATCAAAATAATATTAATTAAATAATCAACTCTAAATGAATATTCGAAACTAACATTCATTTAATATCTCTCGACTGAGATAATACTCGAGTAACATTCCTCGAAAGATTTCCAAGTAATTGATACTTTATGGAAATATAAATAATGTTTAATAATAACATTCCTCAAAATAAATAATAATCTGCCGTTAAAATCCCTCCGGGTTTCCACGACTCATTATATATCTCAAAATACCGACTCAAGGTCTATATTTAAGAATGAATATCATATGCCCTTCGCTAAGGGTCTTACCAAAACAATCCGACTTATAACTGATAATCCGTATCTAGTCTATAAGCCAATATCAATTCAGGGAACAATTATCATAATATAATTTGATAATAGGCATGCATGCTATGGCATATGTATCAGAAACAACAGATATACATATTATCACAACAACAGTTCCAAGGTATTGGAAACTTGCCTGGTAATCGGGTGGGGGTAGAGATAGCGTGCCCTGGGTTTGCTCGATGATCTATAAACAATCAGAACATTCGAGATTAACCACTTAACACCTTTTAAAAGTCTAAGTATAAACTTCACTTAAGTCGAAACACGTTTTCAAGTTATCTCGTTATGCATCCCTTTTTGTGTACCCTTATTAACCTTGTTTTGACCCGACATTTGCTCGTCATTACGGCTCGTCGTTACACTTACACTTGGCATATACTTAAGCCATGTAAGTGCTAAAGTAGGTCGTTTACGAATCAAGATGATACCTCAAGTTTTATCGTCCGTTTTCTAAGTGTTTTACCAAAGTTATAACCAAGCGGGTTTTTAGGGGTTCGTTCGCGTTTAACTTCGATTCAAACATTTTTATAAAATCGGAAAACGATCCGTTTGACATGTGGTTTTCTTTCATACCTTCCTTATGATCCCTAGTATTTATTTACCAAGATTCGCCACGGAGTAACATCCTTTACGAGGGTTCAATTGAAGCTACGAACTTTTACTTACGGTTTCGAACCAATTTTAGTAATTTGACCATAACTCCTAAACTGTAAGTCAGAATGTTTCGATTCCCACGCCAAAACGATCTATGTCTCGAGATCTACAAGGACAAGTCGTAACATTACCAAGGTCAGGAAATTATATTAACTTCCATGCTCGGTTTCTAAGTGTTAACAAAAATTCGGCATTACGACGGCTATAATTCGGATATTTCCAAAATCAAAACCCTTCAATAATTATACCATCCACTCCAAATCACACATACAAGTTATTTATCCTTGAAATAAGACCAAGCAATGTCTTTCCGTTCATATAAACTATTTTATCATCTCATAAAACCCACACATAGATCTAATACTCTAAATATGCATAACATCACTAAAACTCCTCCAAAATCCATGATTCATCAAAGGGGGTTCAAGGATTATACCTTTATTTGAAGCTTAAGAATGATATTAAGGCCTCACAAGTCTTGAACCTTGCTTAGAACATCCTTTGGAAGCCATACAATCAAGAAAACAAGACATGAAAATCATAAAGTTACTATTCACTCAAGAACATAGAATCTTGTAAAATAAAAATGAAAATCTTCCACTTACTCTTTGGCCTTAAAACTTGGTGGGCCTTCCTAACTTTCCTCAAGCTTTAATTTAAGCTATATATTGCTAAATATGAATGGCTAGAACTCAAGATAAAATTTTTACTATTCATTCCTCATGAAAAGCCGAATGGAATGGTGGAGGGAGGAGAGTTGCTTGCTTGGTTTCTAGTCTCATCCTTGCATAAAGTGAATTATTGATGCTAATATCTTCCATAAAGCTACTTTAATAAAGTGTCTAGGTCATTGCATACATCATCAAGTAACAAAGTGTTGTGTTTTAGTGGTTTGATGAGGTAATGAGCTAAGCACTTGGTTAGGCTTCTAGTTATCCTAGTTCCTTTAGTAACCCACCTAGTTACTTGATCTTATCTACTTGCACATGCTTGTATCTTGGTTCTCTGCTTGTTTCTTTGTCCGTTTATTGCTCAATTCATTGATCGTTCAGAGGAATAACTCATTCGTTTCTAGTTAGGGTTTTACCGGAAACCGTCTTAATATTTATACTATCATCCTCCATTCTCTTTAATAATTCTTGAACCTATTTTCCTTAAATCCCTTCAATAATTCCTTAAGTCTTTCAGTGTCCAGGGAAATCTCGGGGAAAATAAAAGTGCTATTTTTCAGAATCCGATAGCTTTTACATACACTTTTTTTCCCCTGGATCACTAATACGAACTCAGAATTTCGTTCCGGGTACTTCTATATAGCGCCGTCTAATAATATTCCTACGTCCACCAAAATCACTATTCACCACTTATTCTTTACTTATTCTTTTAAGGTTATATAGATGTCCCGGTTCTCTTTCGATCGTTCCTTAACCCTTTTTCGGAACTACTGGACTGATAACAGATATCGATTTGGATGACATAAGAATAACCTTCCCCCTTGGAATTATCAAATCTTAATTTTCTAGGAGATAGATAATTCTTATCTAGATTGTCAACCAATAGCATTCTTCATGACATATAAGTATTTGAATCCAAATCCATTCCATTCATTCATTAGAACATTCGTTACATCATAGCCGTACCCACTATTCACTATTACATCCATACATAATAAAAAGTTTTAATTCTATCCAAAATCTGGGTTCTTATAAAAAATATATGGATTTGTACCTTCAGTAAGATGTATCATTAATTTGTAGCAGTAGTATTCCTTCATTGAAACAAATTCTCTATGCTTTTTCTCTTCATCTTCATTGTCGTCTTCTACAACCATTCTTTTCTGTTTTTTTTATATATTCTTCAATGGAATTTTCGTTTGAAAACCATCTTCTCCATGTGGGAAAAGAATTGGATATTGGAGTTGCATAAAAAGCAGATCAGTCTCCCATACTCGTTTAATAACATTTTAGCTTGTCTGAACAATAGTATCTCTAAAACCTGGGGTGTCTTCATTTTTATTCACTATCAAGCCTCCAACTTCATTTGATGGGCCAATTATGTTAGATCTGCCACTCGCTGATTCTGAGGAAAGTAGAACCAACCTGAACTCATCCAACTCATTGTCATTAAATCTTTCACGCGCAGTAAGAAATTGAACCACAACTTTGTTATGTTCGTGCAACATCCGCATAAGCGCATCAACAATAGTATGGTCAACCTGATCTCTAACTTCACCAATGGCATTTAGTGTATTAGGGAGCTCATTTTCAGTGTCATAGACTTCCAATAAAATGTAAATTTTGACCTCTAACCTTGAAGCAATAAGGTGCTCTCCCGTTGTTTATCCTATGATCAATCTTACCACCACTGGAACACATTGCAAACATACAATTATATACTCTTATGTTCAGTCGAAAATGAGCTGAATTACGAAGAAGAGAGGTAAGAGGTTCTGGTGGATGTCTTTCTTTCGGAAGCAGTACTTGACCATTTTTACAACAAAGAGAGAAGGTTGGCATGGCATTTTTGTTTGACTTGTTGTTCCGCTCCATATTCCACATAACGGCACCACACTTTGAGCAAAGAGCATCAGGGCCTCCTAAATTCTGATATCCTTCCCAAATATATATATATATATATATATATATCTGAGTCCTCAGAAAAATCCATATAACCTGACAACAATCATAATACTTTGAATTATTTTGGAGTGATTTGTATGATTACACACTTAATCTATAAATCAGAAAAAGGATTTTGTATTACTATATCCACTTACTTTCATCAAATGCTTCATCATTATACTCGAATCCCTCATCAACGTCATTAAAACTATCCAACAAATTCTTAGTTCCCGAAGATGAAGACTCTACATGGACATTTCCATCATTTGCATTTGTATTATTATTATCCTTTTTGGTATTCTGCTTTCCATCTGTTCATTTTATATTAAAAAAGATGAATTATTATATGTACTTGGTAAACAGTGAGATTAATATAAAATGTTTATCTGATATAATGTTGTTTGATTTCACAAAAGAAGAAATTTGGACCGACTTTTTTGGTCGTGAACCTATTACCAAGTGCATATCAAGTACCATATTTATACCATAAGGTTATCACGTATTAGCTATTCAAGACAAAAAAAAATCCATATAGTTTAATACAAATAAGATACCTGTTTTCTAGGAATCATTTGGTATACCAAGTCGAATTGCTTTTCCTTTATGAGAATGAACATGTGATTTTGTAATACCTTGTCTCATAATCGATCGTTGTCCTGGTACAATATTATTGTATTATATTAAGTAATTTGACAACAAATGGAACATAGCAAGAAAAAGTATTTCATACCATTCGTGGGAGTTTGATAATTCTAATCATTTGAGGGATATATTATTTGACTTTGCGGATCAACATTCTCTTGATTACTATTTGTTATATGTTCAGTACTCTTTAAACCTGCAAATTTGAGAGTTAATTTAGAAATTGATATGATCAGAAATTAGCTTCGCCAATGTTGATTACCTTTACTCTATGTCGTATGTTTTGGAAAATTTGTTCTCGGAAGAATTTTATCCATAGATGTGAGAGGTGTTTTTGCAGACACAGAGATTCAAGTAACCACATAAGTTGCCTTCCAAAATAATCGGATAAAAGAAACAAATCAAAAGCATTTGGTAGATAAACTCTGATTAAACATTTGTAAAAATTTGATAAACCTACAATTAGATATACAGGATAATGGAGTACTTTGACTGGAAAAGGCATGGTTTACATTATTCTTTGTTTGGCATTGACTGCCTTAAGTTTTAGTAACGTGTGCAATCTGATTTGCAAATAAATTTGTCTGATTTCCTGTAAAAAAATGTAAATCAGTTAAAATTATACATATTTACACATGTAAACTTCATAGAAACAAATCACATCAAATGAGTTACAGACCTTCATTCCGCAAAGTCTGGTAATATCAGCACTAAATGAAGGAATGAAAAAAAAATTCTAAAATGGCAATATACAGTGATAATTTTACCTTGTTTATCAAAACGACTTCCTACACTATTAGTAATATCAGATATTACCAATGGTCTTCTGGAAGTAGAATCATGAACAATATTAGTAACATCAGTCATTACCGGAGGTCTTTTGGGAGTAGAATCACCAACGACTTGATTTTTTGTACCTTTATAATTTTACCAAGAATCCAGAATAACCGAATCAAGAAATTAATACAAAGTTAACCTCCAACAGGAGTTATGAATACATTATGGTATGAAGAAGGAATAATTCAAAGTATAATTACCATGTACGTTATCATATAAAATGCTAGAAATGGATTGATCATTTTGTGCTTTATCTCGCTACATATTAATCATCTTATTACGCAAGTAAGTATCCAAAGTTGACCCATTGACTCGACGTTTAGCAACTAATTCAAAATCATAGTAATGTCAAATAATATACATCACATACATTTTATAATGATGTAAGTCAATATGTGGGAATTAAAATTTACCATTTAACGAATCCTGGTAAGAATAATTTACACTTCGTTTCATACCTAACCAAAAAATTTTAATTGAACTTCTGGAATCAGGATACCAAAGCAATCAATAAAAAACAAACAACACAATTCATTAATGAATCAAATACATCATACCTCTCTCAGAATCTGTCTCCGAAGCCTCTGTTTCTTTATAATCCATTATAATTACAAATTATTATCGCTTATGCAACATGAGAAGAAAATAACTTCAATCTTGGCTGGCGGTAACAATGAAGAAATTCAATTTTGAATTATGCAAAACAAATCAACAATGTGGAAGATATGACACAAACCATTTTAGAAAGTTGTTTAATAAGGAGAGTAATTAGAGGAACATAATAACAATATAAGATATGAGATTATTTTTGGAAAGCTTGTCAACAACGAATGATCACAGCTAGGCATGAGGTGATTTATCACTCCAATTTTGGAAAGTTTGTGAACAGAGTGCAAACAAAATTAGACAAAATATCAATTTTGATCATTACATATAATAATATGAGTGGCAAAAATATTAAAAATTGATAATTAAATGAGGTTAAATTAGTGGATTTTCAAAAAGAAATTTACCTGAATGCCCTTTTCTATGTAAATTTGATGGAGCATTCACTAGTGTTCATTAAGAATATATTGATGGAAACACTCAAAATCTCAAGAGAAAATATAATTACGAATTTTTATATTAATCCTATTTAGTGTAGTAGACCTACATTGATAATCCTATTCAATGTAAATAACCGAATTATATATGATTTAAATCATTGATATACACGTTTTCGTTTTTCAATATAAATATACTTTTTAGTTTGCATGTTAAAATAAAATATTTTTTATGTTAGATATATTTATCGTTTTCATCTATTTATTTTATGATCAAACGGTTTTTATTTATTATTAAAACTATGGTTGGTTGTTAGTAGAACTATTTTCGAATAATAAAAAAGGTATTTTAATAATTAAAATGAAATATAAGTAGATTTTATAAATCGAATAGAATTTTCAATATAAAAAATGGTCAATTTCTTCCCTCTTTTGTTTCTGCGTAGTTTTAATTGTAAAATAATTGTTAAGCCATCACTAAATTAAAGATTATTGGCTTAATGACCTTTTAACCTTCAAAGTTTCCACTGATATACCCATCAGCCCTCAATATTTCAAAACGTTCCTTTTAACCCTCGAAGTATCCATAAAGGTCCTAATAACCATTAAACCGGTACAAAAAATAAAAAATAAAAAAACGGTATAACTCGGATGGGCAAAAGAGACATTTCACAAACCGATACCGAGGGTTAAAAGGTATACTTTAGATACTTTGGGGGTTAAAAGGTATACTTTAGATACTTTGGGGGTTAAAAGGTATAACTCGTACAAATGAAGTTATTCCAATTTTTTTATGGAACAGGCTAGCATCACGGCATTCGAAGGCAGCTAGTGATGCTTATTTAAGAGGTGATCACTTATCTGCCCAACAATATTCCACAAAGGCCAGGGAAGAATGGAAGGAAGCTGAAATGTATAATGCAGTGGCTGCAAAGGAAATCCTAAAAAAAGGAATTGCTATAGTGCCGTTTTCTTTTAACAGTGGATACTCCTTGATAGATCCAGAATTTTGTGTGATTTTTTTGTTTGGTGTTCGTCCATTTTAGTTTATACACGTTGATTTCCGTCTATTTTAGATTATTCACGTTAGTGTGAATTTTCGCAATGGAACTTTTGAGATTATCTGGGATAGACCCTAGCCTAGGTGGAGAATGTAACATGAGGTAATAGATGTTAATTAGCTAAGCACATGTTACAGTTCTAACTTCTAATAGACCCTCACCTGGCATGTGACCTGTAGTATTACTATGAGGTAATTGATTCTTACCTCTCCAGTTGATCCCGACCCTCATTGTTTGTGCTGTAACAATCTTATATTTTCATGACTTGGTAAGGGAGCTGGGGGATATAGACACGTTATTCGTTAATCAGGCATGCTGGTATCATTTTGTGTAATTGTGTGCGATGTGTACAGTAATATTTTGTATACCCTCTTTTAGATTCGATAAAACTACATACTGTATGTCGCGCATTTTTCTTTCATTTTATTGTGTTATCATTTTTAGTCCCCAAGTGATTTCTTAAATTTACATAAAAAATAATTTTATAATTCTACTAACTTATATTTTGTGCGATGCATGTGTTATTTTAATATTTATAATTTATTTTTATTATGAATTATAGTAATTTTTTAATAATTTATTTCATCAAAATGCATTTTAGAATAAAAAAATTATGGAAATGTGTTTAAATTAAAGCATTACATATGTTTTAACTATAATGAATTTATAAAATAGTTTATGTTTTAACTATAATGAATTTATAAAATAGTTAAGCTAGTTATGATAAATATTAGTAAATGAGTAAACACTAAACAAATTATGTATTATATTTTGGATCTAATAAAATAATAGTAGCAACGAAACCCTAGTATTAATGTGACAATCCATCCAGATTAAATTTCGACTCTTTTTCGAAATTTGAAAATCGGGTCAAGTATTGTTGAAGTATATTGAGTCAAATGCAATCAAATTTCCTAAAATATTATGATCTATTGGAATACTTAGTAGTAGTATTTTTGCTTATATACGACATTAAAGTTTCTACATTAAAGCTTATATATTTGGTTATTCCTCACTCAATATAAGTCAATCTAATTATATAGTTGCTCGACGTCGCCTTGCGGTGCCGTCTCGCATTTTAAAATATGAAATTTAAAATTATAGTCGGACTAAAAATGAATTATATATAATTTATTTCAATTATTGAGCTATAAATTTATATATAAAAAAAGAAATTATCCCATCATATTTGTTTATCGATATAAAACTCTAAATGATGAGTATTCAATATCTATATTCAATAATCATCTTCATAAATTTTATTAAATATAAGATTTGTATATATTTTATTTAATTCATTGGGTTTTAATTGAAATGTCATCCAATAAGGTGTAGTAAAAATATTATTATTGCAATTTTGATAATTATTCACTCAATATAAGTTAATATTCTTATGTACTATAACATTATTCGATAGTCGCCATGAAAAAAAGTTATTATTTTAAAGGAAAATCATATCATGAATAAATTAAATTATTGAGAAATAAATTTTTAAAAAATAAATAGAGTACTTCTACCAAGTATAACTATTAAACGGTGAAAATACTACTACTACTACTACTACTACTAAGTATAAATATTAAATTTTTGATGACATAACTTATTTTCATCATGTACTGTACACGTGTATAAACATTTTCTGAGGTATACCTTTTTGCCCCCAAAGTATCTAAAGTATACATTTTAACCCCCAAAGTATCTAAAGTATACCTTTTAACCCTCGGTATCGGTTTATGAAATGTCTCTTTTGCCCATTCGAGTTATACCGTTTTTTTATTTTTTATTTTTTATACCAGTTTAAGGGTTATTAGGACCTTTATGGATACTTCGAGGGTTAAAAGGAACGTTTTGAAATATTGAGGGCTGATGGGTATATCAGTGAAAACTTTGAGGGCTAAAAGGCCGTTAAGCCAAGATTATTTTGTAATTTCATGTGGGCTATAAAATTGTCCAAATCAAATTTTTAGAATTCAAGATAGAGCACAAATATTAATTTATTTGAAGTGTTTGTGTAAATAAGTCAGAGGGCTTATTTGCTAGTTTTTTGGAAATAAATTGAAAGTTAGAAATCCTAACATTCAACTTTCAGCTTATTCTTATTTCTCGATACATGCAATATATAATATTCTTCAAATCTTCAAAATCATATATCTTTTGATCCGTTCATTAGTTCGAGATCTATCCATTGATATATATTATAAAACAAATATTTTGAAAATAAAAAAAAATTAACTTATAAGTTCTGATTTACCAAACATTCTACTGATTTATAAGTTCTGGTTTACCAAACACTCTACTAATTTATAAGCCCTGATTTACTTATCACTTATATGACACTTATCACTTCAAGCTATAAATTACTTATTTTAAGGTAAATCAAACGGGCCCATAATTACATCATTCGAAAAAGATTTTTAGAAATCGGGGTTACTGTTATATATAATATAATATAGAGATAAGATTTGAGAGAACTAGATAATAGAGAAGGGGGAGATCATTTCATTATTTGTTGTTTCAAATCAAAGTACAAGCAAGCCTTTATATAGGCCATGTAAATGCATGTTACAAGGGTAATGTAAAGCCAAAGGTTGGCTATATTAAAGAGGGATATATGAAAGGTTAAGAGTCATCTATGAAATTCTAAGAGTCAGATAATAAATACATAACACTCCCCCTTGGATGACTCGTACAAACATCATGCCTCGTTAAAACCTTATTAGGAAAAACCCTGTGGGAAAAACCCTAGTGAAGGAAAAAGAGTACATGTGTTGTACTAATGAAAAAGAGTGTATCGTATATGTCTACCCCTCATTGCAACATGACTATTAATATCAACATATATCTCGAAATCTACGCATTCCAATCTTGTGTACTAATTTCTCGAAAGATGATGTAGGAAGTGACTTTGTGACCAAAACTGCTGGATTTTCACATGAGCGAATCTCACAGACATCAATTTCTCCTCTTTGCTGAAGCTCATGAGTGAAGAAAATTTTTGGATCAATGTGCTTCGTCCTATCACCTTTAATGTAAACTTCTCGAGTCTGAGTGATACATGCTTCATTATCTTCAAATAGAACAGTAGGACTCCCTTTATTGATTAAAAGATCACATGATTCTCGAATATGATGGACCAAAGACCTTAGCCACACGCATTCTCGACTAGCTTCATGTAGTGCCAATAATTCAGCATGATTCGAAGAAGTTGCTGCAAGAGTTTGATTTATAGACCGCTAAGATATTGCGGCATCACCATATGTGAATACATAACCTGTTTGTGATTTACCTTTGTGGGGATCAGATCGATAACCTGCATCTGCATAACCAACTAATTCTACTTTTGAGTCTTTAGAATAAAACAAACCCATATCCATTGTACCTTGAAGATATCTAAAAATTTGTTTTACACCAGTCCAATGTCTTCGAGTTGGAGCAGAACTATGCCTTGCCAATAAATTAACAGAAAAAGTAATATCAGGTCGTGTACAATTGGCAAGGTACATTAGTGCACCAATGGCACTAAGATATGGTACTTCGGGACCAAGAAGTTCTTCTCCCTCTTCTTTTGGACGGAATGGATCCTTTTTCTTTTCAAGTGAGAGAACAACCATAGGTGTACTCACAGGATATGCTTTATCCATAATAAATCGCTTAAGGATCTTTTCAATATATGAAGACTGGTAGATAAAAATTACTTTGGATAGATGTTCAACTTGAAAACCAAGGCATAGTTTTGTTTTGCCCAAGTCTTTCATTTCAAATTCTCTTTTCAAATATTCAATCGTTTCATGAAGTTCATTGGGGGTCCCAATAATATTTAAATCATCAACATAAACTGCAATGATAGTAAACCCCATTTTTGTCCGTTTAATGAAAACACAAGGACAAATTACATTATTAACATATCCATTTTTCAAAAGGTACTCGCTGAGGCGATTATACCACATTCGACCTGATTGTTTCAATCCGTACAATGATCTTCATAATTTAATTGAATATATCTCTCTCGGTCTTGAACTATATGCTTCAGGCATTTTTAATCCATCGGGAATTTTCATGTAAATGTCATTATCTAGTGACCCATACAAGTAGGCAGTCACAACATCCATTAAATTCATTCGGAGCCCTTCTAAAATTGATAAGCTTAGTAAAAATCTGAATGTTGTTGCATCCATTACCGGGGAATAAGTCTCTTCATAATCAATTCCCGGTCTTTGTGAGAAGCCTTGTGCAACAAGGCGTGCCTTATATCACAACTTCATTTTTCTCATTTCTTTTGCGCACAAATACCCATCTATATCCAACGGGTTTCACACCTGCAGGTGTTTGGACAATTGGTCCAAAAACATGACGTTTTTCAAGTGATTTCAATTCTGCCTCAATAGCATCTTTCCATTTTGGCCAATCATTTCTTCTTTTACATTCATAGATCGATCTAGGTTCATGATCCTCGATTTCTTCAGAAATGTCAACAGCAGCTGCATATGCAAATATTTCATCCATGACAATTTCTTTTCTATTCCACCTTTTTCCTGAAATGATATAATTTATCGAGATCTCTTCATTATCCTCAATTTCAGGTGTTTGATCATCCTTTGAAGACGTCTCTTCAGTGATCAATTCTATTTCATTTGGAATGATGTCATTTGATGTACCAGCTTGTTTATCAAGTTTCCTTGATTTTCTAGGATTTTTATCTTTGGATCCAATAGGTCTACCACGCTTCTGGCGTGCTTTAGACTCATTTGCTAGCATGATTTTATTTTCTTCATCAGGAAGTTTTATTTTACAAGGAACGTTGACAGCCGGTATATGTGAGTTCGTCACTGTCTTGACATCAGTAAATGAATCAGGCAATTTATTTGCAACCTCTTGTAGGTGGATAATCTTTTGAACTTCAAGTTCACATTGATTTGTGCGAGGATCATAATGAGACAGAGATGCTGCATTCCATAAAATTTCTTGTCTTTCTTTTTTAAATTTTGACTTATCTCCCCCTAATGCAGGAAAAACTGTCTCATCAAACTGACAGTCGGCAAATCTTGCCTTAAATAAATCACCAGTCATGGGCTCCAAATATTTTATAATTGAAGGAGAGTAAAACCCAACGTATACCCCTAATCTTCTTTGGGGTCCCATTTTTGTTCGTTGGGGAGGAGATATCGGAACATAAACTGCACACCCAAAAACTCTTAAGTGAGAAATATTTGGTTCTTGACCATTTACAAGTTGCATTAGGGAATATTTATGATAAGCAGTCGGTCTTAAACGAACAAGTGATGCAGCATGTAATATTGCATGTCCCCAAGCAGTATTTGGTAATTTTGTTTTCATAAGCAAGAGTCTAGCAATCAATTGTAGCCGCTTAATAAAAGATTCTGCTAAACCATTTTGGGTATGCGAGTGCGGAACCAGATGTTCCACATCAATCCCAATTGACATGCAATAATCATTAAAAGACTGAGAAGTAAATTTTCCTGCATTATCCAATCTAATTTTCTTAATTGCATGATCTGGGAATTGTGTCCTTAATCGAATTATTTGGGCAAGGAGTCTTGCGAATGCAACATTACGAGTGGACAATAAACTAACATGCGACCAACGTGTCGATGCATCTATTAGTACCATAAAGTACTGAACTGGTCCACTTGATGGTGTAATAGGTCCACATATATCTCCTTGAATTCGTTCCGAAAAGGATGGACACTCAATCGCAACTTTAACATGCGATGGTCATGTTAATAGTTTTCCTTGAAAGCAAGCAACACAAGAAAAATCTTTGGACAATGGAACAATCTTATTCTTTAAAGGATGTCCATTTGAATTTTCAATAATTCTTCGCATCATTGTTGAACCCGGATGACCTAAGCGATCATGCCACATAAGAAAATTTTCCGGGTTTGCTAATTTTTGACTCATTATCATGTGTGTCTCTACTAGATTAATAAAGGTATAATATAATCCAGATTTATATGATGGGAGTTTTTCTATTATTTGTTTCCTCCCAGAGACTATAGACGTGATACAGATATATTCATCGTCATTCTCATTTGTTATCTCAATATGATAGCCATTATGGCGTATATCTTTGAAACTCAAAAGGTTTCTTTTTGATCGGGTGGAGAACATGGCATTTTTAATAAATAAATGTGTACCATTAGGTAACACTATATTTGCTCTTCCGGAGCCTTCAATAATATCTCATGCACCAGATATTGTATTTACATTAGCTTTAGCTAATATGATATGCGAAAAATATTCTTTATTTTTCAAAATTGTATGTGTTGTTGCACTATCCGCCAAACAAAATAATTCCTCATCTTTTGCATTTAGTGAGAGGCTTCTGGCCATATTTCTTCACAAGGAAAATAGAAAATATTTCATTCATAATAAAAGGGATTATATATAACAGTCTTAGATTTGTTTGGTTTGCTATTTATTATTATAATTTTAAAGTTTAATGAATTAATCAATCGGTGTTGATTTATGCTTATGTTTGTGTTAATTTTAATGGGATTGCATAGCATAAGCTTAAGTAAAGTCACCCAATTCAAAGTTCAAACATAAATATTTAAATATTCATTAAATAAAGCAAAGTTTTAATATATGGCTTAATTATTGCCATCAACAAATTTGGCCATCTCTTCATTCACGTCTTCAAAGAAATCACCAACTTCCCATGTGAGTGAGACCCGAAGGATCAATCTGCACCACCAAGGTGTGCTTCAAAATGAGCAATTCCCTAGGGATCATTTTGTTCAGCAAAATTAGTTTCAATATTTTTCAAAGAGGTTTGATAAAGGTCAGCAAAGTGCTTGGAGGTACGACATGTACGCCTCCAATGACCTTTCATTCCACAATACTTTCACCCCTTTTAATCATCGTACTTCCCTCGGGTTTCTCCTTATTTTTTTATCCACTTCTGGTGGTGAGGCTTCCTTTTAAAGTTGGTGAAATTTTGATGATTATGACCTCGACCATGCCCAAAATTATGACCACGGGCACGTCCACGTCCACGTCCATATCCACGACCACGCCCACGTCCAAATGACTTATTATCTCCATATTCATTATTAGTCACCGCATTCACTTCAGGGAGTGGTGTTGAGCCAATTAGACGGGCTTGATGATTTTTCATCAAAAGTTCATTATTTTGCTCAGCAAGAAGCAATACAGAAATTAGCTCAGAATATTTTGTGAATCCACGTTCACGATAGTGCTGTTGCAAGAGCATATTATTGGCATGGAAAGTGGAATATGTTTTTTCCAACATATCTTTATCGGTGATATTCTCGCCACATAATTTCAATTGAGATGTAATTTTAAACATGGCTGAGTTATACTCGCTCACACTTTTATAATCTTGCAATCGCAAGTGTAGCCAATCATAGCGAGCTTTTGGGAGTATCACCATTTTTTGGTGGTCATATCTTTCTTTGAGATCCTTCCAAAGAATTGATGGATCTTTAATAGTTAAATATTCAGTTTTTAGGCCTTCATCAAGATGATGGCGGAGGAATATCATAGCCTTTGCTTTATCTTGCTCGGAGGTTTTATTTCCCTCTTTTATGGTGTCACCAAGACCCATGGCATTAAGATGGATTTCGGCATCAAGAATCCATGTCAAATAATTTTTGTCGGTGACATCAAGTGCATTGAACTCGAGTTTTGTAAGATTCGACACTATCACTAAAATATAATTCCAAACAGTGTCAATTTATAAAATAAGCATAAATACAACATATGTTACCAAAAACATTATATTGACATGAACACTTATAATTTGATAACAGTATTCCATCAAGAAAATCATGCATAATTAAACAATTAGGCATATTAAACTTTGCACGCATATGAAATTAATCCATTTTACTTTGAGCTAAGGTTTGTCTACTTTTAATTAGATGGAGATCTCAAGGAGAGCTTCAAGATAAGCAAATATAAACATGTTGTATGCAGTTTATTTGTTACATAAACTAAGAGACATAATACAAACAATCAGTATATAAGGTTGAATTCAATTTACCGTGTAAATGGAGACTGATTATAAAGACACAGTAGATTGCATTCAATCTACCGTGTAAATGTAAGATAACATCAAATCTTTTGTAATACTCATATTATAGATTAATGCTAACAAGTAAGATTATACGTACCTTTTGGATAGCTCCACGATTTCTTGCACTTCCCAGATTATTTTTTCGCAATCGTGCTGATAACATGTTATATATAATATAATATAGAGATAAGATTTGAGAGAACTAGATAATAGAGAAGGGGGAGATCATTTCATTATTTGTTGTTTCAAATCAAAGTACAAGCAAGCCTTTATATAGGCCATGTAAATGCATGTTACAAGGGTAATGTAAAGCCAAAGGTTGGCTATATTAAAGAGGGATATCTATACTATTATATTAAAGCCGAAACATTGAAAGTTTTGGTTTTCGGTTTGGTTATCCTATTTATTTTGGTTTTCGGTTTGGTTAATTTAATTTATAATTAATTTTAAATATAAAATAAATCAATTTTAATCCGTTATTGGCTATAGTCCTAAATACACAATAGTATTTTACATTTACACCATTACTAATACAGCTAAACTTAAAGTCGAAACATTGAAAGTTTTGGTTTTCAGTTTGGTTATCCTAATTATTAAAATAAATAATTAAATTACAAAAACAACTCAAAAAGCTAATTACTAATGTTAACGTAATTATATTCAGATTAAAATTCCTTCATCCATATTGAGCTTCTACTTGGACTCTTTTTTTCTGCTCCAACAACTCAATTACCGATTTTTTCTAAAGATTTTACTTCTAATTGAAACACTTTACCATTTAATTTAAAACTAATATTACAATAATTAATATATATCCAAAAAATCACACCATATCTTTCCGTAATTATTTTTAGTAGTAATTTTTGTAATTAAAACACGTTATTTTTTAATTTAAAATTAATCATGCGTTAACTAATATACACCCAAAAATATCTCACCATATATTCAAATCATTATTTTTAGTAATAAATAAGAATCGTTAGATCTAATTATAAGATATATTATATGATTAAATTAATTTACTAAAAATTCAAAGTTAGAACCCGTCAACGACATTTTTAATTTAGTATTTTACAAAATAAATTTCAAACCATGCATATCATTATATAAATTTATATTAAATTAAAAATAAAAAATTATTAAAAATAAGAATTATATAAAAACATAATTATAATGTTAAATAAATTTTATAATTTATCATAAAAACCCGTACGTCGCACAGGTTATAAGCTAGTATGAAAGGTTAAGAGTCCATGAAATTCTAAAATTCTAAGAGCGAGATAATAAATAGGCAAAGTGGCAAACACTGCGGGGTACGTTATACTCTCACAAAAAGGGGAAATAAAATCTCTATAAATACCTCAATACACACAAACACACACACAAACATATAAACCCTCAACTACATATATATCATCTGTGGAATTATTCAATTGATCGATCAATTCAGGTAAGTATACATATACGTATGTGTGTATCTATCGATTTAAGTTTTACGTCAATTGCTCCTTTAATTACAAAACCCTAGTTTATTTGATTCGATTGTTTTATGCCTTAATTGTAATTTACAGTTAATTTTTATGGTCAATTATTATTGAAATATGTGTATATATGCTTTTAATTAAGTGAATTTGTTGTTTTGAGATGTGTGATGCCTGTATATATGTTTTGTATATTTGTTGTTTTAGTGGTTGTGTTGGAATTAGGGCAATTGATTGATTTGAGTTGTAGGTTATGTGGTTTGTGATTCGGTAGAGAAGGCGAGGTGTGCGTTAGTTTGAAGTTGATTTACGGAATGTTATTAATTAGAGTTGAATTGCTCTAGGCTGAATTTGGATTTGGTGTGAGTTGATCAGTTTGGTGTTGATGAGTATGGATGGATTTTAGTTGGTTTTTGGGTTTTTACGGTTTTATTTTAAGTGTTGGAAAGGAGCGAAAGTGAGTTGCGTTTTTAGTGTGTTTTAGTTGTTTGGATATTATGAATGTAAGGAGTTTGTGAGATACGGGTTTGTGTAGAGTTGCGGAAATGTAACGTAATTCCTTTTTTTTGTAAGAGAAACAGCTTTTTATTTTTATTTTTTAATGCTATTAGTTCTTAATCTCTTAGTGGTTATTGTTTTTCGTTTTCATGTTGGTTGATGGATACTGCTGATCACTTTCTATAACGTCCTTTGTAATGATACTGTTATATTTTTGGCATAACATTTATGGTTGTGAATTGTATACATTGTGCAGAGAGAGTAGAAGATGGCGTCTTCAGATGACGAGGGTGAACCAGTTCTTCATTCTATCTCAGACTACAACTTTGTGGATGACAATGATGAACCTGTTTCATTTTCGGAGTTACCTGTTCAGTGGAGTGATGGTGAGAGAACAGGGGGTAAGCAAAAGCAGATTTTCATGCACGGATCTATTGATAGCGGGCTTCAGAAGATATACAAACAGGTTGAAGCATGGAAGTTCGAACTTTCCAATATAAAACCTGAAATATCAGTCCTCCTATTGAAGGAAAACAAGTGGATGAAGCTTGAAAAGCCAAGAAAGAGTCATGAAAGTTTATTTAGATCAATTTTGGTTACTCTGCAATCCTTACATTTTTTGAGTAGAAATCCAGAGGCATCTGGGAGAGCTTTGTGTGAGCACCTATGTAAAGTTTTCAGGTGTTTTTACTTGTTCCATAACTACCATCTTACTTAAAATTCGTATTTTGTTAATGCAACATCGTCACTATATGATGAAATTTGTAATTACTAGGTTTGAGCCTGGTCCTTCTGAAAATGATCTGGTGGATCACGCCATTTTAATATCTGAAGCTGTAAAGAGGGACAAAGTACTAGCAAATGCTAAGGTTTGTGTTCTTTTATCATTAATCTAGATTCTAAATAGCTTAAGAAAATATTTCGTCACATTATTGAGAAATTAATATACAATGTTAACTTGAATTTTTTTTCCTATCATGTTATTTGAATCATGTGTATTTGGATAGCGGATATATTACCAACATCTAGATGAGTTTAGATTACTTGAATCATTTTTAGTTCTTACCTATAAAAGAAGTACTCTCAGTAATATCTATTCAATGGATACTTCATATGATTTCCCTGAATAATTTTTAGTTGTTTTTTAGGAATAAAGTACTTTTAGTAATATCTTTCTATGGGTACTTCGTATGATTTCCCCTGGGGTAATTGTAACTGTTCGATTCACATACTTTTTGGAAGCATGTTTAACTGATAGCTTGGTTGCTTTATTGGGCAGATTCTAACTACTTTCCTGGACAAGGATCCCAAGGGGTTTAATTTTTTTGACAAGGTAATGAACTCTCCTTTTCCTTTCGTCTCTGTGTGCAATGTCATTACCGTCTTCCATTATGACATAATCACATGTACTCTAGTCACAGGATGCAGAAGCTAGTACTACAACAAAGTCTGCATTTATAGTTGATGATGATATTATTGATGAAACTGAAGAAGCTGAATCCGATGATGAGGATCAGGGTGATAAAGTTTGTGCAATTTGTGATAATGGTGGTGACATTTTGTGGTATGCAAATCATATTTACATAACCTACTTAATTTCACAAAACTTTGTCTGATTTTTACTCTTGTACGCTTAGAAGGTCCACCTACACAAAGGATGTGCTCTGTTCTTTTCTTCATTAATATTCTCTCCCTCTATTGTTACTTCATTGCTGTTACACGTATCCAGTGCTACCTTAATAGAAGGCGAGATGCACAAAGGTTCAGCTCAAGTCTAGGCATGAGTGCGCCTCAAGAATTACAATTATTGAAAAACATACAAAAAAATTTCTGGTTTCAGTAGGTACTAAATTATGTATGTTAACATGTTATGTTTGAAGCCAGTACAACTCAAGTGAGGGGGAATGTATTATGGACATTAATGAACATGAATATAAAGAAATTAGTTATACTAATTTTTAATTGTAGCCTCATATATAATAAGATAAGAGGGACAATATAAAAGTACTACCAAAGGTCAAGGGTTCGATACCCACTAAAAACAACTTTGAATCTGATTTTTGGTAAGATTGATAGTATAAAAGTACGAATGTACGATAAAGGTCGAGATTTTGATACTCAATAACAACTTTATATCTATTATTTATAATATACGAACAAAGGTTTGAGTTTTGAATCACATTAGTAACATATCAAAATATAATATTTATATTATCAACTTCAAGAATTAATTAAGGTTTTGATTTTGATTCGCATCAAGTTAATAAATATATATAGAACAAAGGTTTGAGATTTTTAAATATATTTTTTTTTTAATTTCAAGAATTGATAAAGGTTTCGATTTCGAATTGCATCAAGTTAATAAATATATATATAGAAGAACTGTGTTTTGACAGGGTAAAAGCTAGTTATAATGAATGCATGTAATGTACCCTTACAGAAAATGAAAGCCATAAATTAGCTTATTATGTTGTGTATACTCTGTCCTTTTCTATATACTTATAATCATGTGAACACAGAGAGAAAACGATATCGTCTTAGATAAAGAAAGGAAGAAAAATAATGAGGTAGGAAGTAACAAGTTATTTGTTAGGACGTGATCTAGGGTTTTGTACTTCTGTATATTTGAATATTTTTGTGCTTTTTTAGTTTAGAAGTGCAGAATTAGATTAATTAAACATTAAAAGTAGAGATAGTGCAGAAATAGAGAAATTAAACAGTAAAGGTAGAGATATTGAAAGATATAGAGCTGAGAGAGATCAGAGATCAGATGAGAGAGATAGCTCAGGGAAGAAGACACTAGACAGAGAAACAGTAGAGAACTAGAGATAGCAATAGAAGTTGGTGGAAAAGAATTCCACTGTTATAATATTTAACATAGCATAAAATTAAAGGAGAGAAACAGTAAAGAGAGTGATAGTAGTTGGTGGAAGAGAATTCCATATTATGTTCAACATAACAGAAATTAGAACTACTAATACTATGTATAGTCTTCACAAACCTGTAATTACTTATAAAAATACAAAAATTCCCTTACTATTGTAATATTGTGATATAGATTATGATACTACTCTTTGTTATCCGGACTCGGCTGGAAGTGTCCAACATGGATACTTATCCAAGTGTCGGACTCAGCAATATTTTGAAAAAAAAATAGTTGTTTTTGGCCTACTACCCATGTCCGAGTGTCGAGTGTCCGACACGGGTATTTGAGGAAAAATGAAGAGTCAGGGTAACGGAGATACTAATATATTCTAATACTAAGGCTGATTCCTAGCATCACTCCCCCCTTCAGTCCTCATGGCGTGCAGACCACAAATAAACTCCTTCCCCTGATCTGGATGATCTTTAGGTATCTTTGATACATGATTAGCCTCTGTGTTATCCTCTCCTTCCTGCATAGAATAGTATAAGCATAACCCATAGGTATGCTAATCCATTTCTGCTCCAGCAAGTTGGTCACTTATTGTTCAGTTAGAAGCTTTAGAGCCCAATGAGAAGTCTTGATATAAATGGTTGTACATGAGATAAGGCTCCACCTTTTGACTTCTGTAACCAGAGCAACTAATCCCTTCTCATATGCAGACATAAATGTGAAACACGCCGAGGGCCTTCCCCTCTTGTGTCAAAACTGCCCTATATTGTTGAAATTAGTTGTAAACTCCTTGGTTTATCTGGCACTACTAAGATAGGAGTAATGGCCGAAGCTTGTTTTAAATTCCGGAAAGCTCGACCAGCCTCTTCGGTCCAAGAAAATCATTTTTTTCCTAACGGATTAGTCAGAGGCCTATAAATGACCCCATAACTCATCGTATAATAGCCACTTAATTATAAAATTCTTTTAAACCTTTATTTTTTTGTGGGATGGGCTCCACCTTACTGTGGTCCAGTGCCACTCCTTTGATGATCTCATGACCTAAACAAGCTACCTGATACTTTATAAACCCACACTTGGAGATCTTGGCAAATAACTGATGGCTCCTCAAAAGTTAAAGACTTTTTCTAATATGGATTCTATGTTTCAAACAGGAGTTTTCCAGCCAAAAGGATTCACATATCCTTCTTCCTGATTCCTGAATTTCTCTATCCTCAGGACACACAACTTTCGTAGTTTAAGATTAGTATCTTCTCTATGCACCAGAAACTTTCTGGTTGTTGTCCTTCCTGCATTGATTAAATATAGGATTTTTCTTTTTCTTCCTTCATTGTACGCTACTAATCAACCTCTAAAATTCAATACTGCACAAGCAACCTCAGTAATTCCCAAATCTCATCACACACAGATCTTGGACAATTGAATCAACTACCATTCCTCCATTAAATTGAACAGAAGCTAACGACATTTACACCACAGAGCCACAAAATACAAGCAATATACCTTTGATAATCGAAGCGAACAGTAATCGATATCAATAGCAACAGTAATGAACTACTAATATTGATATGAATAAGAGAATATATCTAAAACATTCCAGTTATCACAGATCTATGCTAAGAATTGTAACCCAAGTAATTTAGAACAGGAATCAAACACTGGTATGCGTGATTGTCAATATGATTGTACGAGTTTAGTGCACGTCACTGCTTCTCTTGCCTAGACCGACACGTGCCTGACTCAGCAGCATGCCTCGTTGAGTTTATTAGCACTTGTTTGGTTCTATCTTCCCTACAATTCTTAAAAGTGGATGCCGAGATTGAAATCCTAATGCAGGCCTAAGAATAATTTGCCAAACATGTTGAGTTTTGTTAAATGGAATTGATGTATTTGTATTTCATTTGTTTATACTGTGTTTCTTATTTAGTATAACGGGATGTTCAAGAATCTAACCTATGTTGTACTGTCATTGTCATATTAGCCTAAGGGTAGATATATGAATATATTGGTTACATGTATAGCCACTTCTCAATAGCCTAGGGCTGTGTTGACGATCTGCAACAGTCGACGTGCTTGAGCTTAAATTTGAAGATTGGTTCTGAAACAAGACAAGGTTGAGAACCGCAGAACTTGGCTCGAAAGCTTGTGAGGATGCTTGATTATCAAGAGAATAATATATACTACTCACGTGATGTTTTGCAGTGTTAATACCAAAATTATGAATTTATTTAACAATAAATCTTATTATTGATTATTAAATACTAAATTGTAGTTTTTGGTACACTAAATTAGTAATGCACATAAATATTTTATTAACTGTAGTCTGTATATAATTTTACTAAATAACATTTTAAATATGCTTATTTTTTATCTAATGCATGTAAATAATTTGTATTATAATTTGATGTATAGTTAATTTTGAACATATATTAGTCATTGCAAACATATTTACTACAAAAGAAATTTAGAAATTATTTATAGTAAATAATGTAAAGTAATATTGTGAATGAGAGACTCGAATTCCCAGTGAGACAAGCTTAAACAATTTTGATATTGGATAAGGCTCTTGTTTGAGCATGTTCTTTTTAACTCTTCAGTAATCATCAACCTTAATTATTGTTATTACCATATTTATGAATTCTAGAATATTTTGAATTAGATATTATAAAATTTCTATTACAAATACAATCATTACTCGTATACAAGTAATGACATAAAATGGTTAACTATCTATGCATCATTCTCTTCTCTTGTAAAATATTTGACCATGACTTTTGTAATAAGACCCACAAGTTTCATATGAGATGTATATTAACTTCTATAAGCCATTGAGTAATAAAATTATGAAGTTGACTTTGTGAAAATTTTGAATAACAAAGTTAATATGAAATGTTATGGAAGTATTTTTGATATCTTTAAGGAAGTTAATATGAAATGTTTATGAGCTTTCTCAACTTGATGCATGACTCCTGGAATAGTATCTTGATTTAACCTAGATTTTTAAGACGCTTCATGCAAGTACACGTTTTATCTTCAATACCCTGTAACCATGAGGATTAGATTTTTAAAGGATAATTTAAGCTTATAGAGTAGTCCATCGAGATGTAAAGCTAAACCTTTTGAGTGCTACGAGATCTGTATAAGAAGACATTAAACCAGACTAGGGTGTTCGATATGTACTAGAGAGTAAGGATGTGTTAGGACTCTAGTGGTGACACTAATTATTTCAGTTGAAATGAGGGCTTCATTAGGGGTTGGCTAGTGACATAGTCCATTCTTTTAATGTAGTTTCTTGGGAGATTTAATATAGTGTCTTGTGGTCTATTAATGGGGATAGCAGAATGGCATAAGCGTTAACTGTGTTATTGGATAATTGTATTCTCTTTTAAAATATATATTTAAAAAGAAAATAAGTTTTTTTTTCTTCAAGTTAAGTCATTGAGGCAATGATAGAAGATTATCTGCATAATTGGATACCGAGGCTAAATATTAAGTTGCATAGAATCAAGACCCCACAATTATGGTTCAGTAATGTTGGTTTTTTTTGGTGATTTGCACACAAACGTTGTCTTGAAGTTACCTATGCACTGATTGGGTGTTAACCCTTTTTTTGGGCAATTAATGATTTCTTTAAATGTTTGAGTAATCAAGATGGTAATTTTGGGAATCTTTTTGAATATACTAGAACGATTAATTTGTGATTTTTTTTGATCTTGTGAAGTTGTGAAGGCAAGTGTCTGAGGTCGTTTCATGCAACTGAAGAAGCAGGTTCGGATTCAGCTTGTGATTCACTTGGTTTTTCCGATGAACAAGTGGAGGTGCGTCATGTAGTCATATATTCTTATGGTCTAGAATCTAGATTTCTTTGTGTTAATTTCGCATAACTTATTTTGATGTGTGTAAATCAAACTTTACAGGCAATACAGAACTTCTATTGCAAGAATTGCCAATATAAACTTCACCAATGCTTCGCTTGTGGCAAGCTGGGGTCATCGGACGACAAATCATCTGCTTGCGAGGTATGATTAGAGTTAAAAGAATATCTGATGTTACTTGTTGATTTTTAAAAAAGCCATACACTCACTTAGTCTAAGCTTTTCTTAATTTGAATCGACAACAACTGGTATCTGATTGAGAAGGAAGCCTAAAGTATTGATAGAGGTTGCTCAAGGTTTAGGCTAGAAAATTCTCGCGAGGGATTTTTATAAAACAACGATATTATCAATTGCTAAAAACACTACTGAATTAAATGATTGAATTCCTATATATAATAACAATCCACTTCCCTAATTAAAACAAAACTTTAAATATATAATATAGATAATAATATAACTAAACGTATTATAAAATATTCTAGAAAGTGGGCATCCAAAGCTTATTATACTACTCCTAAATGCTTTCTTTGGGCTGTTTGACCCGCTGTCCTGCATCAATACTCCTCTGCTAAGAAGAACTTAACTCCGTCAGAAGGAGCATAGAAGGAGCACGATAGATCACCAAAGACCGTTGTACAAATGGAATGTGAAAATGAGCAATATCGTATATGTGTTGGCACGTGCAACATGATGAGCATCTCAATCAACAAGTCATGGATGCCCCAAAATGACATCACATAGCTTCAGTGGAAGAACATCTAGCTTCAGTGGAAGAACATCGCACATCACTGCATCATTAAAATGTCACCAAACACCTTTCTCGAGCACGCAATTTCATATCATATATCCATGTTATGTCACAAGGTTTAGGATGCAATTCGGGTTTTAATTCTAACTTACGAACCGCTATATGACATGAGTACAACTTAGCACATTGTCGAGTGTAATTTGCAACAATGTTACTTCCTTGCATAAGTTCGGTAAAGTAAACCGAAGTGAAACACGTTGTTTATGGTCTGCAGGTTTAAATTGACGAACCAAAGTAGCTCTCATATCTTCCCATCGTACCACATGATATACCCAGATATCTGGTATTGCTCCCACCAAATATGAACAATTCCTTGTAATTTTGCAGCAATAAAAACCATTTTTTTATCCTCGGCCAGATTATACCATTGAAAGAAGTTACCATGTAGCCAATCTTGGAGTACATCCGGTTCTTGATCTTCTTGAAACTCTGCAACTTTAAGTTTCAATTCTCTGTTCAGGAACATTAGGTTGAGGCTGCAATTGAGGTCGAGGTCGAGGTCGAATACCAGTTAATTGTTTGAAGGCTATCAATAATAAACTTAGTAATGCCTTCACATCTTGCATTTATGAAGTCAAACCTTCAATTTTATCCTCAATATTTTGTAACATCTCATTATTTTTTCCAATATGTTCAAGCTGAAGCACAAAGGCCTCCTGGAGCATAAGCGCAAAAGCGCGGATTCATCGAAGACAAGTAAATATACATAAATCATGGTATATATTATAATGCATTATAAATTTATAGATAATAAGACATTTATTAGCAAAACTTAATTATGATAATGATAAAACAACTAAAATCAGCACATGAATTCAAAGTCTACAATAATTTAAAGTTAAACTAACAAAGAAATGCACAACTAATTCATTGTTGTTCATCTTCATCTAACACACTCAAATTCGGATATACAATCACATATTTACACTAATAATATGTATATAATAATATATAGCTAATTGCTTAGGCCATGTTTGTTTGCCAGGATAACAATCCTAGGATTGTCCAAGTACTGTAATCATGTCACTGTAATCTGGCGGACTATTAATCCATCCCATCAAAGTTATCCCGCATTTGTTTCACACCTATATCCATAGGATTAATTATTATAAAACAGTCATATCCTTGTTATCTTTATTTTAGAGTAAACAATTATAATTAGACACTTTATTTCAAAAAAAAACTTTTATATTCTTTTTAATGAAAATAATTATATCTTTATAATTAGTATTCTTTTTGACAAACAAATAAAATTTGTATTGAATGAAACTATTTATATCTTTATATATAATTTGAGTAAAGCAGTTGATGTGGCATGGTTTGGCGTGGTCATCACGCGGGATCTAGTTTCATACAATTTTGAAAAAATAAAAGTTTTTGAAAAACATTATCACACAAGTAGATCTATAATAAAAGTTTACATTAAAACACTTACATCTGGTGTTAAACGGGTATAAGAATTGAAAATATAAAAAATATTTATAAATAAATATAAATAAATTATAAATAAAGAAAAAAAAAGTATTTTCATAATTAAAATATTCTTTTTATAAATTAATTATGTGAAAAAAGTACACTTTAATAAAATATAGAAAAATTAGAATGACCATGAAATTTTTTTGGAAAATACATTCTATTAAAAAATAGAATAAATTGACCAAAATTTATCTAAATAGTATTGGTGAATTTTTCGTACATCGCACGGGTATACGATTATATAAATTGGAAAAAATGGGTTATGTGGTATAATGACTAAAAAATAGGAGAAAAAAATAATAATTATAAATGTTATATTAAATATACAAATTCAATAATAAAACGAATATAAAACATAGTAGTATTTTTTGAACTAGGAGTTCAAAATTATATCTTATTGAAAAAATTAAAGTTTGTTATCATATAATAATTAAAATATTAAAGAAATATGTCATAATATTGAAAATATTGATAAAAATCTTAAAAAATTAATTAATTAAATCGAAGGAAGAAATTAATTTATGAATGCACGGGTATAAAGCTAGTTTCAAATAGCTAAGGAGCATGTGTAATCTGGTCTAACAAAAAAGAATCCCAGCTAATACCTGGTCCAGGCAGGTATTATATAATCCCACGCTGTAGTTCTTTTTTTTTTTTTTAACTTCCCGTAGTCCCAGGATTATAATCCCAGTTCCTGTTTTGTGTAACAAACGTGGGATTGTTAAATCTTAATGGATTATAATCCAATCCGGTCACTAATCCTTGTAAACATACATGGTTGTAATCAGTGATGTATAAGTATATAAATAACTATAGCTTATTGTAGACTAATAAGTGATATAGAAACAGTTAGAAGATAGTTATAAGCATAAAAAGTGTGTTTCTCTTGTATAGAAGTGCATATGTGTCTCTGTGTGTTATGTGTATATCAGTGCGTATATATATAGAAGAGTAAGGTGTGTTTTAGTCGCTGTTTGTGTAGATGGAAGGAGGAGAAGAGGTTGTGTATGTAAGTGTTGGCTGAAAAATAGGGTTTATATGACCCAGTCAAGGATAAGTCAACATCTGAGAAGAAGTGCGCTTATGTAACCTTATTAGCACCGGAAGATACAACTTTTTTATTCTCCATAATTTGTCATTCCCATCTTATGTAACCTTATTAGTTTCTTATCTTTTTCCTAGTGATTTCTGCTTTTTGACATTCGTTTAGATGTGAGGACCTTGATGATAAATTTAGATAATCTATATGTGTATGATGAATAATTGTGTTGTCGATTAATTCTTTGTTTTGGTGAGATTAAGAAAAATTATGATGAATTCAAGATTTAAGTATTATTGGATATTTTTGAATGATGAAGATTGTGTTAAATAATGCAAAATATTAGGAAAAAAAATTTATCTTTCAAGAAATATTAGAAAGAATTTCACATTTGCTGAACGGATTCAACGGAATTGTGTTAAGTTTTTCTTTAAAATTACTTATAATATTTGATATATTTAATTCCTAATATATACTTACTCATGTTGTAATTTTGACATATATTTGCTTTCAATTGTTTTACTAAATTGCTTATATTACTCTATATATTTTAATTTATATGTACGAATTAGTCTTATAATAATAATAATTTATATGTTCAATCCAGTTTGGGTTTAATTTTTTAAATTTGTTTTGTATGTTAAATTCTCACTCAAAATTTATCTATATTACGTTAGTATACAGGTTGGTGCTTCGCATGGCCTTTTTGTGGTGCTCTAGTATACTAATTATAAGTACTTGCTAGTTAATTTACTGTTGATGTGTCCAAAATAAAAATAGCTACGAAATTTTTAATTTATACTGTTGAAACACCCTGAATATGTAAAACTTATCTATATTATATAAGTATACAGGTCGGTGCTTTGCATGGCCTTTTTATGTTTTCTTTGCTATAAATTATGTATAGGAACTGATATTTTGTACCTTATTGCTAGTATCCGTTTTGTGACTGTTTGGTCTCCTCCTTTATTGTTTCTAGGTCTTTCGCTGTGTGTCTGGGGAATGTGGCCGTTTTTATCATCCACATTGTGTTTCAAAGTTGTTACACCCTGCGACAGAATCTGAAGCTAAAGAACTGGAGGGGAAGATTAGTAGTGGGGCATCATTTACATGTCCATTCCATAAATGCTGTGTATGTAAGCAGACAGAAATTGAGGGGGATCCTGACTTGCGGTTTGCAATGTGTAGACGTTGTCCAAAGTCTTACCATAAGAAATGTTTACCAAGGTTCTCATTGAAGTTCTAATTTTTTTTTTTCTCTTTCTTGATATCATTACTAGATATTATTATCCATTTTTTGTTTGTCTACTTGATGGTTTGGTGCTCTGTGCAGAGAAATTATTTTTGATGGGTCAGATGATGCGGATGGTGATGTCCTACCAAGAGCATGGGAACAACTTATGCCAAAGAAGCGCATATTAATATATTGCTTGTAAGGGCTCTGCAGTTGCAATTTTATGATTTCGTATCTTTTAATAAGCAAATTACTTGCCTAGCAATAGATTACTTACTGTTATGCTTAATTGTCTGTTAATGCATTTCGTAAATTTACCAGAGAACATGAAATTGACGAGGAACTTGCCACTCCTTTGAGAGATCACATAAAATTTCCATATGTAGCAAAGAAAAAGCATCCTTCAGAACTGCTGTCAAGCCAAAATAAAGTTCTGATGAAGAAAAGAAATCTGGTGGGAGATGCTTCAAGGAAGAAAACAAACTCGAAACCAACAGTTGACATAGGTAAAGTGCCTGGTACTGCAAAACATGGTGTTCCTATAAGAAAAGGTGACAGAAAATTTACTGGGGTAAATTCTTCAAAAAAATCAAAAGTTATGGATCATTCTCGGAAGCCTTCGAGCAAGACATCCCCAATGGTCAAGTCCACCCAGGACAAAAGTAAGCCTTCCCTGGGGTTAAGCTTATTTAACTTGTTGCACCCATCTGAAGATAATGGTGCAGGTGATGGTGAGCATGATCGGACCTGTACTGTTAAGCCTGTTGCAAGTAAAGCAAGCAGTTTGCCACCTCTAGATGCTGAGTCAGAGAGGAGGTGACACATGTTATTTTATTTCTTTCTGTTACATTGGCCCAAAACCGTTGAGCATTCTATTCCAAATTAAGTGAGCTCGTTTTGTGGCAATGTTTGTAAAGAAGAGTATTTAATTTAGAGTGATTTTGCAATAAGTAGCTGGTATTATGTATTAACATCCATTATTGTGAATGCAGAATATTGGCCTTGATGAAAGATGCGACTTCTTCTATAACTCTGTCTCAGATCAATGAAAAGCACAAAGTGCCAACCACACATGCATACTCATCAAAATACACTGTTGACAGAACCATTACCATGGGGAAGGTGGAGGGTTCTGTGGAGGTACTTCTTACTATCTAGTGTTTTCTACCATATATAAATGTTGTGTGAAGCTTCCAACTGGCAATTCACACATCTTCTTTGCATTGACAGGCTCTCCGCGAAGCTGTGAAGAAGCTAGAAGAAGGGGGAACTATTGAAGATGCAAGGGCTGTTTGTGGGCCTGGCCTTTTAAATGAAATGATGAAGTGGAAGGTACTAGCTTGTAGTCAGAAATCTCTATATGTAAATAACTAATTACTTTTACCCTACTAGCATCTGTGACGAGCTACTGTTTTAAGTTCCTAGCCTCTTAAAACTTTTAAGGCCTCTTTGATTTGCTGATTTGGTGAAGTTCACAAACTCTTGGCTTGAAGATTGTTCTTTTACTCTTGCAAATCAGAATTTTTTCAACTTGGCAACGTGGAATCAGTAGCTTGTGTAGAGTAGGCTTTTGTTTCTATATAATCAGTGACCTGTCAGATTGAATTCCCCAAGCAGGCACAAGTCCATCTGAATCAGCAGTTGCAGTATCTTTGATTTCCAAGAACTTAGGCATAACATGAGCAAACTGGATTACGTAGTTTTTACTCATATTTCTGGTTAAACGATCCCTAGTTTACCCCTGACGAAGCTAGACCCTTGAACATCATCAGTATTGTTTGAAGAACTGTAATAATTTAATGAAATCATCACCAACCAAAGTGTGTAAACTGATGATGGAAATGAACCATCGTGCGATGCAGAAAGAAAGTGAAAGCCGAGTCCAGGCATCTCAGCCATATATCTTATGAGCTATGAGATATTTATCTTTGCAAATTTCTGTAAATAGAATACATCATATTCAAGGGCTTCAATCAAAACAGAAACTCCACTTTCGGTTTCTCTCGTATGAAACTTATTATAATGTTTTTCCTCGTCTCAAACTCATTATATTGTCCTTCCTCGTGTTCAAAGTTCTATTCATGCTCTCTGCGGACAAGTCTACTTCTGATCAAGAATCTCAGTGTCTTCTCACTATGCTCTATGCTTAGTAACTCTTTATGTAATGACATGATCCAACTTCTCATTAACCTAATAAGTTAATCAGTCAACTTTTATGGCCCTAAATTCCTGATATGTACCGTAAAATCTTATATTCTCGATGAATAATTGGTTGATGAAATGAGATCCGGTACAATGGGTCTATGATTCAAATAATGTGGTGGAATGTTATTGCACTAATTGGGTTGCGTTTCTTGGATGGGAAAAGATAGTGTAACAGAGTTTTTCTTAATGATTGATTGTCGGAGGATTGAACAATTAATTAGTTCATATGGATGCATATATTTTACTAAGATGATATTTGTGACATCGTTTTGATAGAGTGGTCTTGGTTACTACTCCATAGTAGACTTTTTAATGTACAATTTCAGTAGATTAGTGAATAGTGATGCAGGTTTTCTTTATTACCTAAAATTTAAATGTAAAAATTCTTTTCTGTTTTTGCAGGGCAAGCTCCGTGTATATCTTGCACCGTTTCTGCATGGAATGCGCTACACATCATTTGGTCGGCATTTTACCAAGATGGACAAGCTTGAAAAGGTTGGTGGGATTTTATATTTCTCATGGTTGTATTAGCATTTATTTATGGACATAATTGCGATGCTTTGAATTTTCAAGTAATGATATTTTTGTGGTTGATTATGTTCGCGAGTACTTTACAAGAATTATATTCTGGTAATTATACTTATTGGACTCTTTTGATAAATGTCGTGATCCTAATTTTTTTTGGTTATTTTGACTATTGAGACTTGTGAACCTGCAAAATTTTAGTGCTTTCTTGTCTGAAGATCCATTCACTCTCTTCTGGTTTTAGTCCAATAGTTAAAGGTCATTTTATAGCAGCTGTGCACTCTGATTTATTCATAACTAGAAAGATTACTTGTATTTTAATATAATTGGGAGAATTTTGACATTAGAAGAGCAGGCTTGTAGTAGCAGATGATGAAAGTTAGAACTGCGAATATAACAGGGTAGAGGTTCTCACCATTTATAGAATTCGTTTTAGTATAAGAATACTAAATATTCGAGCCATATAATTATATAATTTTTATCACAGTATATTTAAATGAAAGCATAATGTAAAAAAACAACTTCTCATGTTGATTTTGCATTTCTTTGGTTTGGAATTCCTGAATATCTTTTGTGGATTTATGACAAAGGAAAGCCCTCCCTACCATTTTATTGATTCAAAATCCGAGGCCAAGGACAGGATCGAATTTGCGATTTGATCTACTATTCATATCCTAATAATATCTACTTGACCTTTTTCTTTAAAGCCTTATACACACATGTGGAGGCCGCCTCGATTCCATTGCAATCACCCTAGGCGTCCAACTATGTATAAGCATACATGTATATATGTTATTTGGAAATAATTGTAATATTGTTGGAAATTCTTAATGGTACCCTCGTAGAATGCCTTTCCCAAATGGTACGCCAAATAGTTTTGACTTCCATTTGGTACCACTCTACTATAATGTAATTTCATGCTATACCCCTCCCGTCTAACGTTATATGACTTTGTAAACAACATGAAAACACAAAGGAAATTAAATTGAATGCAACACTGAATCAAATTAAATTTTAGGAAAGTAGTCGGTAGATAAAATTGAATGTCTTTTTATTCCCGAATTGATATCTATGGAGACGACTATGGACACCCAGAATCTACAAGGAGACACCTTACCCATTATCCGTCATCTTTCGTACGTGACACCTTGACTGATATAGGTATTGAGGTGCAAGATAATTAGTGGTAAAATCATTCAGATTTCTTTTGAATTTTTTTTTGGATTCTGAATATAAAAATATATTTGCAGGTTGTTGATAAGCTTCATTGGTATGCTGAAGATGGTGACATGGTGAGAACTCCCCCTCCTCCCCCTATTTCACACACACACACACACCAATAATAAATGAACAGGGTACTAATTGCTTGAGATCATTCTTAGAAGCCAAGCAAAGTATTCTAATAATTGTAACTCAATATATATATATATATATGTGTGTGTGTGTGTGTGTGTGTGTGTGGTTTCCATAACGTATTATATTATATATATATATATATGGGTCACGCTCTATGGAGAACCACTCTAAACTGAGAACCTAAGAACCGGTTCTTAAATACAATAAAGATATACTGTACATAAATATAATAAAGATACACTTGCCATATTTATAATATAGATTAAATTTGTAAATTGAAAAAGGAAAGAAATCAGGAAAATGTAATGAATCTGTATTATTTTTTTTCCCAAAAATTTAAAATATTACACAATTTCATATCTTGCAAGAATCACGTAACAAAAACAATAATCAAGATTGGATATCATCAATTTGCAAGTTCAAATTTAAAATTTAGGGAAGTTCAAGTGTTGAGCTTTTAAAGTTCATGTGCGAAACTTATTTAATTCCATAAAAATAAATACGTTCTGCGTATGGCACTACATGTTCTATACATGAACTATCTAGATTTCCGAATTCACATGTAAGACATAAACACGATGTAGAACTTTCAAAGTTCATGTGCGGAACTTATATAATTTAGTAGTTATATAATTTAATAGAAATAAGTACGTTCTGCGTATGAACTTACGTATTTGCACTACATGTTTTTCACATGAACTTTCAGTTTCAGTTCCATAACATGTATATGATAAGAACACCTTTTATAAAGAACACCATCATAATACTTTATTTTTCATAAAACATGATTTTTTATGATAAGAATCATAAATTATAACAATTAAGCTTAAAATATCGAATCTAACGTAAAACCTTATCTAAATTTAAGAATCAAATGTTACATAGAATCCACTATAAAATCTTATTAATATTTTGTAACCATAAAATTATGTTTAATCGTGTTATATTTGATCCTAATATTTTATTAAATTCTATTTTTTATTTATAAAATACCATTTTTGATGTGAAAATTAGAATCTAAAAGTGATTTTATGTAAGATTCTATGGTGTTTTTTATTGTTCATTATATAAGGGTGTTCTTCATGCAGTAATGGCCTATATACATGTATATTGTATTCTATATGGGGAGAGAGCTTAACTGTCCAGACCTATTCTGTTGAATTTAAGCCTTTTGCATATTAAATCCGTGAGTGTTATCAAACAATGGGAAGCGTGTTCTTATCAATAGGATTGTTTATGGTTGTGGATTAGGCCAACACATCTAGACTAGAATGGTCTAATGTTGAACCTGATATCTATTGACTTGTTAACTATTATTACAAGGCGACTTCCAGAGTTCTAGTATCAGTTTGAGCATGTGTATATTTGTGGATAGACTAATAGTGCTATTCATATTCAAGACTCTGCATCATTCCACACATCTATAGTTTTTTGGTTTTTAGTAGACAATATAAGATATGCATGAAGGTATAACTGATTTCTTCTGTCAAAATATGCTAGTAAATTTTTTAGGCCAGTCTGTTGTGTATTTTATTCATCTGATTACCTGTTTTGTTTGTTTCTATAGATTGTTGATTTCTGTTGTGGTGCAAATGACTTTAGTTGTCTCATGAAAAAAAGGCTTGATGAGACCGGGAAGAAATGTTACTACAAAAACTATGATGTCATGCAACCAAAGGTGAGCTCTAATTGATGTTACAACTATCTGGATGATCAAGTATGTTTTTTGACTGAGATATTCTGGAATGATAAATTTCTCTCCATCCATTTATAATATGACTCATAATATTTCTTCTAAATGTTTTAAATTCCCTCCATCTATTTAGAATATGAATCAAAGTAGAGATTTGAGGGCTCGGAGATCCTACTTTACGTTTTTCAAACATCAAAGATGTTGAACTTCATCGATCTCTTGTGAGCTATATATATTTTGTTCAGTGACTATGCCACGCACCATCATGTTATTTACTTTTAGAACCAGAAACAAATTTTTATTTGCAAGCATAAACATGTTAGAGAATATGATATTACGATTTTGTGAAGCCTCTTTCACAGCATCGCACTACTGATTCTAAACACTTGGAAAGTGGTTGTATTTCATTTAGCATCAGTTTCTAATATCTGCCATGTAATTGCAGGATGATTTCAATTTTGAAAAGAGGGACTGGATGACCGTAGATCCAAGTGAATTGCCCTCAGGGTCAAAATTGGTGAGAAGCAATTTTGTATTCAGTAGACCAAATTATTTGTTAATTAACTTGCCCTTCAGAATGTAACGCTGGATATATGCAAAATGTCAGGAAAAAATAATTTTATCATTTCAGTTGCATGTAGTCTAAAGTGATAATATATGGTCATTGTCTTTGCATGTGATTGGGATGTTGACATATTGCAAATATCTTAACAGCTGCCTTTTGCAATTGGTCCTTTATAAATATACCTCAATACTCCTATCTGGTATCCCCTAATTGTGACTTGTGTCATCTTCTCTTCTTGGTCATTTTTAATAATATCATATGGCAGCTATTCTAAAAAAGAAAATTATGGTTTAAATTTTGTACCAAATACGAGAAGCTGCTTCGGAAATCTTGAGGTTCTTGTTTAGCTGCTATTTATTTCTTCCGTATTTACTTTGTCTTTGTATTCTGCAGATTATAAATGATATATATATATATATATATATATATATATATATATATATATATACATATATATTCTTAATGAATTCGAACTCTTTGTAGTTGAACTTTACATCAATCTTTGCAGTTAATTATTCTTCCATAAAGATACATCTTGATTGCAATTTCACCTCAATAATAATCTCTTTATAATTAAACTCCAAATAGTAGAAGTAGATTTTGAAATTTTCCAGTATATAGATCTCGTACAGTGAAGAGTAATTAGTATATAGAATAGTTGACACTTGAGGATTCTCCTCAGATTTGACGAGTTCTGGTGTCAGTTAATCAGAGAGCTAGGAAGCTCATTTAAAATAAAATTTAAGGCAGTTAATGGCGGGTGAAACTACTTGGGATGAAAAGTTTGCCCATTGACAGTCAGAGTTCGTATGCTTCTTGTTTCTCTCTTGCCAAATTTTACATCGATTATATTTGCAGTGTGCTTAATGCGTTAATTTTATCTATATTGATCTGTAAAAGACCTTTACTTTTGAAGCTCTAGCACTAATGTATTTTACATCTGCATTTTTGTGTCTTGACTAGATTATGGGGCTAAACCCACCATTTGGTGTCAAGTCTGCTCTTGCTAACAAATTTATCGACAAGGCCCTCAAATTTAAGCCAAAACTTATTGCTCTTATTGTTCCGCCGGAGACTGAAAGGTATTATATCAATAACCGTAATAGTAATATTTGCTCTGTGTATCTATACTGTGTTTGTATGTATCATGTGTTCCTTCTGCACCAGGTTAGATAAAAAGGATCCTCCATATGACTTGGTTTTTGAGGATGATGAATTACTTGCTGGCAAGGTAAGAAAATGTCTTAATAGTTTTCTTTTTGCTGAATGTTTTGAGTCTTTTCATTCTGATACTTTTCTTAGCGTACTTTTGTGTTTCTTCCTTTTCAGTCCTTTTATTTGCCAGGCTCTGTCGATGTAAATGATAAACAAATGGACCAGTGGAATGCGAAACCTCCACCACTCTCCTTTTGGAGTCGGAAGGACTGGACTGCTAAACACCAAGCAATTGCTAAAAATCATGGTGACTTGTATAGGAGACGGGAAATATTGCAGAGGGATGATGGTTGCAAAGAGACGTATGTCCATGAGTTTCCATCAGAGGATAAAAGGCATTCCAAGGAAATTCCCATGCAGTCATATACAACTGAAAAAGCTGAACTAAACGGAACAGCACCCAATGTGCCAGCACCCAATGTGACAGAGAGTCGCAAATTGGGTGGTTTAGGTTCTGAGGTTCATGACAGGCCCAAGAATCAGTTTAATGAGAAATCAGATAAGAAACGTGGTGAAGAAAACCATAGAATAGGATCAGGTGAGTTATTACAGGAGGAAAAATGGAGAAGAGGATTAGGTGATATATCATTAGAAGACAAACAGAAAAAGGGAAGATCAAGTGATGTATCAGTGGAAGGCAGACAGAAAATAAAAGGATCAGGTGAGATGTTGCAGGAGGAGAGGAAGAAAATAGGAGGATCAGGTGAACTGTCATGGGAAGAAAAACTAAAACAAAGAGGATCATTGGAGATTTTCTCAGACGACAAAAAGAAAATTGGTGGATCAGGTAAAAGGTCAGCAGACGAAGTGAAAAAGATTGGAACAGGCGAGCTATCTATGGACAAAAAAAGAAGAGGCTCACATGACATATCACCAGATGGCAAAAATAAAAGAAGAGTAGTAAGCGAGATGCAGGTCAGACATGATAGAAGAGGGTCACATGAGCTATCACTAGACGACAAAAAAGGAAGAGAATCATATGAGATGTCCATTTCCCCAGAGCCCAGACAGAAAATAATAGAGTCATGTGATATATCACCAATTGGAAAGCAGAACAGCAGTTTTCTGCGTCGCCAATATCAGCCCGTGGAGACAACCTCACTAGCAGGCATTCAGACCGAAAATTATCAGCACTTTGATGCTAGGGTATCTGGAACACAGCAGCTTGGAGCAAGATATGATGGGATAAGGGAGGATGCAATGGCCTATAGGTATGAAGCTATCCATGAGGATCCTTATCAAAGTTCATTGTATGATAATAGGTTTTCGGAAGTGCAGTTCCCAGGATATCAGAGGGAGAGCACAGAGTATCATGGTTATATGCCACAAATTGAGAATCCACCATGTCAGAGGAGCGGCTATTTTGGTAGCCATGATCCTAGAATTACCACTCCATATGAAAATTTTGGCTCTGCAGCCAATCTATCATATAATAGAAACAGCACCACATCAGCAACACAGCGGTATATCCCTAGGCTGGATGAGTTAAACCAGCCTAGAGTGAACAATCTAGGGCCTGATCTAGGCTTGCCGATGAGTGGTGTGTATGATCCTCGGGCATCCAGACCATACCCAGACCCAAATGGATATCATCCTGGTCCTTTTTTCAGGCAATAATTCGGCAGGGTTGCTGCATAAGTGCCTTAAAGAAGCTTAGACTATATCTTAGTGTTGCTTCTGGGTGATGTATGATTGCAGGCTTTTCCAACTATTTTGTGGTTTAACCGTTAGAACACTTACTATATCGCTGAATGGTTTAGCTCATTTGTGGTTTGAAAATTTATCAGGCTGCATCGTTGTGAAAGCATGAAGTGTTTTTTTTTATTGAACTTTAGTCATATATTATTATGTGGAAATAGTCGGAGTCAAATATGAGAGGTAAACGTGTGCAAGCTTCGACCTCGTTGAATTTCTAGTTCTGGTTAAGAATCCTGAATTTTGGACCGAAACGAACAGAACCTGACAAATTTTTTCTACAATAAATACTACTCCATTAGATATTCATTTCGCTCTTTCTCTAGTTCTCTACACCATTATCTGCTTTCTACATGAATTACATTTTTACATAACTCTGGGCACAGTTTTTATTTATAGTGCAAATTCACTCATGTGATGGTATTGAATCTCTACCAAAGATATGGGAGAACAACTATACAACATCATGTGACCCTTTGATGGGACTTCTACTAACAAATAAAGTAAAATTATTGTTAAATTTACAATATTAAAAAACCAATTCTCATGAAAAAGGAAATATTTTGGTGATGTTCCGTGTTCTTTATTAAGTGTTACCATATTATATTTATGAAAGAACCTATACATTGTTATAAGATCTTACTGGTCATTGTTCAAATTTGAGTTTAATTCTATAAGATTTTAATGGTAGTTGGTTTAAATTTGGGTTTAACTTTCCATTCGACCAAAAAAGGAAAGATTACTCAAATAATTAATAATACAACTTTCATACATATTAGAGATAATATTAATAACAAGAATTTGATATCGACTTTTTCTTATTTACCTTTTTACAAAATATGATATTTTGAAATTTTTACAAAAATACGATTTTAGAATCAAATGTATTCAAAATCAATTTCAAATTTAATGAAAAACATTACAATCATTTCTATAGGAAATGTTAAAGTTTGATTTTGGTTAAAAATCGTATATAAAAAAATTGCATTTATTTGTTTTGATTGCTATTTTTTTTTTTGCATTTGATTGTTTTTTTTATTATAAATCGTACTTTAATAAACATTCGAAGATAGTATAGTTACAAAAAAATTTAGGAAGAGATTACCTAGCAAAAAAAACAAAGTTTGGGGAAATTTTCTTGTAAATAATTTCTAAAGAATTTTTGGAAAATTGAAAAATTTATCTTTTTCTAAACACAATTAGATTCCATGAGATGTAATTTATTAAATGCTATACAATTATACCAAATAACTACACGAACGTAAAATAATATATAAAAATATTAGATAAAAGATTTCAGAACAGGACTAGTTTAGAAATACAAAATAATTATAGAAGTAATTGGAAATTAATAAAAACACGAACATAATTTTATTTTAATTTTCACTCCAAAACATGATAATAATAATTTAATGATAATAATGATAATGATAATTATTTAATAATAATAATAATAATATATTTTTTAGGATATTTACCAAAAATATTATTATTTTTTATTTATTTTTGCTATTTTATTATATTCTTCAAATATTTGCAAAAATAATAATTTATTTACAAAAATACGGAGATTATATATGCATCCTATCTATGTATTGCAACATGCAAATGAAAGAAATTGGAAAAAAAATGGAAATTTAACTTTCAGTTTTCAGTTATATTTGCAAGTTTGCAATATGCAAATGCATATGCAAATTCAACTTCCAATTAAAAATAAAATGACATTTTTATAAATAATATAATATTTATATATTATTTTTAAAAAAAATATCTTTATTAAAAATTTTATAGACAAGAATATTTATGAAAAACACATTAATTTTATTAAATAATGGAAAGTTGGAACAGCACTAATAAAATTTGCATTTGAAACCCAATTTGATAGACACACACAAACCCAAGCTGCTGCTGTTATTTTCAAGTCCATCATTATAATCAAATCCATCCCCTTGATTTATTTCTTTCATTGAACTGCTAAATTTCGAATCTTTACAATTCTTGAAATTTGATCGTTGGGTTCTTGTAATTAAAGGGTTGCAAGATCAATCACTTTATTTGCCTTCTGTGTGCTTGTATATATTTATTTGTTAATCATTACAGGGTTGCACCACTGGAATCTTGATGAAGGTGATGGAGAGTTTGCAGGATCTGATAGAAGAAGCTAAGCTTCGAACTGTTTGGTGGGCCCTTTGTATATTTTCTGTCTCTTACTTCTTAACACGTAAGTCTCTCTCTCTCTCTCTCTCTCTCTCTCTCTCTCTCTCTCTCTCTCTCTCTCTCTCTCTCTCTCTCTCTCTCTCTCTCTCTCTCTCTCTCTCTCTCTCTCTCTCTCTCTATCTCTCGCTCTCGCTCTCTCTCTCTCTCTCTCTCTCTCTCTCTCTCTCTCTCTCCGTTTATTCTTGGGCTGCTTTGCTTTTATTCATTTGGTAGCTGCTATGTTCAATTTATGTGTTTATAATTATGGTTTCGTATGTTGAGAAATTGTTAAAGTTGTGTTATAGGTTAGCTGGGGATGTAATGGACTATGAGGATATTTGGTTGACATTTTGTGTGTTTGTTCTTTTTCTGAATCACTACTATACATTTTGTTGGTATCAATTCTGTGAAGCAAACACACCATTAGAAGACCAAGAAACTCCGTAGTTAGGACTAACCCCGAGGACCGGAACCACGCTTTTAATTCAGTGTAGGCTTTGTGGAAAGAATGATTAGATTTAACAATTAGTATCAAACTTGGTTGCTTGAATTAAATATATGTAATGCCATAATTGATTTTTTTTATATTAACTTGAACTCTTGTTGATTTCTTGTCACTGTCTGTTGTGCAGATACAAGTAAATCAATGTGGATGAATATCCCAATATCTGTTCTTATGGTTTCTGGTTTACGAGTTATACTAAATGAAGTCGATTTCCACTGGAAGGTTCGAAATATCCAACGAAAAACATATCTATCCCACTTAGAAAAGAAGCAGTTATCTGTCAATGATTCTCGTCTTTCTGCCATGCTACCCCCTCCTAAAAGGAAGAGGAAAATCAATTCTCCCATAATAGAGGCTGCAATGGAGGAGTTTATTAACAAGCTTCTGCAGGATTTTGTTATAGATTTGTGGTATGCTGAAATAACACCTGATAAAGAGGCCCCTGAATTGATACGTGCAGTAATCATGGATGTTCTTGCTGATGTATCTGGCCGGGTCAAAGATATAAACTTGGTTGAACTGTTGACAAGGTTGTATTTGAACTGTTTCCCAATTTATTTGATATGGTTAAGAACCTTTATAAAGGTTGAGTGCTTTAAGTGATCAAAAACCCAATATATTTCCAATTTAGTTGATATAATTAAGAACCTTTCTAAAGGTTGAGTATGGTGGTGCTTTAATTAATCAAAACCCATTACATTGCCAATGTTTCAGGGATGTCGTGGACCTTATAGGGGACCATATTGATCTCTTTAGAAGAAATCAAACTGCCATTGGCATTGATGTCATGCGAACTCTGTCGTCTGAGGAAAGGGATGAGAAATTGAAGCACCAACTTAGGGCTTCTAAAGAGCTTCACCCGGCATTAAAGTCTCCCGATTGTGAGTACAAGGTGTGAGTAAAGTGTTCTCATGCAAAATATTTCCCATATTTTTCACTATCACACTATCAGACAACTTTATGTTCTTGTAGGTTCTTCAACGCCTTATGAGTGGAGTCTTAGCTGTAGCACTTAGGCCACGCGAAGCTCAAAGTCCGCTCGTCCGGTGCATTGCTCGGGAGCTTTTAACATGTTTGGTGATGCAACCATTGATTAATTTAGCAAGCCCCGAGTAAGTTGTCTTGGCATTTTTTTATGCTTTCTTGGTGTTTCATGTCTTATGGAAGTTAAAAAAAATAATAAGCAAGATACATGGGTAATAAAGTTCTACAGATTTCATTTATTTGCTTATATATGCAAGTATCTCATTCTCCACATAGCTAAACACTTAATGGTTACCTCTAAATTTATATTCAACAACCAGCAGTTAGTCAGATATTTTTCTGTAACAACTCGTGGGGGAGGTTGATGTGATTCACTAGAGTTATTAAAAAGTAAAAATGATGGCAAAGTATGATATGTCACTTCCATTTTTGTTTACCATCTATTGAAGCTTGTCAGTGTTAAGTAATGACTATGAGTCCAGACCAATTCTATGTAAATTTGGGTGTAGGGAGAAAGCTAGCTCGGTTTCCAGTCACAGTGTTGGATAACTTCCGTGATTGTTGAATTTTTTTTCTTTTGATTCCGTTTAGTATGATTGATGCTTGGAATCATCTTCTCTGTGCTCTCTGTGTGCATAATCTGTTCGATTTGATAGTTGTTATCAGTAATTATCACTTTTCCAAATGAAATGGCGAATCGATATCTGTTTACCAATCTGGTTGTGGGTATGTTTCGTTGACTTCCACACTGCAGTATATGTGAAATGGAACCACTGGCGGATCTAGCCAAATATTTTAACCCAGCGAATTTTTTTTTTACGATGAATAATATATTTCATATATCAAAAACAATTGTTGCAAGTACAGAGGCTTGAACTTCTGTATCCACTCTTTAGCTCTCCACCCTCTCTATTTTTAATTTTGTTTAAACTCATATAATGAAAATCCCAACTAATTATTTAGTACACCACAGAATATTTACCCAGAAGTAAAAAAGTTTTCTACTATGAACTACAAATTTTCACCCAGCTGGAGCTGGGCCCGCTTACCTTTAGGCCCGCCTCTGAATGGAACAATCTGAATTTCGTTGTATTAATAATCTCTGTATTTAGTTTGCTTCATAAAATTTACAGTGTTACTTGGGATTTCCACTCTAATAATATTAGTGGCCACATGTATGAAAATTAAATTAATGGTTTAGTCTCCTATAAACTGGTATAATTTGTGTGTATATCTTCTCTTGCTAGATCAAACCTTAACATACCCGTTGTTTAACAGGTATATCAACGAATTGATTGAACATATATACCTTGCTATTAAAAACTATGGTTTTGAACAGGCAGGTGATGATTGCTCACCTGTTGTAGATGGTCATTTGCGCGATCATGTTCATGCTGACTTTCAACATCATAGCTCAGATCCCACTAATGCATGCAATCGTGGGACTGATTTGACATCTTCGAATTGCAATACAGCAAGAGAATTATCACTGGTGGGTTCAGGCACCAGTCATGATGAGTATTTGCAGCATCTTTCTGCCGAATGGGTTCGACCACTTGAGGCAGCAAGCCAGCGTAGGGCAGAAGTTCTTATGCCTGAAAATCTTGATGACATGTGGACAAAAGGAAGAAATCATAGAAAGGAGGTCAGGAAATATACAAGCACCGGAGTTGAGACTCAAGGGACTAAGGGTTTAGAAGTAAATAGTGTGTCACTCTCAAAAGGTACTGAAAAGGGAATTGTAGCTCAGAAACCAGAAGTTTCTACCAAAAACAAAGCTAAAGCTTCAGCTCAAACACCATCTAGCTATCCTTCAGATTTCCGTCTGTTTAGTCAGAGGGAAAATGCTGAGCATCTTTGTAAGGAACCAAGCAGGGTTGTATCTTTTAAGGCCGATTGCAATGCTGATGAATCCAGTGATGCACTTGTTGCCAGTGGAAACAGAAGTAAGATGAAAAAATCAAATAGCACTTCTGATTTGGTTACTTTTCCAGATAGGAGTACTCCTTTTACAAGCAAAATTGGTGGACCAATCATATCAGAGTTCTACAGTCCAGATTCGGGTGGGCATAATCAAGTGGCTACTGTTAATAGTGCTTCTCTTATGGTGTTATCTAGCGAGTCACATACACCCAAGCTTAAGAGCAGGGTAGGATTAGTTTCTCTCTCTTACTTCCTGATAATTATTTTTGTCGTTTAGGTAGTAAGAGCACTTGTGCAGAATTACAGAGCATTAATTGTAGGCTGATAGCATTGTCCCCAGACCATATTCAGGCATCTTATATATTTTCTTACGGGTGATAGATATGACTTCTGATTCTAGCTTCTTTTCAGGTTATTGGAGCATATTTCGAGAAACTCGGGTCAAAATCTTTTGCTGTTTATTCAGTTGCAGTGACAGACACTGAGAACAACACTTGGTTTGTTAAACGGAGGTCTTGTTCTTATAATTGTGCTTTTTATTACTAGCTTGAATTGTGCATGCTTCTATATCCTTTGCTAATGATAAATGCATTTCTCACTCCTTTATTATTATTTTTTAGATTACTGTTTTTATTGTTCACTTTATCGAAAAGTTGATACAGATGTAGACTACCATCACAATTCTATAAAGTGTTTTTGTTTATCTCATTTTAATTAGCTGTATTATGTCTTAACAGATACAGAAACTTTGAAAGATTGCATCGGCATCTCAAGGACATTCCTAATTATACGTTAAATTTGCCTCCCAAAAGAATCTTCTCTTCGAGCACAGAGGACACTTTTGTGCATCGACGGTGCATTCAGCTTGACAAGTATTTGCAAGTAATTCACTTTCTACCCTGTGTAGCTTTAATTATGCATGTAATATTTTCTGATCGGTTTGGGTACAATATTTCTGTAAGGATCTACTATCAATAGCTAATGTCGCGGAGCAACATGAAGTGTGGGATTTTTTAAGTGTTTCTTCAAAGGTGATAATCCTTTCTTTTCTTAATCTTGGTCTCTCTTTTCCACAAGAGTCTCATTGTAGGTCAATGCTAGTAATCTTCTCTTTAATATCAAATAGTGTTGTGAACTGATAGAATTTTGTTAGAACATAGTTCTGTACCTAGATGTCAGGAACTATAAACTGATAATGTGAAATTGTATATGTTTCTGGTGTTGTGTGTAAATGAAGTAAATGCAGAAAACAATCAGGAAATGTAGAGATATAGCAGAGATTGAATATAGAATAGCGATAGAACTAAAACCTGAGAGAGATAGCTTGTAGAGAAAGTCAATTTCTAGAGAAAACAGTAGAGAGATAGCTTGTGGAGAAAGTAAGTTTTTAGAGAGAAACATTCGATATAATTAGAGAGAGAGTTTGGTGGAGATGAATCCATCTTTATAATATTTAACATAATGGAAAATAACATCTGCTACTTATATATAGTACTCGTATCAAAGCGACGTGGTAAATGTGATTTTAAAACTGAACCAGATTCTTTCTGGTTAAAGAATCTTCTACTAGTTACTCTGGAAAAAGGATCAACACTCCTCCCCAACCTGATATATATATATATATATATATATATATATATATATATATATATATATATATATATATATATATATATATATATTTATAAGCACTCATTTCTAGGGCTGCACAACTTTCCGGTCTGGACCGGTAAATTAGACCGGACCGGGTCTACCGGTCCAAGGACCAGACCGGACCGAATATAACCGGTCCGGTCCCCGGTCCATAAAATCAAAAAAATCCGGTCTTCGGTCAGGTCCGGTCCAAACCCTGAAAACACCCGGTTCGGACCGGATTTTATGTATATAGTTAATTTTACACTATTTTGTCTTTTAAATTATATAGATTAATGATTAAATATTAACACATAACATATTTTAGTGATCCAAATTGGTAAATAATAAATTTATGAAATAGTATATATAAACACTATAATATAAATGATTAAATTTCATATTTCATACTATATATAATTTATAATTACGTTTACAAATTAATGTTACTTTACAAATAATATGACATTTACTTATTTTTAAACTTAAATTAACTTACCAAGTAATTTAAATATCAACAAAGAATGAAAATTAAATTATAAAAATTAATATTTTTAAAAAATATTAACTAACCGGTCCATACCGGTCCGGTTCCGGTCCGGATTTTTTCGGTCCAGTCCCAAGACCGTTTATGACCGGTCCGGTCTCCGGTCCATGAATTCAATAAAATCCGGTCTTCGATCCGGTCCGGGTCGATCCGGTCCGATCCGGTTTTGAACCTTTGTGCAGCCCTACTCATTTCTATTACAAAGAAAGGGGGCTAGAACAACCTAACGCCTTGCTCTTGGGAACTTATACATGGATTCTATATGTACCAACGAATTGTGACACTGACAATTGGTTATCTACTAGCAATGAATTCCTCTTTCATTACTTTATTCTTTCCATATCCCTCTCCTTTGTCCGTAGTTACTCATCAAAAAACCAAATTTACCTATACGAGAGTGAGGAGAAGAACATGAAACTTCCCACTTTTGATGTTCCACGATTCTGCTAGTTTAAAGACTAAGGAGAAGGACATGGGTCGCTAAGTCAGAAAAACGAAAGCTAGAAAATCTTCCCAAGTATAGGATTTAAACCTACGAGTCTGCCACTAAGTTATTGAGGAACAACGGGCTTAGGGAAGCCGGATCTTGTTCTTTGGACCAATCTATGACCGAACAAGAAAGAATTTTGTCACACTTATAACTAACTTCCCCGACATTAGATGTTACCACTTACCCTATATTGTCACAATATTGAGTTAACCAAAAGTGAATACTCCACAATCATATTGAACCATATGCTTTAAAAATGTTAAGTAACCAGCACATCTAAAACCTCGAGGTGTTAGAACCAAACAGACAAACAAACAAATATTATCATGTTAAGTAACTAACACATCTAAAACCTTAAGGTGTTCGAGAAAGGTTTTATTCAACAAAAAATTGGAAAAAAGAGAGAAATATGAAATAGGATATTTTGTGTGTGCATGTGGAGCTTTGGGACTATCTTTTTGTTTGTATTTCTTTTAATCGTTTATTAATACAATCTTCTTTGTTTCTGAAGAATTATTCTTTTGGAAAGTCGCCTTCTGTGATGAGAACCTTGGCAGGTATGGTTTTAAATTACTCCTATGTTCCTCAATACTCAATACTTAATACTCAATAGCACTTATTAGGTTTACTAGAGTAAGCATTTTCACTCTTGTTGTACTTAAGTCCACAACCAGATTATTAATTGACGGGGAAATGGTTTTAAGATTTACAAAATTTTTGTGATTGTTTAATTAAGATGAGACTAATAATTGCAAATTGCTTTTTGGATATTGTGATGGCGAAATGGATTTTGTGTAAAGAAATATAGTTCATGAACATCACTTTAAAAATCTGCAATCAAATTTTAATTGAATGAAGATAAAATTACAATAGTACTTGTAAAAATGATGGCTGATGAGCTTTATTGTCCCCAAATTGTTAAATAATTTCGAATCCATCACATTAGATGAGCAATATCAAGCAGTCACCTCACATTAAAACATTTAAGTCTGTTAATACCATATTTTTCTTGTAAGCTGGGGCGCTTTTAATGTATATTAATTGACTGTTGTTAAGGTCATAAGTCTAAATGTGCATGCCTTAAAGCTTTTCTTTGAAAAGATATTAGATATTAAATTGATTCATAGATAAAGGTTACTGAAGTAGTTGGTTAATTGACTTAGTGTAATGTGCAGACCGACGGGTTTAGGTTTTGTCATTCGCTTCTTATGTTAAAAGCTCTTCTTCTTAGTGTTAAAAGCTTTCATGATTTAAATGATTATATTCCACTTAACACCTGCAGTAACCTTTATATGTCTTAATTCTTAATGGTGCTGAATTGCTTGCTTTTATTATCCATATCATTGATGACTTTAAATTTTTTCATTTGGTCTTAGTCTTGCAAGTTTTTTCTGCCTTTGCATTGTAGTGAATGTGGATGATGCTGTGGATGACATTGTACGTCAGTTCAAAGGGGTGTCAGATGGTTTGATGCGAAAAGTTTCTGGCTCATCCTCCGCAGCATATGAACAATCTTCTTCAAATTGTGGCAGGAACTTTACCATAAAAGAAGATGAAATTGAAAAATTGATTTTAGGACAACATACTGTAGATTCAGCTAACAGTTATTCTGACGACGGGGAAGGTGAAAAAGGTGCAATTCATAGCGGCGAGAGATCTTTCACAGAAACTGATCAATGTCATTCAGATAATGAATTGAATTCGGAGGAATTCTTGGCGACATGCGATGAAAAGCCTAGATTAGATGCTGATAAACATACTTCAAAGGTTCAGTCTGAATCACCCAGCATTAGTGGATTTCCTAGAGCTAATATTCCAGTAACTTCTACCCTTTTGGAAGATTTAAATGGGGTCCCACAAGAGGTAACTTGTGTTGACTCTTGAACTCTATTGATGTTGCTGTCTTGTATTTAGCGGAGTTTCTAATTTCTCCATGTAGTTTTAATGGATTATTGTTGCAGTAGGGAAATGAGCTACTTGAGGAATTTCGTGTTCTAAATAGACACTTTTAGCATGCCTAAAAATTTGTTATTTTTCCTCAATAAACAGATTTTTAATAGGATGAATTTGCTTTCTAATTATAACACTATAATATAAACTCTGCATCACATTATTTGAAATATTGTCATTGATTGCTGCTGTTGAATCTCTTTGTTTATGTTTTTTCAACAAACCTAGTATCATTGTAAAGCAACCCATTTATTATATGCTCTCACTAGAGGATAGTGGAGCATTTCAATTGACATGATATAAATTTGGGAGATAAGATAAATGCTTTGAGAACGAGAACATCATAGACATCTTTGACCAAAATTTTCAGTCATTGAAGAGATTTATGTTGATAACAAGCATGAAACAGACATCTTATTAATAATTTATAAAATGTGAAGCTTAGAATATTCATCCAAGTTGTAGGTGTGCCCCTTCATTATCTTGGAAGCAGCAATTATTATTAGTCTATAACTGGTCATAGGTCTGGTGTTGTCTTTTCCTCCTAATTTAAGTTAATATCCCAGAGATTGCTAGGTCAAGACCTTGTAAGTAGCACCTAGGAGGTTTGCTAGGTGTGTCATAGGCAGAGGGCTAAGACGGATGATATATATTTTCTATTCTTTTAAATCAATATCCAAGATAAAGTTTAGATGTGCACATTTTGTGATTAAAAGTAATAGTAGTATCTCATGTGATGAGTTTGATTTCATGAATTAAGTTTTTGTATTATAGCTATAAGTTGCTATAAACATATTGTTCGTTTCCCTAAAAGTCTAAAACCTTGATGTGAATTCATGCGGAAACCTATGTAGTTTTCACAATGATTATCATAGTAAACCGGCACCTAGGTGAATGCCTATTACTTGTCTGTGAACAGTGGTTGTAGTTTGGAGGAAGTTATGTGCTTGGTTAGTTTTTTGATTGATAGTATTTTTGTGTAACTGATGATAACTCCTATTTTTTATTTTCTGTTTGTAGTGGGTACCACCAAATTTAAGCGTGCCTGTGTTGAATCTAGTAGATAACATCTTTCAGCTGAAGAGGAGAGGCTGGCTCAGGTGAGATAGCTTTCGTTGTTCATACAGCATATAGTTTTATATTTTACCGTCTTAGTATTTCATTGAATCATGTTTCCCAATGTTAGGTCAATGAAGTTAGGCTTAGGAATAGGCTGCAAAAAGGATTTATTAGTAGACATTTTTAAATGTGGGTTTCTTATGTGTTTTGATAGAGAGAGATTATACATTTGAATGGGTTATAGTCGACTTGACTATAGCCGCCATAAAGCTCAGAATATCAAGTACATAGAAAAGCTGATACAGGATATCCAAATGACTGGGAGCCAACCGTTGAGGATTCAATAATTGTTTACTCTATTTCTTTTGTTAATTATTTTCTTTCTTTTGTATTCATTTATATGGCCTAAAGAAAAAACATGTCAAAGCTCCTTTCTTGTAAATTGCTCAACTTGGCATCTGTATGATAAGCACGTGGCATGCATTTTTTATGTTTCCGATTTCACTTTCTACTTATCGAATCTCTCGAAGTATAATATTTAATGAAATTGATTTTTATATGCATTAAACTCTAACTGCTTTTTTTTTTAATGGTGCAGAAGACAGGTCTTTTGGATTTCAAAGCAAGTACTGCAGTTGGTAATGGAGGACGCTATTGATGATTGGATGATAAGGCAAATTCATTGGATCCGAAGAGAGGACATTATTGCTCAAGGAATTCGCTGGGTTCAGGATGTAAGTATTAAATGCTTTAACTTTATAATTATTTAAGTGAGTTGTTTGAAATTAAGTCTACACTTCTTCCGGAAAAAAAAAAAAGAAGAAGAAAGTTTGCATTTCCTAGTTGTGATCATATTCAAAAGCTGTTTTACAGAAACCTACACTATAATAATTCTCATCTGCTTACATAAGAGCCCACAATATAAGTGTGGTGTTTAAAGTTTAATTGACAATATTTTGTCAATGAGACTGAACTGGCTGGTAAATAAAACATTACAAGTAGAAGCAGAGTGGTTCCAATAAATTGCAAGTCTCATAGGTAATTGTGGCATTGAATCATACGGAGCATGTTAGATTCAATCTTTTAAACTGTTGATCCTTAGTCTCATTGACTGTTTGCCTATTGGCTTGATTGTGAATATTCTTCTGATATTGGTATATCATTTACTAATCTAATGCCTTGCTTTAGTATTGGATTTGAAATGTATAATCTAGCTGATTGCGAATATTCTTCTGATATTGGTATATCTCTTACTAATTTAATGCCTTGTTATAGTGTTGTCTTTGAAATGTATAATCTAGCTGAGTACGGAACTTGTTAACCAGTATCTGGTTATTTTCAGCTCACAATTTTGGTGCAATTTTTTTATGTTTTAGGTTCTTTGGCCTGATGGTGTTTTCTTCCTGCCCTTAAATACTAAAAGTAAAATAGATGATTTTGAGCGAGGTTTACAGAGTACAACCCATTCAACCAGAAGCGCGGGCTCCAAACCAGGGTCTTTTGAAGAGCACCTTGAGGCTGCTCGGAGAGCCAGTGATGTCAGGGAAATTTTATTTAGTAAGCACTAGTTTCTCCTCTCTTTTAACATTTAATTTACAACCTATGCTACTTTTACCAAACATTTAGCATCACTTGAAGCAAGATTGTATTCTATATTCTGAGTCTGGACCTTTTAAATGGCATTCTTTCTGTGGGCAGTGCAGTTATGTTTCGGTTATCTATTGTATCACCAAAAGTTTTACATTACAACATTTGAATAATTTTTATTTTACATGTTGATGAAGATACTATCTTGTAAGCAGGACCCTTGGTTTTTTACTTGATTAGAATCAGAGAAAAATAGACCACTTCTGCAAATCTATGCATTACCCCTCTGTTGGCCGTGCTCTTAATTTTTCATCTAACATTTATATACCCCTGATGAATGTGGAACACATGATGTTGACAAAAATAAAACGACTTTTTTGTTTTCCTTCTAGATGGAGCTCCAGCTGCTCTTGTTGGCTTGATTGGGCACAATCAGTACAAGCGTTGTGCTCAAGACATTTATTTTTTCCTGCAGGTAAAGTCTCTTGAGCAAAATATATTTTTTATGCCATATTTATGGCATATTTAACAGAGTTGTCGTAACTTAAAATCATTATTGTAATGCAAACAGTCCAGAATTTGTTTGAAGCAACTTACATATGGGATCCTCGAACTTGTACTTGTGTCCATTTTCCCGGAACTGCGGGAAATTGTGTTGGATATGCGTGAGAAGATGCGTGATGATGAATCTGTATAGTAAGCTTTGTTTTTTGTGCGATGATGTTTGTCTTCGGGTGTACTCCATAATTCAGTCTAGAAATTTCTGGCCTCAAAGCTCTCGACTGGTGTCACCACTATTCTCAACTCAAAAGAACATACAGTTGAACCTCGATGTAGTAATAATCGATAAAGTAATAACCTCACTAAAGTAATATTTTTTTCCGGTTCCGACATAATAGAAACAATGTATTTTTACTCTCGATAAAATAATAAACTCGTTAAAGTAATTTTTTTCCATAGTCCCGAGGCTATTACTTTAAAGAGGTTTAACTGTAGTTTTTCCTTTCTTGATGTCCATATGGGTTGTACAGTGATGTTTTTTTTGTAAACCAAGAGTTTAGTTAGGCGATGTCGTAATTTCTCTTTTGGGATTGTTAGCTTTAGTGCCCAGTCCTAATCCTAATCTTACAAAAGTTGCAATTATGTACAGACATAGTTATGAACCTTAATCTCATTCTCATTAACTCTTCTCTTATAGTATTCCACTTAGTATCACACAAAATTAGGTTCAAAATTTGAAGTTAGTTTGTGAAGACTGAAGTGTATTCATGGTGTAGTTGGGAATTGAGATGGTGTCGACTATTCAAATATTTTATTTTACGACTTTTTTTTTTGTCGCACGAAAAACTTTTTGAGGTTTTAACTATTTTGTTTATTTTGTGACTTATATTTCTGTCACACAAAAAAACTTCTGGATATCATTCAAATGAGTTCTCGGTATAAGAAATTCGATGACTACATTTTTGTGACTGTTCGATATCCTATAAAAATACGTTTTTTTAGAACTGTCATTTAAAATTAAGAGGTCACTTTGTGATAGTTGGACGTGAAAGACAACTCTACTATGCTCTGATGAGTTGAAATGAAGGTTAATCATTTTTACAAGGTCTACTAACGTTTTTCGTTATTGATTCATGCTGATTGTGTTCATCTGGAAGTTGGTTTGTCGTTTATGAAGCTTGTACGATGATGTAGGAGTTAGGGGTGGTAATTTCGGGTTTTGGATCGGATTCGTATCGGGTCAGATTGTACTCGGTTATTTTGGTTGATTTTTTCTTAACCCTAACTCGCACCTACCAGATTCGTGTCGGGTTTCGGATCATTTCGGGTTTCACCACCTAAACTCTTTTTTAGAGTGACTGAAAATATACTCTTATATTATATATTCCCTCTCTCCCGATTTATATGGACGGATTGTTTTTACAAAAATTTTAAGGAAAAACAGTTCATTTCTCTTTCATTGCACGTGAAAGTTACAATTCAAATGTATAATAATTAATAAGTATTGTACCCACAAAGTGTAAAAAAGGGCATGACATGTAGAAAATATTGTTATTACTATTAAATAATTATAAATCAACTAGCGAGTCTCCATCATTGCACGTGAAAGTTACTTTATTGTACTTAAATTTAGTTATTTTAAACATAGAGTATTTCAAAAGCAGCGTTATAAAAAGAGGATTCATTAATTTTTGGATCTTTTTTGGGTTTCGGGTTCATGTCTGATTGTACCTGGTAATTTCGGGTTGAATATTTATTGATCCAAATTCGTATTTTTTCGGATTGGGTTCGTATCGGGTTTCAGATTGGGTCGAAAATTGCCACTCCTCGTAGGAGTTATATAACATTTAGGTTTATAAGTGTAAAGTTGATATGAGATGGTGACTCGTAAATGAAAATTTGATGATCAAATCTGAGAAATCAGATTTGTACTAACATTAACTGAATTTTTAGGATTAGTCATGTTAGCTGTATTCTTAAAAAAAAAACAAGAGATTACAAATTTTCAATACTTCAAAAAATTTAAGATACATGGAATGATAGGTAGGATAGAATGCGAGTAACTTTTTTCTCCCTACTATAGTCTGGTTGTGATATAATTAATTTCTCTCCACTATACGGATCGATTTACATCACGCATCTATTTGAGTGAAAATTTTAAGATGTTTAATCAAATTTCTATACTTCCTCGACTCAAAACTCGTTCTAGTATTTCGATATAAAGGCTTACACCTTACTTCCAAATTTAAATAGGAAAGAAAAACAATAAAGGATAATTAAAATAGTTTTATTTTCATTTATATTTGTATTTTCGAATTTTTAATAGAGACTAAAAGTAAAATGAAAATGACTACAAGTATATTGTCATTGCAAAAATAGAATGAAAGTATTTTAGTTCCTTAATGCTTACTTTTCTCACTTTTGAAAAAGGGGAGCAGGATCTTAGGCATTGAACCCTTGGGAACCAATTTTTTTTTTTGCTTTGTTTTAAAGACCATGGATGGACAGAGGAGATCTTTTTAATGATATGTCATATATTCGATTTTTTCCTCTTCTTTATAATTTTTATATCGTTCTTGTGATTCATTTGGATAGAAAAAAGATAACTAATTTTAAATTCTTCTTCCAATATTTTATTCTTGAAAAAGGAAATGGAACTCCAATGGAGACACAACCATTGGTACAAAGGAAGTAGTTGAACCATTTTTTTTAGTTCCAAACATCATGCTTTTAAAATTCGGGCTTAATTTGAACTTCCGAGTGTTATCTAGGTTTTCTATAATTCATAGTTTTAAAATTTTGGACCGAAAATGATTTTACTGAAAAATACATAAGTCTGTTTAACGTCTATTGGCGGGACATGATGTTTCTCGAATTAAATTTCAAATTTTAAAATTTTCAAATATTTAGAGTAAGATGCATAACCAAAACGCTTGCGAAATAATTAGCAGTAGTAAACTTCAAATATAAATTTATCGTAACTTTAGAATTATATCCCGAAAGTAAGGCTGTAAATGAGTCACTAGACCCGATATGATAGGGAATCGTTTGCTTGAATTCATGACCCGATATGTTTGTGAATAGTTCGTTGTTCTATTCGAAAAAAGTTCGATATGAATTCGGTTTAATTTGTAAACGAATTAAATATGAGCACGATTTTAAAATTCATCTCGTAAATGAGTTGAACTTGAGCAAGAAATAATTCAACTCAAAAATTCGCGAACAAGTTCAATATATATTTCGTAAATAAATTCGCTAATACAATTCGTGAATATAATTTATGAATGAGTTTGAACACAAATTTGATATATATGCTCATGAACATAATAAAGTCTCTAGAGTTTTTAAATTCATTATAACTAATAATAGAAAATTGTATATGTAACTATCTATAAAGTAATATAGTAGTTTATTTTATCTATTTATTATTTTCTATTGTCAAATCCATAAATTATTTTTGTATAAAGAAAAAAATATATGTTACATTATCAAATATATCATTATTTGGTCATGTATTAACTAAATTTTATTCAAGTTCAGCTTGTTGATAAATCTAAATTAAAAACATATTTTTAGCTTTCGAGATTTTATTCTCCTATTTTCTTTTTACCTTAATACATTAAAAAGTTTTTAGAAAAATGAAATATCAAAACGAGATTATGAGTAATATTCCTGAGATGTTCACGAGTTAGTATTCATGAAAGGTTCGCAAATAATATCTCATGAGACATATCATGAATAACATTATTTTCAATAAATCGATCCATAAACAAAATATTGGATCGATAAGTTCAAGAGCTTTTTTCATAAATACCCCCAACATATAGATATCTTTGCAAAAATACTATTATTTTAAAGTTCTTTTACAAAAATCATGGTTGTAAAAATCGGTATAAATCGGTCGAGGTACCGATTTAAGATTAATCGGGTAATCGGGGATTAATCGGAGTTCTAATCGGATATTATAATAATATTTAATATATTAGTTTAACTTACAATTAAACTTATCATTTTAAATAAATTTACAGGATTAATCGGATTTCAAAAATAGAATCGGTTGGTTACCTTACAAAGGATTAATCGGGGATTAATCGGGTAAATAGGGGATTTTTAGAACCATGGGTAAAATACCATCTTTTGGAAAAAAATTACAAAAATACGAGATGCAACTATATTCAACCGGATGCAACTATTTTGACAATTTAATGAAAATACTATCTTATTTGTAATGGCTGCGCAGCAGGTTGCATTCTGTTGCATATGCAACTGAATGCAACTAAAATTGTAATTTGAATTTTCATTTTTTACAAACTTCTAGATCTATATAAGGGCTGAGCATCATCAAAAAATGGAAATTTAACTTTTAGTTTTTAGTTGCATTCAGTTGCATATGCACATATGCAACTGAATGCAACTAAAAATTGTAATTTCAATTTTCATTTTTTTTACCAACTTCCAGATCTATATAAGGGCTGAGCATCATTAAAAAATGGAAATTTAACTTTTAATTTTTAGTTGCATTCAGTTGCATATGTAGTTGCGTTCAGTTGCATGTGGTTGCATTCAGTTGCAACTGTTATAAATAGAAAGTTGCAGTGGAGAACAGAACGGATGTGTTGGCCTGCGACCCCAGTGGGCGGAGATGGGGGAGAAGGGCGGAGATGGGGGGTGGAGAAGAAGGAGATGGGGGTGTTTAAAACGAGTTCTTGGTTTTTGCCCGTTTTTAAAATCCTTTGTGCTTCATCACTGTTAATTGTTCATGTAATTCGTGTTAGGGGATAGTTTCGTGTAATTTGTTTTTATGAAAAACGGTAGTTCGTCGGACATGATCGTAGAGGTCACCGGAAATTTATCGTTTGTGGTCGATTATGGTTCGATTATTGCGTTTTGGGTTGTATTCGACTGCCAGTTGCTGGGTGTTGGTTTAGTACCGGTTTGTAGGGTTAAAATAGCAGATTTGGGTGGGTTCTGGTTGGTACGTTTGAACTCGCCGGCGACCGAATTCTGGGGAGTTCCCAGTTTTCGGTGAAAATCCGGTATGTTCTTACATTTTTCGGTAGGTTCTTCGGGAAAGGGTTGTTTGATCTGTTGGTCAGCAGCTGTGAATGAAGAAGAAGGAGAAGGATGGAGGTTGGAGAAGAATGGTGGTTGAAAAAGATGGGGTATATTTGCAATTAAGATAGTACAAGCCTAAAACCCGTGCGATGCACGGAATTTTTTTTATTATATGATTTTTTTTTTTCATTAATTTGAATAAATTTTTTTAAAACATGTTTTGGAGGCTTAAATTTTTTAATGAGATGATTTTATAGTAATTAATTAAATGTTATTAGTGATAATTCTAGAAAATGAGGAATTTAGTTATAAAATATAGAAAAAATGATTGGTTTTAGTTTAAAAGGTAATCGGTTAATTATTAGTAATTATAAATTTATTGTTTTATTTTATTAAATAGAATGTCCGTGATATAATTGAAAAAAAGAGAGGTTTTAGTTAAAGAAAAATAAAAAGATAACATGTTTTAGGTAAAAAAGTTAATTGATTACTTTATAGTAATTATAATTTAATTATGTTATTTTACTAAATAAAACTACTTGTAATGTTTTTAGAAAAGGATAAATTAATGTTGTCCGTGATATTTCTAGAAAAAAAAGGGATTTAGTTAGAAAATATGATACGTTTTAACTGAAAAAGGTAATCGATATTATTATTATTATTATTATTATTATTATTATTATTATTATTATTATTATTATTATTATTATTATTATTATTATTGTATTTCAATAAATAGAAACTCCTGTGATATAATTGGGAAAAAAAAGAGATTTTAGTTAGAGAAAATAGAAAAGGTAACGTGAAAATTAAAAAGGTGACATGTTTTAGGTAAAAAAGGTAATTTATTAATTTATAGTAATTATAGTTTAATTATGTTATTATATTAAATAAAATTGCTCGTATTGTTTTTAGAAAATGAGAAATTAATGTTTACCGTGATATTTATAGGAAAAAAAGAAATTTAATTAGACAGAATAGAGGAGATGATACGTTTTAGCTGAAAAGGTAATCGGTTAATTATTAGTACTATAATATTAATATTTTATTTTTATTAAATAGAATCGCCCGTAATATAATTGGTGAAAAAGAGATGTTAGTTAGAGAAAAGAAAAATGGTAAAATGTTTTGACTGAAAAAAGTAATTGATTACTTAATAGTAATTATAATATAAATATGTTATTTTATTAAACAAAATTTCTCGTAGTGTGTTTAAAAAAAGAGAAATTTTAGTTAGATAAAATATATAGGATATTATATTTTACTTGAAGAATGAAAATATTTAGTTATATTTAATTATATTATTTTATTAAATAAAATTGCTCGTAGTGTTTTTAGAAAATGAGAAATTGATACGTTTTAGCTGAAAAAGGTAATTCGTTAATAATTAGTATTATAATATTATTATATTATATTTATTAAATGGAACCCCCCGTGATATAATTGGAAAAAGAGAGATTATAGTTAGAGTAAAAAGAATTTGTAACGTGTGTTGGCTGAAAAAGGTAATTGATTAGTCAATAGTAATTATAATAATTATAATTTAATTATGTCATTTTACTAATTGCTCATAGTTTTTAGAAAATGAGAAATTAATGTTGCCGGTAATATTTATAGAAAAAAAGGGAATTTAATTAGAAAAAGTAGAAAATATGATACGTTTTAGCTGAAAATGTAATCGGTTAATTATTAGTATTATAATATTATTATTTTATTTTTATTAGATAGAAACGTCTGGGATATAATTGGAAAAAGAGAGATTTTAGTAAGAAAAAAGAAAAAAAGGTAACGTGTTTTGGCTGAAATTGTAACCGTCCATGATATAATTGAAAAAAGAGATGTTAGTTAGAGAACAAAGAAAAAGTAACGTGTTTTGGGTGAAATGGGTAATTGATTAGTTAATAGTAATTATAATATAATTATGTTATTTATTAAACAAAACTACTCGTACTATTTTTAAAAAAAGAGAAATTTTAGTTAAATAAAATGTAAAGGATATTATATTTTACCTGAAAAGGGAAATTATTTAGTTATTGAAAAATAGAAAAGGTAATATGTTTAACCTGAAAAAAATTGATTAATAAAGGAGAAATTTTAGTTAGATAAAATATAAAAGGATATTGTATTTTTCCTGAAAAAGGAAATTATTTAGTTATTGAAAAATAGAAAATGTAAAGGATATTCTATTTTACCTGAAAAAGAAAATTATTTAGTTATTGAAAAATAGAAAAGGTAATATGTTTAACCTGAAAAAGGAAATTGATTAAAAAAGGAGAAATTTTAGTTAGATAAAATATAAAATGATATTGTATTTTACCTGAAAAAAGGAAATTATTTAGTTCTTGAAAAGTAGAAAAGATTATACGTTTAACCTCAAGAAGGAAATTGATTAGTTAGTAGATCTGTAATTGAGGAAATTATTTAGTTCTTAAAAATAAAAAAGATAATATGTTTAAACTCAAGAAGGAAATTGATTAGTTAGTACATCTGTAATTGAGTAAGGGTAAATAAGTAAAATCAACAGGTACCGTACCGACCAACCGACCGACCGACCGATGCACGGCTTTCTTAAAATTAAATAATTTTTTATTTATATTTTAATAATTATTTATCTTATATATATATATTACTTAATATAATATTGGCATAATATATATTATTAAATAATAATGGTTTAATTATATGATATATTATTCGAATTATGACTAAATTTTGTCATAATAATATAAATATAAATGGAAGTATCGTATATACTTACATTCAAACTTTTGTTGATATTATAATATTCAAATTATGATTGCATAATAATGCATAATGTAATACTCCGTATTTGTTTAAAATAGAATTTAATATTAATTTGTAATTGTGTAAAATTTTTATTGTTTATTATATAGTTTTAGTTTGTTTCCGCTTCGTTGATTTATAATTTGTTGTAAATTTGTTAATAAATATGTGATATTAAAATTATTAAAAATGATTTTGAAAATATTTGGTTTTCAGGTAATTAAAAAAGTCTAAAAAAGTTGGGTGTAGCTGAAGAATTTTTACTCAAATATAACCAAAAGAGTATGTAACTGAATATTAATTGGAATGTAATTAAAAGAGTTTGTTATTAAGTTAAATATGTTGTTTATCTTTTGTAAAATTACATTTTATATGTTTTTTAATTTATTTTCTCATTTTTGGAAGGTGTTAGTAAAATTTTTAGAAGGTGTTAACCGACCGATCAACCAACCAATTATATCCTGTTTTACTTATAATAGTATATTATAGATAAGATAGTATGTTTGTAATTAATTTAAAAAGATAGTATTTTTGTAATAATTAATTAAAAACCTAGTACATTTGTTAAATTCGAATTCAATGTATTTACAGCAAATTAATATATGAACGATGAAAAACTCGACTCATTTCGGCTTATTTACAGCCTTGGTTGTAAGCGAAGGACAAATTTAACTTGCATACATACAAATTTGGCAAATAAGAATTGATTTAATGCAGACAACACAACTAACTGTCCAGGTTCAATGTATGATTTGTATCGCAAGCAATTTTTTTTTGTTTTTTCTTTTTTTGCTAATTTCAATTTTCTTATGTTCATCACATTATAAAACACAGCTGTCTATATCATTTTGCAAACACCACCGTTATTTTTAATTACAAAAATATTTAACTTAAACATGAGAGAAGTTGATCCAAGCTTCATTCAAGCCGTTGAACACAGGCCTAAACTAACCATCACTGAAGCTGAAGGCATTCCGTTGATCGATCTTTCGATATCAGACACTCAACTTGTTGTTTCGCAAATAGCTGAAGCTTGCAAGAACTGGGGATTTTTCCAAGTGATCAATCATGGTGTACCATTACCACTGCAAGAAAAAGTGTTTTTATCATCTAAGAGCTTCTTTTCGCAGTCGAAAGAGGAGAAGCAGAGAGTCAGGAGAGATGAGTTGAATCCTTTAGGATATTATGACACTGAGCATACAAAAAATGTCAGAGATTGGAAAGAAGTTTTCGATTTTACGGTGGAGAATCCTATCCTCCTGCCCGCTTCTCCTGATCCTCAGGACAAGGATGTTAACAAGTTCACAAATCAGTGGCCTAGGAATCCTGAATTTTTAAGGTAAATTCTCGTATCACCAATATTTGTACTTATTCTCAAACTAGAAATTATAATGTTTGCACGTCGGTTTATAAAGCTAAGAATCTCGCGAAGGAATCATCCTGGCCTACTTTGAATTTTGTTGTTGTGAAAGATCAGAATACTTTGAAACTATAGTGCGGTGTCTTTAGCCTCAAATACACATATACATAGTACGGTGTCTGTGATGGATGTAACCAGGATTTTAGATAAACAATTGAGAAAGAATTATTAAAGCACCCTAAATGTACCGTTAAAATTTGTGACTAATACTTTCATTACCAGGGATCTGTGTGAAGAATATGCCCAAGAAGTAGAAAAGCTCTCTTTCAAAATATTGGGGCTTATAGCCTTGAGCTTAGGTTTGGCAGCAAACAGGTTCGATGAATTCTTCAAAGACTCAACCAGCTATATTAGGCTCAATTACTATCCTCCCTGCCCAATCCCTGACCTGGCCCTTGGTGTTGGTCGACACAAAGATTCTGGTGGCCTCACCGTTCTGTCTCAAGACGACGTTGGAGGACTTGAAGTGAAGCGAAAAACTGATGGAGAGTGGATTAGGGTGAAGCCTACTCCTAATGCATATATCATTAATGTCGGTGACATAATTCAGGTATTACTCCTAGCTTTGTACACTATTGCATCAAAAGTTATGGACGTTAATTGCAATTTATATGATTACATGCATAAAAATTAATTAAGAATAAGATTGAAAGATATATAGTCTTTGTGTTTTTGTTAATGGATGGACAGCAAAATTTTAAAGCTACTCTTGTGACCATTTTGAGGGTTTTTATTTAATTAAATAGGTATGGAGCAATGACAAGTATGAAAGTGTGGAGCACAGGGTCATGGTCAATTCCGAGAGGGAAAGATTTTCCATTCCATTTTTTTTCAATCCCTCACACTCAACTATGGTGAAGCCTCTGGTGGAACTAACAAATGATGAAAACCCTGCCAACTACAAGGAATATAACTGGGGAAAGTTTTTTTCAACTCGAAAACTCAGCAACTTCAAGAAACTTGCTGTTGAAAATATTCAGATCAATCATTTCAAGGTATCTGCATAACTGAAGATCAAAATATTCAGATCAATCATTTCAAGGTATCTGCATAACTGAATAATAATCGGATGTTGAACTGCAATAGATGTTATTGTTGTGATGATGTACAGAGGTCAATAAGTTGTTCGATTTCAACTCTCAGTTTTATTAATGTAATGCACATGCATGTGCAGAATTATGAGATGAAGTAAAGTTTATTATTGAACCAAATGTTTCTTCTATTCTTCTTTTGGCCTTGGCTGAGCCAATTCGATTTGATCAAACATTTTGTTAACTTTTAGTTTAATAAAAACCGATATCATATGCGAAAGCTGCTAACTGCCCCATTAGTATCAACATATTCGGCTATCAACTTGGTTTTGTCAAAGATATCAGTTGCACGCATCTGAGTACTTTGCCATACAAAATTTGAACTTACGGCAGGCCGGGCTTTAACCCCAAGCGGCCCATGCAATGGCATGGGGCCTGCTAAATTGGGGGGCCCAAAATCAAAAAAAAAAATCCAGTTATATACTGTATATTAAAATCAATGAAGTTAGGTGAAACAAAAATTCCTGTCCTTTCTCGCTCACAAATGCAGAAGCATAAACATCACACCTCTGTTTTGTTCTTTTTGGTAAGCAATTGGGCAAAAGTAATGAAGAATAAAAAGTAAAATATCAAATATTATATACAAGCATATATAATAAAAAATTATATCAAATTACCTTATGAGAATTTAATGGATAAGTTTGCATCAAAAAATGCATGTAATGCAATTTTTAAGAGGATAAAGAGAATTTACCCGTAGAAAAATTCTATACCGCATGGCTTCAAATTCATATTTTCAATATTTTTTACGAAAATCCAACCATACAAATTAAAAAATTACGCAAAAATTAATGAATATACAAAATTACATAGAAATTGATTTTATATACGATGCAATCTTTAAGCAAAAACTGATATAAAATCTGAGCCATTACATTTATATTGTAAACCATATATAAAATACCATGTTAAATTAAATGTATTTTTAAAGAATAAAATTTATAAATTTTGCACGCCTACGTATTTTTGCATAAAATTTTCATTGGTACGGTTAAATTTACAAACAAATTAATAAATACATGATTTTTAAACCGCTAGTGAATTTTTCTACCATCTTTTTAAAAAATAAAATTAACCATTTTTATTTATGGAGCCTTTTTTTTAAGCTTGCATGGGGCCTTGTAAATGTTGGGGCCGGCCCTCTTACGGTTTGTAAAGAAAATCTTATGAGTATCTATTGTTTATACGAGTGATTTTGCTCACAAAAATTTGTAGCTCTGCAACTAGTGATGATGATATTCTGCTACTAAGTTTTGACAAATTTTCAAATTTGTGACAAGAATACTTTTTGTGTTTTGGTATGAGAGAGAGTTGAATATTAACTCGACATGTTAAAGGCAGTTTTAACAAGTACAATAATTTTAAACATTTATTTTTTTGCTGAATAAATTTAAACATGGTTTCTCATAACTTTGGCAAGTACCAGGTTATGCCCAATGAAAGAGAACATACCTAAGAATTGGAAAAAAAATAAAAACAGCTTGAACAACATAACTCAAATGATAAAATACTTATCTTTTATCGTCCTAGTCATGAATTGGATTCTTACTCACCCGAGATAAATAAAATAACAGAACGGTTCCGTCCCATAATCCTAGAATAACAAGAAGAAGCATGTAAATAGAACTCCTACCATGCAATCCTTCCGTCTCAAAATGAATGAGTTTTCACTCAAAATTTTTAAATATTTAAAAAAATGTCATTTGCACAAGACGAGGGAATAATTGTCTACTAAAAGGATAAAGTGTCCAGGTTCAATGTACTACATAACTAAAACTTTTGACTTTTCTTTTTGTCATAGTTCCTTTGCCTTGAATAAATCAGCGTCGTCATTGATAATTTTTAGTCACCCCTTGTGTAGTTGTCATACAATTTATCAATAACTGTATTCAGCCTAAGTGAAGTTGGTCATTATTAGTCAACCATGGGAGAAGTTGATCCAAGCTTCATCCAAGCCATTGAACACAGGCCTAAACTCACTATTACTGAAGCTCAGGGCATTCCGTTAATTGATCTTTCGATATCAGACACACAACTTCTTGTTTCCCAGATAGGTGATGCTTGCAAGAACTGGGGCTTTTTTCAAGTGATCAATCACGGGGTTCCCTTAGAATTACGCGAAAAGCTTGAACTTGCATCCAAGAGTTTCTTTGCACAACCTAAGGAAGAGAAGCTTAAGGTGAGAAGAGATGAAGCGAATCCATTTGGTTATTATGACACCGAGAATACTAAAAATGTTAGAGATTGGAAAGAGGTTTTTGATTTTACGGTGGAAAATCCGACAATATTGCCAGCTTCTCCTGATCCTGATGACAAACAGCTGATCATGTTGGTTAATCAGTGGCCTGAAAATCCTAAATATATGAGGTACAAATTCATATGATAAGCTTAACATGCATATATATTCTTATAAATTATGTCCCTAGTGTCTCTTGTTAGATACCAAAGTAGGGCTGCACATGGGTAGGGTTGGGTCGGGTTTTCGTCAAATCCCGACCCAACCCAATTAGTTCGGTTTTATAAGAAATCAACCCATTAACTGAAAAAAAAAATTGTAACCCAACCCCGACCCAACCCAATTAGTTCGGTTTGGTTCGGGTTGGGTTGGGTTAAATTTACTAATCGGAAGAACTTTACAAAAAATTCTGCACTTCGTAGAACATGTTGCAGAAAATGTTGCAGAAGCTCGAAAGTGTTGTAAAATGTTACGGAAAGTGTTGCAGAATGTTAAAAAAAGTGTTGCAGAATGTTGCAGAAAGTGTTGCAGAATGTTGCAGAAAGTGTTGCAGAAGCCATAATGTGTTGCAGAATGTTGCAGAAAGTGTTGCAGAAAATTTAGAGTGCAGATATTTGTAAAAATATATGCAGAAAATATACAAAATATTTAGAAAATCTGCATTTTATGTAAACGGGTTGGGTTGGGTTGGTAAGGGTTAAAATTTGTTAAACCCTTACCCAACCCAATTAATTCGGATTTTTTAAAAATTAAACCGTTTAACCCACGGTTTTGGACGGTTCGTTTTGATCGGTTAAAAAGAGGGTCGGTTTGGATCGGTTTGGTCGGTTTTTGGAACCCATGTGCAGCCCTATACCAAAGTATTTCGAATCTTTAAGGGGTTAGTAAAAGCTACCAAATGGATCTTGTAGTTTTAGCACTCCGTGAGTAGACTAGAGACCACCATAACAACCACGCATCTATTAAAGCCAACAAAAAAGACTAAAAGTGTCGAAAATTTGAGAATATGGGGTATGAGGGTTACTCAACACATCTCTTATCTAATACAATGCTAGAAGACCAACTATGTCAAAAACGCTAAATGAATCTTATAATTTTATTATTTCTACTATTTTAACTTAAGTTGGATCATGCCTAACTTGTAAAGAACAGTCCTCTGAAGGTTTACTAATATATTTTCTTGAACAGGGAAGCATTTGAAGGATATGCTCAAGAAGTGGAAAAGCTTTGTTACAAATTGATGCAACTCATAGCCTCGAGCTTAGGGTTGCCAGCAAATAGGTTTGACAACTTCTTTACCAAGTCGACCAGCCGAATCAGGCTCAATCACTATCCGCCCTGCCCTGTTCCTGACCTAGCCCTAGGTGTTGGTCGACACAAGGATGGCGGTGCCCTAACTGTTTTATATCAGGATGAAGTTGGAGGACTGGAAGTGAAGCGAAAGACTGATGGAGAGTGGATTCGTGTCAAACCTACTAGTAATGCATATATCATAAATGTTGGTGACATAGTTCAGGTACAATTCTTTGCTTACAATATAACAAGTACAAAACTAATTACGCTAACATTGTAGCCTAGTGAATAACCCTCTTCTATCAAACACAAATAGTTAAGGTCCAAGTCCTGCAATAAATGTCACTCGTAAATGCTACAACATACAAGTGTTTAGTTCTTTCTTTGTTGACAGATAACAAGTAACTTTATGGTGCTACAAATTTAACAAGGAATTTTACAGGTATGGAGTAATGATAAGTATGAAAGTGTGGAGCATAGGGCAATGGTGAATTCGGAGAAGGAAAGATTTTCCATTCCATTTTTCTTTAATCCAGAGCACTCAACTATGGTGGAACCTCTAAATGATTTAACAGATGATGAAAATCCTCCCAAATACAGAGCATATAATTGGGGAAAGTTTAACATGAACCGAAGACGTAGTAATTTTAAGAAACTTGCAGTCGAAAATATTCAGATCTACCACTTCAAGGTATCAACATAGCAAGTATGTTCAACCCTGTAAAATATCATGTCATTAGAGAATTACAATGATGTTATAGAAAGAGGTATGTATAAAGTCCAATAAAATTGTTGTTCAACTTTTTGTAGTGTGAAGATGTAACAAAATCAATGTCCAACTGGTTTTTTTAGTGGATTTCCATTAGCGCTGTGGTGGATTACTTAAATCTGTTCGTTGGTATCCAGAAATTATGGGAGTTGTTTCCATATTAAAGATCCAAATTCCAGACTGCTGGTTCAGACATATTTATACCATAGATTTCCCTAAACCTTGACGTTTATGAGAAATGCTTAATATCTACCATGCCTTATGTGGTACTTGTTCAAATAAGCACTTATCTGGTCAAGATAGGCAAAAGCAAACCAGTACAACTACTATTCTTCTACTATCTTCCATCTTTACTCTAAATTGATAAATTTGCTTCTTAGCAAGTTGTAGATTAGTATGTTCGGATATCACTAAAGTCTTCTTGCATCTGTTTATCTTGCAAGAGAGACAAAGTGGATGTGGTATATAGACGTATAGTAAAGATCATACTTTGTAGTCTTAAAACTCTGGACTGTCCTGTTTTTAGGGCTTTAAATGAGCCGACATACTCACGAACATCTTGGTGTTTGGCTCAATTAAAAACTTAGTTCGAACTTGGTTCAGTTAATAAATTCTTGAGTACACTTTATAACATTAGATTTCAGCTTAAAAGTTCACGAATAAGTTCGATTATAATGTGCGTATACATGTTCGTGAACATGATCAAATGGTATACTCGTGAACCTAGTTGATGAACATGGTCGATTAGTAGGCTCTTTAGGAAGGGGTTTTAAGTATGTTCATGTTTATGCTCGAAAGGTAGACTAGTGAACCTAGTGTTCGATAATTAAGCAGGCTCCAAGGGGGTCAGTTTCATGTTTATGCTCGTGAACAATTTTGGTTATTATATATTGTCTATACACATTAACTAATATAAGAATTACACGTTAAACATGTCAAACAGTAATAGCTCTTTTCCTTTTTTTTTTTTTTTTGTAGTTAATGTTAAAAATAGCTTTGTTGTCTTGGAACTGATAGGTGTGAGAGAGACTTGTTGGTAGGTGCTTATTCTGATCATGTTGAAATCACGTAATACACTCCAGACTTCTTGTTTTTACTCCAGACTTCTTGGTAGGTGCTTACTCTGATCATGTTTTTTTATGTTCATGAGCAATTTAAGCGAGCGAGCTCCCTCAGTAATGTTTATCGTATGCACAATCTCGTAATCAATGTTAATTAGTTGTTTGTGAGCAATGTTAATGAACTACTTTAAGATGTTCACGGTCACTTCGTAAACGTCTCTTCTTATTGTTCTCAAACAAATTTTTCATATCAATAAAGTTTAGTTCAATAATTCTTAAAGAAGCAAACATGATCATTATAGAGTTCGGTTTAATTGTTTGTAAATATACTTGCTTATAATTAATATTGTGATTTTGATGTGCCGTTCTTTTCTTTTCGAATAAGAAGAGACAATCTCAGACTAGGACCAAAATTTTTTGTGAAATGCTGATATATCACACCATTACCAACTAAAACATTCACCTAACTACAATGACTCTTAACATAGAAGAATAAAACTACCTGAACTATAATGTTCCTCACACCTTGGATGACCAAGACGAATTAACCAACACCAATGCTTGCTGATGAAGAAACCGTCCAGGTTCAATGCGTTGCCGCGCGCTTTGAATCTGAGAATTATTCTAGGGCCAGATCCAGAAACCGTGCAGGTTCAATGCGTTCAAACTTCATTTCAGGGCTAATTCAAAACAACTTACTATGTAACAAAGTCGTTTCAATTTGACACTTCAAAGTTTCAGTCTAAATCAGCCAGCATTAGTGGTTTTCCTAGAGCTAATATTCCGGTAACTTCTGCCTTTGTGGAAGATCTAAATGGGTTCCCACAAAAGGTAATTAGTGGTTTACCTCTCATTTATAATTGATGTTGCTGTCCTGTATTTAGCGGAGTCTCTAATTTTTCCATGTAGTTTTAATGGATCATTGTTGTAGTAGGGAAATGAGCTACTTGAGGAATTTCGTGTTCACTTTTAGCATGCCTAATTTTTTTTTATTTTTCCTCAATAAACAGATTTTTAATTGGATGAATTTGCTTTCTAATTATAACACCATGTAATATAAATGAGAGGTGTTATGCCAAGAAATAACCTCGCCGCGGTTTGGAGGATTCGCCCTTTAATGAGCCGGAGATGAGGGGCCCAACTCTTAAATCATGAGTAGGGTGGATGCGCCCATTGGGCTTGGCCCATGTGAAAGGGAATCGTCCTCTCAGGGGGTTGCTCCCGAATTAAGGAGAATCGCTAATGAAAGGAGATCTGGCTCTCTCAGGCATTAGAGGGGGGAATTTCCCCTAGATAACTTTGTATAGAGAGTACTATGAGCTATGGACTATAATTTGGGTCCTCAAATATAACAATTAGAGAATGAACTAGCTCTCGGCCTAAGGCTAAAGATCTCGCCCAAACAGAAGACAAAGGGCGTCGCCCTCTTTCAGTTTTCAGGACTGCCTTACAAACTATTCCATCTCCGTGGCCTAAGGTAGGCGTTGACTTCAATAATTTCGGGTCAATAGCTTAACCATTACGCTCCGAGAAAGTAGTTGGGCTTTAGGGGTCCATTCTGATACTGTCAAAGGCGGTGGCCCCGATCCAATGGACTTCCTAAACAAGGAAACCTAGCCCATTATGATTACTTGTTCCCCAAGAACTACGTCTGGCTTGATCCCTATAAATAGGGTACGTAGGCACATTATAGGGTACGATGCAAACCCTTGCGAAAAAGAGAGAATTCAATATTCAATCTAAATTGTAATACATCACAACATACAATCTCAGCCATCCCCAAATCTCAAACCCTAACCCTAAACGTCCTACGCCGTTCACTGTCATCAACCACCACCACAATTCCTGCAACCCTCCCCGAATTAGTTTTCCCAACTTCCTCCGTTAACAAGGGATAACAACTTCGTAAAAGTTGTTTAGCATTGGAGAGGATTTGAAGTAAAAGTTGGTTGGGATGAGTTGGACGAGTAAAAAATATAAAATATTATTTTTTCTGCATTATGCAGAGAATACAAATAACATTTTAGGTTATTTGCGTTAAAGTTGCTCTTAGTGTTTTATAAATTGTAAAACTTAGAATGTTCATTCAAGTTGTAGGTGTGCCCCTTAATTATCTAGGAAGCATCAATTATTATTAGTCTATAATTGGTCATAGGTATTCTTAATTATCTAGGAAGCACCAATTATTTCATAAGTACAGCTCTGGCTCGCTCATTCTTTCACATATTATGACATCTATACATGCCTGCAACACAAGACAACGAGATAACGATGAGACAAAGCTCAGTATGTAAGTGATGCATGCCATGTCAAATGCTCATGCAATGCACATACTGATATCTCAACTTTTCTTTTATTATTCTCGCCATTATCTATGGGCCCCAACTTGTGCACACTGCTCGATTAGACATTGTTTGCAAGGCTTGCCTGTCACATAATATTTCCACCCTTCCGGCACCTTTACCAACAAAGTGGCTCATTTAATACCTTATTCCATTGTTGCCCCGTCGAGCTCAAGACCTAAGGAGGCTTTGCTCTGTAGTATGTGATCACTTAGATCTTCATAAAGTGGAGGAGGCAAATTACATTTATATTCGATTTCGAATCTAGCCTGCCCATACCGGGCTACCCTAATAAGCCTACACAAGACTTGAGCCTACACAAGACTTACCATACACAAGGCTTGAGCCTACACAAGACTTACCATAAACTCGTCTTCCCGCAACAGTGGCACCATTCAACATTAGTTCGTATTTTCATTAATAATATATGCATGATTTCATATCATATATTTAGCAACACATGCTATCTTAATATCATGTGCACGCATAATCACATACCTTATCTGAATAATAAGTAAAATGGTTATTAATTATGATATTTTGATAATGTAGAAAATGAAAATTTTAAATAATTAAATATTAAAGTTATTAAATAATTAAAAATATTAAATATTAAAATTGAACTTAAAACTATTTTCACAAACAAACCAAACCGTTGTTTATTCAAATCCACACCTCTCCTTAACAGAAAAAAAGATCCACCCCTCAAATTTATTTCTTTTAATGTCCAGCTAAAAATCGAATCTTTATAATTATTGAAATTTGATCGTTGGGTTGTTGAAATTCGAGGTTGCAAGATCAACACTTTATATATTTGATAATCTGATGCGCGATTATATATTTATATTACATTCTAACACAGAGTTGCACCTTTGGAATCTTGATAAAGGGGATCAAGAGTTTGCAGGATCTGATAGAAGAAGCTAAGCTTCGAACTGTTTGGTGGGCTCTAAGTAAAAGACAACAAATATATAAAGGGCCCACCAAACAGTTTGAAACTTAGCTTCTTCTATCTGATCCTGCAAACTCTCCATCCCTTTCATCAAGATTTCAGAGGTGCAACCCTTTCAAGAACTGTTAGAATATAATATATGATGGTCGTAGGGATTCTAATTATGATCCGTAGCGATCATCGGAAGATTTTCTAGTTGGTGTTTTATCTGTAAATTGGCATTAATTCTTCCTTTCGTTTTCACTAGTTTCTGTAATGTTTTTCCTTGGCTGAGTCACCAAGGTTGCTTTACCAAGGGCTACCACGTGTCCTTGTTGTGTGTGACCAAGCATAGCTACAGGTGACCAAGCATAGCTATGGACAACAGGTGAAGGGTACTCCATATTTTCAGGGGTGACTGGTCCATGTATGGGTAACACGTGTCCAGGTGTTTTCTTGGTGGCGTGGCCATATAGAAGATTATCAGTTCAATTAATGCGTAAAGGTTCATCAGCCTATGTGTCGTAAAACCGTTGTCCCGTAAGCCGGGGGAAATTTGCTATTCGGTAAAGGTGATCCTGTTAACCCAAGATCGTAGGGATGTTCTTGTTTTGTGACTACATATCCGTCTCCGGCCGTAGGGCGAGCTAAGGTTTTGGATATGGGGACTATTTGGGACTATCAATATAAATATACAAGCACGTAGTAGATTAACAAATATATAAAGTGTTGATCTTGCAACCTCGAATTTCAAGAACCCAACGATCAAATTCAAGAATACTCCCTCCGTCTCAAAAAACTCTTCCCATTTTAAAAAACACGTTTGCCAACGCACACTTTTGATCGTTAATATCTTGAATTTTGTATTAGTACTAAATATAAAAACTTCACTGTATTAAAGTACTCATAAATACGAATCCAACAAGATCACTCATGACTATATTTGGTCTTATAAATTATGCGTAAATTAGTAATTTGTCTCATGTTATGAACAGGACCGACATTGTAAAGGGGAAGATTAATTTGAGACAGAGGGAGTAGTAAAGATTCGATTTTTAGTAGGACAATAAAAGAAATAAATTTGAACGGGTGGATCCTTTTTTTTTTTTCTATTAAGGGGAGGTGTGGATTTGAATAAACAATCCTATCATAATCCTATCTAAATATTAAATAAATAATTTTTCTTCATTTATTTATAAGTGATGGCAATGTCATTTGACATATATGAGAGAGTGACCCTTTGACATACTGAAACTAGGGATGGCAAAACAATCCGAATCGACGAATACCCGATCCAAAACCCGACTTTTTGGATATCCAAAACCCGACTTTTTGGATATGGATATGGATATGGATTTAAATTTCATACCCGAAATTTTTTGGATATGGATATGGATTTCATGTATACCGAGCCGAAACCCGAAACCTGATCAAAACCCGATCCGAACCCGAAACCTGAAAAATACCCGAATTTTATTTATTATATTTTATATTTTATATATTGATATATAAGTTTATAATTTATATATAATATATAACTTATTTTTTAGCCCATATAATCAAATACCCATTACCTAATATATCTATGTAGCCCATTTAAAAAAAAACCTACCCGGCCCATTACCTAACTTTACCTAATACACTTAATATATATAATCCTACACTAACTATGTTTCATTTCTCTTGTGCGGCTTTTTCACTTCTCCTGTACGGCTCTGCGTCTCTCTTTTCTCTCTCTCGATTTCTGTCCTTAATTGGCAAAACTCCGGTAATCTAGGATGTATAATCCTCCGATAATGATTATCGAGTGTTTATATCACCGAATTAAGGGAAGATAATTGAGATTACTCATTTTTTTTTGTCTTAAATCGAGTCCTTTCCTCTTCGATTTTGAGATTTACAGAGTTGGGGTTATATAAAATTGATCGCGACGAGTTTATAGATCGGAAACTCGAGTTTATTTTCCAGTTAAAAACTCGATGCCCACATTATAAAATTGATGTTTTGATGATACAGATCGGGGTTTATATAGTACTGTTTGTGCGTGTATTGTATCTATACATGGAGTTGGATTAGCCTCCTGTATTAATTTCATGTTGATTTGGTTGTTTTTTTTTTTTTTAATAATTTTGTCCAGGATTGCAAGTTGCTCCATGATTTGGTTAATTAGCATGTGTTTGCAAGAGAGTGATGCAAACTGTGTTTTTTTTATAAATAAAATTTTTGGGTTTCGGGTATATCCGAATCCGATCGGGTATCCGTTGGATCGGATTTGGATATTAATTTTCGGGTATTTTTCGGGTTCGGATCGGGTTCGGGTATGGCATAAATTTTCGGGTTTGGATTTGGATATTGCCATATCCGAGCCGATCCGACCCGATTGTCATCCCTAACTGAAACTAAATATTGGTTCATACTATAATTTGGTCATAATAAAATCTAAGCATAACAGAGCACATATTTTTTATATTAATAAAATATTTAATTGTTATTCTAAATACAGGTATTGACTTTTGATAAAATAATACATGTGGAAAAAATGTAATTTCCTATATTTGTTAATAAATTATTAGAAAAGACAAATTAATAGCACAATAATAAAAATAATAATGAAGTGTATATAAATGTTAATAATAAATAACCATAAAAGTAATGCTTCATGTGACCCAATTTTATTACCCCAGTCCATCTGATATCAGATTATTAATCTATCAATCGAATACCCAATTCATCACTGTATTGTGGTTTTTTAGTACCGTTGTATTGTGTTGTTAATGTCTGTGCTTTGTTTGTATATCCAAGAAACACAGTTGTAGTATTTCCATTTAAGTGCTCACTTAAACTATTAACTATTTTAGAGTCGACAAGTCGATAATCTTGAATTCCAAATTCAAGAATGATTATTTCATTGTTATTGTAGACAATATTAAATAGTATATATGTTCGAAAAAGAATCTAGTGATGAAAAACATCGAAATGGTGTTATTATTTTCTTCTATATCATGTTTTATCATATGCTTTTTGATTCTAATTTCTGAAATAGTGTTAGGTCCGATAAGATTGTAGAAGGGGGGGTTGAATACAATCTTTACCTTTTTATCGAAATTTGTCCTTTAAATAAAATTTGATAAAGACAAATTTATGTGCGGAATTATTTAACACAATTTTTCAAGTTGAATATAACAGTATATTAACTTAATGTGGTGTTACAAAATCAGTATAACAACTTATCAAGATGTTAATAACTAATTAGAAAATTCGACATGAACTTTTCTAATTTAGTTAATAATAATCAAGATAAGAACTAGGAAACATAATTCGCTAGTAGTACAAGAATCACAAATAAACAAGTTCTAGCGGATAGAATATTACAAAGATGAAGAACTTGAATTTCTGGGAATTGTTTAAGCTTTGGTGTTCTTGGTGTTCTTGAGAGAGAATTCTGTTCTGCTGATATTATGTTTTTCTACTGTGTTTCTCCGTTATGACCTAATCTGCTCTGTTCTGTTCTTTTATATTAGTAACAGGACTTGCTGGTTTTCTGTAAGATATTTAACTGCTCCAGCATGACTTAAACTACTACCAAGACTTGATTTTTCTTCATTAAGACTTACACAAACCTCCATTAAGACATAAAACTTGTCGGTATGACTTAATCAGAAGTTCGGTAAGACTTACAACAGCTGGCAGAGGTCGGTATGACTTAATCAGGTCGGTAAGACATAATCTTGAATGGTCGGTATGACTTAACTCAACAATGCTCGGTATGACTTAACTCAACAGCTGTGTTCGGTATGACTTAACTGATTAGGTCATACCGAATTTTAACCAATAATACATAATCCTTCCATCTTTATTTAAGTCATTTCTTTAAGTCATATTGATCCATTTAATTAATTAATGATTAACTAATTCATATTTAATTGATACAATAATTAATTTAATAAATAAATTAATTCTTCTATAATTAATTCATTTAATTAAATCAACTAAATGATTTATATCAATTATAAATGAATTTAATTAAATCAATAAATAATTAATTTAATTCTTACAAACCACTGAAGGTAGTAAAGAATTACCACTGATTTGTGTTGACGTTCGATGTACTGTCTGGTTCATGAATGACTAACTTCAACGATGCTTCTTCACTTTTGACTTTTGACTTTAGGTTGTGGTTTGTTTCTTCTCTCAATTCTCTTGTACTGTAACTGACCTTTAAACTTTCGCTCGAAAAATCTCTGTCACTGTTCAAATGAATCCATTCACTTCAATGCTATATTGGGGCTTGATCAGATAACTGAATCGTCTTCCAGTGTATGACATCAAAACTATAGATTGACTTTTCTTCTTTCTTCTGACAGATAATACTTCTTGAGATTCCTGTGACAGTTCATATGTATATTTACTTATTACAATTTGGTTTAAGTTGATTAGGATCCTCTAACTACAAATAGGCTGAGTCATATGCCTTTCAATCTCCCCCTATTTGTTTGTTAGACAATAACAAGCAAATTCCTAGAGGATACCTCAACTAATCCAACTTAACCAAATGAAAGATAAAACTTTAAATACTAAGTAAATATGAAAAAAAGTTCTGGTTTATATTTAACATTTGCCAGATTCAAACATGAAAGATAAATACAAGATAGATGATCCTTTAGACTGATCATATGATACAAATTCCTATCAAGATTTATCTAAGCTCTAAAGATATACATGTATAGCAATTCTTTTTCTTCAGTTGTCTTCCCTTCTGAATTCTCCTTCTTCTGGTTCATCTGTGACTTAAAGTTTCATGTGTAAATCAGAATCAACAAGACGTTCTCTTCTTGATGACAATCCTTGAGGTAAGACTAAAGGAATTCCAAGCTTCTTTCTCAGTTCACCTTGAAATTTCTTGTAATCTTTTATGTTTGTTTGTGCATAGGATCGAATGTGATCTACAGCTATTACCTTTTCTTCAGTCAAGAATCCATGATTTCTGAGAGCATATTCAGCATATACCAAGTGTTTTGCATGATGTTCATATAACTCATCTGTCTGAAGATTGATTGAGTGAAGTACCTCTCCCTTAAGAAATTTTACTTGTGGAGGATCCTTAATCACTTCTGGTCCAGCTCTTTCAGCAAATTCTTTGAACTTCTCATGTAACAACACACCTAGCTCAGAAGATGTTCTTACCTTAGGCCTAAGTACCCAAATCTCTGTCAGCGATCTGTCATAAAAGAACTGAAAAGATACTCTGAAAGTTCCAACTTTATGACAATCCACAAATATTACCAGCTCATCAGATTTGGGTTCAAATGCAGTAGTTATCCTGATGACTTCTACCTTTAAGGCCTTTATATACATATCATGAATTGGATTTGCCAGTTTGAATTCCTCGAGAATTTCTCCAAGACGACGATCTTCATAATCAGAACTCTGAGGTGAATCAATTGCTTTTTGAGCACGTTCCCATTTGTCACCGCTCTTTAGTCTGATATATGTCTTTCTCTTCTCAACATTTATAGCATGTAATCGTTGTAATGCTTGCTGTTCAGCTTTCTGAAGTTCTTCATTTCGTGCAATTTGCTCTAATGACTTTTGAAGCTTTTCTTCTCTCATCAGTAAATTAGCTTCCCTCTGAGCAAATAATTCTTCAGATTCTTTCTCAACTTGTTGAGCTTCAGATTCAGATATCACTGGTCCTTCATCTTCCCAGTGACTAAGATCAGGTTCAGGAAGTTCTTCACCTTGATCAGGGAATTCAAGATCAGAAAAAACATCGAAGTTATCCGGTTCACCCGTGTAATAATAACCTGTGTTCTTGTCTTGAATTTCTTCTTCAGTTTCTTCAACTACTTTCTTCCTCTTATCTCTCCTATCTTCACTTGGTCAGATTTTCCAGATTTTCCCTCTTCTCCCTCTATTTCTTTAGTTTTATCTTGTGACCCCTTTGATTTCTCCCCCTTAGTTGAGGAATCCTCTACAGATTTATCAGTTCCCCCAGCTTCAGGATCTTGTTCATCATCATCACCACCCTTACTTGTAAAGAATTCAATTTCTTCATTTGTAGGTTTGCGACTTTGACTTACAAGATTAAACAGATGTCTTAACCCTTTAGCCTAGTGTGCATTTTGCTTTTCGATCTGGTCCAGATGAGAATCAGTAGATTTCTGATTGTGCTGTACCTCTGACTGTAGAGTGTCAACTTTCACGGAAATTTCAGAAATTAACATGTCTTGAGCAACAGTAATATATCCAGAGTCATCAAGTGCCTTTTCATGAGAGAGTTTGAGAGAATCTATCTTCTTGGTGAAAGATGCCTTTAAGTAGTTTATCTCCTTCTTGATTACAGCAAGCTGACTGTTGACAGAGGTGGATGAAGAAGATCGCTCACCCACTTGTGCTCTAAGGATTTCTGTTTCAGCCTTGCTGACGGCAAATTCTTTCTCTAAAGCAGTTATCTTTTCTAATAGTGAGAGAGTGTATGTGTCAGTGTGTGCGCTCACCTGACGTTCACTTTGAGATCCACTCACCTGAAGTGCATGTGTTTCACTCAATTTTATGGTATTCCTCACATCACTCCTCTCAGATTCCTTAGCTGCTTCCAGATTTGTACCTGCATGTAAAATCACCATAGCCTCCTCTGGGAAGGTCAGTGGTGGTGCAATGGGAGTTCGCAAATCCCTGTCCTTAATCAAATCTACTTGAACGTTTGAAATTGTTGACTGAATTGCTTCAGTAGTAGATTGATCAAGTTGCCTTCCACTTTCTCCAGTCGAAACTACGAGTGGAAAATCCCTTGAGGGAGCCAGGAGTGTTTGTCCTGGGAGGGGAGATGATGGTTCTATTAAAGTTGGCTGAGAACCAAGATTTCCCTCTAAAGCCTGTGAAGACTCTTCTACCGTAACTATGCTAGGCACTCTCACATTTTCTACGTGCTCTCCTTGCAGTGTGTCCTGAGACTCATCTAAAGGTATGTCTTCCCCCATTGTGAGTAATAGGGGTGGTGTGCTTGACTCACTACAAGGTACCACGGCCCTATGGCGAATTTCAATAGAATCATCCTGTTGAGAAGATGATTCTAGTAACTGTGTAACGGCCATATCAACTTCCATATCCTGTTGGGAGGATATAGACGGGCTTACAGTTGCCTCAGTTTGAGTTCTACTTTTCTTTTCTAGAGGCAGAGCTGTGGGTTCACTCATACTACCACTACTGATTCGACTTCTTTTAACTTGCAATTTCTTTCTGGAGTGAAAAGATATGAGTTTTGTTGGTTGAGTATTTGGCTCTACGACCTTGGTTAGAGGTTGTGGTACTACAACCCCTTGGTCAGACCTACCAACCACTTGGGTTCCAGAAATAGATTGAGAAGTAGTAGTTTGAGGAATAGAAGGCAATACCTGGTCAGCTGATTCCGCAACAGTCTCTGATAAGATTGGTTGATCTGATTCAGGTTCAGGGACAGATGCAGTTTCTTGCACTGGATGTTCAACAGCAAGTGCAGCTGGCTGAGGAACAATTTGCTGAGCAGGTTCAACTCGTTGATTGCCTTGATCTTCATTATCAACAAGTACGTTTTCCACTGGTGGTTCAGGGTTTTGTTCAGGTTGTTCAGGTTCTGGTACAGGTTCAATGACAGGTAGTTGTATATAGTTTGACATGTATTGGGTGACAACTACAGGTATGTTTGTGAATTTAGGCTTGTTGTTGTACTCAGTGAACAATCTGGTAGTAGGTTTACCTGACGCCAGTGATTCTCCATTCAGGAATTGGGCTTGGTTTTCTAGTTCCACAAGATGATTAAAAATCAATGACAAGAATCTTGGATAATAGCATGATACTTTTTGTCCATTATCAAAATTCTTCTTTGCATTAATGATTCTTCTAACCATCGGAACACACAGTAGTCTACCAATATTAATTCTTCGGTTGTGTGCAACTGCATATCCAATATGCTGCAAGAAGGATGGTAATACCCCGAAGTTCCCTTTAGTAGAATTGGCAAAGACTCTACCTAATGTGTCAAACAGATAGTCCCATTCCTGAACGAAGTTCTTTTTATTCCAGACAGTTTGATCAGGACTGTCTTGATAGAATACACCATTCAAAAAATTTATCAATTCTTGATCTGATGGTAATTCTTCGAAATTGTCAGTTGGAAAATTTAAGACCGTATTTATTGTATTTTCATTCACTGTGTACTGATTGTCTCCTACAGAGAAGACAAATGATCTGTTATCATTAGAAATGACAGCAGTAGTACACATGATTCGCAAAGGTTCAATTTTCAATGGAGCATCCAAGCTCAAAGCAGTGCGAACCATGAATTTTCATTTAAAAATCGAATCCACGGTCGAAAACGTTCAACTGAACATTTTTCTGGATCAAAATAACCGATTAAATTATGTTTAATAATTTCAAATCGATCAGCCATTTTAATCAAGATTTAATTTCTTTGAAAATTTCAGATTTTACAAAATTATGATTTAAAAATTAATTTTTCGAATTAATAATTAATTAAAAATTCGAAATAATTAACTTTTCTCCAAAAATTCTGAAAAATTCACACAATGATCCTCTTACACACACGAACACACTTATATTTTTAGATTTTCAAGAATCGAACCCAGTTTTTCAGAAAATCAGATCTTAAAAACGATTTTTCGAAAACTAATATCTTCAAAAACTGGACCAAATCTTGATTTTAAATACTCGAAATGTAGATGATCAATCAAGGAATCCAAATATGTGGTCAGATCGTGAAATGGGTGAGTGATTCCGGTCAAAAATCCGGCAGAGGTTCGACAGAGTTGTGCGTGTGTATCGTATGTATCGATTGGAATATTCTGTGACTTAACACGAGAATGACTTAAACTGAAAATATGACTTAACACATTCTAACTGTTATATATATATATATATACTATACTCGATTATGACTTAATTAAATAGACAAGATTCTATTATGACTTAATTAAAACTAAATAAGATTTAGATTAGAAAACAAATAAGACTTACAATCTATCGACTAAGACTTAAAAACTCGAATAAGACTTAATTAATACTGGTAAATAAGACTTAACTTATATACAGACAAGACTTAAAAATTATATATATAAATTATAATCGATTAAGACTTAATGTTAACAGACTAGCGAATATGACTTAAATTTAAAAAAACTCGGTAAGACTTAACCTGTTTAAGTCATACCGATTTTAAGTTAAGTCATATTGATTGTTTTTCCTAATTTTAAGTTATATTTACTTTAAACAAACATTAAAAAACACAATAAAATATACAATTAACTTATAAAAATAATAAAAATATTATAGAAAATTAAACAAATAATAAAAATAACTATAAATACCATATGCTAACCTATTAACGAAAACAAAGTAATATTAACAGGACAAACATTACAAAACATATGATAAATTAATTATTAAAATAGAAATAAATATCTACAAATATTCTGAAAATACAGAAATATGAAATATCAAATAATATGAATAAACAGAGTGAAAAATAACTAAACAAGCAAGAAAATCAGATAGTAAAATAATTATACAAGTGATTTCAAACAACAAATATTCACAGAATAATCACTTGCAAAATTATTAAAGATCAAATTTCAGATATTAACAATATTAATTACTAGGACTGTTTAACATACCCAATTCACTAACAATTTTAGTGAATGAGGATTCATTAAGCGACTTAGTAAAAATATCTGCAGTTTGATCTCCAGAGCCTACAAATAGTAGTTGTACTGTACCATTCATTACATGCTCTCTTATAAAATGATACCTTATGTCAATGTGCTTTGTCCTTGAGTGCTGCACAGGATTGCTGGCAATTGCTATGGCACTTGTATTATCACATAAAATAGGAATATTTTCTAATACAATGCCATAGTCCATTAATTGATTCCTTATCCATAAGATCTGAGCACAACAGCTTCCAGCAGCTATATATTCAGCTTCGGCTGTAGAGTTGGAAACTGTTTGCTGTTTCTTACTGAACCAGGATACCAATCTTCCACCTAGGTATTGACAACTCCCAGATGTACTCTTCCTGTCTATAACACTTCCTGCATAGTCAGAATCTGTATATCCAATTAAAGTAAAACCAGTTTCATTAGGGTACCAGATGCTTAAATTAGGCGTACCCTTTAGATATCTTAAGATTCTTTTGACAGCAGTGAGATGGATTTCTTTAGGGTTCGCTTGGAACCTTGCACACAAGCATGTGGCAAACATTATATCTGGTCTACTAGCAGTTAGGTAAAGCAATGAGCCAATCATACCTCTATAGCCTGTGATATCTACCTTGGCAGAACTTTCACATAAACCAATTTTGACAGCTATAGTTGATGGTGTCTTTGCTGATGAGCACTCCTCCATGTGATATTTCTTGAGGAGCTCCTTAATGTACTTGGATTGACAAATAAATATTCCATCTTGTCTCTGACTTATTTGTAATCCAAGAAAGAATTTCAGTTCTCCCATCATGCTCATTTCAAACCTACCCTGCATTAACTTAGAAAACTTCTTGCATAGAAGCTCATTAGTAGACCCAAATATAATATCGTCCACATAGACTTGTACTAGTATTATATCATTCTTATGTTTTTTAGTGAAGAGCGTTTTGTCTATGCACCTCTTATAAAACCATTTTCTAATAGAAATTCAGAGAGAGTGTCATACCATTTTCTTGGGGCTTGCTTAAGACCATAGATAGCTTTGTAAAGAAAGTAGACATAGTCCAAATGATCTTGATCTTCAAAACCAGGGGGCTGTTCTACATACACTTCTTCATCTAGTTTACCATTCAGAAAGGCACTCTTGACATCCATTTGATAAACTTTGAATCTTGAATAGGATGCAAATGCCAAGAATATTCTGATGGCCTCAAGTCTTGCCACTGGAGCATAGGTCTCGTCATAATCAATGCCTTCAGCTTGAGAATAACCTTTAGCTACCAGTCTTGCTTTGTTTCTTATCACAGTGCCATCTTCATCTAGTTTGTTTCTGAATACCCATCTTGTGTCCACCACTTTTCTATCTTTAGGTCTGGGTACCAGCTTCCATACTTCTAGTTGCTTAAATTGATTGAGTTCATCTTGCATAGCAATCACCCAATCAGGATCAGATAGAGCTTCTTCTACTTTCTTAGGTTCCATAACTGACAAGAACCCAGAATAGTTACATTGATTCTGATAAGCTCCTCTTGTTTTCACACCAACATCTGGATCACCAAGAATCAGCTCAAAAGGATGAGCTCTATTCCAAACAGTTTGTCTGGGAAGAATTGATCATGACGATTCGCCTTGATCTTTAGTATGATGTTGAGTATGACTTGTTGACCCTTCATTATCTCCCCCCGAGTTGTTGCCAGTTTGACTTGTTGATGGTTCAAGAGTATCAATGATGTCTTGAAAATTATCATTGTTTTCACCAGTATCACCTTGATCATCACCACCAACATTTGGATTATTATTATCAGCAACAACGTCAGGTTGATTGTCATCATCTGAATCTGAGTCTGACATATCATCAAACTTCAGCTTTTCAGATGGATCTTCATTTTGGATACTTGGGAGTTTTGTGTCATCAAATGTAACATTGACACTTTCCATAGTTTTCTGTTGATCAATAAGATACACCTTGTAGGCTCTTCTAGTATAACCAATAAATATTGCTTCATGTGCTTTTTCTTCAAATTTACCACCTTGATCATCTCCTTCTTTCAGCACAAAGCATTTTGTCCCAAATACATGGAAGTACTTGAGAGTTGGTTTCTTGTCATGTAGAGCTTCATATGGTGTCTTCATTAAGTCTTTATTGATAAGTGTACGATTCTGGGTATAGCATGCAGTGTTGACAGCTTCAGCCCAAAAGCTCAATGGAAGCCTTGATTCACTTAGCATAGTACTTGCAGCTTCAATCAAGGTTCTATTCTTTCTTTCAACTACCCCATTTTGTTGAGGAGTTCTAGGAGCCGAGTACTGTCTAGTTATACCCCTTTCAGTGCAAAAGTCATTCAGAACTGCATTCTTGAATTCAGTTCCGTTGTCTGACCTTATAGCTCTTACTGGATGATTAGAATCCAACTCAATTAACTTAATGTGATCAACTACCAATTGTGGAGTTTCATCTTTTGAGTTCAGAAATAGTACCCATGTGAATTTTGAGAAATCATCAACAATCACTAGAGCATATCTTTTTCTTGACATAGACATCACACTAACTGGACCAAACAAATCCATATGGAGAAGTTGTAATGGTTCAGTTATTGATGATATGTTAGTGCTCCTGTGAGTTGCCCTTTTTAACTTTCCTTTTTGACAAGCATCACATAGACCTTCCTGAGTAAATTCAATCGAAGGTAAACCTCTCACCAACTCTCTTTTCACTAGAGAATTCATTGTTTTGAAGTTTAGGTGAGAAAGTTTCTTGTGCCATAACCAACTTTCATCAGTGGATGCCTTTGAATAAAAACATCTAATTTCTTCAGTGCTTCCAGAGTTCATATTGGCTATGTACAAGTTTCCTTTTCTTACTCCAGTCAACTGCGGCCTTTCATTTCTCTTGTGTGATATTAGACAATTATTCTTGTTGAAATGAACTTCATAACCTTTGTCACAGAATTGACTAATACTGAGAAAATTGTGCTCAAGGCCGTTCACAAAAGAGACATCTTCAATGATAACATTTCCAGCTTCTAATCTGCCATATCCATCAGTTTTACCTTTGCTGTTATCTCCAAAGGTAACGACTGGGCCGGCCTTCTCCACCACATTTGTCAACAGGGCTCTATCTTCGATCATATGCCTTGAACATCCACTGTCCAGAATCCACATGACTCGTTCAACCTGTTTCAAACCCTACAATGACAAATTGGTTAGACTTTCTTCGGAACCCAAATTTGATTGGGTCCGGAATACTTAAAGAATTGGCCTTTATCAGGCAAAGCAACACTTTTTATTTTAATAACATTTTCTTCAGGTACTGGACATTTAACCCTGTAAACAGCTTTAACTTGTTTTGGTTTCAGCTTGGGTAACCATGTCTTTACCATATCCTGAGAAGGACTTGGAGTCCTAATCTTAGAATTAGGTGATGTTACAGTCCTGGATCTAACATGTTTATTTCTGCTCATTTGCTGTCTAGGAACATTCTTATCAACACATGCATGATTACCGTTAAAGTAAGCAGACATTATATTAAAAGCACAAGACATGCAATTAACAGCATTGCATTTCTTATGAGCAGTTTCAATAACAGGAATAGCATGCATGGTAGATATGTTGTTGCATTTATTCATGTTGTTACTTCTACTACTAGTTTTCAAGGAACTAGTAGACTCACCAACTCTTTCTGTTTTCTTAAACACAGACTTTCTATCTTCATCATTTTTAACAACTTGATTACTTTCTAAGACTACGCCATTAGCTAAATCCTCAATGCGCATCTCTTTCTTAATGATTAAAGATGTTGTATCCAAAGGTTCTGCTATGGATGTCTTAAAGAGTGGGTTACTAACACCCTTAAGCACTAATGGTATACCCCTATCTACAGCACTGACACGATTAGGGGTAATAATGCTTTTTCGTCCAATAGCTTCATTATAATCAAACCCAATTCCTACGGTTTGATTAATAGCTTGTTGGTTAAACAACTCTTTAGCCACTTTGCATGAATTAGAAGTGGCACTAACCCTTATTTCTAGCTCAGCTATTGTTTCACGTTGTTGAACAACTATCAACGCTAGAGACCTCTCAAGTTCTTTTAGAATTCTTATTTCTGATTTTTGTTTATCATGGCAATTTTGTACATCGTGTAATTCTGATAATTGATTACTAAGATCTGTATTTAACAAATTGATCCTTTCAATCTCTCTATTAGCATTACCTAGTGTATCACTAAGTTGATAAATATATTGACTTTCAGTACATGATACCTCAGATGAAGTACCACTGGAGTTATCAGATATTGCCATCATGGCAAGATTGCCATACTCTTCATCTTCAGAGTCTGTATCATCCCAACTCTTTCCAGCAGCCACATAGGCTTTACCTGTCTTCTTCTTCTCAGATCCAAAGTCTTTTCTTTGGTTTTGTTTTGGCTTCTGACATTCAGTAGCGAAATGTCCAAGTTCATTACAGTTGTAGCATCTAATTTTACTTCTTTCAACTGTTCCAGTTTTGTAACCTCCTCTGTTACTTGAGGATGAAGAACCTCCTCTCTGGAACCTGTTATAGTTAGATTTATACCTGAACTTGGGATTCTTCCTGAATCTGAAGTTGTTGAATTTCCTTACCAACAAAGCCATGGACTCATCTTCCAACTGATCTAGCTCTTCTAACGAATAGAAGTCTCCTTCATCTGGACTAGCATTCGTTTGACCAACTTCAACTTCAAGCTTACCACTGTCAACATTACAAGGTTGAATAACCTTATCTTCCACTTCCTGTTTGTTCTCAACAATAAGAGTTGTAGAAGTATTAGCAACTCTTCCTTTTCCATAAATCTCCTTTTGTTGAGATTGTTCCAGTTCATAGGTTTTTAAAACACCAAAGAGTCTTTCTACAGTAATTTCACTTAGATTCCTCGACTCTCTGATAGCTGTAATTCTATGTTCTAGATGAACAGGCATTGACAGTAGAAATTTTCTGTTGATCTCTTTCTGAGTGTAGTACTTGCCATGCATCTGTAAATTGTTGACAAGTTTGTTATATCTTTCAAACACATCTTGAATACTTTCATTGTATGCTGATCGAAAGTGTTCATACTCAGATGTCAGAATTTCTAGACGATTCTCCCTAACTTCCTCTGTTCCTTCATTCACAGTTTCAATGGTTTCCCACATGTGCTTTGTTGTCTTGCAGTTAATCACATGACTGTACATCACAGAGTCTAGAGAATCTATTAAGATCAGTCTTAAATTAATGTCAAGTCCAGCTTCTTCTCTTTCAACAAGAGTGTACTCAGAAGAATCTTTGTGTACAAACTTTGTAGAGGAAATAACTTTTCCATCAGTAACAACTTCAGGAATTAATCCAAAAGGTATTATTGGTCCTTCTGATAAGACTTTCATGTATTTAGGATTTGCAACCTCGAGGAACATTAACATTTTGTTCTTCCACATATCATAACTGTTTTTGTCATATATGGGAATTTTCACAGTTCCAACTTTAGAAGACATGATGAATTTTTTTAAGAGAGTTAAAAAATTCGGGGATGATTTTTAATCGAGTAAAATGGGATCTTTGATTTGTGTATCAATCAATCGGCTCTGATACCAATTGTTAGGTCCGATAAGATTGTAGAAGGGGGGGTTGAATACAATCTTTACCTTTTTATCGAAATTTGTCCTTTAATAAAATTTGATAAAGACAAATTTATGTGCGGAATTATTTAACACAATTTTTCAAGTTGAATATAACTGTATATTAACTTAATGTGGTGTTACAAAATCAGTATAACAACTTATCAAGATGTTAATAACTAATTAGAAAATTCGACATGAACTTTTCTAATTTAGTTAATAATAATCAAGATAAGAACTAGGAAACTTAATTCACTAGTAGTACAAGAATCACAAATAAACAAGTTCTAGCGGATAGAATATTACAAAGATGAAGAACTTGAATTTCTGGGAATTGTTTAAGCTTTGGTGTTCTTGGTGTTCTTGAGAGAGAATTCTGTTATGCTGATATTATGTTTTTCTGCTGTGTTTCTCCGTTATGACCTAATCTGCTCTGTTCTGTTCTTTTATATTAGTAACAGGTCTTGCTGGTTTTCTGTAAGATATTTAACTGCTCCAGCATGACTTAAACTGCTACCAAGACTTGATTTTTCTTCATTAAGACTTACACAAACCTCCATTAAGACATAAAACTTGTCGGTATGACTTAATCAGAAGTTCGGTAAGACTTACAACAGTTGGCAGAGGTCGGTATGACTTAATCAGGTCGGTAAGACATAATCTTGAATGGTCGGTATGACTTAACTCAACAATGCTCGGTATGACTTAACTCAACAGCTGTGTTCGGTATGACTTAACTGATTAGGTCATACCGAATTTTAACCAATAATACATAATCCTTCCAGCTTTATTTAAGTCATTTCTTTAAGTCATATTGATCCATTTAATTAATTAATGATTAACTAATTCATATTTAATTGATACAATAATTAATTTAATAAATAAATTAATTCTTCTGGAATTAATTCATTTAATTAAATTAACTAAATGATTTATATCAATTATAAATGAATTTAATTAAATCAATAAATAATTAATTTAATTCTTACAAACCACTGAAGGTAGTAAAGAATTACCACTGATTTGTGTTGACGTTCGATGTACTGTCTGGTTCATGAACGACTAACTTCAACGATGCTTCTTCACTTTTGACTTTAGGTTGTGGTTTGTTTCTTCTCTCAATTCTCTTGTACTGTAACTGACCTTCAAACTATCACTCGAAAAATCTCTATCACTGTTCAAATGAATCCATTCACTTCAATGCTATACTAGGGCTTGATCAGATAACTGAATCGTCTTCCAGTGTATAACATCAAAACTATAGATTGACTTTTCTTCTTTCTTCTGACAGATAATACTTCTTGAGATTCCTGTGACAGTTCATATGTATATTTACTTATTACAATTTGGTTTAAGTTGATTAGGATCCTCTAACTACAAATAGGCTGAGTCATATGCCTTTCAAATAGTATGCCATTATTTCTGCTTACTTCATAAGAAATTGTTGGCCTAAAGCAGGACATGATTTTCTTAAAAACGAATAAATTGTTTGCCAATGACATATTATAAGCTCATATTATCCAACATGTAATCACGATTTCAAATGCATGGAGGATCGTAAAATAGTGTTTATTGTCAGTTAGGCTCACCGTCTTATTCATTTTTTTGATTGGGTTCGCGCAAAAAAAAAATTCTCTAACCTAGGTGAATTTAAAATCCTGGATCCGTCCCTGAGTCTGAGACTAAATATTACAACACATCAAGTCAAGAAAATTTATAAAAATCAGACACTGTCTTTAAAGAATCAAAGGTGTCCCATTAATGGGCTTGCCTCATTAACTGGCAATCGAAGCGCAGCATAGCCCAATCTCTGCATTGTCCCAAAAGAAGTTTTGTTCAATCATAGAGTAGATATTCTAAAAAATAAGGATACACTACAACTATAATTTACCTTTACGAAGAAAGATATCAAGCTTGCAACTCCACAGATTAGACCAAGAGTCCAGTTCTTCAAACTTAAATTCAGCAACGCAAAATAACCCATGGAAATACACAACTCCCTCATCGTAGTGCGACGACACTCCTTAACACTTGCATAGAGCACATAAAATATCACTTTCGATATAATGATACAGCCGAATGCGAAGGGCCCTGTTCTCCATGGCCCACCATGCGCTAGCCTGTGCTCAGCAAACACTAACATAATTCCAACACCGAAGCTAACAATACCATCACCGTGGTTTACCAGGTTGACAACGTGAGCTAGTCTTGCAGAGTCTCTTGACTGCCATTCAATTGCACATCAAGCATAGCCAACAATGAAATATGCGGATATTGTACAATTCAACGCTTTCTTTTCAGCAACACCAAAATCTTCCATAACCAGTCCTGATCAATGATAAACACACTTCACCAAAACATAGTAAAACACGATAGTGCATATAGCAACAGTACATGCCCTGTCGTTGAACTACAAGAAAGGGATGGAAAGACGTTAGATTGAGTTTATTTTTGAAACCATGTATAGGCAGAAAACAATAAAAATTTACATAAAAAAACTTCAAATTTACAAAAAAAAAAAATACTTGCAATGTTTATAACGTTAATAGACAATCGTGCTTTAAAGAAATTAAAACAACTTACCTATGATTTAGAAAAAAACCAGAGATGGAACTTGATAAATATGCTCTCCAGGTTATCTTTCTCATTCATAATTGAAGGCACTCGCCTCAAAATTTATCACAATATCATAATGAATTATATAGCAAATCCCTAATTCTCAATATGGAAATTAACATAATAAAAGAACTCTCCATTTTTAACTAACAATAATATTAAATTTAAGTCTCTATATTTTCCTATAGTAATATATCAACATATATTTCAACATCCTTTCTCAAACTCGAGAGTTTGCCAAAAAAAAAATTGAATCATCCGCTCCATTCGACATAATCATCCACTTGATTCAGCTTTGTCGTTGTTTCATCGTCGTCTTCGTCATCTTTTACTCGTTACCATCTTTGCATTGTCATAGTTGTCAGCATTATAATCTTTGTCATGATTCTTTTCAATATCTCTTCTTCTTTTTTTGCCGTTGATTTGGTTCTTCTCAAAATTTTCTTTTTTTTTTCTTTCGTCGTTGATTTAGATAGTCTCTTGCATAAATCCATCAACAGTGTTGTTGTGTTTTCTTGTCTTCGTCTTCGTTCTCTAAATTTTTCTTCACGCCTGCGAACTCTTACGGATTTTTTTTTCACCCACAAACTCTTGCATGATCTTGTTTTCCTCGCACCTACAAACTCTCGTAGGATTTGTTTTCTCTCATCCACGAACTCTCGCGGAATCTTTTTTCTTCTATCACCCACGAACTCTCGTAATTTTCATACCCATAAACTCTTGTAGATTTGATGTGTCAAATTATATCTAACCGCAAGCGCACGGTGTCTATTGCTAGTACAGAATGGAAAGCGAGTCGTATCCACAAGGAGACAGGTTCTATCGATTTCGATTCAAGTATCGTAAATTGTTTTAAGGACAAACGATTATGTGGAGAATATTAACTAACTAATAAATTAAACTAAATTAACACTAAGTAAATAGATGATTAACAAATTATTTAAAAATCTAGGGCAATCAGGTCCACCATGCTTGCACAATAATCGACTTCTAAGCTAAAGCAATTAATGTGATCACATAACTAGAGTATGCTAATCTCTCTCAAGCATTAACACTCTCGAAACATTCAACACAATTAACTACTTTTAGTAATTCGATCAGTTAGGTAATTAGAGCAATTGTTAATCTCTCTCAAGCATCAACGCTCTCAGAAATCCAATGATGCTCTCGCACTCAAATTCAATTCTGCTAATTGTATGTGTGCCTTTAGTAGTATATCTCTCGATCATACTCCTATTTGCATAGAATTAATTCATGATATCGGCCGATTACACAAATTAATATAAAACATAATCAATTAGAATTACCATAATCAATCAAATCACGGTGAAATCATGCCAAGATCATAGTGCAAACATGGCTTCCCTTCTATGCCCTAGAAACTACTATTTACTAATAATGAAACAAGTAAAGCAACTAATACAAGAAAGAAACATAATTAAACTAACAAGAATAGAGAAGAAATCTAGATACGAAAACCTGTAATCATCAATCATGTCACAAGAATGAAATACATGGCTCTCTCTAAGTTTCTTTGTAGGTAAAATCCTAGCTATATAAAAAGTACGTATGTATCTCCTATGTCCCTCAAATAAAAGTATTTTAATACTCTAAATAAATTACATGTAGGATTCCATAACCGAATAGGATTTTTTAATTAAAATTCGTAGCTCTCTGTTCTTCTCTGTTTCTGGTCTGTTCCAGTTGGACTCTGCTATTTGGACCACCTCAGAATTAAAGAAAATTCTCTAAGCTTCGCGTGGACTATAAGATTGCTAAAAACGGACTTCTGGAACTCAAGTTATGGCCCAAACAACGTAAAGAGCCTGTGTAGTCCAATAATTCCAAATTTTCTTCTATTTAAACTCCAAAATAGCTCTTTTTGCTACAAATCCTTCCAAGTTATGAATTCCTTATTTCCTACAATGAAACAATCAAATCTGTTAAATAAATATCCAAATCAGTGCAAAACACAATAAATATGAGAATAAAATCATCTAAAATATATATAAAAATATATTCTATCAAGATTTTTCATCGCACACCACTGGCTCATGATACCATGATAAATATTTTATCATGCTCTCAAAATTATCTTTCTCATTCACACTTGGAGGCACTCGCTTCAAAATTTATTACAATATCATAATGAATTATATAGCAAATCTCTAATTCTCAATAATGGAAATTAACATAATAACGGAACTCTCCGTTTTTAACTAACAATATATATATATATATAGGCAAATGCTCAAATACAAACCAATCTTAAACTACAAACTAGATTTAAAAATAATCAAAATTAAGATATACACGGTACATACACCCACCCCCACCCAATTTAAACACCCCACCCCACCTTCTCTGGTCATCTTCTCCGGGAGCTCCAACCATCTTCTCCGGCGAGCTCAATTTTTCCGGCGAGATTCAGATCTGGTTGTCCGCTGAACTACTTCGTCATCATCACTCTCTTCTCTTGGTCGTGGACATGTCTTCCCCGTTTTATCGGCGTGCGACCCTTCCATCACCATTTCTTTTCTATATGATTTCTCCATCTTTGATCTTTGTATAACTCTCCCTCTTTGATCTTCATCTCATTTCATTTGCACCATCAACAACCATTAACCACCACAAGTTGTATTGCTATTTCCAATAAATTACCAGATCTGAACTGCTTTCACCAATTCGTATTAAGAGAATTGATGTGTCAAAATAACTGCAAGCGCACAGTGTTTAGTTGTAGCAATTACAGGTCGATCCACAGAGACTACGAATTTTCAAAACCCTAATAATTAAATCAGGCGAACTAGACAAATAGGTTTGAGATGAGTTTTAATTAACCTAATTAGCAAAGATTATCAAATAATATGAAAAACCTAGGAATCCGAATCCGTTAATCAATCACAATTAATATCACCTCGCCCTAAAACCAATCCTCTTTTCTTCACAAACAGGATATATCAATTAACGAGACAAGCATATACTATGAAACTTGTTATCTAACAATAACCTATCAAAACTTCAAGGAGTAAGCATAGGCTATGAAAAATAAATCCGGTAACAATAATATATCAAAATCACTTTGTCAATTGAACAATTAAGCACCAAGAAAAATCATGAGAATCAATTAATAAGAACGAGAAGAAATCAAGAGTAATTAAATCAACTTCATCTTCATCCTAGGATAAGAGAACTAGCTAGACATGATATCGAAAAACAAACAAGAATTTAAAGCATGAATTGAATAACAGAAAAAGTGTTTTAATAAAGCAAATAAAAATTGTTTGTATTGAAGGACAACAAAATCTACTCCTACTCCTAAATTATGAATCTAGATCGGTGTCTAAATTGATGTCTAAAGTGGTGTCTCAAATACAAGAGAGGAGCCCTATATATAGGGAAAAATAATGAGCTTGGGTCCTATGATTACAATCCGATCTTGAATATAATTTCTTCAATTTCCCTTTTCTTCTCCGATAAGTAATCGATTTTTCCTCCAATTTCCTTGACTTCAAGTATTTTCCACCTCCTTTCCCTTTTTGCACCTTTTCCTGCTTGAAATCTGTTTTTATTTATTTTCCTACAAAACAAAATAAAACAATTTATTAATTAATAAAATTACGAAAACGGACATAAAATAGGTATTAAAAATATGATTAATTATGGACCTATCAAATGCCCCCATACCTATCTTTTGCTCGTCCTCGAGAAAAATATATAATAAAATACTACCTAAATATATAATACCACTTCCGTAGGTGATCACGGTTGCATTTGTCATATGCAACAAGCCCTTTAAACCCCTAGGCAGCCCTAGTGGACGAGTGAGGTCTCGTGAGGGCCTATAGTGAATGTACCCACAAAATCCATCTAGCTCATGTAAAAGATTGTTCAATGCAACACCACACATACAAGTCATCTCATGCTACATCAACTTAAGAAATCAAAGTGAATTTGCAATGTCTTGGTGTGTAAGGTGCAAGTATTCACATAGTCTACTCAAAGAAATATGCAGCGGTCATTAGAAGTCCACGTCAAGTGTAAAAATAAGTTGGTAACCATGCTAAGCCCACAAGAGTACACCTTAGAGTCAAAACTTAGGATCTCATATGCACAAAACAAGCAATAACTCACCTTTCACTCACAAAAGAATATTCACTCAAGAACAAGGGTAAGTGTATCACTCAATTCCAACAAAATCATAAGCATGCTTGACACTTGGTATCAATCTAACTTTAACACAACATACATTAATGATGATAATCAAAAGGTCTTTTATTTGGGTTGTAACGGGGCTAAGGACAAGGTATGTCAAGTAAGGCCAAATAAGGTGAAGTGTCAAAAGCTAGTAGGAACCATAATAAATCATACACAACACCATACATCCTCCCCATACATGGATTTCTAATTTTCTTCCAACAAACTGCTTGACTAGTCGAATGAAGAAGGATCTCAAAAACACAGAAACATAATTATGCTCTCATATGATTTTTTTTTTTTCAATTTTTTTTTTTTTCTCTTTTTTTTTTCTTTTTTTCTTTTTTTTTTTTCTGGAGAGCTAAGATAGATAATATAAATATATAAGAAACCACAATCCTTCTTCAAGAATTTATTGAATAACGACTGACAAGTAAGCAACAAAACCCAATATTTCCCAAAAAGTAATGAACAAAAGTAAACCCCATCTCACACACCTTATTACTCCCTCAACTTCCTACTAGCCTTTGACAAATGGGATCAAATATACGTAAGGCTGTACAACAAAAAGGTCTAGGCAAGTAATGTGGTGTGTCACCGAAAAAATAGGATTAAGCTCAAAGGGGTAACTAATTGATCATATGTAAAGGGTGTGGTAATTTGGATAATAATTGGTTATTCCTAAATGCCTTTATCATCTTATCATCAAATAATGTCATGCATTTCAAGAAAGGTCTCAAACAAGTGCTAGCAATGCAAACAACATGTGGACACTCAAGCAAACGAATATAAAATGCAAAAGATATGCATATAGGCTCAAAATCTCACTTGGTGGTAAAACATAATTAATCCCAAGCAAAAGTCTCTTTTATGCACCTACTTGTACTCAAAGCATGGAAACCAAATCTTCTTGCACATATTCATGTCCTTTTAATTACTTACAACATTCTAGAAGTCTACTAGTTTCAACTTGCTAGTGTATGTGTGTGCACAAGAACTTAGCATATCACTTTTCAATCAAAAGTTTCAGAAACACAAGAGTACTATAGCATGTAAGGGTGCATCAAGCCAACTTTTAACAAGTAATCATTTCACAAGGCTAGAATTATTTTTGTGACTTTTCATTTTTCAATTTTTTTTTGGGTTTTTTTTTAAATAAAAATAATACTACTAAATCCCTCCCCCATACCTAAATCATGCATTGTCCTCAATGTATGCAAATGAGAGAAAAAGAAATGACAAAGTAAAAGGACGAGAATACCTGATAAGGGCATGAGGAGATACATTATTACCTATAACACTCACACACACTCCCCCATACCTAAACTTGACTATATGGGAGATACATTACGAAACAGATATACTAACCAATACCAGATCGAGGAAAAACAACACACGTAACACAATCAACACACATGTGAAACACACCCACAAAGACTTCATTATCCACTAGAGAAATATGATCATATACCAGAATAAAACTCATACCACTAACATCATTCATAAACCAATTAGACGCTTCTTTATGTTGTTTAAGCAGATTGATTACTTGAAATTCTTGGTTATGAACTAAGTCACTAGAAAGAACATGATAAGTTTCATTATCAACTATCAAAGACTGATCAAGAATGGAAAAAGATGGATTATGAACGAAAGTGGGTGGCTCACCAACGGAAGTTTTAACAACAGACCTAGGATCAAAAGAAATATCCTCAAGTTGGGTTTCATGCTTAGAACAAATGGCATTCAATTCATCGAACATCTCATCAGAAGAAAAATTTCTATACAACTCATGAAGTTCTTTATTACTCTCATACTCTAACATAACATCTTCCTCAAGAAAAGACTCAATTGTACTATCCTCAATATTTGACCATGAAACAACCTCATCTATCAAATTAACTTCTACATGTTGTTCAAAAAGCTCATTAGGTTGATTTCCTACATTGAAGACATTAAGATCTATCGTCATGTTACCAAAAGTGAGTTTCATCGAACCATTCCTACAGTTAATCAAAGCATTAGAGGTAGCAAGAAAAGGCCTTCCTAAAATGATAGGAATTTGATTTTTGAGATTTTTGACTGGTTCGGTTTCTAGAACAACAAAATCAACGGGGAATACAAAATCACCAACCTTAATCAACACATCTTCCACTATACCTTTTGGAGTTTTAACAGAACGATCAGCTAACTGAAGAGTGACACTAGTCTTCTTAAGTTCACCTAAACCCAAGGCTTGATAGACAGATAATGGAAGAAGATTCACACTAGCTCCTAGATCGAGTAAAGCTTTATCAATAAAAGTATCACCTATGACACAAGAGATGGTAGGACAACCAGGATCCTTATACTTCACAGGGATTTGATTTGACAAAATAGAACTAACATGAGATGTTAGGAAAGCTTTCTTAGGAACATGAGTGGTTCTTTTATGAGTACATAAATCTTTTAGACACTTAGCATAAGAGGGAACTTGTTGAATCGCATCTAAAAGAGGAATGTTAATCTTGACTTGCTTAAAGACTTCCAAAATCTTATCTAATTGAGCAGATTGTTTGTTTGAAGTAAGTCTTTGAGGAAACGGGGCTTTCGGCTTAAAGACTTTTTCATTAGACACATCAGAGTGGGGTTTCGAAGGTGGTTCATCGGATGGTGATGACTCATCAGCTTTATCTACTTCAGAACTCTCGGAATTTGAAGATTGCTTAAGACTAGGATTCAAGAGTAAAGGATTTGGTTCAGATGTTAGCTTATCTTCTTCTTGAGTATTGACACCAGCATGATTGTTGAATTGATTACCAGACCTTAGAGAGATAACAGAATTTACATTTTCATGAGACTTTTGATTTGGATGAAATTTAGGATTTGTCTCGGGTTGACTAGGAAATCTATTTTTCTCTCTCTCATTGATTGTGTTTGCCAATTGACTGACTTGGACCTCTAGCTTAGATATGGCTTGAGTGTTGGAATTTATTAACTGCCTATCTTGGGTCATGGTTTGCATGAAAGATTGTTGAGATTGAGTTAAATTAGCTTGAGATTTCAATAACGCCTCAATACTCTTTTCTAAAGAATTGAATCTCTTATCAGATTCAGCAAAACCAGGAGGATTCATGGGGACTGAGTTTGGATAATGACCAAATACAGTAAAAAGTCTCTTTAATGCACCTACTTGTACTCAAAGCATGGAAACCAAATCTTCTTGCACATATTCATGTCCTTTTAATTACTTACAACATTCAATAAGTCGACTAGTTTCAACTCGCTAGTGTATGTGTGTGCACAAGAACTTAGCATATCACTTCTCAATCAAAAGCTTCAGAAACACAAGAGTATTATAGCATGTAAGGGTGCATCAAGCCAACTTATAACAAGTAATCATTTCACAAGGCTAGAATTATTTTTGTATTTTTTTTCATTTTTCAAATTTTTTGGGTTTTTTTTTTAAATAATACTACTAAATCCCTCCCCCATACCTAAATCATGCATTGTCCTCAATGTATGCAAATGAGAGAAAAAAAAATGATAAAGGAAAAGGACGAGAATACCTGATAAGGGCATGAGGAGATACATTATTACCTATAACACTCACACACTCATAAAACACAGACACATATAAAAGAAACACTCACACACACTCCCCCATACCTAAACTTGACTATATGGGAGATACATTACGAAACAGATATACTAACCAATACCAGATCGAGGGAAAATAACATTCATAACACAATCAACACACATGTGAAACACACCCACAAAAACACCATTATCCACTAGAGAAATATGATCATATACCAGAATAAAACTCATACCACTAACATCATTCATAAACCAATTAGACGCTTCTTTATGTTGTTTAAGCAGATTGATCACTTGAAATTCTTGGTTATGAACTAAGTCACTAGAAAGAACATGATGAGTTTCATTATCAACTATCAAAGACTGATCAAGAATGGAAAAAGATGGATTATGAACGAAAGTGGGTGGCTCACCAACGGAAGTTTTAACAACAGACCTAGGATCAAAAGAAATATCCTCAAGTTGGGTTTCATGCTTAGAACAAATGGCATTCAATTCATCTAACATCTCATCAGAAGAAAAATTTCTATACAACTCATGAAGTTCTTTATTACTCTCATACTCTAACATAACATCTTCCTCAAGAAAAGACTCAATTGTACTATCCTCAATATTTGACCATGAAACAACCTCATCTATCAAATTAACTTCTACAGGTTGTTCAAAAAGCTCATTAGGTTGATTTCCTACATTGAAGACATTAAGATCTATCGTCATGTTACCAAAAGTGAGTTTCATCGAACCATTCCTACAGTTAATCAAAGCATTAGAAAACCCTAATATATAAACTAACTTTAATCTATATATATAAACTAACTTTAATCTATAGATTGGGCTTTTGAAAAGCAGGTTGAGGGTTTTGATTATACTGATTGTATTGACCTTGGTTCCATGAGAAATTTGGGTGACTCTTCCAACCAGGATTGTATGTGGGTGCATAAGGATCATTCCTAACTCTAGGTTGAAACATGGCATTGACTTGTTCAATTTCAGGGCAATTCTCTACCACATGATTTGGAGAACTACAGTTTGCACAGAGAGACATTTGAGATGACACATTGTTGGTTTCTAAGGCTTCTAGACGTCTAGTGAGTGTAGCTAACTTAGCTTCGGTTGCAATAGAATTACCAACTGTGTGTAAGCCCTTAGATGAGTTAGATTTTTCAGCTTCCTGATTAGGTTCCCTAGTTGACTCCCACAACATTGTTCTTTCAGCTAACTCCTCAAAAAATTGCCAAGCTTCATCTTCATCTTTGTCCATAAACTTACCATTACACATAGACTCTAACAAAGCAGTGGTTTGGCTATCTAAGGCTTCATAAAGAATTTTACAAAGTCTCCATTTTTCTATACCATGTTGAGGACACTTAGACAACAACTTTTTTAATCTATCAAAATATTTCCAAAAAGACTCATTCCGATTTTGTTGAAATTGGTTGATTTCATTCCTAAGTCTGTTTGCCTTATGGTTTGGAAAATATTTTTTAAGAAAGATAGCAACAAATCCCTCCCATGTGGAAATAGAATTAACGGGTAGACTATACAACCACTGTTTAGCATCTTCTTTCAAAGCAAAGTTAATAAGCCTGAGCCTAATGGAATCCTCACTCAATTGTTGAAGTTTTTGTAATGCACACACTTCCTCAAACTCTCGAATGAAAAGATATGGATCCTCTCCCTCTACCCCAGCAAACCTAGGTAACATGCTAATGTTGTGATGTTTGATTTCAAAGTTATTCGCGGTTACTGCGGGTAAGACTATGCATGAGGGTTGAGCGGTACGAGCGGGGTAACAACGGTCTTTAAGTGAAACAGCCATGACTACGGGTTGAACTTCTAATTCTTTTGACTCAATTCTAGTGGATGAAGAGAACTCAAGTTGCCTTACTACTTTAGGAGATGACAGATTGGTTTGTCTTACTAATCTAGATGTAGTGTCTCGAACCCAAGCACTTTGCATACAAGAGAAGTAAACAATTAGTCACGTAGCAGACAAGAACTATAAGTAAACCCCAAAAAAAAATGGAAAATTAAAAAGAAAAATCTATATTATCCTAAAAAAATTCTAGACCTTGCTCCTAACAATAAGATACTACTAAAAGTCACAACTCAAAAAGCACTCGTCCTGACTGACCAGGCAGGTGCAAGCATTGCCAAGAGGCTAAACACCTTTCTAGACACCAATCCAAATTAGCCAGGTAAGCGTCACGCTTGCCTAGACACCAAACGAAAGAATACTTAGTGATTTGTTCCTCCTAGATTCTCTTCCTAATTGAGCGTGAGATCCTAGGGGCTAACGTCTACTTAGTTTTATTAAGGAAAGGGGTATGCAGATGAAGGAATTAATGATTTGTGGGCCAAGGAAAGGGTGATGAAATCCCTCACCTTATCTTGTAATTGGGTGGCACCCTTAAGATTGATTGAATGATGCAACACACAAAGAACAAGAAAGTAAACACTTATGGATGCACTACACTACGTGTTCTATTCTAAATTGTACGTACCTCTTTCCTCCAGCAATCACCACAATTAAAAGATGGAAAGCAATAAATACAATAAAGAAATCTAGATGATGTGATCCTATGTGAGAGAATGAATGATGCAGCAAATTGGTTTTTAAACAAACAATTAACTAACTAATATTTTTGGGTTTTTTTGAATATTTAATTTTTTTGTGTTTTTTCAATAATAATAAAGAAGAAATAGAGAGAGGTGATACGGAATACCGAAAAGCGCTTCCAAAAATTTCAAAAGAGACAACGAGGCCTTCCAGCGATCTTCTTGTCCAAGCTTTTCTCCGCTTCACAATTCCCTAAAAAAAAAAACAAAAGAAAACAAGAAACTAATCCGAAGAATTAATATCAAGGAGTGAAAATTACCAATAGTCCCCGGCAGCGGCGCCAAAAACTTGATGTGTCAAAATAACTGCAAGCGCACAGTGTTTAGTTGTAGCAATTACAGGTCGATCCACAGAGACTACGAATTTTCAAAACCCTAATAATTAAATCAGGCGAACTAGACAAATAGGTTTGAGATGAGTTTTAATTAACCTAATTAGCAAAGATTATCAAATAATATGAAAAACCTAGGAATCCGAATCCGTTAATCAATCACAATTAATATCACCTCGCCCTAAAACCAATCCTCTTTTCTTCACAAACAGGATATATCAATTAACGAGACAAGCATATACTATGAAACTTGTTATCTAACAATAACCTATCAAAACTTCAAGGAGTAAGCATAGGCTATGAAAAATAAATCCGGTAACAATAATATATCAAAATCACTTTGTCAATTGAACAATTAAGCACCAAGAAAAATCATGAGAATCAATTAATAAGAACGAGAAGAAATCAAGAGTAATTAAATCAACTTCATCTTCATCCTAGGATAAGAGAACTAGCTAGACATGATATCGAAAAACAAACAAGAATTTAAAGCATGAATTGAATAACAGAAAAAGTGTTTTAATAAAGCAAATAAAAATTGTTTGTATTGAAGGACAACAAAATCTACTCCTACTCCTAAATTATGAATCTAGATCGGTGTCTAAATTGATGTCTAAAGTGGTGTCTCAAATACAAGAGAGGAGCCCTATATATAGGGAAAAATAATGAGCTTGGGTCCTATGATTACAATCCGATCTTGAATATAATTTCTTCAATTTCCCTTTTCTTCTCCGATAAGTAATCGATTTTTCCTCCAATTTCCTTGACTTCAAGTATTTTCCACCTCCTTTCCCTTTTTGCACCTTTTCCTGCTTGAAATCTGTTTTTATTTATTTTCCTACAAAACAAAATAAAACAATTTATTAATTAATAAAATTACGAAAACGGACATAAAATAGGTATTAAAAATATGATTAATTATGGACCTATCAAGAATCACTAATATGTATTTCACTAATCACTGATTTGTATTATATGAATCAGTAAATCTGCAACAAAAATCACTGATTTTTATAGCAAAAATCAGCAATATATTTATGTACACAAATCTGAGATTGTTGGAATAAGATAATGAGCAGATTGCTAGAATAAAATAAAGTCGCCTGGATAGAAGGATGTCACTGGAATTAACGTCGGAAATCATGGAGATTACTAATTGTAGTGGTGGCGATATATGTATATGCAAGTGGAGTGGAGTGGAGTGGAGTGGGGTGGGGTGGGTGGCGTGAAAAAAGAATGAAGAAAAAAGAAAGAGATGAATTTAAATGAGTGGTTTAAAATGATTTAATTTGAATGGATAAGGTGGGTTTTTAGTTTGTATTTAATTTTGGCTTGTAGCTGAGTAGAACTCTATATATAATTCAAAAATCTTCATTTAGTCCTCCATTTTTACAAAAAAAATTATTTATGAAAAATGCATAATGTCTACCATGCCTTACGTGGTACTTGTTCAAATACGCACTTATCTTGTCAAAATAAGCGAAAGCAAACTAGTGCAACTACTATTCTTCTACTATCTTCCGTCTATACTCTGAATTGATAAATTTGCTTGTTAGCAAGTTAAGAATAGTATTTTCGAATATGACTAAAGTCTTCATGCATCTGTTTATCTTGCAAGAGATGTTGTATAGATGTGTAGTAAAAATCATACTTTGTAATCTGAAAACTGCACTATCCTGTTTTTAGGGCTCGAGTAAAAACTTGGTCGAACTCGGTTCAGTTAATAAATTTATGAGTAACACTTTATTACAATAGAGTTCATGTTAAGTTACCAGTTCTCCTAAAACCTCATGACGTTACGGAAGCAGGGCTTACCCATACCAAAAGCTGTAATCAAATGATTGCAATTGTTTCTTCGAAAATCCGGGCAACAAATATTCTGTATCTTGATTTATATTTGCGGAAGCAAGGGTTACATGACCTGGCTCAGATACCATGTTAAGTTAACAGTTCTCTTAAAACCTTAAGGTGTTAGGGCTTCCAGGATCATATATTATCTTAAGAGCATCTCCAATGGTGTCAAGCCCTTAGGTAAAATTCAAAATAAATTACCTTAAATAAGATATATAGAGAATTTGTAAAATTTTGTCCACTCCAATGGGACAAAACTCTTAGGTAAAAATATAGATAACCACAATAGGTTGGCTATATTTGTCGAACCTTTAGCAACATGTAGTTTAATTCCACATCATCAATTACCATATAAAAATAATATATTCTATTTTTAACAACTTGAAATAATAATAACATACCATTTTTAAAATATAGCCAACCAATATAGTCAATCCCATTGGAGTAAAACACGTTACAGGTTCAACAAATTTTACATAATCAATATTTAGCCAATCATTTTACAAAACACCGTTGGAGATGCTCTAACAGTTCGGCTTAAAAGTTCACAAATAAGTCCGATAATAATGTGCTTATACATGTTCGTGAACATGATCGAATGGTTTACAGTTTACTCGTGAACCTAGTTGATGAAGGTCGATTAGTAGGCTCTTTAGGAAGGGGTTTTAAGTATGTTCATGTTTATGCTTCGATGGTAGACTAGCGAACCTATAGTGTTCGATAATTACAAGCTCCAAGGGGAACTGTGTTTCATGTTTAAGCTCGTGAATAATTTTGGTCATCTATACATATTTATAACTAATCTATGAATTACACGTTAAACTTGTCAAACAGTTATAGCTCTTTTCCTTGCTTTTCTGTAATTAATGTCAAAAATAGCTTTGTTATTTTGAAACTTGGAGTATTATGAATTATGATCATGTTGAAAATGACGTAATACACTCCAGACTTGTTGTTTTTACTCCGGACTTCTTGGTAGGTGCTTATTCTAGTCATGTTTTATATGATTAAACGAGCAAGCTCTCTGAGTAATGTTTATCGAATGCACAATCTGTTAATGAAGGCTAACTAGTTGTTTGTGAGCAATGTTAATGAACTACTCTGGACTAAAAACTCGTGATGAACCAGAAAAGAAAAGAACTACCTGAGTGGCTGAGTTATTATGTTCCTAACATCAATGCCAGCTAATGAAGAAACCGTCCAGGTTCAATGTGTTGCAACTTTGAATCTGAGAATTATTTTAGGGCCAGATCCAGAAACCGTCTAGGTTCAATGTGTTGCAACTTCATTTCAGGGCTCAGAAATGGCAATGGCTACACTGGAGAGGCTGAGTACTAATTACAAACAAATGTTTTTTTTTTGTGAATTGAGTTATATTTTTTTGTGAATTATTCAAGTTTGCTTCGATGCATTTCGTAGAATATTTAAAGAATTTTGAAAATAATAGATTCGAGTTTGAACTTGGGCTCGAGTTCAAATAATTCAAATGCTATATCAAACCAAGCTCACACGAATTTCAAGTTTTCAACTCATGAGATTAAAGAAATTTATTGTGCTTGTATATATAAATTTCTAATATACTATTTAATAAATACTCAAAATAAATATTTCTATATATATATATATATACATATATATATATATATATATATATATATATATATATATATATATTGGAGCTGAATACAAAGTTATCATATAAAACAATTATTTAAAATGTGTTTTTTTTATTTGAAATTTTAAAATGTTAAGTAATCATTTGCTAGTCAATTTAAAATAATACAAACGTAGTATCATACTGGCAAGTGGCAATAGATTAATAGTGAGGGAAAGAGTAATAACAGGGGTAAATAGTTACAAAATTACGTGACAGAATGATGTGATAAAAAAAATGTTATTATTGATTGATATTGGTGTGAATGTTGGTGGATTTATTGTATTTAGAATATATTTTGGATAGCTTAAAACTATCCAGTCCACTAAAAAGAATGTTATTATTGATCGATATTGCTGTGAATGTAGGTGAATTTATTGTATTTAGAATCTACTAGTTTATAGCCCGTGCAAAGCACGGGTTATTTTTAATTTTTTTTAAATTTGTTTATAGTTTAGTATATATAATATTTTAAACATTATTTTTAGTTTAGTATTAAATCTAAATTAATATGTTGTTGGTGGAAATCGAACCTTCAACCTTTCTATATAACATAATCTAGTATTAATTTTATATTAAAATGTTGTTGGCGGGATTCGAACCTTAGACCTTCAACTTTTAGTATTGTTGTATCTAACGGTCATGATCTATTTGAATTGAAGATCTAACGATTGTGAATAAGGATAACCAAAAATAAAGGGATAAACAAAAATAAGGGGTAACCAACTACAAATTATACCCCTTTCAGTTATTATAAGATAGTATAGATTTTGGGTAGCTTAAAACTAACCGGTCCACTTAACTTGTGTTTGTTTACACTTATATTTTTCAACTTAAAATTAGTTTTAGTTTAAAAAATTGAATTATCTTTGAGTTACTTTTTCTTAACTTATTTTTTTTATCAATTCAATTTTTATATATTTGAGTCATTTTTAAATTGTATTATATTTTTTGCATATATTTATATTTTATACTTTTATATTATATTTAAAAAATAAAATTTTTTATTTTTTTAGTCAATTGTTTAAAAATAAATATACTTTAAGTAAAATTAGCCAAATAGATACTGCTAACTTAAAGTTAAAATTATCATTTTTCACTTAAAAGAAGTAGGTTGCACTTTAAGTTATAAGTAACAATTTTTAATTTAACCTAAACGGGCTCTTAATTGAGTTATAACGAATTAAATTTGCACTTAAAGTTATAAGTACCTATTTTTAGTTAAACCAAACGAGTTCTTAATTGAATTATAACCAATTAAACTAAGAAACGTATCATTTATATAAAAAAAATACCTCTAATATTTTCATGACGAAAATGAGAGTTGCAGCTGTATGCATATCCTAACTAAAATGATGAGAATCATTATAGACAGTGTTAAAATGATGAGAACAAAAATTATACTCGAAGAATATATCTCTTCTTGCAGGCTGCAGCTCTATTACAGCCCACCTGAGTTTCGCTCAACATCTTCATCTAGAGTAGGCAATTCATTCGTTTAGTATATTTTCGTGTCGTGTGCTTTCGTGTTTCGTGTATTTAATGACAAATCCAAAACCGACCCGTTAAGGATTCGTTTTATTTCGTGTTCGTGTACCTTCATTTCGTGTACATTTCGTGTCGTGTTTCGTGTAATTTTTGAATAAAAATAGTTAAATATTAAATTTTTACTAGTCGAGTCTTAAGTCAATATGTCATAAATAATCAAGTGTGCTCAACTCGTGTGAAACTAAAATTTGAAACTATTTTGTAATTATCTTATGTAAAAATTATATATAAAATATTATTTTAAAATATGTATTCATATAATTTTAATAAAATTATTTAAATATTTATTTATTTAGTGTATTTTCGTTTCGTGTCATGTACCTAAGGATAAATCCAAAACCGACAAAAAATTCATCCGTGTAATTTCGTGTTCGTTTACTTTCGTTAACCCAAATCCGTAATTTTCGTGTCGTGTTTTCATATCGTGTACGAAATTGCCGGCTCTATCTTCATTCCTTGTTCTTAACTGCACATCATATTAACTTCAAGTTGTAAAGGTCTAAATTATCCCAGATTAAATTCCATTTTGGGCACTCCTCTATCAAAGCATGGGAAAACATAAATACATAATGTGAACCCGAAAACTAAGACCAGATAATCACAGAGTAACCAAAACTGAACCACAAGTGAAAATCACTAGCAATTGTAGATGATTGCGTAAAGATATGCACATTCACTAATTCAATACAAAAGAACAAATTAACAAATCAATACCTAGTGCTTTGCTTAACAAATGTGACAACTTACAGGTATAAATTTCGACAAAACACATCGTATACAGATACTAATCCCCGAATGCAGTTGTACATAAACGTCAAGGAAGAATACCGATATATAAGCTCTGTGCATTGATCGAAATCAGTGACGAGGAGGAGTGTTGCTCCATGACTATACTAACAGCTTCACAGAATGTCAGGACAAACATTATCGCAAACTTGAGCATTTCCATGCACAACTTCCATCTCTGATACATCATAGTAACTTCATGTACTTAGTACGTGTGTGTTTGTTACTGTCTTCAACTCTCCGCGTCTCCAACTATTTATACACATGTTAACATAAACTAAAATGCAAATACATAGTACTGCAGTGCCAGGGCAGGGGCTTAAATTGGCTTCCGGGATCTCCAAGGGACAATTATAAATAAATAAATAAATATAACCTTAATTCCATCTCAATCATTGGGAGCAATACTATCTGAAATGTTCACCCTTGTGACTACGTGCTTCAAGAATCAACCCTTATCTTATCCATTTGAGTTGTCTGGACTCTGAAAACACCTACCAACTGGTACAAATTTATTTGTTTTAAATTTAATATTATTATATGTAGACCTATTTAATTGGTTGGCAATAATTAACGAGAACATACAAAAGAATATGTCAACATATTCCCTCCATAACTCAATTATTCTTTACATTTTTTAACATAAGACTACATTTTTCTGGCAAGTGCATTACTATATTAGTCATTATGGAAATTTGAAATGCAAAAGATTTATTATACAGTTGAGAAATCTTCAAATAAACAATTTAATCGAATCATACTAGCAGATCAAAAGAAATCTAAGCCGTTTACTTGATTTATAATAATCAAATCTATCAACTTCTCAAGAACTTACTAGTACCTGTGCTCAGCAATATATTATACCATATAGTTAAGATCGTGTTTGTGTATTTTATATACTTCTAATTTTATGTATTTTCATGTTGTATCACGTATTTTTCGTGTCATAATTTTGTATAACATTAAATAAAAAAAAAAAAAAATTAAGTGTACGTGTGATAATAAATCCAAACATGATACTACATTGTTACTTACTTTCGTGTTCGTTTACCTAAAAAGTAGAAACACCATTAAATTGTTGTATCTTTTCTAGTGTGTGAAATTGTCGAATCTAGCTAAAACACACAATATGCACTTGCATCGCAGGTAACAAGGATCATTCTAAGAAATTTTATGGTGCCTTTTAAATTGTATTAATTATATGAGGCAGTTACGATTGAAGGAGGAAAGAAATAAACTAATTGAGGGGGAAAGGAGTGAATAGAATTCAACCATATTATGCCCGTTATGTGGTATTGATGTAGAACATTTGAGGCATGCATGTCTTGATTGTAGATACGCAAAGGGCTGCTGGGATGAATTAGGATTGGGTTTTGATACTTCTCAGATTCTTACGTGCCCAGAATGGCTATTGCAGACCTTGGAAAATGAGTCATTTGAGAAGCTGGCTCAGATAGCGATAATTCTATGGGGAATATGGTCAGCTAGGAACCTGAGGGTGTGGCAGAACAAAACGTTAACAACTCAAATGGCGATGCAGTGGAGTGTTCTTAAGTTAAACAATGGAAAGATAGTCAGCAGCTGAAACTTTCAAGAATCAAAGCTTGTGTGCAGACTAATGAGGCTATAGTGATTAAATGGAATCCCCCAAGTGAAGGTCGAATGAAGGTTAATGTTGATGCCCATGTAGTTGCAGGATGTTCATGGTTCTCATGTGGTTTAATCCTTAGGGATCATGAAGGTCTTAGGGATCATGAAGGTAAGTTTATCAGGGCAAGAACTCATAGATTTGCAGGTGCAGTTCCGGTAATCAAAGCAGAAGCCATTGGATTATTGGAAGCTACCAGATGGATCAATTCATTGGGCATGCATAATGTGAATATTTAGAGGGATTCATCAATCACAGTCCAAGCTATCAATAGTGCAGTAGAGAATTATCTGGAAGTTGGTTTGATATTTCAAAAAATTCGTAGATTATTGAATGCACGTAGAGACATTTCGGTTTCCTTTGTTAAAAAGCAAGCGAACAAGGTTCCTCATCTAGTTGCTAGAGTACCTTGTGAAGTTAATTGCTCTATTGATCTCATGACTCCTCCACAGTCTGTGTTGGAGCCCCTTGGAAGAGAGAGTTTGATGATTTAATACAACAAACCAGTTTCAAAAAAAAAAAAAACAAGGGAACTAAACTGGCGAAGATAAAAGATGTAAAATATACCATATTCTAATCAACAATTTTGTACAGCAAACAGAGGACAGAATTATGGACACGCCCTGAGTATTAGGTTCCATAACGTTACATTACATCTTGAGTAAGTAAATGCCAACTGAGGGCAGAAACAACAGAATTTCAAGAGCTTGTTCATTAGAGAAAGTGGAATGCAGTAATAAACACAGGTGAACACAGTAGCCCAATTATCCGGAAAATCCCGGTGATCGAAGCTTCGTGTGCTTGGGGAGGGCGATTTTGCCTAAATTTTTACCAAATTCAGAGACTATATATATACTCTTTGTAAATAGAAACTGCTTGTTCCCTTGACCTCCTACCATATGTCAGAACTGATTATAAAATCACATAGCATAAACTATTTCTCCACTACTATCGAGATCAAGATCTGGATCACTCTCTAGATCCTCCTCCATGTCATCATCAATGTCCAGGCTACCTGTCAGATACTGATTGAGATTGTTTCCTCCATTGGCAGGTAGGGTTGCCTCTGCAATTATCTGCATTATTTCATCAACGCTCTGCATGGGTTGATCAGGCTCATTATACTGGTTCAATTTGTTTTCATCAATTAGGTCTGCAGGGAGGTTTTTCAGAAACCAGTCATGGTTTTTAATCTCGTCCATGCTTATCCTCTGTCTCAATTGAGAATTAAGAAACAATATCATTAAGTCTATCTCTGGATCTAGTTATTATGATAAGGTAATAAGAAATATAGTGCATCATCTATTCATAATCTGATATAGAAAGTAGCTTTAACACATTTTGTTTTCCAAAGCAGCAAGCTATTTAAAGGACAGCATTTGCTCTTTCCCCACCCCCTCTTAAGAAAGAAACTGACTATAAAACAAACATAACAATCCCAGCAAAAAAGCTCACAGGAGGAAAGAAGATAAAAATAAGAAAAAAAACAAGTAAATTAGTGACTATATAAGTAATTTGCTCAAACATGATAGGAAGCAGAACACAAAAAGTACACATCCAGAAAAGTGAATACCTTCGCAGGGTCAGCTACAAAGATCCTTGAGATTAAATGACGACACTCAGCAGATATATGGACATAATCTGGAATTGAATACTGGACGTTCAAGATTCGCTGCATGAGAAAAATATGATATGAGTAGTAATCCAGCAAGATAGAGTGCATCATCAATAATAGGGTGATGGTTACGTGTATTGTCTTGCGAAAGTTCTTAGGTTCCTCGGGGTCTTCAAAAGGATATGCTCCCACCAGCATGACATATAATGTAACACCGCATGACCATACATCTGCAATCTAATGTTACAACAACGATGCAATTAAAAGAATTGAATTAGACATAATAGTGCAAACAAGAGCACAGTGGTGACTAGCGGTATATTGTTGTAGAAACAAAAATTCAGTTTATGCCTACACCAACATCAAGCATGAAACTACTGAATCTGAATTAGGAGACATGTCTGGGAACAGCATGATTTAGCAGAATTTTACATGTGAAGCTTATAAAGAGGCACAGATCATTAAAAAATTTCTTTTCTCAAGGAATTGTGACATGCCACAAGGGTAACACGTAGATAATAGGAGGAAAAAGAATGTGATGATAATATATTTCTAAGAATTATCAAGAAACTGCTGATGCAGGCCCCCTGTATACCAGGTATGATTTTAATAAATTAAATATTCAAGCTTACATAATTCTTGAAGAAACAGATATCACCAGTTCATAACAACATAAAAATTAGAATTAACAACCCAATTTACCTTGCCATCATATTCTTTCTTTAGTAACACTTCCGGAGCGATATATGCAGGTGTTCCAACAGTTGACTTTGGTTGTGAGTGCAGCACCGAGGACTAACATATGAAAGAAAAATTGAATTACTTGTAGACAACAATACAGAAAGATAGAGAAGTAACACAAGTAAAACATAAGCATAAATCAGACCAATGAATAGTCATCAGTAATCAGTTAAAAGTCAACAGAAATGTAAAAAAGACATTGACCATGCAAAAGATAAGATACCTTTGAGTATGATTTGCTTTTCTTTTACTTTTACTTTTTTACTAGTGGGACAAATGGAACATTTAGGTACATAACAACCAAGCAAAGGAGTACATGAAATGCAGTAAAACAGAAATTTACAAACAAAGAAAAACAAAAAATGGGATACCTTAGAATATCCAAAATCACAAATTTTCAACCGAGGTGCTGGGCTGCCATCCAGTAATGTATTCTCCAGTTTCAAGTCGCGGTGACATACTTGCTTCATGTTGAAATTTATATGAATACTGAGTATAATTGCCTTGACATCTATAAATATTCCAGAAATGCAAAGAACTTTGTCACATACCATAGCATGGCAGTAGCTGACTCCTGATATAAGTTGTTGGAAGAAGAAACGTGCCTGCAGCAGCACAAGCTACCAGTGAATTCACCATAAATAAATAGGAGTCTATATTGACAACAAAAACTAGTGCTTGAATAAAACCTCATCCTCGCTAAACCGTCCTGCATTGCATATCCGTTCGAACAGCTCTCCTCCAGAAGCATACTCCATTACAATAGCCAAATGGGTTGGTGTTAAAATGACCTATAAAAAGAATATCTTGCATTACAAAAAGATTCACAATTGAAACTTCATAATAGAGTCTTGCATTATGATTTAAGAAAAGCTTCAGACTTGAGAAACTTCATAATAGAGAAAAACAATAGCTAATGTGGTGTCTAGAAGATAACATACCTCTTTAAATCTAACGATATTGGGATGCCTCAGCGATCTATGGTTGATTATTTCACGGGAAACATTTTCATCTATCTGAATGCACAAGAAGTGAAATTGAGCCAAACAAAGAATACATTTATAGACAACTAATGCTGCTGCTCCAATGGGCATGAACTACGGCATGGCAAATAAAAATGTGAAGCTAACAACTAAACGATTACGGTGTGCAAACTTTTCAAGTATGAACAATATCAATCAGTGTTCTTTTGTAGTGTCTAGTAGTAACAGTCAGCTGAATCAGATCTAGGCTACCCTACCAAACCAGAATAACTATTACATTACAATTTGTACAAGTGGAATCAACTATTATGTGAAAATGTCTCGAGGAGCGGAGATCAAAATGATTAAGGGGCTCCCATAATTATATCATAGACAGTTCAGTTTGCTAGAAAACTAAATACCTTAACTGATAATCACACTACAAAATTGACTGACGAACATAAGTAAGTATACTAATTGGAATATTAATATACTTGAAAACAGCTATTATCTTAATAGGGAGTAGGATGAAGTGAAATATGATTCTCGGTAACATAAATTATAACTCCTGAAACACATTTCCGTTGTCACCTCTTCTATCTAACCTTGATCATCTATACATACATAAATCGTTGTACATATATGTCTATTTTACTCATGGTTTCTTGTACAACTAACTCCGAAAATCGACTATCATTAGGAAATGCCTCAAGGAGGAATATTGAAAACCTCTCTAAAATGAATCTAGAATGAGAAGATAAGCTGTTCAGAAATGATTCAATTTTCATCATATTCCAACTCCTTGCAGAAACAATAAGAAAACTCGAAAAGTATATTCTCCATCACACACACTACCAAACCAAAAAAGATTCCAACTTTCAACACAAACAAACTTAAAATCACAAACCCACATAAGTAATCAAATAATAAACCCAAAGACTGCAACATTAAACAAAAACAAATTAAAATTCACAAACCCAAAACTCGAAAACTAATGAAAATCAAAGAAATGAAACCAACCTTGTCACCTCTCTCAATATACTTAACAGCAACAAGCTCATTACTCTGTTTATCTCTCATCAAACGGGCCACCCCAAAATTACCCGACCCGATATCTCTAACAAGTTCATAGCGATCACTATCATGCATTATCGGCATGTCCAAACCACCTCCTACAGGACGATCCATAAATACTATATAGTGTATAGTAGTAACAAACAGCCCTTGTTTTCATACAATCATGATATCATCAAGAAATGATAGTATAATAGTTGTGAATTATTTGATCCGACCCGACCCGAAACGTGGCGGGAAAGTGATCACAGGAAGGGGTGGGGTTGGTTGAGGATGATGAGGTTGAGCTCGTGAAGGGTTTTATTTCTAGGGGACACTTCAACAATATGTGTATATAAAATAATACTATTATTTATCTAGCTTCTGGGGGTGATGATATATACATACAGTACACGCAATTATAGAGATAGGGGGAGGATAGAAAGGAAGAAAAAGGATGATGGAGCTCTTGAAAGTCTGCTGCTTTTCCTGCTGATCTCTCTCACATAATAATTAGAGAGATGGATGTATTTATGCAGGATTCAATAATTTGTTTTTTTATATAATTTTTTGGAAAAGTAAATAATGTTTTACCTAATTTTATTTGTATTTTATTATCGTATTATGTTTTAAAAAGTAATTGATAATAAATAAAATATTATAAAAATTTATAATATTCTATTACATAATATATTAAGTAGTTCTAAAATTTCTAATTTTAAGTAATTTTATGTGGAACCTGACCCATATAATATAACTTTTAACATTAAATTGGATAGTTATATAAAAAAAATTTTGAATATTTTTCTTATAAATTAAATAAGAAAATGAATGAAAATAAACAGAACCGATGAAGGCCCAAAATGCCTAATTTTCAACAAAACATACACAAAATATTAATATTCAAGACTCTATATAATCACCTAATACTCCATTATCACGTAATTCCAAAGGAATATCATGAATATATTACATTATGAGAGGAGTATTAGGTCAAATACTTATTGATGGTGAAAAATCAAATCGGATACTTCATTTATATTCGTTACTTCTAAAAAAATATAAGGGCTATAATATACTGTGGATACTTATTGATGGTGAAGTATATTCCATTGGTAGAATTTTAGTTATTTATTGGATGAGGAATGTCACCTCTAATAATGTAATAATGAAATATCAAGTCAAAATGATTATTTTGATTTAGTAAAAAAACGATTATTTTAATTAATAATTTTGAAAATTAATATTCTAGATAAATAAATACTAAACATGAAATTTTTTGATCATTTTCTAAAACGGAGAATAGAATTGAGGGATATATGATGTGGTGGCAATTACTAAGGAAAATAGGAGTATAATCTGATTTGTTTAACTAAGGTTGTTTTTATTATGGTGGAGTTATGAAAATGTGTGCCACACAAGTAGAGAAGTGTTTTAATGTGAAAAGCTATACCACAGGATATGCTTTGAAAGTTGTGTCCAGATACTACTCCCCGTTTTTGTGTTCCCAGTTTTACCTTGGTCCTTGTAGCCAGTGGCTACCGGCCACGTTTCTTACTCAACGCACTTTTATTTTTAAGAATTCGGTGGTTACCGAATTGTACTTAAATGTAAAATTTTATTTAACGCAATTACATTGTAACTAATTAAATTAACATACATCTAAATTGATTTTTTTTCCTTAAAAAAATTGAATTTTTAAATGAAAAGTGTTATCCTAGCATTAATTTATCCATCTATATTATATTACTGAAATTAAAATATTAAAAGTTTGATCTATACAATTTTTTTTGTTAATTATATATTTGACTGGCATCTGGGAGGGGATCCCCATTAAAATTTGATTATTACACTAGAATCGAACATAAAATTTTGGGATGATAAATTCTTAAAATCACGATTTCAGCCTGTTTTACATAAGGTGAATTTACATTTACATTTTAGTACTTAAATTTTGATACTTCAACCTACTTATACATGTCGCTACACTATATTTGGTTTAATTTATTATACAGAAATAGGACTCAGATGAGACTTCTTAAAATGAAACTTAATAATTTATATTAATAACTACTGTTTATCATTACAATTATTCTATTTTTATCTCATTCTCACTTCAACCACAACGATTATCACAAAAAATGATCATTAAAAAAATCATCAAAGATATGCATTCTCTATAAAAAAATATGTGCGTGAGAGAGCTTATCGTCCATTCTTATAAGAATAATAAATGTATAAATTCTTGAACACTACTTAAGCATTATATCTATTTTAGGAAATAGTTAAACACACTTGTATCATGATCATCTTTCTTGTTCCATTTTGTTTACCCTTCCGAGAAAATTAATTTATTTTATTAGTTAACATACACATTAATGATTATTACAACATTTAATGATCCAAAATTAACGTTTTCAATTTTAAGTCATGTTGAACTTATATAATTAAATGGGATAATCTCAAAACTATCCGTCCTTCAAATTATTTTTTTAAAAATACTACCACTTTTAAAACTATTTATAAAAATACATTTTCTTAAAATTTTTTTTTCAAAAATATGTTTTGCAACTTCATTTGCAACTTCAGGGTGGCGCCAGTCGTGTGAGTTGCAAATGAGGTTGCAACTGAAAACTGAAAGTTGCAAATGAGGTTGCAACTGAAAACTGGAAGTTGCAAATGAGATTGTAACTGAAAACTGTAAGTTGCAAATGAGGTTGCAAAAGTTGGAACTGAAAACTGGAAATTCGTCTGCTCCCCTTATATATATATATATATATATATATATATATATATATATATATATATATATATATATATATATATATGCCTTTGCTCCTTACAGAACACTCTTATTGATATGGGCTAAAAATAAGCCCTAAAGACACATTTAGTGTTGCATTAATTAGACCCGGTATGGTCCGAACGTGGGGCCCACCAACAGGGTCCAAAGTCCTATCTTTAATATTATTTTCGTAATTAATATTAGGGGTAATAAACAGCTCAGCAATAAGTGTCAGATAAGGACATTATCTCTACAAGACTTAGCCTCCAAGGCATCCAATTCGATATGGCAACAGACTCCTACAAGGAAGGAGTCTAGAACTTTCCTCAAGGAGGTGACTTATCTATTAAGTCTCCAACTCCTACCTTAATTCTAAGGCTTCTCAGCCTATATAAAGGGCCTGACCCCTCATTCTCAGAACTACGTTTTGGCTTGATTCTTGATATTCATCAAGGTACGTAGGCATCTTGTTAGGACCGAGTTAGTCCCCGACAGCAAGAGCAGCCATTAAAGCTCGAAGCTCCCACAAACCCTAGTAGTTAATACGCAATAAATATACCCTACTTTTTATTCCACAACATTTGGCGCCGTCTGTGGGAAGACAACATCAACCATGGTTCAAACACGAAGAACAACACCAGTTGCAACTGAGGCCATACCTCTCAGATCTGTTCCACCCATCACCGAACAGGTTCCCCCAGCATCAGGGGCGATTGCCCAACAAGCTCCGCCAGCATCAGGGGCGATCACCCAATCTCAAGTTTCTCAACAATCAGGGGCGATCCCCCACGTTGAGAGTACATTACCTCCGATTACCCGTACAAGACGAGAAACCAATCCTCTTCAGATGGTGGTCTCTCCTCTGATTGATCCGAACAACCCATCGCATGGGGTCCAGATCCACACTACAGATCTCCCCGTGAGTACTAACCGGACATACGGGCTGCCTAATTATCCTCCTATCCAAGGGACAGGCCCAAGTGGTCACGCTTTGCAGATCCGAGATCGAGAGAATCACGATTATTCGGGTCCTTATACTGATGAAACCTCCTCCGACGATGAGGATGATGACCGTGATGAAGCCCCGAGGAGGCGACGTGCTAGTAGAGAACATCGAAGGAGGACTCAAGACATCTGTGATGGACAATCTTTGACAACTGCTGAAAGGATCAAGGCTTATGAGGCCGAGATCTTAAAATTGAAGGAAGATATGGCAAGGGAACAGGCAAGACAGAGTTTAATTCGACCCCCTCCAATCTCGGGAAGGATTCCCATTATAGATTTGGAGAGGTCCTCAAGAAGACAGAAGAGGGCTGATGTCCCAACAAGAGAAACTATGAGGGTGGAAACCCCCAGGAGTAACCCCGTTGGAGATCCTGATGATCCCACACCCCCGTTTACTGAGGAAGTGATGAATGCTCACATCTCTAGGAAGTTTAAGATGCCTACAATAAAGGCTTATGATGGAACGGGTGATCCCGCAAACCATGTGAGAACATTCTCGAACGCACTGCTGCTGCAGCCTGCAAGTGATGCCATAAAGTGCAGAGCGTTCCCCCAAACCCTGTCGGGCATGGCTCAGAGATGGTATAGCCGATTGCCTGCGAACTCTATTGGCTCTTTTAAGGAGTTGAGTGCCGCCTTCGTTAGCCAATTCATTAGCGGAAGGGTGCATGAGAAGAGCTCCGCATCTCTTATGTATGTGGTGCAAGGAAAGAATGAAAATCTGAGGGATTACCTCAAGCGATTCACTAAGGAGACAATGAATATCACTGATTTGGAAAATAAGGTGGCAATGGTAGCCCTGGAGCACGGAACCACTGACCTCTTCTTCAAGAGATCATTGGCGAAGCATCCCCCGGAGAACATGGATGAGCTCCAACGAAGGGCTGATAAGTATATTAAAGCTGAGGATAGCTTGAAGAAAGAAACCACCGTAGGTGGAGGAGGAAGTAACAATGACTCCAAGAAGCGAAAGCAAGACCAGGACTATGATGATCAAGAGTATGATGCTAGGGACAAGTATCCCCGAACTAGCGAGGACTCCGACTCTGCCCCTAAGAAGAACCAAGGGTCAAGGTTCATTGAGTATGCAAGGTTGAATACTCCTAGGAGTCGAATCTTGTTGGACATTGAGAATGATAAGGATTTCAGATGGCCGAAGCCACTCAGGGGTGATCCCGCAAAGAGAAACCAGAATCAGTATTGCAGATTCCATAGAGACGTGGGGCATGACACTGACGATTGTAAGCAACTCAAAGATGAGATTGAGTTTTTGATCCGTAGAGGGAAGCTGAGGCACTTCACTAAGGGTGAAGACCGTGCTAATCAGAGAAGAGACTATAACAGAAGGGATGACGATCAAGATCGCAACCCACAGCCCCGAGGGCCAGTAATCAACATGATCTCAGGAGGCCCAACTGCGGCCGGGACAACTAGGAACTCTAGAAAGGCTTATGACCGAGAGGTGTTGCACATCGTGGGAGAGACCCCGAAGCGTGCAAAAACTGATGTAGCGATTAGCTTTGATGACTCAGACTTGGAAGGGGTGAAGTTCCCCCATGATGACCCGTTGGTCATAACTCCTATGATTGGAAACTCGGAGGTGAAGCGAGTCTTGATAGACAATGGAGCTTCCGTTGACATTCTGTTTCATGATGCGTTTGTGAAGATGGGATACACTGATTCTCAGTTGACCCCCAATAACATGCCTATATACGGATTTAATGGAGTAAAATCCAAAGTTGAAGGGACTATTCAGCTGCCTGTAACTATTGGGCAAGAGCCCAAGGAGGCCACTCAGATGTTGAACTTCCTGGTAATCAAGGCGGCTTCAACGTACAACGCTATCCTTGGAAGGACTGGACTTCATGCATTCAAGGCTGTTGCCTCAACCTATCATGTGAAGATCAAGTTCCCTACCAGGAATGGTGTTGGAGAACATAAAGGTGATCAGAAGATGGCACGAAGCTGTTATTTAGCCTCGTTAAGGCCTGATGGAGTCGGGGGGCAGGTCCTTCCGATTGAAGACATAGATGTCCACAGTGGTAAGGAACACAAAGAAAGGTCAGCAGGGGACATCACACAGAAGCCTCGGACAGCAATTGAGGCTAAGGCGTTAACTGACTTTGTGGTTGAGTGTACCATTGGCAACCAAGAAGTCGGGGGGCAGGAGGTAGTACCCCAAGCAGGAAGTGAACTTCAGAATAAGAATGATGAGACCAGAAGGAGTGGTGGGTGCTCTATTTTGATGGAGCATCAAAAACAAAATCAAGTGGTGCAGGCCTAGTCTTGCAAAACCCCGATTGGGCTTAAGTTATTCTAGTAGGACTTAGCTTCATATTTATATAGTAGAAGTAGAAATAAGGTTCATTAAAACCATTGCAGAGCATGTTGCTCCGAGTAGGACAGTAGTACTCTATGTAAGGGTTGAACCCATTTCAAGTTATTAATGCAAGATTGTTTTCCATTCATTGATTGTGATTTTATTTATGTGCCAAGCACCTGATGTGTGAGTCAAAGAAGACCAAGTACCGAAAATAAAAGAATACACGAATGAAAACAAACGAATGCATACCTCGAATGGTAGAGTTAGGTTACAGCAGATAAGAGTTTAAGTCCTTGAAGGATCCTGGATAAAGACAAACGTTGAAGTCCTGATGGAACACCCGCTGAAGAAACATATTGCATAGCATGAAAGCCAATGGAAGGCTCATCAAGTGGGCAATCTAACTAAAAGAATTCGATGTTAAGCCTAGTACGGCCATCAAAGCTCAGGCTCTAGCTGACTTCGTGGTTGAATATACCATTGACAACCAAGAAGTCGGGGGGCAGGAGGTAATAGACCGGGAAGGTCAGCAAGGTGAGAAACCCCTGGAAGAGAAGAAGGAATATTGGATGCTCTATTTTGATGGGGCATCAAAAACAAAAAGCTCTATTTTCATGGGGCATCTAAAACAAAAACCAGTGGTGCAGGTTAAGTTCTGCAAAGCCCCGATGGGTTCACACTCGAGTATGCCTTGAAGATTGGACTTCCAAACAACCTGCAACGAGGCGGAGTATGAAGCTCTGATGGCCAGCCTTGGATTGACGAGAGCCCTGAGGGTGAAGAACCTGAAAGTTTGTGGAGACTCAAATCTGGTAGTCTCACAAGTCAATGGAGAGTTTGAGGCTAGAGAAAAGAATATGGCCAAACACTTGAGGATTGTGAAAGCCGTGATAGCCCCGCTCGATAAATGCCATGTTGAGTATATCCCAAGAGAGAAAAGAACATTAAGGTCGAAGCCCAGTCTAAGTATGGCTCTTCTGAGATAAAGAATTATGCAGAGAGCTTTTGCTTCCAGGTCCTGAAGACCCCACCATCGAATCAAAATTGGTAGCACCAGTTGATGTAAGCTGAAGGATAGACCCTCTTCGAGCTCATCTCGAGACTAGTTGGCTCCCTGATAATGCCTTGAAGGCACAGAAACAGTTAGTGAGAGTGTTGAGATGAGAGGTCCTTTTGTCATTCCTTATTTAAAATCTTGAATCTCAAATCCCAACATAAAATTTTAGCCTTGATGGCCAAAAAGGCTGTCTGCCTCTAATCAAATTTGTCATTTGAAGTTTAAGGACTTGAATCAAGAGCCTTCAATCGAATATAAACCAAAGCAAGGTCCTGTGAGCATAAGAAGAAGGTTAACAACCAGCCAAGACACACCGGACTTGAAGTCAAACGCTGAGGAGCAAGTGAACTCCCTGAACGATCAACTGAAAAGTAAGACCTCCTCCGTATGAAGCAAGGGGGGCAAGAACTAAGGGACTTCATCATTCCTACATCTTAGAATGAGAATCAAGGGAATCAAGGGTTGATAATAACCTTAAAACCAAGGTCTCAGCAAATAAGTTAAGGCCCGGAAGGTCACAAGTCAAGGTTCACGAAACCATTTAAGGCATAACAAACACCTCATATTGACCTGAAACCTCGTGTTGGTGATCTAGAACACCAACATCAACCTTAGAATCCAGGCCTTGTGTTATAAATCAAGGGCTAAGGAACTAAGTTGAAGCCTTAGAAGGCCAACAAAGCTATCAGATCCAACCTTGGATCAAGAGATTCGTGAACAACTCAAGAATGAGTAACTGAATCAACATTCCAACAAGGTGGATGAAAGGTTCAAAGTAATTCTATGTAAGATTAGGCAAGCATGAAACCTTTGAAAGGATTTTGAAGCTTTCTCGTGGAAGGTTTGGAAACCCATTTACTATGACACCAAGGTGCTTCATGAAGCTGACCTGAATCACTCCGCTATAGAGAAGTTTGCTTTAGGCACGGTCATGGGTTCAAGAAAATTGAGATCTTGCTTTTTAGTCACGTAAAATCGAGCTCTTGACAGACCAAGCCATTAAAAGGCCATTAATTCGACCAGAATCCTGGTCGAAATGACCAAGAATCCTGGTCGAAAAATTGTTCGACTGAACCACGAAAAAGTCCATTAATTCGACCAGAATCCTGGTCGAAATGACCAAGAATCCTGGTCGAAAAACTCTTCGACGAGGCCACGAATTTGGCCCTTAATTCGACCAGAATCCTGGTCGAAATGACTAGGAATTCTGATCGAAAATTCGTTCGACCAGGAGAAATTTTGGACCCTTAATTCGACCAGAATCCTGGTCGTAATGACTAGGAATCCTGGTCGAAAATCCGTTCGACCGGGAAAAAATTGAGACCTTATTTCGACCAGAATCCTGGTCGAAACGACCAGGAATCCTGGTCGAAAATACGTTCGACCAGGAAAAAATTGAGACCTTATTTCGACCAGAATCCTGGTCGAAACGACCAGGAATCCTGGTCGAAAATCCGTTCGACCAGGAGAAAAATGAGACCTTATTTCGACCAGAATCCTGGTCGACCCCAGCCAGGGGCTCTGCCCCTTGGACCCCGCCAGGGGCTGCCGCCCCTTGGACCCCGCCCGGGGGCTGCTGCCCCCGGACCCCCGCTAGTGCCGTTTAGAACCGTTTAGAATCGCTTAACATTGTTTAAGTGTCGTTCAAGGCTCGTTAGTGCCCATAAGCACCGATTAAGTGCCGATAGCACCGTCAGTGCCGATAAACACCGATTAAGTGCCGATTAGCACCGTTAGTGCCGATAAGCACCGTTCAGTGTCGTCTAATGCCGGTTGGCGCCATTTAAACGTTGTTTAAGTGTCGTTTAAGGCTAGTTAGTACCGTTTAGTGCCGTTTTATGCCGTTCAACGTCGTTTAAACATTGTTTAAATGTCGTTAAGGCTGATTAGTGCCGATTAGCATCGAATTAACATTGTCGTAAACGCGTCGGTCGCTCCATGCTTTACATAAAGACAATACTCGTGAAACACTAGTGCATAAAGATGAACCCTGACCCGAGTCTTGGAAAGGACCGTTAAAACTTCAAGGAAAACCTGATCAGTTTTCCTAGAAGTTGGGTGGCAAATGATATGGGCTAAAAATAAGCCCTAAAGACACATTTAGTGTTGCATTAATTAGACCCGGTATGGTCCGAACGTGGGGCCCACCAACAGGGTCCAAAGTCCTATCTTTAATATTATTTTCGTAATTAATATTAGGGGTAATAAACAGCTCAGCAATAAGTGTCAGATAAGGACATTATCTCTACAAGACTTAGCCTCCAAGGCATCCAATTCGATATGGCAACAGACTCCTACAAGGAAGGAGTCTAGAACTTTCCTCAAGGAGGTGACTTATCTATTAAGTCTCCAACTCCTACCTTAATTCTAAGGCTTCTCAGCCTATATAAAGGGCCTGACCCCTCATTCTCAGAACTACGTTTTGGCTTGATTCTTGATATTCATCAAGGTACGTAGGCATCTTGTTAGGACCGAGTTAGTCCCCGACAGCACGAGCAGCCATTAAAGCTCGAAGCTCCCACAAACCCTAGTAGTTAATACGCAATAAATATACCCTACTTTTTATTCCACAACACTTATATAACAAACAACAAAGAACACCTTAGATCTATTAGATCCTTTGGCCCCGCCAGGGGCACCCAATACAAAAAGTTGTTATTTTTTACCCTCTATCAAGTCTGCAAAAAAATGAAAATTACTGTTCACTGATGACGTCACTGATGACGTCATCAATGAACAGTAAATTTTCAATTTTTTTCTGGTTTGTTAGAGGGTAAAAAAATAACAACTTTTTGTATTGGGTGCTATGACGGAACTTTTAAATTATATTAGATATAAGGTGTTCTTTATTGTTTGTTATATAAGGTGTTTGCTATGGAGTGCAACTCTATATATATATATATATATATATATATATTCAAAAAACTGGTCGAAAATGACAACTGAAAACTCACACGACGGGCGCCGCCCTGAAGTTACAAATGAGGTTGCAAAGGTTAAAAACTGAAAACTGAAAATTGGAACTTGCAATCGGAAATTCATCTGCTCCCCTATATAGCAACGAAGTTGCATATTAGGTTGTCATGAGGTTGCATAGCAACCTCATATGCAACCTAATATGCAACCGAAAACTGAAAACTGACTTCGAAGTTGCATATTAGGTTGCATATGAGGTTGCGTAGCAATCTCATATGAAACCTAATATGCAACCGAAAACTGAAAACTGACTTCCACTTTTCAGTTGTCATTTTCGACCAGTATTTTGAAATATATATATATATATATATATATATATATATATATATATATATATATATATATATATATATAGCAACAAATTTGATGAACTTAGGAACCACCATCTTAACCATCCACTATCAAATGAAACGGACGGATGAGATTTACTATGCACACACGTTACAATTTCAAGTTGACGCTAACACTAGTAAAACTTTTTTGTTTTTGTTTAACATCATTTACATCTTGATTTCTTTTTTATTTATTATTTAGTTTATTTTCTTATCAGTTTTTATAATTTCTTTTATGTTATGTATTTACATATAATATAATTTCTAATTTATAAATACAGAACACATGTGAAAAATTAAAAAATACAGAACATAAGTAAGAAATAATGTTCTGTATTAAGTAAAAGATAGTTTCTGTATTATTATTTATAAAAGAATAGTATTATGTAGTTAACATGCTAAAATACATAACACAAATATAATATTATTCTTAATCTTTAAAACATATGAAAATATAGAACACACAAAAAAAATCACTATATACAAAAATATCAGTTACGTATGTTATTATGTTGCTAATAATTTTGTTTATTTTATATTTAAAATAATAAGTTCTGTATATATAGAATATACATATAATAAGTTCTGTATTCATAAATTATGGTTGGAGCGGTTACTAGGATCACTTTGTTTCAGTTACTGGAATCACTTTGTTTCAGTGTGTGCACGTCCAGCCTTTTTTCAAAATCTTTTAATTTAAACCTTTGATTATTATTTAATCTAATGGTGTGTGTTGAGTTACCAAGTTACTCAAATAAAATAGTTCCCAATTGAACCAAGGCCTATATATATATATATATATATATATATATATAGATTTCAAAAAACTGGTCGAAAATGATAACTGAAAACTCACACAGCTGGCGCCGCCCTGAAGTTACAAATGAGGTTGCAAAGTTGCAACCCATATTTTTCAACAAAGAATTTTAAAGAAAGGTATTTTTATAGAAGGTGGTATTTTTAAAAAAAATAGAAGTTAAAAACGAAGACGGTAGTATATTTAGAAAACTGAAAGTATACATTTGAAACCCCATTTTAAAGATAGTAAAAATGTAAAAGAAAGTTAAAAACATATATATTTTTGTAAATATCCCTAATTAAATTTACAAAAAATACAAATTAAAAAGTAAGTTGTCCTAATTTTTATAATTTATATTGTTTAACAATTTTAACAAGTTCAACACGATGTATAATTAAGATTCAACACGATCATTTATCGGAATTGAGTTACGTATTTGTTAAATCTGGTATTGAAGAGCTTTCATCTTATTATGAGAAATGAAGGTTAACACTCAAATTTTAACAGTTGTAAAGCCCAGTTCATTTTATGGCTGGTTTTATTAAAGCATCATACATCTGATAAGTCTAATTGTAGAGTAAATGAAGTGAATATTCTAAATAACTATGAAGTCCTCAAAAAACTTTGATTTAGTTATTTCTTTTTGTTAAGCCTTGTCCTTGAGAACTTAGAGATAATTTAAGATGTATTTCAAATTCTAAACTTATATTTCATTTTGGTTTAGAAATTTATTATTATGAATTTTAGGATTTGTTTATTTTTAAGATACTATACTATTAAAATTTGAAATAGATAAACCGCCAGCATTTTTCGTGTTGCGGTTTATGTGGTTTTAATTTACCTGGTGCGGTCGCGGTTTGAAAATTTGTTCAAATCGCATGCGCGATTTGATTTGCGGTTTGAGAAAAAAATTGCACCGCCCCCACCGCGAACATCCCTAGTTTGCTAAATTGTGTAGAACTAGATTTTATAAAAATTTTGACTGGTTCAGCATGATACTTAACTATGGTTCAACATGATTATTTGTAAAATTTGAGTTATATATGTTGAATCTAATGTATTTGGTGAAGTGATCCAAAAAAATAACATAATACTTGAAACCATCAAATGAATGTATTGGAGAGGTCCATAAATCTGTGTAAAGGAGCTCGTGAGGTGAAGTAGAAATTAAAGTATTTTTACTGAATGGGAGCTTATGGCTCTTATTACATTGATAGGCGTTGGAATTAAAGGAAAAATTATTTGAAACATTAAGATTGAAAGATGAAACTAGAGATTTAAAAATAGATAATGATGGATGCCTAAGAGCGGTGATGCCAATCAATGGCAGAAATTTTAGTTGTTGTGACAATGGAATACGGTCATTCATAAATTCTATTCTTAGTTGGTCTCTTGAGTAAGGGTGCCCCCGTAAACCGATCCTTCATAAGAAAACAATCAGGTGAGAATTCTATAACAAGATTATTCTCAAAGCAAAATTCAGAAATTGAGATTATATATTCCGTTTCATAGTGGGAACATATAAGACATTAGAAAGAGAAAAAGATTTAGGAGTCAAAAGATGAGTGGAACCCTGAGTGATGGGAAGAGCAGAACCATCACCAATCACGATTTCCTCGATCCCTTCATATGGTTGATGTAGTGAGAGATTTGACAGGTCTTGGGTGATATGATGTGATGCACCAGAATCAAGAAGCCATGGAAAGCTGGTCGGAATTGTAGCACTAGAAACATGTGCTTGAGGTTGGTTAAAATTTGGTGTATATGGTGGAGGCCTTATAGTAGGGTGTTTTTCTAGAAACACGGGACAATTCTGAAGTGAATGGCCTTTTACATGTGTAACACCCCCAGATCTGGGGTCCGGGATCCGGTCGTTACGGTCTCCAATTCTGTCCATGATACTTGAACTTACTTCAACATAAAATAAATTACATCTTTATGACCCAACACAACAATATAAAACACACCCGTTATAGTCCCAGAGATGAAATCAGAGTAACAATCAAATTTTATTAATCACATTATGAGTTCTTACAATCCCAAAAGAATTACAATGTGAATACATACTCTTTGCCATCCATTTTCATAAGTCATACCAGCCCTTATACTTGGTACTGAAGAATGAATCTATCCTACCAATAGCTTTTTCTTCGGCTCTGGTAGTCTCATCGTCCTCGCCAGTGTCGAGTGCGCCTTGTGCGAGTCATCTGGTCTAGCTGTTGTTGTGATATAATAATAAAGCAAGGGTGAGCAATAGCCCACCAACAATAATATATAACTGAACGATAACATATAACAGTTCAAAAGTATCTTTCAAACCATATGCCATGAAATTACGGAAATTATGCCAGTACAATATGAACGATGAAGTTACAATGTAACTCAAAATGCATATATATAGGTGGGAATATCTGCTATGTCGAAGATAAGCAAGATATTATCATTTATCATAAAAGAGGAACTTGCAGGAAAAATATTGCAATTCCAAGTACGAATACTTTCCAATACTGCCAACAATGATAATGTTGCAGAAAATAAATGAATTTAATTGATGAACTTTTGCTGGAGTATTCACCGCGCCCACTGTTCCAATCATTACGATGATCAGTCGCAGATTGTAAAGCTCAATTTAGATTTACTACCGGTAGAAGGAAGAGCTGACGGATTTACTTGTCTACCGCCCTGTTAGATCTCCCCGGCCAATGGTTGGGCCAATTGGATGGACCGGCGCTACTCGGCCTCTTACACGACTCCAAGTTCGAAAAGAAGTTCTTGACTCTGAACGTAAAGTTCGTCCCCCTTTCCCCAAGTATGATACTTGTTGATAAGACTCCACAAAGTAGTCGTATCTAGTTGGAAAGGAAAATTCAACATCATATCTCCCAAGCTGCTGCTTGTTAGAGGATACCATCTTGTTCCAATAATCTCACCCCTTGAATGATGAGAAGGTTACTCAAAGATTCAATTGATAAACAGCAACAAAGTTGCGAGTGAAGTTTTACAAGATTTATGACCGGGAAGTCAACAAGATAAATAACATTGCTCAAGTAGGTTCCCCTATAATATGAGAGTTTAAGCGAGCATTTAAATCCTTTTAAGATAGATTTAAATGAAAAATAAAGAGTTTGGAACCTTTCCTTGATAAAATAGTCATAAAAAGACTCCGAAATATTTTACATAATATCTGGAGGTGAAAGATAATCTCCGAATAATATAAATCATTTTAAAAAGAATTTAAAAGAATTAAATAAATATTCCAAGAATATTTATTAACTCAATAATAATTACGGAATATCATTAAATCATAATATTGCTCGTAAGTAATCCTCGAATGAATATATAGAATTATTTACTAAATAAATCCCTCCTTAAATGAATATTCAAAATAATATTCATTAAATAATTAAACTCCAATAAATATTTAAAATAATATTCAATAAGTAAGTCAAACCTTAAATGAATATTTGAAAATAATATTCATTTAGTAAATAATCTTCTTTGAATATCCAAATAATATTAATTTAGTAATCAAAACTTTAAAGGAATATTCGAAATAATATTCCTTAAGTAAATAGAACTTCCAATGAATATTTTAGAATAATATTCATCAAGTACATAAAACCTTAAATGAATATTCGAAAGTAATATTCATTTAATAAATAAAATTCCAATGAATATCAAAATAATATTCATTAAATAATCAACTCTAAATGAATATTCGAAACTAACATTCATTTAATATCTCTCGACTGAGATAATACTCGAGTAACATTCCTCGAAAGATTTCCAAGTAATTGATACTTTATGGAAATATAAATAATGTTTAATAATAACATTCCTCAAAATAAATAATAATATGCCGTTGGAATCCCTCCGGGTTTCCACGACTCTTTATATATCTCAAAATACCGACTCCCGGTCTATATTTAAGAATGAATATCATATGCCCTTCGCTAAGGGTCATACCAAAACAATCCGGCTTATAACTGATAATTCGTATCTAGTCTATAAAACAATATCAATTCAGGGAACAGGTATCATAATATAATTTGATAATAGGCATGCATGTTATGGCATATGTATCAGAAACAACAGATATACATATTATCACAACAACAGTTCCAAGGTATTGGAAACTTGCATGGTAATCGGGTGGGGGTAGAGATAGCGTGCCCTGGATCTGCTCGATGATCTATAAACAATCAGAACATTCGAGATTAACCACTTAACACCTTTTAAAAGTCTAAATATAAACTTCACTTAAGTCGAAACACGTTTTCAAGTTATCTCGTTATGCATCCCTTTTTGTGTACCCTTATTAACCTTGTTTTGACCCGACATTTGCTCGTCATTACGTCTCGTCGTTACACTTACGCTTGGCATATACTTAATCCATGTAAGTGCTAAAGTAGGTCGTTTACGAATCAAGATGATACCTCGAGTTTTATCGTCCGTTTTCTAAGTGTTTTACCAATGTTATAACCAAGCGGGTTTTTAGGGGTTCGTTCGCGTTTAACTTCGATTCAAACATTTTTATAAAATCGGAAAACGATCCGTTTGACATGTGGTTTTCTTTCATACCTTCCTTATGACCCCTAGTATTTATTTACCAAGATTTGCCACTGAGTAACATGCTTTACGAGGGTTCAATTGAAGTTACGAACTTTTACTTACGGTTTTGAACCAATTTTAGTAATTTGACCATAACTCCTAAATCGTAAGTCAGAATGTTTCGATTCTCACGCCAAAACGATCTATGGCTCGAGATCTACAAAGACATGTCATAATATTGCCAAGGTCAGGAACTAATATTTACTGTCATGCTCGGTTTCTAAGTGTTAACAAAAATTCGGCATTACGACGGCTTATGAATCGAATATTTACCAATTCCAAACCTTCCCATAATCATTGTATCCACTCCAAACAACACATATACATGATTTATAACTATGAACTGAGGCCAAGCAATGCCTTTCCGTTCATCTAACTATTTTTAACATTTATCAAAACCCCATTCATAATCATGCTTATAATCATGCTTATAACCTACTAACAAACATTACTAACTTAGATCACTCAAGAACATGCATATCCTTAAAGTAGATCTAGGGTTTCAAGAGTGGTATACCTGCTTGAGAGTGTGAAATAGCCTTACAAAGCTTGGTATGGACCTTGGATTGCCTTAAGCTTGCTAAATCAACCATGAAAACAAGAAAATCAAGGATTAGTTTTCATGAAAACACTATTCACCCTCCTCTTTCTTGATTTTTTTGAAAATGGAAATAAAGGAGTTTAAAGCTAAAATTTTGAGGAGATTACTTTCTTGAAATATAGGACTCACCTTAAAAATTACAAGATCAAACAAGGAGTGGAAGCTTGATTTCCTCCTTGGAATTAAGAGAAAAGCCGAATTGTGTTTGCAAGAGAGGGGGGGAGTTTTGCTTGGCTTCTTTTTGCTTTAGTCTCATCTAATCTTGCATTATTTTGTTTGATTGGATAATATCTTGTATAAATCACCTTTATTAAAGGTGTGATGTAAGGGATGATGAAATTGGAGAGACATGTGTTGATTTTTGTGTGGTAAGATGGTAAAGAGTGCTAAGTACTTGGTTTCATCTCTAATTGTTCTAGTTCCTTGCTAACTAGTTGGTCCCTAGATATTTCCTTACTTGCACATGCATGCCTCTTGTTCTCTGCTTGCTCCTTTGTCCGTTTATTGCTCAATTCATTGATCGTTCGGAGGAATAACTCACTAGTTAGGGTTTTACCGGAAACCGTCTTAATATTAATACTATCATTCTCCATCTTTCTTACTAACTTTTGAATTTAAATTCCTTAAATCCCTTCGTTCAATCCTTAAGTCTATCAGTGTCCAGGGAACTCTCGGAGAAAATAAAAGTGCGGTTTTTCAGAATCCGACAGCTTTTACATACAATTATTTTCCCCCTGGATCACTAATACGAACTAGGAAATCCGTTCCGAATACTTCTATATAGTGAAGGGTTTCGAGCATCAAATGCAGCGGAAAATTAAAACAAAAACAATAATTATCGAAACCCTACCGCAGGATCCATGCAAAAACATGATATTTAATTCGGAGATTGATGATTTACCTTAAAGAAGCTTTACGATTGTATGTCTAATGGATATCCAAGCTTTCACGATCGTTGAGTGCTCCTCTTCGAAGCCTCCTCTACGGTATCCACACGAACACTCCAAGAACGATTCTTGATTGGAAGGGAGGTACTAGCCTCCAATGAAAATATGAGATCTTTTTTTTTTTTAGGTTTTGGTTCAAGCGGCTGGGGATTATTTTTGTCGTACAAAATTAATTACCTTCTTTACCTATCATCATATATTTATATGATAGTGTAAGGTAAAAGCCCAACTAAAAACCTAGCCCAAGTTTGATTAATTAAATAATAGAATCAAATCCTATTATTTAAATAAATAATAATTAAGTCATACTTAATTATTAAAATCATATCTCATTTGTATTTTATTATATCTTAATTAAGTCCCACTTAATTAATATAATAAAATACAACTAATCATTTAATTAATTTAAATTCATAATTTAAATTAATTCTTCCTTAAAATGTTCTATGTGTGTGACCCTGTAGGCTATCATTTAATTGGCAATAATTTTATTCTCTAATAAAATTATAAACAATGAGCGGCATCTAGTAATACATCATTGCTACCCAATTAAATAATAATTAAATCGTGATTCGATAAAACCTTTTGTGATTAATGTTCCCGTGTAATATAATCCCTTTAACCAAATATTATAGATTAAACTCGAGGCATGTTTCATGTCATCCTCTTCATAATTTAATCCGGGTTTACTTGATCCATGAGTAGACTATTAATAACAAATCATTATTTGAGCACGGCCATGCATTTTATAGTCTCACTCAATCAAGAGGCCAATAATATCTCTCCAAATAATAGGAGGGTTAAATCCTTTATCTATCATTCATATTTCTCATACGATTCACAATATACCCGATGTCCACTTTTATCATTACCCGGTCAAAGGTAACTTTTAATGTAGTCAAAGTATATTATCCTCGTATAGAAATGTAATGATCTCAAGTCAAAGGATCATTACACCATTATCACTGTGAGTCTTTCTTATGACTTAATTAACATGAAGAATCTCACGGTGGGTCTGTCCAGTACCATGTACCCTACATGTACCTATGTATTGACTTTAGTATCTCCATACTTATAACCAATGAGATGTGGTTATCAGTCAAAAACATACTAGTCTATTTATGTATTATTATTGTCCTGTATAATAATACTCGACTAGGGACCTTTAAGAATATGATATTATATAATCTCAAATTCAAGTTGTAAACTTAAACTATATAATGTGTATCATTATTCTAAGGACATTTATTATGCTAACAAATATCGCAGTAATTCGAGTCATAATAAATACATTTATTTAATAATCAAATGACATAAGGTTTATTTAAGAAACAATGTATTGCCTCTAGGGCACCTACACTAACAATCTCCCACTTGCACTAGAGCCAATCACCCATGTATCTAATACCCATGGAACTAGTGTGACCGTCGTGCTTCTGCTGCGATAAAGCCTTGGTCAGTGGGTCCACAACATTTTCATTGGTATGCACTTTACATATATGTATATCTCCTCTCTCGTTTATCTCTCGAAGAAGATGATATCTTCTAAGTATATGCTTTGCCTTGGAATGGGACCTTGGTTCCTTAGCCTGCGCAATGGCTCCATTGTTATCGCAATACAGATCAACTGGATCTGCGATCGACGGAACCACACCAAGTCCGGTAATAAATTTCCGAATCCAAACAGCCTCTTTGGCTGCTTCACTAGCGGCAATATACTCAGCTTCCATTGTAGAATCAGCTACTGTCTCTTGCTTCGAACTTTTCCAGCTTACAGCACCTCCATTTAGACAAAACACGAATCCAGACTGGGACACAGAATCGTCCCTATCTGTCTGGAAACTAGCATCAGTGTAACCTTTTACGACCAGCTTCTCATCTCCTCCGTATATCAAGAACGAATCTTTAGTCCGTTTAAGGTACTTAAGAATATTCTTGACAGCTGTCCAGTGACCCTCACCTGGATTAGACTGGTACCTGCTCGTCATGCTTAAAGCATACGAGACATCAGGACGAGTACATATCATTGCATACATTATAGAACCAATTGCCGAAGCATATGGTACTTTACTCATACGGTCCTTATCATCTGATGATTTTGGACAGTTTTCCTTTGAGATCACTATCCCATGAGACACCGGGACAAAGCCCCTCTTTGCCTCTTGCATTCCAAAACGATGCAATACTTTGTCAATGTATGTACTCTGACTTAGGCCGATTAATCTTTTAGATCTATCCCTATAGATCCTGATCCCTAAGATATAGGTAGCATCGCCTAAGTCTTTCATCGAGAAACTTTTTCCCAACCAAGTCTTCACAGCTTGTAGAGACGGAATGTCATTCCCTATTAGTAATATGTCATCCACATATAATACTAGGAATGCCACATGGCTCCCACTAACCTTCTTGTAAACACACGGCTCATCCTCATTTTGTTTGAAGCCAAACTCTTTGACTGTTTCATTAAAACGGATGTTCCACCTCCTTGAGGCCTGCTTCAATCCATAAATAGATCGTAGCAACTTACAAACCATTCTAGCAAACTTTGGATCGACAAAACCCTCAGGTTGTGTCATGTACACATCCTCTTCTAAGCTTCCATTTAAGAAAGCAGTCTTGACATCCATTTGCCAGATTTCATAGTCATAATAAGCCGCTATCGCAAGCAAAATCCTGATGGACTTGACCATAGCTACCGGTGAGAAAGTTTCATCATAGTCAATAACATGAATTTGCTTGAAACCTTTCGCCACCAGTCTTGCTTTGTAGGTCTGTAAATTTCCATCCATGTCAGTTTTCTTCTTGAAAACCCACTTGCACTCTATGGGTTTAATCCCATCAGGTGGTGCAACCAAAGTCCATACTTTGTTTTCATACATGGAATCCATCTCAGATTTCATGGCTTCCAGCCATCTCTCAGAATCTGGACTATTCATAGCATCCTTGTAGGTGAGAGGCTCATCATTATCTACAAGCATCACATCACCACCTTGAGTGAGGAGAAATCCATAATATCTCTCTGGCTCATGGCGAATCCTACTTGAACTACGAACAACCTGTGTTTCTTGAGCATTATCGTTATTCTGCTCTTGTTCCACCTCAGGTTCAATGCTATTTTGTGGTTCTCGATCTTCATCGAGATCTATAGTCCTCCCACTGTTTCTTTTGGAAACAAAATCTCTTTCCATGAAAACAGCATCTCGAGCAATGAACACTTTCTGCTCAGAAGGATTATAAAAATAATACGCCTTTGTTTCTTTAGGGTATCCCACAAAATTGCACTCTTCGGATTTAGGTCCAAGCTTGTCAGATACTTGACGTTTTACAAACGCCTTGCATCCCCAAACTTTCATAAAGTTCATGCTTGACCGTTTCTCCTCCCATATCTCATATGGAGTCTTTTGAACCTTCTTAGTTGGAACACGGTTAAGTGTGAAAGCTGCTGTTTCTAGAGCATAACCCCAGAAACTTATTGGAAGATCTGCATGACTCATCATCGATCGTACCATGTCTAACAGGGTACGATTTCTCCTCTCTGAAACTCCATTCCATTGAGGAGTACTTGGCGGAGTGAGTTGTGATACAATACCACACTCCTTTAAATACTCTTTAAATTCGGTGCTTAAGTATTCACCCCCACGATCGGATCGTAAGATTTTAATACTTGCACCTCCGCCTATTTGCTTCTCTACTTCAGCCTTGTATTCTTTGAATTTTTCAAAAGAATCGGATTTGTTCTTCATAAGATATACATATCCATATCTACTGAAGTCATCAGTAAATGTTATGAAGTAGTAGTAGCCTCCTCTAGCCATCACACGCATTGGGCCACATACATCACTATGTATTAGCTCCAAACGTTCAGTGGCCCTTTGACCCTTACCAGTAAAAGGAGCTTTAGTCATCTTACCAAGCAAACAAGATTCGCATTTTTCGTATAATTCAAAATCAAACTTATCCAAGTATCCATCTTTATGTAATTTGGAAATGCGTTTCTCATTTATATGGCCTAGACGACAATGCCAGAGGTATGTTTGATTTGAATCATTTACTTTAAGTCGTTTGTTTTCTATGTTACAGATAGGATTATCTAAATCAAGAACATATAAACCATTAAATAAACGCGCAACACCATAGGTTAAATCATTCAAAGCAAAAGAGCAACTGTTGTTCTTTATTGTAAACGAAAAACCTTTCTTGTCCAAACAAGAAACAGAAATAATGTTTCTGCGAATCGCAGGCACGTAATAACAGTCATTTAGTTCTAAAACAAGCCCAGAGGGCAAAGATAAATAATAAGTTCCTACGGCTAAAGCAGCAACTCTTGCTCCATTGCCTACTCGTAGGTCCACTTCTCCCTTATCCAAAGTCCTACTTCTCTGCAGTTCCTGCACATTTATACAAATGTGAGAAGCACATCCAGTATCCAATACCCAAGATGTAGAAATAGAAAGATTGACTTCTATAACATAAATACCTGATCCAGAAATCTGAACACCCTTCAATTTCTTCAGATCCTCCAAGTAAGCATGACAGTTTCTCTTCCAGTGACCAGGCTTGTGACAATAGTGACAATCACCTTTGTCAGCCTTTGCGACATCTCCCTTCGGCTTTTTAGCCTTTTTGAAAGAGGGCTTAGAAGGACCAAGATCTTTCGGTGTAACCTTTTTCTTGCCCTTCCATTTCCCCTTTCCCTTAGCACCTTTCTTGCCCACCATCATTATGGGAGCCTTCTCAGGTGCCTTGACCATATTTGCTTCAGTGGTCCTCAGCATGGCCAACAATTCCATAGGAGTCTTATCTTGCTCAACCATATTGAAATTTATTATGAACTGAGCATAGTCGTTGTTCAAAGATTGCAAGATTATATCGACTTGAGCCTCTCGCTGAAGCGGGAAACCCAAACGAGCAAGGTAATCACAATACCCAATCATCTTTAGAACATGTGGTCCGACTGGTCCATTGCCCTGCTTACACGAGAAGAGTGCTTTGCTTGTGTTGAACTTTTCAACACGAGCCTGTGATTGAAACATCGTTGAAAGATGTTCAAACATAGTATAAGCATTCATATCAAAATGCTGCTTCTGGAGCTCAGCATCCATAGTAGCAAGCATAAGACAAGCCACATCAGTTGCATCATCAATATGCTTCTGATAATCATTTCGTTGAGCAACAGTGGCATTGTTAGCAGGGGCTACCGGTGGAGGAATATCAATCACATAAGATTTCTTTTCCTGCATGAGAACAATTCTCAAATTCCTAGACCAGTCAAGGAAGTTCGATCCTGTCAGCTTGTCCTTCTCAAGGACTGATCGCACAGAGAAAGTGTTGTTTGTATTTTGTGCCATTTGTTTTCTACAATGATAAAATGCATAAGATAAGTTAGATTGTTACATTAATTATGTTCAAGTGATTATGACATATTTATAATATATCTCCCACTATTTTTATCAAATTAATAGCCCTTACTATTAAATCGGAAAGAATATCTCATAAATCTTTCTAGTGAGCCAAGATCCATATTTCGTCATATCCTAAGTCAACCACTGGTAGTACTTAAAACATGATTATTTAGGTAGACAACAGTTGTCAATTATATCATATATAATTCTTGGATAGTTTGGTGAACAATAATTGTTCTTGTCTATCTAATAGATTTTGAACCAAACTCTATGCTTCTAAGTTCATAATAATTGAATATAACCGTTTATTTTCATCTTATTATGACGACTCAGTTAAGTTAAACCCAATGATACAACGGTCGAATATAACCGCTTATATTCGTCACATCTCACCACGATAGACAGGAGTCCCCTGCCACTGGCAGTCATTCCCCTTATCGATCTTGGATTCAATGAGTGTTCATTCATTGGAAAGCATCCGATAAAAGAACTTAATATTTTGTTAAGGGGTTTTGTATTAAAACGACCATGATCCCATCATAAAGAGATTCCCAATTTTTCCTTGAATTAAATACTTAAAATCAATATTCATCAATAGTTTGATTTCCAGGTTGTTGGAGGAGTCACAAGTGGCCTCACTTAATACCCAACTTCCTTACAGGTAAAACCCGTTTTTGACAAAATCTCCCCATATCTAAATAATTGAAAATTCGTATTTAATTCCGTGTTTCATAAACACAGAAATCTCATGATCGTTTGTTTATTTTAAAATCTCGATCGTTACAGATTTTATCTTGTTTAGCATGGCAAGCATGGTATGGGTGACGTATCTAATACATGCATACATCATTAATCTAATTAAAACATGCATACATTTGCTACTCTACACATGCATCATATGTAAAGTAAGTGCATTATGTAAACGTGATTGGTTATGGCCTTTATCCTATATGATCCTTTCAAGCTAATGAAAGGATCAAGGACAATCTATGGGTGGTTTAAAATACTATACTATTACATGTCTTCTTCTTTGCTGCTACAATGCCTCCTTGGATCGCCTCCTTGCTTGCTTGTCTTCATGTATTCATGTACATTACATAAACAAAACAACTATACTAATGTACTTACAAGGAGAACTCGAGTTACATTCGAGATTTAATCATTACAAGGAATGACGACATGCAAGTCGTATTTAGAAACCAAACCATAAACAAAAACCTCTATCCTATGGGTCTCAAGGCCATAACCATCCACCATGCTCAAGTAACAATTAAATAACATGTCATATTATCTAATCATGTTATACCATATCATATTTTAGATGATCCAATCAAAGAAATCATATAACGCAAAAATCAGAAAATCAGAATCAAATTCTGAAAACAACAAATCGCGTTTTTCATGCACTAAACGGCGTCAAACGCCTTACAGACGAGTCGGTGATACCTATGGTATCAGTTTTGTTCAGACACTCGTTTCCAGTCAGAAAACATATATCGTTTGCGAAAATCTAACACTGGACACAGATTTCACCAGATCTGCGCAGCGTATACAGAAATCGTATCGTATACAATCCCCATATCATGAACAAACAAAAATCATGTATATATCAATATACATACAGATTATATGATCATCATATGATCATCCCAATCATCATTAACATACAGTTTATACATATATATATCAAAATCAACGCATCATACATGACAATCATCAAACATGCTCGTATATATATCAAAACTGTAACATATAACCGAATTAAAACGTTTTTGCAAGTAGCTCTGATGCCATTGAAGGGTTTCGAGCATCAAATGCAGCGGAAAATTAAAACAAAAACAATAATTATCGAAACCCTACCGCAGGATCCATGCAAAAACATGATATTTAATTCGGAGATTGATGATTTACCTTAAAGAAGCTTTACGATTGTATGTCTAATGGATATCCAAGCTTTCACGATCGTTGAGTGCTCCTCTTCGAAGCCTCCTCTACGGTATCCACACGAACACTCCAAGAACGATTCTTGATTGGAAGGGAGGTACTAGCCTCCAATGAAAATATGAGATCTTTTTTTTTTTAGGTTTTGGTTCAAGCGGCTGGGGATTATTTTTGTCGTACAAAATTAATTACCTTCTTTACCTATCATCATATATTTATATGATAGTGTAAGGTAAAAGCCTAACTAAAAACCTAGCCCAAGTTTGATTAATTAAATAATAGAATCAAATCCTATTATTTAAATAAATAATAATTAAGTCATACTTAATTATTAAAATCATATCTCATTTGTATTTTATTATATCTTAATTAAGTCCCACTTAATTAATATAATAAAATACAACTAATCATTTAATTAATTTAAATTCATAATTTAAATTAATTCTTCCTTAAAATGTTCTATGTGTGTGACCCTGTAGGCTATCATTTAATTGGCAATCATTTTATTCTCTAATAAAATTATAAACAATGAGCGGCATCTAGTAATACATCATTGCTACCCAATTAAATAATAATTAAATCGTGATTCGATAAAACCTTTTGTGATTAATGTTCCCGTGTAATATAATCCCTTTAACCAAATATTATAGATTAAACTCGAGGCATGTTTCATGTCATCCTCTTCATAATTTAATCCGGGTTTACTTGATCCATGAGTAGACTATTAATAACAAATCATTATTTGAGCACGGCCATGCATTTTATAGTCTCACTCAATCAAGAGGCCAATAATATCTCTCCAAATAATAGGAGGGTTAAATCCTTTATCTATCATTCATATTTCTCATACGATTCACAATATACCCGATGTCCACTTTTATCATTACCCGGTCAAAGGTAACTTTTAATGTAGTCAAAGTATATTATCCTCGTATAGAAATGTAATGATCTCAAGTCAAAGGATCATTACACCATTATCACTATGAGTCTTTCTTATGACTTAATTAACATGAAGAATCTCACGGTGGGTCTGTCCAGTACCATGTACCCTACATGTACCTATGTATTGACTTTAGTATCTCCATACTTATAACCAATGAGATGTGGTTATCAGTCAAAAACATACTAGTCTATTTATGTATTATTATTGTCCTGTATAATAATACTCGACTAGGGACCTTTAAGAATATGATATTATATAATCTCAAATTCAAGTTGTAAACTTAAACTATATAATGTGTATCATTATTCTAAGGACATTTATTATGCTAACAAATATCGCAGTAATTCGAGTCATAATAAATACATTTATTTAATAATCAAATGACATAAGGTTTATTTAAGAAACAATGTATTGCCTCTAGGGCACCTACACTAACATATAGTGTCGTCTCATAATATTCTTACTTCCACCAAAAATACTATTCATTCTTTATTCTTCCTTTATTCCCTATATTTGTGACAATGTCCTTGTTCTTTGTCGGGCGTTCCTTAATCCTTTCACGGAACCACTGGACTAATCGTTATCAATCCGGATGACATGAGAATATTCTCCTGCTTGGAATTGCCATATCTTATTCCCCTAGGAGATAGATTATTCTTACCTAAGTTGTCAACCCATAGTATTCTTCATGGCATATAAACATTTGAATCCTAATCTATTCCTTTCATTCATTATCTCAATCGTTACATCGTAGTCATAATCACTATTCACCATTACCTTAGTACATAATAAAAAGTTTTAATTATATCCAAAATTTGGGGTTCTTACAGTCTCCCCTCCTTAAAAGGATTCCGTCTTGGAATCCGGTAGAAAACAAGAGTCGTTTATCTGTCGTTTCACCTTTCAGTTTTTCCGGTCGATTCTTAGTCGTTCTACCCTTTCTCAGCACATCTACTGGTGCTACAATACGTACTTTATCCTTTTTCCATCAACTTTGTTACTTTTCGTACAACACGTTATCCGGGTTATGCTCTTATTCAATCCCATACTATTATCCCTATTGATATCTGTAGTGGTTTTGGTATCACTATCGCACTGCGAATTCGGAGGTAATCTCGCTCGCACTGTGCAATTCCTGATCGCTTTAATCTTCGCAATCTCGATCAATATAGAGAAGTGGAAAGATTTATTAAGAGATCACTATGATCAATGAACATTTGTTATATTGCATAGTTAGTACAGAAGAGGGCCAGCCTTTAGTACTTGACAAGCAATTCAACAAGTTATGGTATTCCACTTAGACTTCTATCACATAGACAGATAGTCACGTAGCAGTACCTCCCCTCCTTAAAGGGTTGTTCTTCTCAATTCATAAAGAAGATGAATAAGAGAGAAGAAAAGAAAAGAGTTCTAGAGGATTATAAAAAGTTTTCATGATTGTAAAATATCATACTCAGAATTTACCTCTGAACTATAGAGGTTCATCAAAGAAGAAATTAATCATAATTATATCCAATACTATTTGATCGCAACCTCACATGTCAACATATCTTGCTGCTTTGTCCACTATTCTATGGACCTGTACTCTGGTTCAACCTTAGCAACACTTACTTTTGGAAAATCTTTGAACCTCTCAGGTTAAATCTTAGTTTCTCGCTTGACACCATTGTTACTGACATTCCATGTCACGCTTCTAGCTTTTTTTTCATATATATAATATTAACAATATCAGGTTGTCATCCCGAGAATTCATCAGAAAACCCATTTATCAATCCATTCATAACATTACTTGCTTCATATTCTATAGTTGCTTTCCCAGTCTTTTCTTTATCAATCACATCCTTCTCATTGTCTGATTCTTATTTACTTCTGTTATTTACTTTCACCTTCATCTCTTTATTGAGACACCTTTTGCACTTGGTACCTCCTTATCGGTATTTCGTCACATTTACTCTATAATCATCATGTTATTCCAATTTAAACTCTTCGAAATGAATCTGGCCGATCCCTTTAGCTTAGATTCAATATGATATACTTCTGCCAACCTTGTTTCTCATCACTTGTTCTTTTCTATCCGTGATTTTCCACAGGTTGTTCATATCTACCTGCTCGTACTCTTATCATCTATCGTGCATCTGCATTTTACTGGCGTAGCCTTGCCTTATGAAACATGTTACGATCATGCTATAAGTTTTGGGGGTAGAGCTGGCTCAAATGCCACCTTCCGAACACTTTTAAACTCTCAGATGGCCCAACAAATCTCGGGCTCAACTGCCTTTAATTCTTTCTACGGGAATACGTTTAGCATCATGAATCGTCAACCTCATATTCTCTATCTTGTTTGCGCAGAAGTACACTAACACAAACTTGCTTGTCATTTATCAACATTCCATTTAGCTTATCAATAGCAACACTTTCTTTATCTTTACGTTATCATTTACTTTCTTAGAAGAATCGCCATCGCTTGTTGTTTACGTAGTGCGTTAATAGCTAACCATACTGGTTTCAAATCCTTTAGGGAGACAAAGTAATCACTATTCCTTATCCATAAGGAACACTTCCTGAACTTGATGTAGATATTACATGAACTGGATAAAATTGTAGAAGAGTTTCAAGCATCGTAGCTATGTTAGGTTGATGAAACTATCACTCATGCATCTTCCATAAAAAAAACTGGAAACTTAACGGTTTACTTCGTCAATTTTGTATCATGGTCCTGGTTTACCTTAACAGAGGACCTCCTAATGTAGGTAATATGCTTAAGACGATGTCACGAATCGAATCTTTACTTAAACTATTATTACCAATGATCCTTACACAATCATCAGAGGGTGCGTAATTTCCTCCACCCTATTATGCCCTCCAAGGTCTTCCTCAATATCACTCTATTTCTTGGGTATGGGCATTCATAATTACTCCCATATAATGAGATTGTCGGCCACCTCATTGGCCTTTCCTGATAATAATAATTCCTTGCAGTCAATGTTTTCTGGATCTATTCCAACTCAAAATTTTTTTTCTACCTCAATCATTCTCCCTTTAACTCCGCTGAAGGAGAGAAATATATATCAGTCTTTTTCCATAAGTCATTGCTTCCACCTTTCCGTGCGAACTTTATCACGGTTACTCCCAATCATACCTAGGATATTTCTTTTCTTAGTTCTTTCTTGCTTTAGGATAATCTCAACCTTTATTGGTTCAATCCATACCTCCTCATGGTTTCATACATGCCCCATCTGGCATTATTGTTATTATGTCATACATTCCCTATCAGACTTCCATTTTTAAAACACAGAATGTTAACTTTTCCCTGGTATGGTTTCTTAGGTCGTCCTCCTCATTCCTCCTGTATTTTCTAGGTACAGGGTATATCAAAACGTCATCGATCAATACTCTATGTATTTTATCTATGTTCTTTCCAGAACTCTTTTTAATAATCCTTACAGGTCATTATTGCCTTAGCAAATCCAACTCATATCATCTGAATTCACAATGTCTTTATTAGGGTTAATACCATCCCTTGTGCATTTCCCAGGGTTTGTCTTAATTTATGGATATCATATCCTTAATTCAACTGCCAAGGAATTCTTGCACCTTATAATTGGCAATCAAATCATGTATTCTTACTAAGGGTCTCTTTTCAATCATTCTCATTTAATAATCGATCGGTGGCTTAATGCTAACCTCTTCTTTCAGATAGTTGTCAGCCTATTTAACCTTTCAAAAGACAACGCATGTCTATCTGCTCTCTTACAGAACTTGGTAATCGTAGCAAGGATGTTTTGGAAGATATTGGTTGAGTTCAACGTGAATCTCTTAGTACTTATCGTTCTTCGCAAAGGTACTTGCCTTAGGCAAAATTTCTACAGCATACTGATCAATCTCTGACCATTTCTATACTTTCTTCATAAACCTTCATTATTTACTTTCCTCCATCATAATATAATCATGGTATTCTTAATACCCTAACATCATACATCTCAATTCACTATACTTCCATTTATACTCGTAATCTTGGACAATCATTTACACATGAATCACTTTAGTATGGGTGACCCCATAAAAAAATCTAGTAAATTCCCAATCAAAACATGGGTTGCAAAGGGTTCAGTAGAAGATTCCTACGATCTCATTAATATTTCCTTTTTATTAGAAGCCCTTGCAGTCGGAGCTTACTTAGAAGCAACTCTGCTTTGTCCTTTCATTGCTGGTCTAGTCACTTGATAATCCTTTGTAACTTGGCCTCAACTAGCCACACTAAAATAAAAAAAATATGATTTTAGAGGTTGGCTAATAGCATTACTTTTCTAGCAATTGCCGGCATAGTGCCTTCTTCTTTGATACCTTTCTACCTTTCCAAAACTTTACTTCATATCAGTCTTGATCGACTACTCAGCACCGTCTCCGGTCACCTATCCTCTACTTTTATCTTTTCAACTATTCTTATCAATCCCATGTGCCACACAAGCTTACCATTCCTGGCATACCAGCCTTTTCACTTAAGTCAATCCCGGAATTTCTCAGTCCGGCTGGTTTCTTACTTACATTTCCTGTTTCCGTCCAATCTCACTTCATCATTTTATCTCTACCATTGAGTAACACTCAGGGTCCTTCTATTAACCATATGACGGCAACCTTACCCAATTCACAGGGTTCGCTCCAGTTCCCATTCTCTTTAATGATGTTCTTTGATAATCAGAAAGACAAGGTTTGCCAAAATTTGCCGAATTCCTTTCCAGAATCAGGGAAATTTTGGTCAATCTATCCACCTATTGGTAACATTAAGGAGACCAGTTTCGAAACCTGAAGAATAATTCTATAAACCTCCAAGCAGGTATAACCATAAGCAGTCATAATTAACGAAATAATCGTCATCAGATTGGAAGTTTAACCACTGGAGAGGAACCAATTATATACATCCCTTAGAAGGGAATCAACAGTTTCAAAATGAAACCTGTCACATCATCTTGATACCTATATGCACTGATATTCAATATTTCCCAATGTCAGTCTACCTAACCACTAGTCTCAGAAGGAACATTACCGTCGGAGTTGGTTGTTCCACAAAAATTGGCAATACTAAGGCCATCCGAACCTGGTGAACCGTGCTGTCCGAATGCATCCGCAAGTACTTTGTCGTGCTGCGCAAGCACACATCCTAATCTTTTATGCGAAGCATCGTTGGAAGCACAAAGTCTCCCTTTTTTCCATTAAACAATGCCAACTCTTGGTCATTACCAATTTCATCTTTTAGCTCCAGCAAGATTTTCTCACAATTTTTTCTCTTCAACTGCTGATCGTATTACTTGATCCATTATAATTCTGCATCGGAGTAAACTTAAGGTAACTACTATAATCCATTCAAAGAAAAGAAAAATTTATTATTCCTCTGAATCACATGCATCTAACGTTTCTGGCTCATCATTTCACTGAGTTGAAATAACCCTATACTCAGTCTCTAACAGTAGCCTCATTACGAGTTCATCTTGACTCACTGGTCTCATCTTCTGGTAGGTTCTGAGATCATTGTCTTGCTTACTACTTCCTTACATAACTTTATCCAATCATGCTGTCACTTCCCAATGTCCTTACTCTATAACTGATTCATTCATAAATTGAACATTTCCCTGAATAAAACCACCTCATTAACCTTAATTTGGTTCCATAAATTCTATCTTATGACATCTGCCTTTTCATGGCGAATTATTACTAACAATATTCATACTAATTCATTTATCAAATGATATGGCACTTACTGCCTCTTTCTCAACTATTCCTTGGGACTCTGCTCCTCGTTCTATATCGATGTCTTTGATAATCATACATCCCTCTGGCTCTCTCTTCGTTAATATGAAAGTCTCTAAGGATTCTTATCTATTCCCATATAAGATCTCAAGTGATTCAACCAATCCATCTTACTTGCTGGTACTACATCCAGTAGTCCGGCTACGAATCCAACATGAATCTTCAGTTCTCTTGCTAATAGCTCAGTTTTTTTAATGCTCACTTTTCTATGCACTATACATTAATCATCTCAGTCTTCCTGGATCCGGCCCTCATTCCTCAAGGGTAAACTCCTCATCCTAACAGGACTATCTTTATCTGCTGGAACCTCTTCCGGGTCTCCAGTAGGGTACTCCATCGAATTTACCCGCTGATCTTCAGCATATAAAGCATCATCGCGCTGCTGCTCGTATGCCTCATGGTCTGTCGCCTTACTCGTCGACACGATATCGAGCTAAGTTACTATTATGATACTGAAGAGTTCCCATAAGGGTTTTATACGTTATCACTACATTAAGTAGTCCGACTATGAACTTGGCAAGAGTTCTTATTATCTTAGTGAATTTCTTGTTTTAACGTCGCCTCATCTCTAGGGTTTATAATGAATGCTCTGATACCATTTCTATAACACCCCCAGATCCGGGGTCCGGGATCCGGTCGTTACGGTCTCCAATTCTTTCCACGATACTTGAACTTACTTCAACATAAAATAAATTACATCTTTATGACCCAACACAACAATATAAAACATACCCGTTATAGTCCCAGAGATGAAATCAGAGTAACAATCAAATTTTATTAATCACATTATGAGTTCTTACAATCCCAAAAGAATTACAATGTGAATACATACTCTTTGCCATCCATTTTCATAAGTCATACCAACCCTTATACTTGGTATTGAAGAATGAATCTATCCTACCAATAGCTTTCTCTTCGGCTCTGGTAGTCTCATCGTCCTCGCCAGCGTCGAGTGCGCCTTGTACGAGTCATCTGGTCTAGCTGTTGTTGTGATATAATAATAAATCAAGGGTGAGCAATAGCCCACCAACAATAATATATAACTGAACGATAATATATAACAGTTAAAAAGTATCTTTCAAACCATATGCCATGCATTTACGGAAATTATGCCAGTATAATATGAACGATGAAGTTACAAGGTAACTCAAAATGCATATATGTAGGTGGGAATATCTGCTATGTCGAAGATAAGCAAGATATTATCATTTATCATAAAAGAGGAACTTGTAGGAAAAATATTGCAATTCCAATTACGAATACTTTCCAATACTGCCAACAATGATATTGTTGCAGAAAATAAATGAATTTAATTGATGAACTTTTGCTGGAGTATTCACCGGGCCCACTTTTCAATTCTTACGATGATCAGTCACAAATTGTACAGCTCAATTTAGATTTACTACCGGTAGAATGAAGAGCTGACGGATTTACTTGTCTACCGCCCTGTTAGATCTCCCCGGCCAACTGTTGGGCCAATTGGGAGGGACCGGTGCTACTTGGCCTCTTACACGACTCCAAGTTCGAAAAGAAGTTTTTGGCTCTGAACGTAAAGTTCGTCCCCCTTTTCCCAAGTATGATACTTGTTGATAAGACTCCACAAAGTAGTCGTATCTGGTTGGAAAGGAAAATTCAGCATCATATCTCCCAAGCTGCCGCTTGTTAGAGGATACCATCTTGTTCCAATAATCTTATCCCTCGAATGATGAGAAGGTTAATCAAAGATTCAATTGATAAACAGCAACCAAGTTACGATTGAAAAGAATAGTTTGACAAGATTTATGACCGGGGAGTCAACAAGATAAATAACATTGCTCAAGTAGGTTCCCCTATAATATGGAAGTTTGAGGGAGAATTTAAATCCTTTTAAGATAGATTTAAATGAAAAATAAAGAGTTGGGAACCTTTCCTTGATAAAATAGTCGTAAAAAGACTCCGAAATATTTTACATAATATCTGGAGGTGAAAGATAATCTTCGAATAATATAAATCATTTTAAAAAGAATTTAAAAGAATTAAATAAATATTCCAAGAATATTTATTAACTCAATAATAATTACGGAATATTATTAAATCATAATATTGCTCGTAAGTAATCCTCGAATGAATATATAGAATTATTTACTAAATAAATCCCTCCTTAAATGAATATTCAAAATAATATTCATTAATAATTAAACTCCACTAAGTATTTAAAATAATATTCAGTAAATAAGTCAACCCTTAAATGAATATTTGAAAATAATATTCATTTAATAGATAATCTTCTAAATGAATATCCAAATAATATTCATTTAGTAATCAGAACTTTAAAGGAATATTCTAAATAATATCCCTTAAGTAAATATAACTTCTAATGAATATTTTAAAATAATATTCATCAAGTACATAAAACCTTAAATGAATATTTGAAAGTAATATTTATTTAATAAATAAAATTCCCATGAATATCAAAGTAATTATTCATTAAATAATCAAACTCTAAGTGAATATTCAAAAATAATATTCACCTAATATTTCTCGGCTGAAATAATTCTTAAATAACATTCTTCGAAAGATTTCCAAGTAATTGATACTTTATGAAAATATAAATAATGTTTAATAATAACATTCCTTAAGATAAATAATAATCTGCCGTTGGAATCCTTCCGGGTTTCCACGACTATCTATATTTCAAAATACCTACTCCCGGTCTATATTTAAGAATCAATATCATATGCCCTTCGCTAAGGGTCTTACCAAAACAATCCAGCTTATAACTGATAATTCGTATCTAGTCTATAAGCCAATATCAATTCGGGGAACAAGTATCATAATATAATTTGACAATAGGCATGCATGCTATGGCATATGTAAAATGGCAATCACATATATATTTTATCACAACAACAGGTTCAAAGTTTTGAACACTGATAAGTGGATTTTATATCCACTGGGAATCCCTCCGTTCGGCTTAAATTGATTGTTTTGGACTCAAGTTGTTGTAGTTTTGATGTGTTTTGCTGAGTTGTGCAGATTTACGAGAATGTTGATTAAAGTTGATGCTTCTATCGTTCTTGGAGAAATAATTAATTAAAATTCGGATTTTTTGAGAAGGGCTGCGCACTTTATACTGTTTGGGCCATATCTGGAGTTCTAGAAGTCCGTTTTCAGCCCATTTACAGTCCACGCGAAGCTTGAGAGATTTTCTACAATATGGGATAGGTTTCACATGACCAGGTCGCGTGTGGTGGGCCCAGGAAGCACGACCAGCAGATAGATGGGAGCAGACAAATTACTGTTTTGCCCTTTTCTAGTTCTAATTGTATTTTGGGAAATTTTTAATACCTGAATTGAATTCTAATTGTAATAGAAGGTAATATCTTGCTGGGCAAGATTTGTAGAGCCTATTTAAACACATCCTACCATTGTAAATCATAACAATTCATAGCTGTAAATCGTATCAAGGTACTTTCGATCTTAAATTCTTTCTTCAATATTATGTTTTCATTCATTATTATTATTATTATGTTTTCTTTATTAAATATGCATAACTAATTCTCTAATCTGAGGATTGGGTAGTATTCCTTGGTATTCATGCATGCTTGATTATGTGATTTTCTGCCTGGCTGATTTATTAATGAGATCTTAACACAATTAGGGGAGTCATGAACCTTTGATTGGATTCTAGGGATTGTAATAAGCTTGGGAGAGAAGTTGCAATCTTAGTACATGATTTAACAGACATAATTTGAATATTAGATCGGGAGATTAATAGGAGAATTGTGAGACATATAATTCTTGGCATATAACAGTTTATAGATATACTTTGATTGTATCACGGGAGTGTCAATTACGGTGTAGCTGTAAGCACTATATTGTAGCCTGGGAGGGTGCAGTATAACTTTAGAAGAATTGTTTTCAGCAAGGTAGGAACACATATATCACATTAATATTGAGCATGTATTGAGACCAGGTGAAGAACCCCAGTTCTTAGATTGTTTTCCAACATATTTGAATCTCAGTTTAAAATTAATTCTTAGTGCTTATAATTAGTTCTTGGTTAATTTAGTTAATACACAGACCCAAAAAATTCTTCTTACACACTTCTAGACGTAAAGAGATAAGAAACCTGAACTTTGATATTACATTCAGTCCTTCCCTGCGAACGAACACACAAAAATATTACTAACAAATTGGCGCCGCTGCCGGGGAAGGCAGTATAGTTGAGTTTAGGTTAATTGTTTCTTATTGTTTAGATTTTAATTGGTTCCACAAGTTGTTTTGTTGGTGATTTTCAGGTGTATGCTACGTTCATCTTGCGCTAGAAAATTGGAATTTGACCCTGAAATCGAGCGTACTTTGAGAAAGCTAAGAAAAGATAAAGCTAAGATGGGAGATCCAGAACCTCGACCAGATGTTAATGTTGATCAGTCTTCTATTTGGGACCATGAGACTCCGAATCCAGCCAATTGCATGTACAAAACTCCAGAGATTGGTGCAGCTCAGTTCCATATTAATCCGAGCTTAATTCAGATGATCAGCAATCAAGCTTTTGAAGGAGACATTGAATTAGAAGATCCACACAGACATCTAGAGCGTTTTGTGCAGATGTGTGGCTCATTCAGAATCACTGGCGTTACAAGTGATCAGATTCGTCTCCATATGTTTCCCTACTCTATTAAGGGAAGAGCTTTGGAATGGTTTCAGCAACTTCCAAACACTTCGGTTGCTACATGGGAGAGTCTTTCTACGGCATTCTTGTCCAAATACTATCCCTCTGACAAGACGCAACAGTTGAGGACTATGATTATGAGTTTTAAAGCACAACCGGGTGAAGGTCTATATCAGGCATGGGAGAGATTCAAGGCACTATTAAGGAAGTGTCCACATCATGGCTTAGAAGATTGGCAGGTCATTAGTACTTTTTATGGGGCCATGAATGCAGATATTCGTTTGAGTTTGGATGTGGCTGCTGGTGGAAATTTCAAGAAGGCACCAACTACACAGGCTAAAGCACTTCTTGAGGAATTAGCATCTAATAATTATTCATGGGCACCTAGTGGGACGAGTTCAGCAAAAGCAGCACAAGAATCTGAGATGATCAACATGCTGGCTCAAAAGTTGGATACTCTAACTCAGGAGGTGCGAGGACAAAAGGTAAATGTGAATGCTATTTCTTCACCTATGGAAGGGTATCATGATTATGGTGCTAGTCAGAACTCGTATGTTCAACAATTTCCAGAAGAAGCATCTTTTATTCAAGGAAGACAGCCTTGGCCTGTGCAGAATAATTCTTACTACAATCCGAATCAAAGGCCAAACAATAATCTTTCTTACAGCAATAATCATGCAGCTAATCCTTCCTATGCATTTCCAAGGCAGAATCAACCTCCTGGTTTTCAGTCACGACCACCATATCAAGCACAGCAGCAGTATCAACCTCCGCCAAAGAAAGAACCAGCTGAGTGGGAGGTTGCACTAAATAAGATTATGCAAGGGACTTCTGGGGCATTGGCTAATATGGAATCAAGAATAGATCAGATGGCATCATCTCAAAAGATGCTAGAAACACAGATTGGACAGATTGCCTCAAAGATGGGTGTTCGTGAGCAAGGATCACTTCCTAGTCAACCCGACCAGACTGGTAAAGAGCAATGCAAAGCAATTACTTTGAGGAGCGGAAGAGAGTTGCCAGAGGTTGAGATTCTTAAGCCTAAGGAGAGTGATACTGAGAAAGAGGATAAGCCAGTGGAGATTGCTGCAGACACGTCAGAAAAAGAAGATGAGAAGAAGAAGGAAGAAGATTCAGAAAAGCCATATGTTCCTCCACCACCTTATGTTCCTCCTATTCCATTTCCACAGAGACTTCACAACAGGCATTTAGAGAAGCAGTACGAGAAGTTCTTGACTATGTTCCGGCAGTTGCATGTTAATATTCCGTTGGCTGAAGCTTTGAATCAGATGCCGCTTTATGCTAAATTTCTTAAGGAGATGTTGACAAAGAAGAGGAAACTTGAAGATGCAGAGACTATTACTCTTAATGCTGAATGCAGTGCAGTCATCCAAAAGGCCATTCCTCAGAAATTGAAAGATCCGGGAAGCTTCTCTTTGCCTTGCACTATTGGGAAGATGGAAAACATGAAAGCCTTGTGTGACTTAGGTGCAAGTGTGAGTTTGATGCCATATTCAATCTGCAAAAGGCTTGGTCTTGGAGAACTTAAAAAGACACGGATTTCACTTCAGTTGGCGGATCGTTCTGTTAAGTATCCATTGGGGGTTATTGAAGACGTGGTTGTTAAAGTGGATAAATTTGTCATACCTTGTGATTTTGTGGTGTTAGAGATGGATGAAGATGTCGAGATACCCATTATCTTGGGAAGGCCATTCTTGGCTACTGCTGGCACTACAATCGATGTTAAAGCTGGAAAATTGACATTGAATGTTGGCGAAGACAAAGTGGAATTTGATCTGAACAAAGCAATGAAGATGCCTCCTTTTGGAGCAACTTGTTTTACCATTGACATAGTGGATGACATTGTGCAGCTCGAGAATGAATACTTCGTGGGAGCAGATCGGGTGTTGGATGATGTAGTAGAAGAAGAAGTACTGGTTGTACGAGACACAGAAGTTGAGATGGCTTTTACACTTTCAGAGGCACCACAGGTGGAACTTAAACCTCTACCAGATAATTTGAGGTATGCCTTTCTTGGTCCTAAGGATACATATCCTGTGGTAGTTTCTGCTTTGCTCATTGATGATGAGAGAGAAAAGTTATTACATGTTCTTCGGCAATATAAATCAGCTATTGGTTGGACAATTCAAGATATCAAGGGAATTAGCCCTGCTCTTTGCATGCATAGAATTGCCTTAGAAGATGATCATAAGCCTGTGATTGAGGGACAAAGAAGATTGAATCCGAATTTGCAAGAGGTGGTGAAGAAAGAAATCACTAAGTTGCTTGATGCTGGTATCATATATTCGGTTCCACACAGTAAATGGGTTAGCCCTATTCATGTTGTGCCTAAGAAAGGTGGGATGACTGTTGTTCACAATGAGAAGAATGAGTTGATTCCTACGAGAACAGTAACAGGTTGGAGAGTTTGCATTGATTATAGGAAGTTGAATAACGCTACTCGCAAAGATCACTTTCCCCTCCCATTCATTGATCAAATGCTCGAAAGGTTGGCGGGTAATGAGTATTACAACTTTCTGGATGGATTCTCGGGTTACTTTCAGATTCCTATTGCACCCGAAGATCAAGAGAAGACCACCTTTACTTGTCCTTATGGCACTTTTGCTTATCGGAGGCTTCCTTTTGATTTGTGTAATGGTCCTTCAACGTTTCAACGGCTCATGAACCACATTTTCTCAGATTTTATAGGGCGAGACATGTAGGTCTTTATGGATGACTTCACGGTTTATGGTTCTTCTTTTGAATCATGTCTAGCCAGTTTATCAAAGGTGTTGCAGAGATGTACTGAAACGAATCTTGTTCTTAATTGGGAAAAATGTCACTTTATGGTGAAGGAAGGCATTGTGCTTGGGCATAAAATCTCTAATAAAGGCATTGAGGTCGATAGAGCAAAAATTGAAGTTATTGAAAAATTGCCACCACCTTCATCTGTGAAAGGAATTCGAAGCTTTCTTGGTCATGCTGGTTTTTATCGACGGTTCATCAAGGATTTCTCCAAGTTAGCTCGGCCACTCTGCAATCTTCTTGAAAAGGATCGTGTTTTTGACTTTGATGAAAGTTGCCTTGATGCTTTTAACAGGCTGAAAAAGGAACTTACTTCTGCACCCATAGTTACATCTCCAGATTGGACCTTGCCATTTGAGCTTATGTGTGATGCTAGTGACTATGCTGTGGGTGTTGTTCTTGGGCAAAAGAAGGATAAGCGGATGCACGTGATAGCTTATGCAAGCAAGACTCTTGATGACGCGCAAATCAACTATTCCACTACGGAGAAAGAGCTACTTGCAGTGGTGTTTGCACTTGATAAATTCAGATCCTATCTTGTTGGGTCTAAGGTGATTGTCTATTCAGATCATGTTGCTATTCGTTTCTTGATGACGAAGAAGGATGCCAAACCTCGTCTAGTTCGTTGGATTCTTTTACTTCAGGAATTTGATCTTGAGATTCGAGATAAGAAGGGGTCCGAGAACTTGGTAGCTGATCATTTATCTAGGTTGGACCAAGGAGATGGAGAGGTAGGAGGTGAAATACCTATCAATGATAAATTTCCGGAAGAGCAGCTTCTAGGTGTGTCCTTGTCTACACCATGGTATGCAGATTTTGTGAACTACATTGTGGGAGGAGTTGTGCCGGATAATCTTTCTTATAATCAGAAGAAGAAGTTCTTTTATGATGTGAAGCATTACTATTGGGAAGAACCGCTACTTTACAAAGAATGTGCTGATGGAATGTTTCGTAGATGTGTACCTCATGATGAAGTTCCTCATATTTTCAGACATTGCCATTCTCTAGAGTGTGGAGGTCATAACAGTAGCATGAAGACAGTGGCGAAAGTTTTACAGTCAGGATTCTATTGGCCAACCATGCATCAGGATGCTAGAGACTTTGTAGCTAAATGTGATAGATGTCAACGAGTTGGGAATATTTCGAGGAGGAACGAGATGCCTTTACAATCTATTCTTGAGGTGGAGATTTTCGATGTGTGGGGGATGGACTTCATGGGTCCATTTCCATCTTCTTATGGAAATCAGTATATTTTGGTGGGAGTTGATTATGTCTCTAAATGGGTTGAAGCAATTGCGTCTCCTACTAATGATGCTAGAGTGGTGAAGAAGTTCTTGAAGAAGAATGTGTTCACTAGATTTGGAGTGCCAAGGGCTATTATCAATGATGGAGGTTCGCACTTTTGCAATAAACAGGTGGCTGATCTCTTGAAAAAGTATGGTGTGACACAAAAGGTGGCAACTCCTTATCATCCGCAAACAAGTGGACAAGTTGAGATTTCGAATCGTGAGCTGAAGTCAATTTTGGAGAAGACAGTGGCAAGTTCGAGAAAAGATTGGTCAACAAAGCTTGATGATGCTCTTTGGGCATATAGAACGGCATTTAAAACACCTATTTGGATGTCTCCATATAGGTTGGTTTTTGGGAAGCCATGTCATTTGCCGGTGGAACTTCAGCATAAGGCGTTTTGGGCGACAAGAAATTTGAATTTTGATTTAAAATCCGCGGGAGAGAAGCGTTTGCTTCAACTTGGAGAGCTTGAGGAGATTAGGCTCCAGTCTTATGAAAATGCTAGTATCTACAAGGAGAAGACCAAATTGTGGCATGATAAGCACGTTCAGAATAAGGAATTTGAGGTTGGGCAGCATGTTCTATTGTTTAATTCAAGACTCCGTTTATTTCCCGGAAAGCTCAAATCACGATGGACCGGACCTTTTGAGATTGTGAAGGTCTATCCTAATGGAGTTTGTGAGATTACTAGGGAAGGGTCAGATGTATTCAAGGTGAATGGGCAGAGACTTAAGCCGTACCTGCTTGCAGAAACAGTGGAGCGAGGAATGAGCAGTCTTTACTTCCAGGACCTTATCATCAGTTGAGAATCGGCGTCGGGCTAACGACGTTAAACAAATGCGCTTCGTGGGAGGCAACCCACGCGTGTGTGTAAAAAAAAAAACAAAAAAACAAAAAAAAAAATTGGAGTGTTGTGAGTGTGAAAAATATATATATATATATATATATGCAGGTTGCGCCAGCGCATCATGCGCCAGCCATGGCGCAGGAGCGCCAAGAAACGCAGGTGGAAGTCGCGCATCAGGCGCCGAATTGGCGCAGGAGCGCTCAGACACGCAGGAGCTACGCGCGCATCATGCGCCAAACTCGCGCCTCAGGCGCCATACCCTACTGCACCAGTTCGAATTTTTGTGTAAAATTTCATAAAATCTATCTTATATCCCCTATTCTTCATACTCCAACCCAATTCCACCTCAAATTAAAAACCTTAACTTCTAAATCCTCTCCTACATCTAATTCAATCCCATTATATATATATATATATATATATATCCTTTTTCATCTCTAAATCAAATTCACCATTATCCATTATATACACACCCACCACACCTATACATACACAACCTCATCTTCATAAACCCCAAATTCTTAACTTCCATCCATTCAAAGTACAAGGGAATTTAAATTTGAAATTTTTGAGGATTCATCTAGCAAGTTCACCTCTTTGATTCAATTGGGTAATATTCTATCTCATCTTTTATTTGAATTTGTGAATTTTGCAAGCTAGGGTTCTTGGTGTGTAATTTGGGGGTTCTTTATTTGGTGAATTGTTTGGAGATTATTGTGCCTTGCTTGATATTTGTTGATTATGGCTCCTAAAAGGCAACGAATAATGGGTGGTAGTAGTAGTTCTCGTCCATCTTCGGATGAGAATGATGTTGTGGGAGATGGAGTGGAAAAATTTGTGAATGAGAATGCCAAGGCGGAGTATGGTAGGTTAGTTTCGAAGGGGGTTATTCAGGAAAGAAGGCTTGTGCCATATAAGTATGAGGAGATGGTTGCGATGATTAGTGAGCGGGGTTGGACGTTATTTTGTGAATTTGCTAATGATGCCTCGTTGGATGTGGTTAGGGAATTCTATGCTAATGCTTCGATAGCAAGGAATAATTCCACGGTTGTGAGGGGTCGGAAGGTGGATTATTCGCCTCGTGCTATTCGTAATTTGATTAGGCAACCTCCTAAGCCTAGAGATGCTACGGATTGGGGACAAAAGTCTAAGGATGATGTTGATCTTGATGCACTCATTGGTGAGTTATGTGTTCCGGGAACGAAGTGGAAATGTAAGTTAGGTACGGAGATAAAGCGTATTTTCCCGGCTTCGTCATTGTCTGGTTTTGCAAAGGCATGGTTCTTTTTCATCAGTTCTAATATCATTCCGTCAAACCATGTTTCTGATGTTACTGTTGATAGAGCTATCTTGCTATGGGGAATTCTCAAAGGTGAGTATGTTGACCTTGGGTACCTTATTAATCAAAATATTCTTCGGTTTTTGGGAAGCAATTCATCGTCTAGTATTCCTTATGCTTCTATTATCTCGTACTTGTGTGACGCATCGAAAGTCAAATGGTATCAAGGTGAGCCGGTGCATAAACCTATGGTTTCTATTAAGGATGCTACTATTGATCGGTTGAGGTTGAAGGAGTGGCCGGGCGGCACTCCTCATCCTAGGGGATTAGGTTTTGTTGTTGATGGTGATAGTGGTCAGAGAGCAGGCGCTCCGCCACCTGTTCAAAGGGCACCGGAAGTGGCTAGGGCAGGTTCTTCGCAGAGTACTATGGATATGTCCGTTTTTGAATCTTATTTTCGTCGAATGACTAGGCGGTTGGATGCTATGCATGCGAGCAGTCGCCAGTATTCTGAGGATATGGGCATAGCTTTGGAGGCAAAGTTTCAGTCACCTAGTACTCCTGTTCAGTGGCCTATATTTGGAGCTCGAACTCCGTACCCTCCACCGGATTCTTCTGATGAGGATGATGAGGATGATGAGGGTGACGACAGCGAGGACGAGTAGGTATGTTTTCTACTATCCCTTGTATTTACTTCCATTCAATGCGGACATTGAATCTTTCAAGTTTGGGGGTGTTTTGAGGGATTAGTAGTTGTTGTTGTATATATGTGTTCATGTAGGATTTCATGTTTTGCATATTAGTAGTAGTAATTCATGCATGTATGTTCGTATTATCTACGTTTATTTCATGTAGGACATTTTGTTTTTATTTCTGTACACCATGTGAGTTCATTCTAGTTGCATTTTCATGGCATGCATTTTTCATGATCCCTTAGAACGAGCTAATTCTGATTGGTAGGTAGGTGTCTAATTGAGTGTGGTAATGATGAATAGAGGGTTGATTTATAGTTTCTATGAAATTGACTTATGTGTTACAGGAACAAAATTTTTACACAAACTCATTGGGTACTTTTGGGCTAGGTTAAGGTCATGCTTGTTTGGATGTTTTGAGATTTAATCACTTGATTATATTTAGAATTTTCGTTATTCCCTTGATGGCGTAGGAGCATTAAAGTCTAAGTTTGGGGGAAAACAGGGATTTCATGCTTAATTGTAAATAATTGTCAATAATGGCTAGGTGTCAAATGGCTAGTAGCCGGCTCATATTTTATGAGTAGTCTAGGGTTGGAAATGAGAAAGGCTCATTCCAGATCGCAGAAAAAAAAAAAGAAAAAAAAAAGAAAAAAAAAATCAATAAATTGTTTATATGCAAAATTAACCAGGGTGAGCTCTTTAATACTCGAGTAATTAAGTCTGAGGGGACTTAGTCCTAGTGACCTAAGGCTTTTATAGTCTGGGATCCACTGACCTAACACTCGCTACATGGGTATTATTGTATAAGCCTTTCGGGGTCTCATTCATTGCACGGTTAAATAAGCATGATTGTATATATGTGTTGTAGTAGTTAGTAATAAAGCATGAATTTCTGTCTACCTTGGATAAGGATGGAGGTGTTTCTAGGTTATGAAGTGTCTACAGTCTATTCTATTTATAAACGTGTGATTGTCTTGGCGAAGGATATGTATGATTTTTGACCTAGTTTTGGGAGTATTTCTGATGAGCATTGCACACACGCACGTTTCTGTTCATGTATTGTTAGTATATGGGAACTTGGTCGAGCTCTATTTGGATTTAGTTGCATTCTTTGAGATATTTGCTTGTTAGTTGGTTTTGGTTAGTTTGAAGGGGATCGTTGCATATTTCATATTAGTTGCATTCATGCATTGCATTGCATTAGGTTAAATGGATTTTGTGGGTACATTCGCTATAGGCCCTCACGAGACCTTACTCGTCCACTGGGGCTGCCTAGGGGTTTAAAGGGCTTGTTGCATATGCCAAATGCAACCGTGATCACCTACGGAAGTGGTACTAGTTAGTTAGTTAGTTGTAATTGTTTATGCTTGAGGACAAGCATCAGTTTAAGTTTGGGGGTTTGATAAGTGGATTTTATATCCACTGGGAATCCCTCCGTTCGGCTTAAATTGATTGTTTTGGACTCAAGTTGTTGTAGTTTTGATGTGTTTTGCTGAGTTGTGCAGATTTACGAGAATGTTGATTAAAGTTGATGCTTCTATCGTTCTTGGAGAATTAATTAATTAAAATTCGGATTTTTTGAGAAGGGCTGCGCACTTTATACTGTTTGGGCCATATCTGGAGTTCTAGAAGTCCGTTTTCAGCCCATTTACAGTCCACGCGAAGCTTGAGAGATTTTCTACAATATGGGATAGGTTTCATACGACCAGGTCGCGTGTGGTGGGCCCAGGAAGCACGACCAGCAGATAGATGGGAGCAGACAAATTACTGTTTTGCCCTTTTCTAGTTCTAATTGTATTTTGGGAAATTTTTAATACCTGAATTGAATTCTAATTGTAATAGAAGGTAATATCTTGCTGGGCAAGATTTGTAGAGCCTATTTAAACACATCCTACCATTGTAAATCATAACAATTCATAGCTGTAAATCGTATCAAGGTACTTTCGATCTTAAATTCTTTCTTCAATATTATGTTTTCATTCATTATTATTATTATTATGTTTTCTTTATTAAATATGCATAACTAATTCTCTAATCTGAGGATTGGGTAGTATTCCTTGGTATTCATGCATGCTTGATTATGTGATTTTCTGCCTGGCTGATTTGTTAATGAGATCTTAACACAATTAGGGGAGTCATGAACCTTTGATTGGATTCTAGGGATTGTAATAAGCTTGGGAGAGAAGTTGCAATCTTAGTACATGATTTAACAGACATAATTTGAATATTAGATCGGGAGATTAATAGGAGAATTGTGAGACATATAATTCTTGGCATATAACAGTTTATAGATATACTTTGATTGTATCACGGGAGTGTCAATTACGGTGTAGCTGTAAGCACTATATTGTAGCCTGGGAGGGTGCAGTATAACTTTAGAAGAATTGTTTTTAGCAAGGTAGGAACACATATATCACATTAATATTGAGCATGTATTGAAACCAGGTGAAGAACCCCAGTTCTTAGATTGTTTTCCAACATATTTGAATCTCAGTTTAAAATTAATTCTTAGTGCTTATAATTAGTTCTTGGTTAATTTAGTTAATACACAGACCCAAAAAATTCTTCTTACACACTTCTAGACGTAAAGAGATAAGAAACCTGAACTTTGATATTACATTCAGTCCTTCCCTGCGAACGAACACACAAAAATATTACTAACAAACACTTGCCTGGTAATCGGGTGCGGGTAGAGATAGCGTGTCCTGGGTCTGCTCGATGATCTATAAACAATCAGAACATTCGAGATTAACCACTTAACACCTTCTAAAAGTCTAAGTATGAACTTCACTTAAGTCGAAACACGTTTTCGAATTATCTTGTTATACACCTTTTAGTGTAACTCTTTTTATCACCGATACGATCCGACATTCATTCGTTATTAAGACATGTCATCATACCCACACTTGGTATATACTAAAGTCGTATAAGTTCTAAATTCGATCAATTATGAACCGAGATTATACCTAAAGCTTTATCGTTCGTTTTCTAAGTTATAACCAAAGTTATACTTTTAAGGGGTTCGTTCGCGTTTACCTTTGATTCGAACATTTTTATAAAATCGAAAAACGATCCGTTTGACATGTGGTTTTCTTTTATATCTTCCTTATGACCTCTAGTATTTATTTACCAAGATTCGCCACTGATTAACATGCTTTACGAGGGTTCAATTGAAGTTACGAACTTTTACTTACGGTTTCGAACCAATTTTAGTAATTTGACCATAACTCCTAAACCGTAAGTCTGAATGTTTCGATTCTCACGCCAAAACGATCTATGGCTCGAGATCTACAAAGACATGTCATAATATTGCCAAGGTCAGGAATTATATTTACTGTCATGCTCGATTTCTAAGTGTTAACAAAAATTCGGCATTACGACGACTTATGAATCGAATATTTACCAATTCCAAACCTTCCCATAATCATTGTATCCACTCCAAACAACACATATACATGATTTATAACCATGAACTGAGACCAAGCAATGCCTTTCCATTCATCTTACTATTATAACATTTATCAAGACCCCATTCATAATCATGTTTATAACCTACTAACATCATAACTAACTTAGATCACTCAAGAACATGCATATCCTTGAAGTAGATCTAGGGTTTCAAGAGTGGTATACCTCCTTGAGAGTGTGAAATAGCCTTACAAAGCTTGTAATGGACCTTGGATTGCCTTAAGCTTGCTAAATCGACCATGAAAACAAGAAAATCAAGGATTAGTTTTCATGAAAACACTATTCACCCTCCTCTTTCTTGATTTTTTTGAAAATGGAAATAAAGGAGTTTAAAGCTAAAATTTTGAGGAGATTACTTTCTTGAAATATAGGACTCACCTTAAAAATTACAAGATCAAACAAGGAGTGGAAGCTTGATTTCCTCCTTGGAATTAAGAGAAAAGCCGAATGGTGTTTGCAAGAGAGGGGGGAGTTTTGCTTGGCTTCTTTTTGATTTAGTCTCATCTAATCTTGCATTATTTTGTTTCTTTGGATAATATCTTGTATAAAGCACCTTTATTAAAGGTGTGATGTAAGGGATGATGAAATTGGAGAGACATGTGTTGATTTTTGTGTGGTAAGATGGTAAAGAGTGCTAAGTACTTGGTTTCATCTCTAAGTGTTCTAGTTCCTTGCTAACTAGTTGGTCCCTAGATTTTTCCTTACTTGCACATGCATGCCTCTTGTTCTCTGCTTGCTCCTTTGTCCGTTTATTGCTCAATTCATTGATCGTTCGGAGGAATAACTCATTCGTTTCTAGTTAGGGTTTTACCGGAAACCGTCTTAATATTAAAACTATCATTCTCCATCTTTCTTACTAACTTTCGAATTTAAATTCCTTAAATCCCTTCGTTCAATCCTTAAGTCTATCAGTGTCTAGGGAACTCTCGGAGAAAATAAAAGTGCGGTTTTTCAGAATCCGACAGCTTTTACATTCACTTATATTCCCCCTGGATCACTAATACGAACTAGGAAATCCGTTCCGAATACTTCTATATAGTGTCGTCTCATAATATTCTTACTTCCACCAAAAACACTATTCATTCTTTATTCTTCCTTTATTCCCTATATTTGTGACAATGTCCTTGTTCTTTCTTGGGCGTTCCTTAACCCTTTCACGGAACCACTGGACTAATCGTTATCGATCCGGATGACAAGAGAATATTCTCCTGCTTGGAATTGCCATATCTTATTCCCCTAGGAGATAGATTATTCTTACCTAAGTTGTCAACCCATAGTATTCTTCATGGCATATAAACATTTGAATCCAAATCTATTCCTTTCATTCATTATCTCAATCGTTACATCGTAGTCGTAATCACTATTCACCATTACCTCAGTACATAATAAAAAGTTTTAATTATATCCAAAATTTGGGGTTCTTACAACATGGCACTACTTACATCTCCCAAGGAATTATTTTGTACCAGTAGTAGTAGACTTTTGTGTATGATTTTTGTGGTATTGCTGGGAGTGATTGGTAAAGTGGCGAGGTGGATAATTATAGATTTGATGACTGGATGTTGCATAAGCTGAAGTAGGAAACGAGCCGAGAATAGGTTGAGCCTTAATTGTGAAATCTCGATTAATTAAATTTTCATGAAGTTCTACAAATGAGATAGCAAACTCACGTGCATTGATAGCGTCGATCACTCCTTGATAGTTATTATCACTAAGTCCTTCAAGTACCCTTTCAATAAGATCATCATGTTTGATGAGATCGCCAAGTAGAGCAAGTTCATCACTTACTACCTTGATAGCATTCATGAATTCAGGAATGGTTTGAGGCCCTTTTGAAATAGCTCAGAAACGTGATTTCAGCTGCTTGATATGGCCACGAGAAGAGCTTGCATATATAAGCACATCTTGCTTCAAATACTCAAGCAATTCTTCTTCCCTAAGATAAATATCTTCCAAGTGTATCACACAATTTTTTTGTGGTCTTGGCAAGAGAAAAAAAACAAGTGAAATAATTGACTGGTCCATTGTACCAATAAGCGTGCTAAAAAGAAGGCGATCTAGAAATAGGAACAGGAAAAAAGCCATCTAAGTATTTGAATAGCCCGTAGCCAACAAGAGTGGCCTCAATCTGTAGCCTTCATGATAAGTAATTAGTAGGGATAAGTTTTATGATATTTGGAAGTGAGACCACAACTAGAGGGGATTTTGGATCTACATCATTGGGGATAATGTTGTTTGCCATTTGAGGTAAGGGAAAAGAATATAGCGGAAAAGAAAAAAATGGATCAGAAATGGGCTCTTGATACCATATAAGAAATGTAAGAAAGGATGATTATTACAATATCACATGTAAAACTTATATAGTTACAGACCAGTTAGGGCTGTAAATGAACCGATATACTCACGAACGGCTTGGTGTTCGGTTCGAAAAAAGTTCGGTTCGAGTTCGGTTCGATTCACAAACGAGTCGATCTTGAACATGATTTTAAGGATCGATTTATAAATGAGTTGAACTTGATCACGGTAAAGTTCGACTCGATAGCTCGCGAACAAGTTCGATTAACGTGCTCGTGAACATAGTTCGTGAACAGGCTCGTGAACATAGCTCATGAACATGTTCGTGAATAAGTTCGGTAATTGAGCTTGTTAACATGCTCGGTATACGAGTTCATTAGCGATTCATAAACAAATTCGATAAATAATCTCATATATATAATATATGTTTGATTATTATAAAGCTGGTGCAAGCTTCAGATTTTTAAATGATTAAGCTTTAATAACTTAAGTTTATTTGTATCAAACAATTACGTTTTTTGCCCTTTATTTTTAAATCAAACTTTGTTTGTTTTTTGGAATTGGAGATATGAGAATTTTATTGGTTGATGATTTATTATTATTTTTAGTGTTGAGACAAAATTTTAATTATTTAATTTTGGACTTTTTGATTTTTTTAATATTAGATTTTGGTATACAAAAATAAGGAAATAAACTTATGAGTTGTTCGTAAGTGAGCTCGTGAGCATAAGTTCGCGAACAATGTTTAAGATTTATTCATGAGCATAATTACATGAACAAGCTCGTGAACAAGCTTAATGAGTTGTTCGAAAGCAAAAGTTTGTGAGTAAACTCATGAGACATGTTCGTGAGCTGTTCGTAAATTGTTCGCGAACAACATTTTATCTTAACGAACCGAGCTCAAACATATTTTTTGGCTCGATTCAAGTTCAAGCTCGAGTTCGAGTTCGATAATTTCTTAACAAACGATACATGAACATTTTAGAGTTCGGCTCGGCTCGGCACATTTACACCCCTAAGACCAGTACTGTCCTAGAGCAATATAAGGGTACATTTATGAGATTCATGGAATGATTCTGGGAGCTATTCATGGGAGGCTAAAGTGTGATACTCGGAGTGATACCTGGGGTAGGATTTGACTATACAACGGACTAATATAACACTACATCTATACAACAAATAATTGTACAAATACTAGTTGTTTGTTTCATCGTTTACATAGACGACCTCTCATCAATGGGCAAACAGAGTCTAGTATGATTTTTGATATATCGAAGTACCCAATACTTGAAAGCATACAATGCGTAAAAAGACTCAAGCATAATTTGGCCCGAATCGAATTGCTTGAGGTTTGGAAGCAAGGAATTATCTACAAAACCGCTTATCAATGTTAAGTTGTGGAATGCCTAACAAGAGAAATATCTCAAAAATGATACATCCTTGAACCAAGTATGCGGTTAGTACTTGGGACTATTCCCTAGATAAACTAAGAGAATTTTTTATGAGTACGGAACATAATTATTAAAGTATAAGGTTAGATATCCTTTGTATTGGTCGACTCTAATCTAAAGGTAGATGGAATAAGCATTCTTGAATACCTAGCTACCATAATAAGCTAAAAAAATTTATGACTTTTTGACATGGTCACATGGGAAGAAAAAAAAAATCCATAAAAAGTTGCGAAAACACACTTATTGATAGGAAAATACTAGAATAGTATTCATCGAGGGAAACTTTCAGTAAATATTGGGGACTTGTTTATTATAGGATTAAAGGAGGTCTGATTGGTTTCTAATCCATACCCAAAAATAATCTAATAACTTGGAAATACGGTGTAGAAGGAAATTTATTATTAATAGGTGACTTACTCCTAAATAATGGGAGTATGGGCCAAACAGACGTGGGCTTGATTGCTATATAAATTACGTTAGTATCTTGAGAAGGGATCCAAAATTCAAGTTCAAACCCAAATTCCATAAACCCTAATTTTCTCCCCAAATATTAAATCTCTAATTTTTATAGCTCTATACGAATATCCAATTATAAATCTTAATTTGAAATCTTGTCCATGACGAAAATTGGCATGAACACTTATTTATTTATGTTTTTATATATTTCTTTTCCATGATTAATTTACAAACTTTAACGGAGTTGCTTATACGGAGGTCAACAGTAGGATCTATGTGTGAGATTGTAATGTTCGAACCTGTTGATCATTATATTTTTGGAATTTCACATACTGTAATTTGAAATGTCTTTTTGGGTGTAAGTTCAAACAAAATTGTTTTGAAGCCTTTTATTGCACTAAGCTTTTGCACAAAGGAGGGCTCCGTTGCTTTTCTGGTATAGCAGCGTTCGTTTGTTTCATATATGGTATAGCTACGTTCAATCTTTCAAAAAAGGTATAGGGTGCCACTTGAAGTGACGACAAAGGAATGGGACGCCACTTAAAGTGGCGTCTAGACACTGGGCGCCACTTGAAGTGGCGACCTATTATTATTATTATTATTATTATTTTGTTGTTTCTTCCTTTCTTCCTTTCCGTGCTTGTGAAATAAACCGAAATATAAATTGAATTGTGAGGAGGTAGCTTTGCATAAAATAAAAGCTAATTTCCATGTGATATATATATATATATATATATATATATATATATATATATATATATATATTTAGTTTGAATAAAAGTATAAATGACCTACTTTTTTATAAGCCAAAAATGTAAAAAAAAAAAAAGAATAAGTGTAACTATGGTATTATTTTGTCCGAATATGACAACTACAAATAAGATTCTGTACAATTTGTTTGGGAAGGCATATTGAGGGGCCTAAAAAACTTAATTTTACAAGTTTTTTGTCGTGTTTTTTGTTTTTCATTATAGTATTAACGTCCTACTTTGGTGTAAACCGAAAACGATGAACAAATATAATGTATAAATATGTTTTTTTAGGTCCAAAAATGACAAAAATTTCTAAATTTGTACATAAATTTTTTATTGAAATGAAGCAAACAAAGTACATGAAACGAAGCACGCAAACAATTAATTCATTACATAGTGAAAAAATAGATTCTAAAATACAGCCAATATATTTGAATAGCCCCCATGAAAAGTAATTTTCGTAGTCTATAACATCGGCTGCAAAAGTGATCTCAAATTGACAACATATCTTGTAGAGGACTATAACACATCCGACTTCAACCAGTTTACGGATAAGTGGGTACCTATCCCTATCCAATCGGAGATAACAATCAACTTGGCGTGTCCCATCATCTATTACGATGATTCTTTTACCAAATAGGTCCGAGTCACGGATGCTTACAATGCATCCCTTTGCATAATTGACTCGTATGGTGTCGATGCCCACAAAGTCATCGTATTCTTCAAACGCATATTTTGAAATTCCTTTAAGAGTCTTGCAAGTGACGGAATAAGGGATTTTACATTCTATCTTCATTGGATTTGGGTACATGTTAGCGAAATATTCCGCATCTACAAAATTACATATTATTACCAATATAAATAAATGAATATTAAATCAATACAAGAAACATGAAATTTGTAGAAATGATCATACCACTATTTTGGATGAACATTTTACAATCCTTCCACTGTTTAATTTTGTAATCAATTCGGGGGCTTGCGGAATTGGAGTGATTAATTGAGGGGCTTCTGGAGTGATTGGTTGAGGATTGTAAGTGCTTCCTCTTTCTCTTCTAGGGGAGAGTTGGGGAAGGTTTACGGAACTATCCGGTTGTGGTTCATAAAAAACATCGACGGCTCTATACATTTCATCAATTGCTTCTCGTTGAGAAAATGTAAGGTTATTCCAATCCCAATCCGAATTTGGACCGAGTGGTTCTAGAGGGATTGGATCGATTACTTGAGGAATTTCTGGAGTGATTTGCCGAGGATTGGAAGTGGTTCCAATTTCTGTTTGAGGGGGGGTTGGGAGAAGTTTAGGGGACTATCTGGGTGTGTTGCATAATAATCATCACCAGCTTTATATATTTCATCAATTGCTTGTTGCTGAGAGAATGTAAGGTTATTCCATTCCCAATTGCAATTACAACGGGAGTTACGACTATGATCGAAAATGTTATCTCCATCATCTTCACTACCCATTTCATGCAAGTGACTTTGGGAAAAAAATGTCAGCTATATTATTGTTGATGAGACTACAGAACTTTATACACACATAAAATAACATGCATTCATAAATATTTGAGATTTACAGACATGTGAATTATTATTGTGAGCACAATCATAGGAAGATGTGACTACTACTTTCAATAACTTTAAGTAAATTGCTACCACTGTTATCTGCATACTGTTGTAGAGGAGACCACACATTACTGAGATACACAACTACAATAAGTTGAAGAGACTACACAACCTTGTGATCCCATATCTAAAGTTAATGTTTTCAACGAAATTTAAATTTCAACTTACCACTCCACTTTACAGGCATGCGAATTATTACTCCCCCCTTGAGCACACAGTTATGATGATGTGACCAGTAAAACTTAATAACTTGCATGAATACAGAAAGCCACAGCTTTAAACATTTGGAGCTTTACTTTACTGTTGACTAGACTATACACAGTCAGAAGGATAAATAATGAATAATAACACAGCATGTATTATGGAAGAGTTTCAATGTTTTGTCATGTGCATTCTTGTAATTTATTTATTTGTTCATGTGCTTTCACGACCTATTTCAAGTTCCTATAAAAAACAAGTATGTGTTGAGGTTTGTTCACCCAACCACTACAAAACATTTTAGTACTTCTCTCATACAACTGAATATGAGTTATACTCATGGTGATACTTTCAAAGCAATAGGTAGGAAATGGTGGAGTGATGATGATTTCGACTACCCGCTCGATCCAAATTTACGTTACTCAACTATGTCAATAAGGACAATACACCAGGAGTGGGAGTGGCGAAAACATGGCCTCTCTTGTTGTGTAGAACGATGTCTGTTGAATGGATTAAGAATACCAAAACAACGCGCCATACTCTTGTCGCGTGACACTCCTTAACAATTGGAATTAGCGTTATTTCGTGCACGAGAGGAAGAAAATTGAATGAGATTACGGTTACGCCGAAAGAGTCTACTTGATGACCGTGTTGCGTATTTTTTGAAGAGGGTGACTTAAGACAAGCAAGGATATTTCAGAAATATTTCATGAGTCCTGATCATAACTCTGATTGCTTTATTCCGATGATGAATGAATCCTATGCCAATGTAATTTTCCATGTTTTTATAAAAGTAGTTTAAAAGTTGTTTACTTTAGATATCGTTTATGGAAAGTGGTTTTATGTATTAGTTACATCAATTTTTAAATATTATGGTAGTGTCATTTTCCATGTAGTTTTGAAAGTAGTTATCAAGTTGTTTACTTTCAATATCTATGTAAACGTGAAGTTTTATGAAAGAAAATTCTAAAACAACGAATTAATCTCATTCAAAGTGCATTACAATTTATTTAAAAACATTACCAAATGATATAGTTCAAACATCAAACAAATTACGAAGTGCAAACAAAGATATTGAAAAACCATCATGCTTGTGCTCCCCCGGGTCCTGGACATTTCCTATTCCTTTTTGTGTGAC